>CM056049.1:159333217-159933217 GCA_029574335.1 Rana kukunoris
TTCTGCAGGCGCCTGGGTGCAAAGTCCCCTGTGCACCCTACCTAGGATCGGCCCTGTCTAAAGGCTCTTTTGTTTCAGTCTAACAGGCCTAAAATCCAGTTACTGTGTTATGAAAGAGTTTCATAAAGTAAAGAAAAACTTATTTTACCTCCCTTGTGTTAGCCTAATCCTCTGTCATTAGGATACCAGGATACTGTAGCTTACAGTGGTATCAGTGGCACAGTCAGTTATGCTTATCCAAAAAGCAGTGGACAGGGCTAGATGTGGCCGGCTGCTGACAGACAAACTACGGTCTAATGAATTAAAAGAAAGGTATAGGATTTTTTTTTTTTTTAAGACTTTATACTTACCTAATAGATGCAGCATTGGTCCAATGCTGCATCTGTCCCCCAGCCAGCTCTAAGCTTATCAAACACCACTGAGTGATCACTTGGTTCTCAGAGGAGCTCTGTGAGCAGAGAGCGCGTGACTGTCAGTCACCCGCTCTCTGCTCTGCCCCCCTATGCTCACTGGAGTGCTGGACTGTTGAGGGGACAAGAGCGGCTCGCTCAGACTCTCAGTGGCTCGCTGAGAGACTTATGCAGGCCATACATGGTCGAATTTCGAACAAATTTTCTATTCAAAACCAGAAAGTTCGTTTTTTTGTGATCCGATGATGCCACCATTGATTTTCGAAATTCGGCCGACCAAAACTTTCATGTTGCCGGGAATATTCGTTTCTCTCCGGGAATATTCTTTTCTCTCCGTAAATATTAGTTTCTCTCCGGGGATTTTTTTTTCTTGCACATGCACATTTTTTTTTGTATTACATTTCTCGCACGATTCTCCCATCATTGATCATGAAATCGTCCGTTTTTCCAAAAATTTCCAACATGTCAAATTTGTTTGCCACACGAAAATTGGCTGTTGCTGCAGCCCACTAATGGTGCGAAATACGAACGAAAATTCTTTGATACGATTTTCGCAAGAAAAATCTTTCGAAATTCGAACCGTGTATGGCCGGCTTTAGCCAGGTGTCGGTCAAGGCTTCAGGGTCAATCCTGACCATATGGTCGGGATGTTTCCCCAGCCTGGTCCGTCTCTGTGATGTCAGCCGACAGCGGGCTTCTGCCTGCTGTCTGCTGAAAATGGGTCACGGGAGTGAAGAATTAACTGCACACCTGTGATCCAAAGGATTGGTAAAGCAAAACAAGCTTTGGCTGTACTTCTGTTTTAACAGTGGCAATAATAATACCTACACCACTGGCCACATCTTCTCATCTCCGCACAGGGAGGAACACCCAACATTAGGGATATGGCTGCTTTGAATTCAGTAACAGTGCAGCGGTGTTATCCCCCATCACAGAAAGCTTCATTAGGTAGACCTCACTGGCAGGATCATCCAGTATTTGTGAGACTTTGCTGGAGGACTACAGGAAAGTATTAAGTATAGATGTCCTTATATTTAAATGCTGCGGTAATTGTTTTACTGGGAAGTCATAGTTCTACTTAAAGTGCCGTTGTTTGGAGAATAAATATCCTTAGGACCTGCTTATTTAATACCCTTCTTTGAAGTGGTGTGACCAGGCAAGGTCCTGAGCTAGGGGTTGCCTCTAGTACAATAGATGGGAAAGCCAGTCTCCTGGCTACAGCAGCACCAGAGTTCATCTAAAAATGGGGCCCCTAACAATAGGATTCCTTGTTTCATCCAAAAATAAAATGGTTTTACATCTGCTCCAATTTTCATAAAGCAACCTATTGATTTGCACTGACAGCTTAAGGCTGATTTCTAAACATTGGAAGCCAGTCAGATTTCCAGTTTACCAGTACATCTTGAAAAGGGAATAACTGTTATGAGAATAGTTCTATGTTCTCTTTTCTCTCTGTTTCATGAAATGGCAACACAAAAAATATTTCTCAAATTTCAAAACACAGTTATGATTTTACCATAAAAAATTCAATTTAAAGTTGTTTATTGCTGAGAGGCTGGACAATGTTCTTCAGGTGCCAAGATCGTGTGATAAACATAGTGAGATAGTCACCATTAACTTTTGAAAGGGAGAGTTATCTTGGTATGACTATTGTTGACTGGATACAAGGTGGAACATGTGCAAAAGCTAATGCATAGAGCATAATGGCAAAAAAATTATTAGTTAAACAACCTAAGAAATATATTAAAGTGGATGTAAACCCCCATTTCTTTCTTTTTTATTATTATTAAAGTGGATGTAAACCCACTCTCATCCTTTTTAACCACTTCAGCCCCGGACCATATTGCTGTCCAAAGACCAGAGCACTTTTTGAGATTCGGCGCTGCGTCGCTTTAACTGACAATTGCGCGGTCGTGCGACGTGGCTCCCAAACAAAATTGGCGTCCTTTTTTCCCACAAATAGAGCTTTCTTTTGGTGGTATTTGATCATCTCTGCGGTTTTTATTTTTTGCGCTATAAACAAAAACAGAGCGACTATTTTGAAAAAAATGCAATATTTTTTACTTTTTTCTATAATAAATATCCCCAAAAATATATATAAAAAAATATTTTTCCCTCAGTTTAGGCCGATACGTATTCTTCTACATATTTTTCGTAAAAAAATCGCAATTAGCGTTTATTGATTGGTTTGCGCAAAAGTTATAGCGTTTACAAAATAGGGGGTAGTTTTATGGCATTTTTATTATTATTTTTTTTTTTACTAGTAATGGCGGCGATCAGCGTTTTTTTTCGGTACTGCGATATTATGGCGGACACTTCGGACACTTTTGACACATTTTTGGGACCATTGGCATTTTTTTAGCGATCAATGCTATAAAAATGCATTGGATTACTATAAAAATGCCATTGGCAGTGAAGGGGTTAACACTAGGGGGCGGGGAAGGGGTTAAGTGTGTTCCTATTTGTGTTCTAACTGTATGGGGGGGGTGGCCTCACTAGGGGGAATCACTGATCTTCTGTTCATCCATTGTATGAACAGAAAATCAGCGTTTCCCCCGCGCTGACAGGAACGAGCGCTGTGTGTTTTCACACACAGCTCCGCCTTTCCCCCCGCTCTGTAACGAGCGATCGCGTGTGCCCGGCGGCGATCGCGCGCCCGCCGGGCACACGCACGGGTCGGGGGCGAGCGGGGGGCCGCGCGAGCGCGGGCCGCGGCCGCGGCGCGCGCGCGCACGCGCCCCCTAGTGGCCCGCGAAAAGCGCGACGTAGAGCTACGGGCTCTCGCGCAGGAGTGCCGACCTGCCGCCGTATAACTGCGGCGGCTGGTCGGCAAGTGGTTAAACTGCTGCCATAGTGCTGATCTATAAGGATATAGATGTCTCCTGCATGTATCCTTACCCGTCAAATGTCTCCCCTCTGTCTGCTATAAGAACTGAAAAGAGTGCAAAATATGTAAAACAGGGGGGGTGCAATCAGCGCAAAAATATAAAGATCAGAAAAAAATAAAAATAATAAGTGTAAAAATGAAAAATACTCAAAGAGTGAATTTCATATGGATGCAAGCTGAACACCAAAAGAACAATCACAAAATTCCTGAAGTAAATATATCAAACAGAGCAGTGCAGCGCAAACCTAAATAGCATAATATTAATATTAAAACGAATATGCTCATACCAGTGAAGACATAGTTGAATTAATAACAGTGAAAAAATAAAATAAAATAAATAAAAAGAAAGTCCACATTTGCAAAGTGCAAACAAATCCTGTGATCGAAACAATCAGAGTATCTCCACCATGTGACTTGGAAAACCAATATTATTCAAATATTTCAAACGTGATCCCTTCACCAGTAAAGATGGGTACTCTCACCTGCTCACAAACACAAGACCCTTGTTTTACCAAAGGTCTAAAAACGCTTAGAACAAATGGCAGGAAATCCAGATGGCTCAAAGATGTGCAATTGTCAGCTGAAGGGACCCGGAGATATGCAAGTATCCTCAGTGGCACCAACGAATCAATATGCAAAGAAAAAAGGCCAGATCTAAGAGCTTCCATATAAACCAGGTCTCTTTAATGAGTAAAAAATGTGCAGGGTACTCACATTCAAGTAGAAAGTACAGGCATAAAACACCATATCAGGCAGCTCAAATGAAAATGTGGGACATCAAGGAGTGACATGGGATGGTTCCTGACCCCGGACGCGTATCGTAATACTACTTCCTCAGCAGGGCGGCTAGTGGCCGCGAAAAGCGCGACGTAGAGCTACGGGCTCTCGCGCAGGAGTGCCGACCTGCCGCCGTATAACTGCGGCGGCTGGTCGGCAAGTGGTTAAACTGCTGCCATAGTGCTGATCTATAAGGATATAGATGTCTCCTGCATGTATCCTTACCCGTCAAATGTCTCCCCTCTGTCTGCTATAAGAACTGAAAAACTGAAGATTATGTGGGTGGGTCTGTTGTCTGGAGCTCTGTGGGTGGAGTCATGATGTCAGTAGGCTCCCCGCCCTACTCTACATTCCCCTTGTGAACATGCATTTTTTCCTATAGATTCCTTTCACTAAATTCTGCTATGATCACTAACATCCAGACAAAATCCAGAAAAGTAACCACATGATTTCAGAAAAAGAGTGGGGGTGGGAATTAAAAAATAATGCCTGTCTCCAGGCTAGTACATGAGATATGTAAATAACCTGTCACTCACAGCAAGGGGGTGGAATGGACTAAGGTTTTTCTCTGTAAGTCCGTTTTATTTCACTGAAAAATAAAAGAGGATTGCTCATAGCTGGATTAACTCTGTGTGGCAAGACTGGGCACAGATGATAGGAAATCTTATACTCTACATTGTGACATCAAACGAAAAAAAAAATGGGTTTACATCCACTTTAAGTATAGCTAAACTAGACCTAAATTGTTTTCTGTAGTGTTTTCTAAATAGCCTAAGACACCTAAGCCATGGCCTAGGGGAAGGGGTATGCAATTGGCGGACCTCCAGCTGTTGCAGAACTACAAGTCCCATGAGGCAGAGCAAGACTCTGACAGCCACAAGCATGACACCCAGAGGCAGAGGCATGATGGGACTTGTAGTTTTGCAACAGCTGGAGGTCCGCTAATTGCATATCCCTGTCCTAGGGTGTTAAAAGCAAAGTTCTGGTTAGAAGGCAGGTTACTTCCTCTTACTATGACTTTAGTAGCACAGGAAGTAATTCAATAAATTACTATTCTGATGATATGGCTCTTTAAAAAAAAGCCCCACAGCAGTTCTGGTAACTTTGCTGGAATGGGCAAAATAGTTCTTAATAGTGTCACTTTTACAAAATAGCACTATGGCTGCACTATATTCTAAATTAACTACCTCTTGTCTGTGCATAGGCAATAAAACTGGAGGTGATTAAAAACTCTAAAGCCTTATACACACGATCGGATTTCCATCGGACAAATCCGTGAATTTTTGTCTGAAGGGCGTTGGCCATGAACTTGTTCTGCATACAACATTCACAAAACTACATTTTTTTTCTGCTCTTTAGCGCCACCCTTTGTGCAACTTCTGCTAATGTTGTCTTATGGTTAGCATTGGTTCGAAGCATGCGTGTTTTTACTTTGGATTTTAGTTCAACTGACTTTTGTACACACGGTCAGATAATCCGACAGAACACATTTGTTGTCGGACAATTTGAGAGCATGATCATCCAACATTTGTTGTCAGACATTCCAACAATTGTCCGATGGAGCATACAGACAGTCGGATTATCTGACAAATGATAATAGGTAAAACTGTGCTTAGGAAGATGATATTGGGGAGTGGAACAGGTGTGGGTTGGTGATAAGATGGAATTTGTAATAAATATATATAATTATTGGACTGCAGCCCCCCCTAAGGGAATATAAATAGAAGCAAGAAGGATGGGTGGGGGTGGTGGCGCTGTCACTGTATTGATTGATAAATTGTGCCAGTAACCATGAGCTCAATGGATAAGTGAATGTGGCCTGCAGGGACAACCTCCCCTGTGCTAGGATAAAAAAATATGGAAGTATGGATAAACCATATACAGTGGTATGTATAAGAAATCACGAAATGTGAGAGTACTAAAACAATACTTGCAAATAGTTAGATTCCTAATAGGTGGACCAAAGTGTCCATATTGAAAGGTAATCTGATAAATCCAATGTGAATACCAGTACAATAAAAGTGTGATAATACCACTAAATTAATGTAGAAAAAATGACAAATAAATCAAAAGTGGCCGGCAAAGTCCAGTACTGTAGGTGGATAGTCTCCTGACTATAGCACTAAATGAACGGTGTGTAATACCATATAACAACGAAAACAATTAAGCAATCTATAAGAGGGTGATCCAATGAAGGCAAACAATGTATACGTACAAAGTCAGTGGTCCACGTGCACTAAATCCATAGGTAGCCAAATGGGGAAAGTCTATTCCAAAGTGCACATAGGCTAGGTGGGTGATCACAGTGAACACAAATTGTGCTTCTTGCAGTGGTTTTCAGTGCTCCCCCTCCTGGGTCCCCACTCACCAGAAGCACTCATCCCTGCTTTAGTGCGTAGAAGTATGGTTTGCAGCTGCTCCTCCACACGGCTCTCCCGTCCCAGGATTCCTAACGTAGGTCCTCTAGTCCATGTAGCAGTGTCTCTTTAGTAATCCAGACTCCTGGTCTGTGTATCAGCCTTAGCCACTTTTGATTTATTTGTCATTTTTTCTACATTAATTTAGTGGTATTATCACACTTTTATTGTACTGGTATTCACATTGGATTTGTCAGATTACCTTTCAATATGGACACTTTGGTCCACCTATTAGGAATCTAACTATTTGCAAGTATTGTTTTAGTACTCTCACATTTCGGTGATTTCTTATACATACCACTGTATATGGTTTATTCTCCATTTTTTTTTATCCTAGCACAGGGGAGGTTGTCCCTGCAGGCCACATTCACCTGTCCATTGAGTTCATGGTTACTGGCACAATTTATCAACCAATACAGTGACAGCGCCACCACCCCCACCCATCCTTCTTGGATTATCTGACAAAGACCTACAAGAAAGGCGGAACACTGAACACAGGCTCTGTTGGGAAACTGAGTGTTCCTCCTATCACAGAACAGGAATAGGAGGCGGTATGGCTTTTGAACAATGGCCGCCCGCAGTCTCACTCTGCATGACAAGGGATAAGGAATGGAGATTGGCAAAGTGAGGCATGTAATGGGCACAGTGAGGTGAGGCATGTAATTGACACAGTGAGGTGAGGCATGTAATGAGCACAGTGAGGTGAGAAATGTAATTGGCACAGTGAGGTGAGGCATGTAATGGACACAGTGAGGTGAAGCCTGTAATTGGCACAGTGAGGTGAGGCATGTAATGGGCACAGTGAAGTGAGGCATGTAATGGGCACAGTGAGGTGAGGCATGTAATGGGCACAGTGAGGTGAGGCATGTACAGTAATGGGCACAGTGAGGTGAGGCATGTAATGGGCACAGCGAGGCGAGGCATGTAATTGGCACAGTGAGGTGAGGCATGTAATGGACACAGTGAGGTGAAGCATGTAATGGGCACAGTGAGGTGAGGCATGTAATGGGCACAGTGAGGTGAGGCATGTAATGGGCACAGTGAGGTGAGGCATGTAATTGGCACAGTGAGGTGAGGCATGTAATTGGCACAGTGAAGGGAGGCATGTAATGGGTGCAGTGAGGTGAGAAATGTAATTGGCACAGTGAGGTGAGGCATGTAATGGGCACATTAGGTGAGGCATGTAATTGGCACAATAAGGTGAGGCATGTAATTGGCACAGTGAGGTGAGGCATGTAATGGGCACAGTGAGGTGAGTCATGTAATTGGCACAGTGAGGTGAGGCATGTAATGGGCACAGTGAGGTGAGGAATGTAATTGGCACAGTAAGGTGAGGCATGTAATTGGCACAGTGTGGTGAGGCATGTAATTGGCACAGTAAGGTAAGGCATGTAATGGGCACAGTGAGGCGAGGCATGTAATGGGCACAGTGAGGTGAGGCATGTAATGGGCACAGTGAGGTGAGGCATGTAATGGACACAGTGAGGTGAAGCATGTAATGGGCACAGTGAGATGAGGCATGTAATGGGCACAGTGAGGTGAGGCATGTATTGGCACAGTGAGGTGAGGCATGTATTGGCACAGTGAGGTGAGGCATGTAATTGGCACTAGTCAGAAGGGGGTAGACTTATCTGGCGAGTATATCCCAAAACCAACATTTTAGCTGGAAAATTAGGGGGTCGTCTTATATGCCCAGTCGCCTTATACGCCGGCAAATACGGTAATATATTCATGTGTACATTTTGTTTGTAAAGTTTGTAACAATTGTGTTTGTAATATTTTGTGTTTTAATGCTCTTCCTGAATGGGGAGGAGGGGAAAATATGATGTGCAATTATTCTAACCAATTGGACCGGATGGAGCAACAATTGGAATTGTGATTTAGTGATCCTGTGCTTTCCCTAGAGGACTGTGGGCATACCACATACATAAAATGACCACGTAAAATCACTGTCATTTTTCAACCACCACATAACACTAGGGATTTTGTAAGGAAAAGTTTGTTTGAACATGTTAAATCCGGCATAATCTCTACATAATTTATCTCATAATTTCAAATCTATTTATTTTCATTAAATCATGATACTTGCAGAGTGCCCGTAAAATGAAATGGAAAATATTAATGGAATCATGTAAACAGTGTAAAGTTTATTTGTATTCTACGGTATGTCAGGACAAGGCATTACGAACGCAATGTAACTTGTTTCCCTTGTCCATTCTGTAGACAATAACCAGAACATCTTGTACAAGCAATATGACTGGGTCTTAGCTAACGCTAAGTCTACAGGTATTTCCTGAAAATGTTTTCCTACTTTGTTTGACCAAAATGAAAACTGATATTCTGTCTCCTTTTTTTTTTCCTAGCGAAAGGTTCCTACGATCTTGTTGCTTTAAACGAAGCTGCCTGGCATAGTGCCCAGAGCCAACTGGTCGCTTGTGATATTTGTGGACGCACCTTCCTGCCAGACAGACTCCTTGTCCACCAAAAGTCCTGTAAACCAAAAAAAGCAAAGTAGTGCGAGTCCCAATCCCGTCTAATAATATAATATGGGACTTGTGGGAGTTGTAAAATCTCTGCACAGTAAGTGTGCCTTCAGGATAACACATTATATTATTCTATTGGCAGTGACGTGATTTCCATTGGATACCCTTTATATAGTGAGATTCTATGGTTTTGTGTATAGCAAGAACATGTTTGTGTGTGTTAAACTCATTATAATTTTAATAAAGATATCATTTTCATGTCTGGAGTGTGTCTTTGTGAGCATGTGTAGTGTTCCAGACTTTCATCACAAGCTGAGGAACAGGTGAAGACACAGTGCCAGGAATTCTGTCATTTCCAGGTAACAGGTGTTTTGTCAGAAGTAGGATGAACGCTTAATAATGTACTCTTTGAGCTAGTAACACTAATGGGGAGAACACATAGGTTTTGGAATTAAAGTAAATAATACCATAAATATATACTATATTGTCAAAAGTATTGGGACACCTGATTTTACAGGCACACAAACTTTATTGGCGTCCCAGTCTTATGCCGTGTACACACGGTCGTTTTTTGCGATGAAAAAAAAACGTTGTTTTTTAAAACGTCATTTAAAATGATCATGTGTGGGCAAAACGTCGTTTTTTGTCTTCAAAAAAAAAATTCCAACATGCTTGAATTTTTTGTGTCGTTTTTCAGAATGTCGTCTTTTGTTTCACAAAAAATGATGGTGTGTGGGCAAAACGACGTTTAAAACGAAAAGTTATGAGACGGGAGCTTCAATGGAACAGAGTGCCGTCGAAAGTGTCTTACGTAACTGCGCTTTGCAAGAGCATTTTCAGAAAACGATGGTGTGTGCGCAACATCGTTTTTTAAAATTAAGTTTGAAAAACGTTGTTTTGTTTCATGAGATAATACGACGTTCTTTACATCACAAAAAGTGATCGTGTGTACGCGGCATTAGTCCAGAGGTTTCAATATTGTGTTAGCCCACCCTTTGCAGCTATATCAGCTTCAACTTTTTTTGGGAAAGCGGTCCACAAGGTTTAGGAGTGTGTCTATGGGAATGTTTGACCATTTCACCAGAAGTGTATTTGTGAGGTTAGGCACTGATGTTGGATGAGAAAGCCTGTCTCCTCTTGAATTCATCTCAAAGGTGTTCTATCAGGTTGAGGTCAAACCAGTCAAGTTCCTCCACCCCAAACTCGCTCATCCATGTCTTTATGGACCTTGCTTTGTGCACTGGTGTGCAGTCATGTTGGAACAGGAAACTGTTCCCACAAAGTTGGGAGCATTAAATTGCCCAAAATGTCTTGGCATGCTGACGCCTAGAGTTCCCTTCACTCTAACTAAGGGGCCTAGCCCAACCCTTGAAAAACAACCCCCCACCATAACCCCCCCCCCGCCTCCATCTAATGAGGACCAGTTCACAAAGCAAGACCCATAAAGACATGGGTGAGCGAGTTTGGGGTGGAGGAACTTGAATGGCATGCACAGAGTCCTGACCTCAGCCCAATAGAATACCTTTGGCATGAATTAGAATGGAGACTGCGAGCCAGACCTTCCAACATCAGTGTCTGACCTCATACATGCACTTCTGGAAGAATGGTAAAACATTTCCATAGACACTAGAAATCAAGTGCGCTCCCAAGGTCCTTTAGTGATTTGACAATGCTGCTTTTGCTGCACTGAAATTCGATCCTTGCAGAGTTCTCCTCTGCTGAACTACAGAATACCTTCCCTTGTTCTCATCTTGTACCTGTAGTTTTGAGGAAGTGGTTGTACCGGGGTGAAGCCTGTAGCTGCTCACTCGTTATCACAAGGAGCTGGAGGGGACGTTCCCTCCCGCTGCTCTGCCTGGATTTCCTGTCCCATCAGGAGACCTGAGCGACCAGCCGACACGTTCGTGGGCTGGCCGGAGTCCCGCACAAAGCCGGAGTCAGCTTCAATCGGGTCTCCCATCAGTAACCCCGAAAGCAACGTCACAACATCACTTCCAGTTTACTCGGCTGCCAATGGAGCAGATTTTAAAAGATTCCTAGAATTCCAAAATGCAGATTTTGCCATTTTGAATACTTTTAGGTGTAAAGGAGGGATTAGGGGTCTTTTAGACCCCAGATCCCTTCATAAAGAAAATCTGTCACCACCTATTACTGTCACAAGGGATGTTTTTTTTTTTTCTTTATAAAGCACAGGCACTAGGACTGAGCTTTTTATGTGACAGAGGGGATAATTTAATGATCAAATCATTTTGAAGCAGTAAGGAGAGGAACAGAGCAGCGCTAGTGAGAGCTGACAGGCAGGTAGGGGAGGGGAGGGGGACAGAGGAGACACAGGGAGAGCTGTACATAGCAGTGTATGATGGAGGCATGTACACTGACCACGTTGTCCAGGCTTAGCAGCACTGATATATCGTGGTCAGTGTACAGAGGGGAGGGTAGAAACTGGCGGGATCAGCCAGGTATTTCAGGTGATACAGGGGGCCAAAATACACAGCACACGCACTGTGCTGTATAACATTCTTTAACTGCTTGCCGACCTGCCGCCGACATTTTACTGCGGCAGGTCGGCACGCCTGGGCGAGAGCCCGTAGCTCTGCGTCGGCTCTTTAAAGGCCACTAGGGGGGCGAGCCCCCGCTTGCCCCCGGGTGCCGTGCGCGTGCCTGGCGGACATGCGCGCCGCCGGGCACGCGCGATCACTCGGTACAGAGTGAGGACCGGAAGCTATGTGTGTAAACACAAAGCTCCAGGTCCTGTCAGTGGGAAAACGCTGATCTTCTGTTCATACAATGTATGAACAGAAGATCAGTGATTTCCCCTAGTGAGTATACCCCCCCATACAGTTAGAACACACCCAGGAACACACTTAACCCCTTCCCCGCCCCCTAGTGTTAACCACTTCACTGGCAATGGCATTTTTTTAGTAATTCAATGCATTTTTATAGCACTGGTCGCTATAAAAATGCCAATGGTCCCAAAAATGTGTCAAAAGTGTCCGAAGTGTCCGCCATAATATCGCAGTACCGAAAAAAAAACGCTCATCGCCGCCATTACTAGTAACAAAAAAATATTAATAAAAATGACCCCCTATTTTGTAAACGCTATAACTTTTGCGCAAACTAATCAATAAACGCTAATTGCGATTTTTTTTACGAAAAATATGTAGAAGAATACGTATCGGCCTAAACTGAGGAAAAAAAAGTTTTTTTAGATATTTTTTGGGGATATTTATTGTAGCAAAATGTAAAAAATATTGCAATTTTTTCAAAATTGTAGCTCTATTTTTGTTTATAGCGCAAAAAAATAAAAACCGCAGAGATGATCAAATACCACCAAAAGAAAGCTCTATTTGTGGGAAAAAAGGACGCCAATTTTGTTTGGGAGCCACGTCGCACGACCGCGCAATTGTCAGTTAAAGCAACGCAGTGCCGAATCACAAAAAGTGCTCTGGTCATTGGGCAGCAATATGGTCCGGGGGTTAAGTGGTTAAGGGAACAGGATTCATTTTTGGGGGGGTTAACTTTAAAAAATCATGTTCAATATTCCTGTTAGACTGTGTTAGAGCTTACACCTGTATTAATCGTTCAGTTGTTGTTATATTGTTCTGTTTTCTTATACTCCCCTTCTGTTTGGTATAGTACTCTCTGCCCCTTACTGTGGCTTGAGCTAGGAAGGTTGGTTGTAGGCATGGAAAAGAGACAGCCTTGTGAAAAGAACATGTATTGCTGATGCAAATCAAATAAAAATTATGCCTCGTATACACGACCATTTGCAAAAAAAAAAAAATTCCGCCCAAAGCACAGTGACATACAACACGTACGACGGGACTATAAAGGGGAAGTTCCTTTCAAATGGCACCACCCTTTGGGCTGCTTTTGGGCTGCATACTTGATTCTGAGTATGCACGTTTTTTGCCCCTCAGAAAAGCATACACACGACCGTTTTTCACGACTAGAAAAAAAACTGACGGGAAACACGAGACAAAAGAGAGCTAGTTTAAAAAAAAATTGCGGGCAGTTTTTTTGTCGAGAAAAAATGCTAGGGAGCATACACACGACCGGTTTTCACAACCAATATTTAAAAAATTTCAGTTTTCTCGTCGTGAAAATCAGTTGTGTGTACAAGGCATAAGAGTGTTTTACCTCTTGTTTACTAAGGGAGGTAGCAGCCTGGGAATTGTATATAATCTGTTGGACTGTAATTGTCATGATTTGGAACAGTTTCCACCATTCAGAAGCCAAGTAAAGATGTTTCTTGAGCCCTAGTGTCTCCTTTCTGTGTCAGAGAGAGTAATGGAACAGGACCTCATTAGGCCATACCATGGTCTATAGTATAAACTGTGGGTTAAAAATGTAGCACACAGCCAGCTCAAAATAGGAGTGGTGGTGGCAAGGTGATGGTGGATTCTAGTGATGGGGTGGTCTAAACGACCCATGGTTCACCCCATCTGGGTGGCTGGACTACTGTAACCAGACATGTAACTACGCTGGACTACAGACAAGAAACAGGCCTTTACCTACGACACTAGCAAGGCCTTGCAGAGTGACTTGTGGATTATGTGGCTCCTGTCCATGCCTCAGAGCGAGTGTATGATGGACCTAAAGCAATACCATGTCTACCTCTGATTGCCAAGAAATACTTACATATGGCTCCTTGGAATTACTTGTTGCCAATTGCCAAGCCCAAGCACCGACATATGGTGTGTGTGTGTGGAAGTCACAATATTAGATTTTCTGCAGATTTTTGTCTTCAGATTTAATAATAGTAAATATATTGCGCTAAACCAAATAAGTGAATAGAACTCAGGCAGCCAACACAGCAAATGGATGTTTGTAGATGTAAAAAAGTATATAAAGTGTAGCGCCAACAAAGGGACCCTCTATATAGGAGATCCACTATAGGCTCAGTGATAGGTATCACAAAACCTTGCCGTACACTTCCAGTATGAAAACTCATATGTTTGTAAATCAATACACTAGGAGGAAGTATATTAGCAAATACAGTGCAGAAAATAAGTATTTGAACACCCTGCTATTTTGCTAGTTCTCCCACTTGGAAATCATGGAGGGGTCTGAAATTGTCATCGTAGGTGCATGTCCACTGTGAGAGACATAATCAAAAAAAAAAATTACAGAAATCACAATTTATGAATTTTTAACTATTTATTTGTATGATACAGCTGCAAATAAGTATTTGAACACCTGTCTATCAGCTAGAATTCTGACCCTCAAAGACCTGTTAGTCTGCCTTTAAAATGTCCACCTCCACTCCATTTATTATCCTAAATTAGATGCACCTGTTTGAGGTCATTAGCTGCATAAAGACACCTGTCCACCCCATACAATCAGTAAGAATCCAACTACTAACATGGCCAAGACCAAAGAGCTGTCCAAAGACACTAGAGACAAAATTGTACACCTCCACAAGGCTGGAAAGGGCTACGGGGAAATTGCCAAGCAGCTTGGTGAAAAAAGGTCCACTGTTGGAGCAATCATTAGAAAATGGAAGAAGCTAAACATGACTGTCAATCTCCCTCGGACTGGGGCTCCATGCAAAATCTCACCTCGTGGGGTCTCAATGATCCTAAGAAAGGTGAGAAATCATCCCAGGACTACACGGGAGGAGCTGGTCAATGACCTGAAAAGAGCTGGGACCACGGATTCCAAGGTTACTGTTGGTAATACACTAAGACGTCATGGTTTGAAATCATGCATGGCACGGAAGGTTCCCCTGCTTAAACCAGCACATGTCAAGGCCCGTCTTAAGTTTGCCAATGACCATTTGGATGATCCAGAGGAGTCATGGGAGAAAGTCATGTGGTCAGATGAGACCAAAATAGTACTTTTTGGTCATAATTCCACTAACCGTGTTTGGAGGAAGAAGAATGATGAGTACCATCCCAAGAACACCATCCCTACTGTGAAGCATGGGGGTGGTAGCATCATGCTTTGGGGGAGTTTTTCTGCACATGGGACAGGGCGACTGCACTGTATTAAGGAGAGGATGACCGGGGCCATGTATTGCGAGATTTTGGGCAACAACCTCCTTCCCTCAGTTAGAGCTTTGAAGATGGGTCGAGGCTGGGTCTTCCAACATGACAATGACCCGAAGCACACAGCCAGGATAACCAAGGAGTGGCTCTGTAAGAAGCATATCAAGGTTCTGGCGTGGCCTAGCCAGTCTCCAGACCTAAACCCAATAGAGAATCTTTGGAGGGAGCTCAAACTCTGTGTTTCTCAGCGACAGCCCAGAAACCTGACTGATCTAGAGAAGATCTGTGTGGAGGAGTGGGCCAAAATCCCTCCTCCAGTGTGTGCAAACATGGTGAAAAACTTACAAGAAACGTTTGACCTCTGTAATTGCAAACAAAGGCTACTGTACCAAATATTAACATTGATTTTCTCAGGTGTTCAAATACTTATTTGCAGCTGTATCATACAAATAAATAGTTAAAAAAATCATACATTGTGATTTCTGGATTTTTTTTTTTTGATTATGTCTCTCACAGTGGACATGCACCTACGATGACAATTTCCGACCCCTCCATGATTTCCAAGTGGGAGAACTTGCAAAATAGCAGGGTGTTCAAATACTTATTTTCTGCACTGTAAGTGCAAAAGATAAGTGCAATAAATCAATCCAGGTACTCTAGAAGGGGAGGGCTAGTCAAGACACTCCCACCTAAATAACTAATTGACATACCATCGATCAAATAAATGGATGTCCAAAACCATTAAAAAGACAGTGTTAGTGAAAACAGCTGCAAAAAATGCAGAATCTAGTGAATGAACAATCATAAATCATATAAATCGTGTAGATGAAAAACATGCACAATAAAAATGCAAAGTGTTAAAATGTCCACTGCAAATTGATGAAAAAACAACCAATCAAGTGAAAAGGTCAGTCCATAAACCGTGAAGATGTGACGAACATGTCCTCCTTCTAATAGGCTTGAATAGGATGTATATTCCAAGGTGCAATCCTCAAATACTGGAAAAATAAATATGAATGGGTACCCTTACCGGATAGGATGGACCCTCAACTCACCATACGGTAGGGGGTCTTTAGGGCTTGTATAGGCTGATTGCCTAATCCGGTTGCCGTCAGGTCGGTAGTCCTAGGTGAAGGTGGTTTCCAAGATGTACTTGTATCCAGAGAGCAGCTCGGTACCGCAATAGCACCGTGATGGTACCCAAACAAACACTCAGTTGTAGTCCTAGTCCCTATAAATCGCCTCACATCGGCCCGACGGCTACCACAGAAGAGTCACTTAGAAATTCCCGCGTTGTCTTCAGATTTATCAAAATATATAATATGAGGTCAAACCTTGTACACAACCAGATTATTGGACGAATTTTCTGTTTTTGTTTTTTTTTGTTGGATGCTAGTCTGAAATTGTAAGTGGAGAGGGTACTCACCATCAGAAAATTCTCTGACGACAGAATTCAGCGTCAGAAGTGACGTAATGTGTTGAACTGTTTGTATGTGTTCTTTCATTTTTGAACATGCCTAGTCTTGCTCTTCAGGTTTTTTTGGCAGAAAACCATACTAATGGACAGAAAATCGGACATTGTGGTCAGATCAGACAAAAAATTTCAAGCACATCCAGTTTTTGTCTGACAAAAATTTGTAATCGACAGTCAAAAGCAGCATACCAACGATCAGAAAATCTTCAGATTTTCTGACTGTGTGTACCGGCCTTTAGACCCCATACACACTATTAGATTTTCTGCAGATTTTTTACTTCAGATTTACCAAAACCATATAATATGAGGTCAAACCTTAAATCTGAAGACAAAAACATGCAGAAAATCTAATGTATACAGGGTATGGGGCTTTAGGCTGGCAAATGGGGCAGTGTGTTAGTGTAGGGAAGGTAAGTGTTAGAACTGAGGAGGTGTCATTGCTCTGAATAAAAAAATAAAGTTTATTTCAAGATCCCTTGTAATTTAAAGGCATGTGTGCAGATAGTTACACATAATTCAGATGTTTTTTGACAGTAATGGGACCCTCTGGTCTGTACAACCACACTAAAAGTTTGGTAAATATTTTTCCCCCAGTCAATCTTTATATCTAGACAAGTAAAATAAAAGCAGAAGTCAAAGAGATGAAATAATTCCCTACACAAGCTACCACAAGACTGGGTCAAGAGTACAAGTTTGGATGTGAAAAGTTGAAAGTAAGAGTGTGTATGTCCACAGTGTATACCAGCGGCCAATTTCAACAAGAGCAGTTGCTCGATCAGCTTCTATTGACAACTTCACACAGTGCTGCTTACACTGAATCTTTTCCAGGCTTCATACACCAGGGGAATAATGAACAAGGTTCATTCCAATAGTTCTACTGATTTGTGAATTGAACTTGGAACTACCGGGAAAAAAAACTTCTGCCTAAGTTTTAAAAATAATAACTGTTACTAGCACCACTTTCCTTTTTTTATTCAAATCAACAACATATTGTATAGCTTAAAGTCAAAGTTTATCTCAAAAATGTCAAGTCACTATGATAATAATGTAAGAATCAAATAAATAATTTTTATTTTATTTTTTAAACCACTTCAATACCAGGCACTTACGCATCTTCCTGCCCAAGCCAATTTTCAGCATTCAGCGCTGTCGCAATTTGAATGACAATTGCGCGGTCATGCTACACTGTACCCAAACAATTTTTTCATAATTTTGTTCCCACAAATAGAGCTTTCTTTCTGTGGTATTTAATCACCTTTACAATTATTATTTTTTGTGCAACAAATAAAAAAAGACTGAAAATTTTGAAAAAAAAAAAATAATTCTTTTTTTTTCCTGTACATTTTTTTCTTAAAAAAGTAAGCTTTCTTCTTCAATTACGGGCACTGATATGGCTGCACTGATGGGCGCTGATAAGGCGGCACTGATGGGCACCGATGAAGTGGCACCAATGAGGTGGCACTGATGATGGTCACTGATAGGTGGCACTGGTATGTGGCACAGATGGGCACTCATAGGTGACACTGATGGGCACTCATAGGTGACACTGATGGGTACTTATGGGTGGCACTAATGGGTGGCACAGATGGGCATGGATGGGCACTGAGAGGTGGCACTGATGGACACTGATGGGTGGCACTGATGATACTGATGGTGGCATTGCTGGGCATCACTTGTTTTATCTTGTCGCAGTCAGTGCCCATGTTGCCAGTCATTGCCCATTAGTGGCCACTGATTGGCATCTATGGTGAATATTTTTTCACATGTGGCTGGCCATGGGGTACATACCTGGTCATCCACATGTTGCCCCCTTCCCTGGTGGTCCTGGCGGCATTCCTGTTGGCCTAGTGTGGCTCTTTACAGGAGGCTCTTTACCGAGATCGTCTGACACACCGCTACACCAATCACCACGATGCGCGCCCCCACGGGCGTGCGGCAGCTGTTATCCTGCTGGACGTCAATAGATGTCCAGTCAGGATAACAGAGCCACTTCCCGGACGTTAATATGCTATTAATCAGGTGTGAAGTGGTTAAATAATAAAAATAAACAGAATATTAATTTATCCGTCTAACAAAGAAGTAGAGCAGTATCTGAAAATGCAAAAGAGAGCTGCATTTTAAGAGTTAGGTTCACAATTTTTACAGTGCTTACTATAAAGAAAATATTAAATGCCTGTCCTCCATTGACCATTCTTTGCTCTCTTGAAGAGCTATCCCACCTGAAGAATCTTCATCATCTGCCACTTTTAGAAATGTTGAATGCCTGGTCCCTCTGTGCTCACTTCTTGCATCCACAGGTCTCTACATCACCATGCTGGTGTAGACTTTGAATATTGTTATTTAGCTTCTCACTTGGTAGCAATCCTTGTACCAATCCTTGTACTGAAGCAGCTACTATAAGCTCCTTCGAAATTTGGGCAATTTGATAAACAGAAACCAGGTCAAGCCTGCTCAGGACACGGTGATCATTAAGGCAGTGCCTAAAATATTTAAATAGGTTTCCAAGCCCTTCCCTACAGATAACTGGACTGTGTCCCTGAATATATACACATAGTAAAATAATGATAAAAATAATGATAAAAATCATCAAAAGTCTCTATCAATAAAATACAGCAGCGCTAGTGATCAGGGCACAGTTCAAATCCGATCACTCATTCACATTCAAAGAGATGAATGAAAGTAAGAAAGTTCTCCAGAGCTCAGAGGGTGCACAAATATTCCGTGACAAAAAAAGGGGGGTGCTCTTCAAGACAATTTCAACTGTCCGTGATTGGTGACATCACTCGTGAGCCGAACAAAGCAAAGCATCTTGATAGAGACTTTTGATGATTTTTATCATTATTTTTATCATTATTTTACTATGTGTATATGTTTTGTTTTATTTTGAGCAGCTGCTTTATTCATGTCCTAGTTATAGGACATAGATAATTTTATTTGCAGAACTGTAAATACCTATACACCAGTAGCGCCGAGAGTGTGAAATTAGGCCGATTTTCCCACATTTTGTTGTGTCCATGAATAACCCTATGTTGTTTGCTGTTCATTTCGTTTTTATTGATTTTGTTTTCATGAATTATAAATACAACATGTTCCAGAGAAAACATGGAAGAATGGAACTGAGATATAGAACATATACAAATTTAAAAGATAAGTTCACATTTAATAACATGTTACATGAAACACTCGTATTCAGGGTGTAACATGTAACATGCTACTAAAGCAGCCTTCTTGCACCCCCCTGATCCTTCATTGGGACAGCAGGTGGGGGATCTTCTCCCCACTGTCACAATTTAAAAACAGCACAACTGTGTCATTCATTCATAGAGTTCTGCACGGCAGACAGCTTGTAGTTCTTAATGAAATTCGAGGTTGGTGGTGAGCATCCCCGTAGTTTATTAATTCTTTCTGCAGTTCAGTAACTGTCTGCTTGTATGAGAGGTACAGGCAGAAAACTATATTGAGAATTTGTAGTAGTCTGCAGTGGCATTCTGATCGAGGGTGCAATGCTTTACAGGCTGCAGTGTAAAAAAAGAAATGCAATTTTTTTTACCTGAAAAGTGAATTTATCCTTTGACATTACAGGCCTTTCATATACTTTCAATTGTCTTGGTATGCGAAATATAAACTTGGTAGTATACGAAACAGCAGGAAGTAAAAAGTAATAATCATAAAAAATCATCAAAGAGAAACCCGAGAAGAGGTCTAAGGCCTCGTTCACACGATCAAATCTGTCCGCTGGAAACGGTCCGCTGGACCGTTTCAGCAGACAGATTCGATCGCGTGTACGGTCGAGCCGACGGATTTGGCCACCCGACAGATTTCAAAGCATGCTTTGAAATCTATCGGGTGGGAATCCGTCCGCCCGACATGTCTGCTGGTTAGTACACTTACCAGCAGACATGTCGTCCCGCACCGCCGCCGCACCGCCGCCGAATGGATTCGGCGCATGCGCGGAATTGTTTTACTTCCTGGTGCGGTGACGTGGCGGCGTCAACGTCACCGACACGTCAGCGTGCTCTCTGCTGGCGGGGATTTTGGTTTGCTCGTATGTACACGCGAGCAAACCAAAATCCCAGCAGACAGATTTGTTCAAATCTGTCGGACGGACAGATTTGAACAAATCTGTCTGCTCGTGTGTACGAGGCCTTACAGTGTTCTATGGGTAAATTATGGGAAAATTATTGCAGAATCAGAGGGTACGTGGAAAGGAAAGGTTGGGGGGTCAAGTAGGTAAGGATCTGGTGGGGGCAGGGATAGGTGTTGGAAAAAGCTTGGCCAGCAAATGATTATCCCCCTAAACAGTCAGGAGGTCTTTGAAAAATCCTGCAGGGAGAAAATGAGAGGTCCAGGGAAGCCAGATGGACAGGTATGTATCGATTTTGCCAGTGAGTTGAGCTTCCGTTTTTTTGGCATAACAAACTGGGTAGGTGTTTTCTAGGCTTTTGCGATCATCTGGAATACCACTTCTCAAAACTGACATGCCACAAGTTCATATGTGAAAAAAGGTTCCCACCTGACTGCACCCTTGGAAACCTATAGTAACCAGGTACATAGTGAGTGATCCTAGTGAGTACCAAGTACCATCACTTCATGACCTTGTAATTGGTTTCAATAGCCAACACATTAGTCTAGAAGGACTCGGTTGTCTCCCAGATTTGAGATGAGGATTGTCCATCCATCTCTATGTAGCTCTACCCCCGAAGGAGCCGCTGATTGATTGTTGGGATTGGCACATTAAGTTACCCTAGCGTTGTCTAGGGGTGTGATGCAGGAACAAAAATAGTGAGCAGAGGTCCAGACAGTCAATAAAGGTTTTTCCAATGCTTTATTTCCAGGCCAACACAACCAACATCAACTTCAGTTAGGAAGAAAAAAAAAAGGTTGATGAAAGAAGAGGAGAACTTGCGGTGTCAGGCCTGGATATGAACGGGCAAGCCTGCCCTCAGTAGTACCAATTTATAAACTCGTCGCCACTCCTACCTGAGTGGGTGAAGTGCCCACGGACAGGTCTCTCGCGCGAGCCTGGCAGCCGAGGTGTCACTTTGGATTTCTGGGAGGAACAGGTCTCTCACACACAGACCTGGCTTTAGAACCTCTGCCACAGGCCAATTACTTTAGATGAGATAGGTGAATGAACAGAGCGAATCCTCCCAGTAGACTCCAGCACAGGTCACCGGGAGACAGTAAAGCGTACCTGTCAGCATCCCGGTCACCAAATTCCTGATTGGTTTGTTCAAGCCCTGTTGGACAACCTGCCTCCGGGTTCCCCTCAAGCCGATCCTCCAATCGCACGGCACCCAGCCTGGGATCCCTTCAATTGGACTGGGGACCCAGCAAGTCACTGGGGTCCCCTTTCGCCTCCGGTTGAGGCTCGATGAAGCCTGTAAGCTTGGCCAGGTGGGCCACGCCTGCGGGGTCCATGGATGCGCGCACCCTGAAGGTGGATGCTGCACCTGGAACCAGGACCTTGCGAAGATTCAGAACACATGACACCGGTCACAGATATATCCCTTCCCAGCATGCCCCGTGAGGGAAGAACTTCTCTAATTGGCTGCTGGGGAAGACTTGCTCTGCCAGAAACCCCTCTGGCGCCAACTGCCGACCAGAGATGATACCACATCCCCAGAATGCAGACTGATCCAGTGGACCTTTCCGGAAGGACAGAGGTCACAATTTAGGTAATTCATGAATGGGAGCAATGTAACTCTCCCTTTCCAACTAACTTTAGCGTAGTGCCCATACTGAAAGTAAGGGAGCGCTACATCTAAACCTAGATCAGCTGACAATATTTGGGTGGATGTGGGGGCGTTGCTATGAAGGGCATGAAATATAGTAAGAAAATCATCCCTGCACCATGGGGAATTGTATTACATTTAGATTCAATGGAAGAACCACAGCGCGCTCGGGTTTGTTTAAACAAAATGTTTAATCTGTAGGTAAAATAAAAATTCATGGTTTCAGAGTTATTTTTCCTGTTGTAGGATTGAAACAGGTTTGACCTCATCTTTGGTGATCAGGTGTCGTACTTGGTTAATTGTTCTAAAGATCCAACCTAATGTGTCAGGCTGGAGCAAACTGGTATTAAATACATAATTTGGTACCTAGATGCCCAACCCCTTTTCCCTAATGTATTTTCAATATAAGTGTAGCACCGTCTAGGTAGGTAGATACTAGAGTAGCATTTTCTTTTTCAGAATAGGAAAATTTAGGCAGGCCTGGCTGGCAGCGGACTGACCATTAGGGCAGTCGGGCACGGACCGGGGGACCCATGCCACTAGTGGGCCCCATCAGGATGTCCAGCCTCAGTAAAACCAGGGACAGTATGTAAAAATATGTATATTTTTTACATCTATCCCTGATAAGTCCCTTGCCAACATAATGTTGCTGTTAAGATCATGCAGCTATAGCTGCCCCCCCTCTGTACTGTCTTCTCAGCCAATGGGAATGTAGTGTACACGCCCCTTCCCCTCCCGCGGCTTATTTGATTTTAGAGCAGGAGATTGCCGACAGCTAAAGGAGAGGAGAGGAAGGAGGAGACAAAGCCTGCAGTGTGCCTGAAGGTAAGCTTGCTGAGCAAAATGGTGTTTATTTTTGTCAGTGGCTTACCCTTAGTTAGCAGGGGGGGGGGGATGTGTTTTTCCTCTAGCATGAAGCTGCTAGATCGATTTTCTGTGTGAGAAGTGCCATGCTTATGGAGGAAGGATGTTCTGAATTTCTCCCCCAATCTCTGCTACCCTGCCTACTCAGTTGCCCACCAATACACAGGCACAGTTCCCTCCTTTCCTGCATTACCTCCTAATGTGTCTGTGAGCTGCTGGGGCACTACAAGTCCCAGCATGCCAGGAGATGGGGGCATCAGTGTGTTCAATCAGGCTGATTTCTGGGGGGAAACCGCTATCTAGCACCCCATATTGCCAATCTGTGATCACTTTTTAATATATGTCATATTTTTGTTTTTATGACTTTTATCAATAAACCTTGATTGGTTGTACTCATCTGCACTATTGGAGCTTCCTGTTCTTCCTCTTTCCACATAAACATCCACCTTGCGGCTTTGGTGAGCCCCAGCCATATTCTAGGCCTCCAACCTTTGATTTTTGGCTCAAGGATCCCACCTGGAATCTACAACCTGACGTTACACACCATTCAAGGTACACCTGGGTCTGATGTGGATTCCCAGCTCTAGTTCCAGTCATCTGCTGTGATCCTGCCTTCCGGTTTCCAGTGGTCCCGGTTCCCAAATACCACAGTGCCTGTCTGACTCACTACTGTACAGTACCTGAGTCCAACCCATCTGGTAAGCGCATTTACGTTTTCCTCTGATCACGATGAGATTGTGACCTATAGAAATTCGCTTGTCTTCCCCTCATTGGATGATCACCCACCTGTCTACATATAGACTTTGGAACTCTATTTACTTTGAGCACTCCATTTGGGCCACTCCCTGTTCAGTGCTAGTGGCCACTCCCTGTTCAGTGCTAGTGGCTCTTGTATACTCACCGTATACAAATGTGATTTTCATATTAGCGCTACATTTTTTGTTTCTATATGGAAAGTGTATGTGTATACTGGTGTGTCCATGTGTATACTGTGTGTCTATGTGTATACTGTGTGTCTATGTGTATATATGTATAATGTGTGTGTGTGTGCGTCTATCAGTGGCGGTGTGTCCACAGGCTCTAATAGGCGCCCAAAAAGGTGAACAGCAGGTGCCATGTTGGACGTTCGCTGTTCACTCAGCTGTGTGTTAGGAAAAGTGAAGGAATTTGCTTTGTTAACACTAAACCGCCTCTCGGCCAATCAGGTGGACGGGTCTGTTACCTATCACCTGATTTGCTGAAACACCAGGCGCTGTGATAGAGAGGACAGGAGAAGACATCACAGACGTGCAGAACACCACCGCTGACCCCCTGCGAGACAGGTAAGTGCCAGGTGATGTACACTGGCAGCATTTGATGGGGCACAGTGGCTGCGTTTGTTGGGCACAGTGGTTGCGTTTGGGCACAGTGGCGGCAATTGATGGGCACAGTGGCGGCAATTGATGGGCACAGTGGCGGCGTTTGATGGGCACAGTGGCGGCGTTTGATGGGCACAGTGGCGGCGTTTGATGGGCACAGTGGCGGCGTTTGAGGGGCACAGTGGCGGCATTTGAGGGGCACAGTGGCGGCGTTTGATGGGCACAGTGGCGGCGTTTGAGGGGCACAGTGGCGGCATTTGAGGGGCACAGTGGCGGCGTTTGAGGGGCACAATGGCTGCAATTAATGTTTTTTATTTTTTTCAGCTTTTTTCAGCCAATCGTTTGGTTTGAACACCACTTTCATATGCAGGGGCTACTCACATATGCGTTCGCTTCTGCACGCAAGCTCGGCTGGACGGGGCACGTTCCTGGCTCCTAACTTTTTTAGCTGGCTCCTAGATTCCAAACAGAAGTCGATCTAACAATCTTGTGCCTGTGAAAAATCCACTTGTTGCCATTCGGAGGCAGCGGAATGGTAAACTGCTAGCTCGGCCTCAGATCAGGCAGTAGGGCAGATCTGGGTACACACCTATGCGGTGATATCATGGCACACATAAATTATGGCTTTTATTCACACGCCCAATGCCCGATCTGAGGCCAACCACAGCAGTTCACTAAGGCTCACTTGCGCAGTTCAGAGCCTGCAACAGAGCCTTTTCCTGCCAGCTGCCTGCCACACCAAGCACTAAGGTGCAAAGATGTGTGTGTGTGTGTACGGGGACACTGATGGAAGGTGATACGCTGGGGGGGGGGGGCTCTGCCATAAGGTAGGACTCTGCAGACTTTGATGTAGAGTGAGAATGTTGGGACTTTGATGTAAGGGAGGACTCTGATGTGAGCGTGGTGCTCATCCTGACTGCTGTACTCTATATGTTATTTTGTTTGTTACTTACTCCTGGCATGGTGGCCACATGTAAGCCTGGGGGCCCCATAATCTTCTATTGCCCGGGGGCCCCATGAGTTGTCAGTCCGCCGCTGGCTATTACTAAGTCCTACTAAGGCTATTACTAAGTCCTGGCTGAGTCAGTGTAAGGACTAACCACATTGTGCTAGCTGTGCCTGGAGATTAGAAAGGAAGCAATTTGCACGAGGAGAAATGGAGTGAATCAACTGGACTGTACATAGTTCGTCCCAAACTAATAACTACTATTTCCACTGAGCATCCTATATTTCCCTAATCCTATCCAAGTTCAATTTCCTCAACAAAACACCAAAACAAAGCTGATGGACTGTTCATTGTCTTAAAGTGTCTGGAAAGTGAATGCCGAGCTGGGTAGGGTGACAGATGGGTAGGGATGAGCCGAACACCCCCGCGTTCAGTTCGCACCAGAACCGTCGAACAGACCGACCGTTCGCGCGAACATTTAGAACCCCATTGAAGTCTATGGAACTCGAATGTTCGAATTCAAAAACAATCATTTTAAAGACCAATATTCAAGTTATTGTTGGAAAAAGTTTTTGAGAACCCGGGTCTTGCCCCAGGGAACATGTATCAATGGAAAAAAGTTTAAAAAACGGTTGTTTTTTCAGGAGCAGGACTCCTGAAAAAATGACCGTTTTTAAAACTTTTTTTTCTATTGATACATGTTCCCTCGGGCAAGACCCAGGTTCTCAAAGACGTTTTCACAGGCAAACTATAAACATATTGATGCTTAAATTAAAAAAAGAAAAATTCCTTTAAATATTGTACCTGCTGGGTGTTTATACCTGTGATAACGTCTTTAAATAGCACAATCAGTAAATTAGGAAGAACTGATCTATCTAAGCTATACAGTGTATAAATATATGTACAACTCCTAGGGATGTATATATATCCTCTACACACTGTAAATTAAGCTAAACTGACTAGTGATGAGCGGAATACGCCATATTCGATTTCGCGATATTTTCGTTAATATCGAATATTCGTGATATTTTATAAAAAAAAAAATTGCGAAGTTTCGCCAATGCGAAATTTCGCTATTTTTTTGGGATAAAATATCACGAATATTCGATATTTACGAATATTTGCTATATTTTATAAAAAAAAAAATAGCGAAATTTCGCATATGCGAAAGCGAAAATGATTGCGAAATTTCGCTATTTTTTTTGTATAAAATATCACGAATATTCGATATTTACGAATATTCGCTATATTTTATAAAAAAAAAAATAGCGAAATTTCGCTAGTGCGAATGCGAAATTGATTGCGAAATTGATTGCGAAATTTGAAAAAATATGAATATTCGAAATAGCGAATATTCGCCGCGATATTTCAGTTATTCACGAATACTCGAATATGCAATATTCGTAGCGAATATTCGCAATGCGAATATTCGTGAGCAACACTAAAACTGACTAGCCTGCCTGCCTGCTCTATCTAGCTATCTAAAAAGACAATCTCTCTGTCTCTCTGACTGCTTTCATTAACAAGCCGAAACACACTACACAAGGCCGCCCAGCAGGCGGCCTTATATAGTGTGCGGCGTGTGCTAAAGCCTTGAGCCATAATTGGCCAAAGCCACCCAGGTTTGGCCAATTATGGCTCTTCGTTATTTTGTGCACTGTGATTGGCCAAGCATGCGGGACATACAGCATGCTTGGCCAATCATCAGCGCGCAATGCCGCAGTGAATTATGGGCCGTTTTGTGTCACTCGAATTTGGCGCGAACGACCGCTTTTGTTTGAATTTCGCCGAACGTACGAACAGACAATGTTCGAGTCGAACATATGTTTGTATCGAACGTGAAGCTCATCCCTACAGATGGGCCATATCACTTAGCATCCCCTACGGGGGTACCTCTACATATACAATCTCTGCATGCAACTAAGACACAGGTAGCAATGTCAGTCTTGGTTGTACGATCCTGAACAAAATCCTGTTTGTGACAGATTCTTCAAAGTTCACATCTAGATATTATTCCATGCTCAGGCATATTAATCCATGATTGTCATGAATTTGATGAGACATACATGTCTTCCGGGATCTGAATGACACAGCTTAAGCTCTTTATTACATCCCTACTAAACTTGGCCTAAAATCTGAATCTGTTTAATTTAACCACTTAACGCCCGCCGCATGTATATGTACGTCCACAGAATGGCACGTACAGGCAGATGGGGGTCGGGGGTCCGACCGGGACCCCCCCCCCGCTACATGCGGCGGGCGTTTTACCTCTGGGAGCGATCCAGGATGAGGGGGCAGCTGTTTGTTTTTGTCTGCCCCCTCGCGATCGCTCCCAGCCAATCCGCATAGTCTTTGCTCTGCACTTCCTCTGCCTGTGTAATGTAAACACTGGCAGAGGAAGTGATGTCACATCTCCTCTCGGCGATATTTTCTATCCTGCGAGAGGAGAGAAGACATCACAAGTAAGTCGCACCAACAGCACACTGACACCAGTACACATAGGCACATTAACCCCTTCCGATCACCCCCCCACCCCCCTGTCACAGTGTCACTGATTGCAGTGATCATATATTTACTGATCACTGCATATAGTGTCAGTTGACAGTTAGTGTGACAGGCAGTTAGTGTAAAGGTCCAGGGTAGCCCCGTACCACTTCCTGTTCTTCTGTCTGTAACTACACACAGTGGGCCAGATTCTCATAGAAATTCGCTTGCGTATCGTAAGCCATTTGCACTACGCCGCCGCATCGTACTAGAGCAGGTGCCGTATTCCCTAACCATTTGCTCCATCGTTTGCGTTGGCGTAGCGAAAATGGCCCAGCGTAAGGCCGCGTAATTCAAATGAGGCGGCTTGTATTTAAATTAAGCGCGCCCCCGCGTCGAACGAACTGCACATGCGCCGGCCGGGGAAAAAGCCCAGTGCGCATGCTCCAGCTCATGTCGGAAAGCGTCGTTGAAACCAACGTCAAAATGACGTGATCGACGCTTACGCAATGCCCTATTCGCGAACGAGTTAGTAAAACGACGTAAGCGACGGAAAAAGCCGACGCTTACCCGGCGCCATACTTAACATGGCATCCGACAGAACTTCGTAAGGTTACTCCACATCGAAGCTGGGGTAACCTTACGCGGACGAAAACGACGTACGCGACGACGGGGCAGCGTAAAAGCGATCGGGAATCGGCGTACTAGCCTCATTTGCATATGCAAATGAGAAAACAAAGTAAAGGCCACCTAATGGCCGGAGTTGTCATTACAACTACGATCCGCAAGTTTAATGGTTTTACGCTTGTCGGATGTTGAAGCGTATCTATGCAAAAGTGATGCTAAGCATCACGCGCATAGATATGAGGCAAAAAAAACGGCGATACGACGGGGTATCTGAGATACTCCGTCGTAGCGCCGCTGAGAATCTGGCCCAGTAATGCAAGGCTTTCTCCCTGGTGTGGAGAAAGCCTCTTGAGGGGGGAGGGGGCGAGCAGGATGGTCAGGACGCCCACTAACACACAGCTCCTTTCTCTATCTGCAAACTAGAGAGTGTCCTGACTTGCCTGCTCACCCCCTCCCCTCTCAAGAGACTTTCTCCACACCAGGGAGAAAGCCTTGCATTACTGTGTGTAGTTACAGACAGAAGAACAGGAAGTGAGGATTTCTCAGAAGAAATAAGGACATTTAAAAGCAAAATCAAAGGATGAGGTAAGTGAAGGAGGACTGCACTAAGGTAAAGGAAGCTATTTTTACCTTTACAACCCCTTTAATCTTGAGTGAAAAGGACCCCTGGATTTGGATTTCAAATTTTAAATGACATCCACTAAGAGGGCTTGTCAAGTGTGGAGGGGAAATCCATGCACACCAAATGTGCTCAAATAGATACTAGTGGCATCTGTGTTCATACATTAATTTTTAATTAATTAAACTGCCCCAAGGTTGGACTTTAACCACTTTAGCCCCGGACCATATTGCTGTCCAAAGACCAGAGCACTTTTTGTGATTCGGCACTGCGTCGCTTTAACTGACAATTGCGTGGTCGTGCGACGTGGCTCTCAAACAAAATTGGCGTCTTTTTTTTCCCACAAATAGAGATTTCTTTTGGTGGTATTTGATCATCTCTGCGGTTTTTATTTTTTGCGCTATAAACAAAAATAGAGCGACTATTTTGAAAAAAATTCAATATTTTTTACATTTTGCTATAATAAAAATCCCAAAAAAGGTATAAAAAAACATTTTTTTTCCTCAGTTTAGGCCGATACGTATTCTTCTACATATTTTTCGTTAAAAAAAATTGCAATTAGTGTTTATTAATTGGTTTGCGCAAAATTTATAGCGTTTACAAAAAAGGGGGTCGTTTTATGGCATTTTTATTATTATTTTTTTTTACTAGTAATGGCGGCGATCAGCGTTTATTTTTTTCGGTACTGCGATATTATGGCGGACACATCGGACACTTTTGACACATTTTTGGGACCATTGGCATTTTTATAGCGATCAATGCTAAAAAAATGCATTGTATTACTATAAAAATGCCATTGGCAGTGAAGGGGTTAACACTAGGGGGCAGGGGAGGGGTTAAGTGTGGTCCTGGTGTGTTCTAACTGTATAGGGGGGTGGCCTCACTAGGGGAAATCATTGATCTTCTGTCCATACATTGTATGGACAGAAGATCAGCGTTTCCCCCGCTGACAGAAACGAGAGGTATGTGTTTACACACATACCTCCCATTCCCCGCTCTGTAACGAGCAATCGCGGGTGCCCGGCGGCGATCGTACCCGCCGGGCACGCGCGACTCGCTGCTACAGGGAGGACGTAGAGCTACGTGCTCCCGCGTAGCAGTGCCACCGTCCCGCAGTAATATGACGGCGGGCGGTCGGCAATTAGTTAAAGGCAACTTTGGGCGAGAAATGGAATATAAAAATATTTTTTTTTTAATAACAATTCATAAGGCAATAGAACACAATAGTAAGCAAGAGTTAAAAATGCATGTCATATAATGGACATGTGGGGGGATTTACTAAAACTGGTGCACTCAGAATCTGGTGCAGCTGTGTATGGTAGCCAATCAGCTTCTCACTTCAGCTTTTTCGATTAAGCTTTGACAATAAAACCTGAAAGCTGATTGGTTCCAAGCAGAGCTGTATCAGATTTTACACCATGCATCTTTAGTAAATAACCGCCGTTGTGTCATAGGGGCTCACTGTTGTTCATGTGGTGCACATTTCCTTTTTTGCGCCATTCACCCTTGTCCATTATATGATATGTATTTTTAACTCTTTATTACTTTTTTGTTCTATTGCCTTATGAATCGTTATCAATAAAATATATTTTTATATTCCATCTCTCGTCCAAGGTTGCCTTTAAAGTCCAACTTTGGGGCAGTTTTTGCCCTTTTCTCCTTCTTATCAATTCTTAATACGGATGTGGCCATGGGAGTGCCCTCTTTCTATATTTAGCACACGAATAGTAATTTGCATTATATGTATAACGCAATTTTGCATATGTTATCAGACAAATGACCCAGCCTAATTTATACAGATGAAGCACCCTTCTAGTATAGGATACTGGGTAAATTTAATTTAGAGCTTGCACTGTAATCAGAGGAGCAGTGATTATTTGCCTTGGTCTGCTCATGGTTTCACAGGCTGGAAGGTTGATTGTGTCCCCCTGCCTCTGAGAAAAGCTTCCATAGTGTGAGAAATTCAAATGATTGGTCCGAATATATACTAGCCAATCTCTGGGCAAGTGTACCTAGGTGGTCTGGGAGGTGGTAAATAGCATGAAGCATGTAGGAGGGATGGGTTAGTAAGGGTGCTTGCCCCTGAGGCATTTCAGGACTGGCTGCTGAGCTTCACTATCAATGGACCAAGTCTGAGGAGATGTCTGTTCTGGGATTTGTGAGTAGAGACTTTAACTGTTCTGCAAGGTATCTCATTGTCCCCGGCTGTGAGATTTTTATCTATCCCAGCACTACCTCATGATCCCCAGCTGTGAGAGCTATACTGTGCTATCTTTACTGAGAGAAGAGAGTCCTCTACCACTGTTCTTACGCGTTTGGATTATCCCATACCTTCATGGGCGTCCGCTGAAATTTTTCAGGCGGGGGCTTCAGCAGCAGCGATACACAGTCGCATTTTACCCTTTCTTCGACCGCAAGCGGGGGTTAAAAGCGTGCTTCCCAACGTTAAAATGTAAAAATACCCCACTGTGCCCCCTGCAACTTATCTCTTTGTCACTACCGTGTACCCCCTCTCCACAACTGCACCTCTGGACCCCTTTACATTACACAGCACCCCACAGCTCTGGACCCCTTTACATTACACAGCACCCCACAGCTCTGGACCCCTTTACATTACACAGCACCCTGCATCACTGGACCCCTTTACATTACACAGCACCCTGCATCACTGGTCCCCTTTTCATTACACAGCACCCTACATGACTGGACCCCTTTACATTACACAGCACCCTGCACCACTGGACACCTTTACATTAAACAGCACCCTGCATCACTGGACCCCTTTACATTACACAGCACCCTGCATTACTGGACCCCTTTACATTACACAGTACCCCTTTTCCTTGACTGAAACACTACACTATATTGACAGTATATTTATTTCAGGTCTAAAAGAGGAACCTTTTGGAATGAGGGACAAATGGATTTGATTCCAGAAGAGGGTCAGGCCCTCTAAATAAGGGACAACTAGAAATTATGCCTTAGGCTACAACTCTGTGTTGTGTTTGCTCTGCGTTTCCAGACTTGCTAAAAACACATCAGAAAATAGTCTAGTGTTACCTGTGGCAACAGATGTTGGAACAAACAAAGCACAGACCTTGTAAACGATATAAAACGGCGCTCCCTTCACTCTGTCCTCTGGCGCTTGTATCATATGTCACAGAGCTGGGTCTGTGTGCAAGGTCCCATCCCCCTAGTTCGGCTCGTGTGATAGGCGGAACACAAGAAGACTATCAGACGAGCCAAACTAGGGGGGCGGGACCATGCACACAGACCCAGCTCTGTGACATACTATACGAGCGCCGGAGGACAGAAGGAGGAGAGTGCTGCAGTCACCGCATAAAGCGGCCCCGGGGCCAGTTCGGCCCTGTTCCTGGCTCTCCCTGTTGATTCCAGGGAGGGCAATTTACCCCCCTTGCCCTATGGAGCGGACACCCATGCATACCTCTACTCCTCCCCTTAAAGTTTGCGAGCAATAAATTACAAAAAACATTCACCTATTGGAGTAAATGGACTGTTGCCTGTGTGTTTGGCAGCCTCTGCAGTGTGTGGGAAAGAACCAGCTAAAATCAGCAGTTCCTGCAGGGGTAGTGATACACATTTATTACAGTGGAAAAGATTTATTACAGTGGAAAAAACATTTGACAGCAAAATGACATACAAACAGTAATGGGTCAAGCAAGCAAGTATGATTAGAATCAAGGGCGGACTGACCATTTGGGCACTTGGGCACTGCCTGGGGGCCCCATGTCACTAGCGGCCCCATATGGGTTGCCAGCCTTAGTGAAACCGGGGACAGTATGAAAAAATCTGTGTTTTAAAAAAAATCCCAAGATTATAGCTGCCCCGCCTCTCCAGTACCTTTTCAGTGTGTGTATGTGTATTCTGTGTGAATGTATACTGTATGTGTATATTGTGTGTCTGTGTGTGAATACTGTGTATGTATACTGTATGTGTATATTGTGTGTCTGTGTGTGTATACTATGTATGTATACTGTATGTGTGTGTATACTTTGTGTGTATATTGTGTGTCTGTGTGTATACTGAGTATGTATACGGTATGTGTGTGTGTATACTTTGTGTGTATATTGTGTGTCTGTGTGTATACTGAGTATGTATACTGTATGTGTGTGTGTATAAAGTACTGTGTGGCCCCATAATCTATTGCCTGGGGGCCCCATAATCTCCTATTGCCTGGGGCCCTATAATCTCCTATTGCCCGGGGGCCGCCACTAGAAATTGGTCAAGCAGTTATCATAAAGTATGATGGGGATGATGAACAATGGTACAGAGCTAAGACTATTGCATTTGTTATTCCTCAAAATGCTGACAGCGGTTAAACTTTAGCTATGTCTCTCTAATGAGAGTAAAAAAGAATAAGCAAAATGTAACAAGGTTGTCAGCAAAAACTAAAATGTATCTGATCACCCTCTGCATTTTTTCAATTTTCTATAAATAAATATAAACTTTCACAAGACACTTTAGTGTATACAGGTGTAAGTAATACTTTATATACTGCCAAAAGTTTTTTATATGCTGAACACTGAATGTCACAATCCGTACAGAATCCAACAGCAACAAGTAAGACAGTTCTCACATACTATTCATGTCTCTAATAAGTTCTTCATTCTCAACTAAATTATCATTTATATATTTTGAGTTAAGATTTTTTTGGTTAATTTACTAAAGAAGATGGCCACCCAAATCACAGCATTAGCAATCTAAAAAAGTGAGATTGACCCCCCACCCCCACCAAAAAAAAATTATAGCATTCTTTCCATGCCACGTTATATACTTTTTCAATTTCTATTAAAGCGGATCTCCACCCTAAAGTGAAGATCCGCTGATCGGAACCCTCCCCCCCTCCGGTGTCACATTTGACACCTTTCAGGGGGGAGGGGGGTGCAGATACCTGTCTAAAGACAGGTATCCGCACCCACTTCCGGCCCGCAGTCTCGGGCAAAAGACGGGCTTTTCCCGTTGTGTGCTGGGAACTCTCAGCTCCCAGCACACAGCGGGAGCCAATCGCCGGGCGCAGCGCGACTCGCGCATGCGCCGTAGGGAACCGGGCAGTGAAGCCGGAGCGCTTCACTTCCTGGTTCCCTCGCCGTGGATGGAGGGGGGAGCAGCAGGGTGACGAGCGATCGCTCATCCTCTGCTGCGGACGCCGCTGGACTCCAGGACAGGTAAGTGTCCTAATATTAAAAGTCAGCAGCTGCAGTATTTGTTGCTGCTGGCTTTTAATATTTATTTAAGGTGAACCATCCGCTTTAAGTCAAATTTGGAGATTAGTTTTGGCTTTTCTGGTGCAGATGTCCCCTAAATCCTACCCGGATCTGAAGTGCAGGTAACGCTGAAGGATCTGGATCAACCTCTGAGCTGAGGAGCGATGCTGTCCAAAGATGTCCCTCTGGATGCAGCTGTAGGGCTCCTTTCTAAGCAGGCCGCAATTCGACCGCAGCTTACACTGGCACAGAGCTCCTGCTGGCAGATCCAGGCCGACATCCCAAGAGAGCCATCTAGCCCTAAACCAGCCTTTTTATATGCTCTCCCAGCAGTCTGTTCTTTCCTTCTCAGCATTCTGGTGGTTGTAGTTCAGGCCAGTCATGCTGGAATTGAAACCCCAGCACTCTGCACTACACATCCCACGATGCTTTGCTCTGCTCTAGTTTCTGCCTGTCAGGAAATGACATATGGAGTCCAAGCCAACACTAGAGGGAGGCAGTTCCATATTAACAACGCTGCATTATGTCCCTGATTTTCAGGCACAACATCCAGCTCCAGGCTACATAAACATATATTTTTTCTTTTAAAATAATGAAAAATTTTAAATCTATCATATATAAAAGCTGCATGTGTCACCAAACAACTGTCTTTTATATGTTATTGGACTAAGCCAATAAATCAACAACTTATTTTGGGAGAAAAATTCTGATTTTTGTAAAAGTGATTTTTTTTTTTCTCAATCAAAGGTTTTTATTGAAGCTTAATACATTAACAGATAATAAAAACAGATACAATAAAGAAAATCATACATCCATGACTAAATCGTTGTAACAGTATCTAAATTATAAACAAGAAACCATAGCCAGGAGTATGAGTAGGTATTACATACAGCAGTCTTGGAAAAGCTGTCATCTTCAGAATTGAGGCTCTACCAAACCACAAGAAGATCTTAGAGGACCATTTTTGAAGATCTCTGATCAGCGATGTGAATGATTTTTTATAGGAAAAGGTTATAAAATCTTATCCTAACTCCCAGCTTTATGTGTACCTGCCCACCTTAGACCCCTTTCACACTGGGGCGCTTTGCAGGTGTTATAACGGAAAAAATAGCACCTGCAAAGCACCCTGAAACAGCCGCTGCTGTCTTTTCAGTGTGAAAGCCCCAAGGGCTTTCACACTGGGGTGGTGCGCCAGCAGGATGGTAAAAAAAACTCCTGCTAGCAGCATCTTTGAAACAGTGAAGGAGCGGCAAAATCAATGGGCACTGCGGCTATGCCGCCGGCAAAGCGCCTCTGCAGTGGTTTTCTTGGCCACTAGCCGGGAGTAAAAGCACCCAGCTAGCAACCGAAAAGCAGCCAAACAGCGCCGCGAAATTGACGGTAAAACACAGCTAAAAATAGTGGTGCTTTACCGCCGACGCACCCACCACCCAGTGTGAAAGGGGCCTTAGTGTATTCCAGTCGAGCGACCACTTCCGCATACGGTATAAATATGTTTTCCTTCCTAAAATGATTTAATAATTTGATACAGGTTCATTTAAAAAAATCAAGTATTTTAATACAATGAGTAATAGTACCACGTGGTTAGCTACTCTAAGATGCCTATTCAATTTGAATATTGGCAATGCACCTTAATGCACATGTTATTACCATAAGGCACCACAACACACAAGGGGGTTGGAAAGTGCAAAATTTGGTGCAGCTGTGCACGGTAGCCAATCAGCTTCTAACTTCAGCTTGTTCAAGCTTTGACAATAAAACCTGGAAGCTGCAATAATTTGTTGGCCACATACACAAAACAACATGGTTTTTCATCTCTTTAGCACCACCTTTTGGGCAATGTCTGCTAATGTTGTCTTATAGTTAGCATTGGTGCGGAGCATGCGTGTTTGCACTTTGGATTTTTTTTTCCGATGGACTTGTGTACACACGATCGGATAATCCGACAACACACATTTGTTGTTGGATAGCATGCTTTCACATTTTCCAAAAATTTTTGTCGGAAAATCCGATGTGTACAAGGCTTTACTCTCCGAGTCCCAGCTACTACTGGGTGGGGGAGCCTAAGATCACTTTGCCAGGGAAGGCAAGGGGATAAGCAGGCAGGAGGCTGGCTGGGACTTGGGCCAAGGTAGAAGAACATGCAAGCTGAATGGGCATGCACCCAAAACTGAAGAAATATTCCCTCTGCACCAACCAGCACATGATCATCAGAAAGGGGCACAGATAATGTAAAAAAAATATACCCCCTATGCTAGTAGGAGCGGCAGAGAGGGGTGTGTAATTCAGATTGTTGTTTTTTTATTCTGTACTGACTGTCTTTGAAATTGCCCCAGCCCCTGTTCAAATCCAATTCGGGGACAAAACCGGGGACAGACTTGGTCCGGGGACATTGTCCTCCATCAGGGGACTGTCTCCTGAAACCGGGGATGTCTGGTCACCGTCACCCTACTCTATGCAGAGCTGCACCACATTTTGCACTCTACAATTTTAGTAAATCAACCTCAGTATCATGTATGTGCTTTCGGGTGCACTGCAATTCTAATGATTTATTTATTACAGTAATAGTACATTGGGCTACCATTCAAAATTAACACAATGGGGGTTATTTACGAAAGGCAAATACACTTTGCAGTACAAGTGCAAACTACAAGAGCAAAGTGCACTTGAAATTGCACTGAAAGTGCACTTGGAAGTGCAGTCACTGTAGATCCGAGGGGGACATGCAAGAAAAAAAACAGCAGTATAGCTTGCACATTATTGGATAATAAAATCAGCAGCACTTCCCCTCATTTCAGATCTACCCCTCAGATTTACAGCGCCTGCCCTTCCAAGTGCACTTTCAGTGCAATTTCAAGTGCACTTTGCTCTTGTAGTTTGCACTTGTAGTGCAAAGTGTATTTGCCTTTCGTAAATAACCCCCAATGTGTTTCATGTATTAGCGAAACATATAAGTGTGAATGGGTCCCAAACACCTGTAGCCTCACACACAGCTAAACCAATGTTTGGGAAATATCACATATCTTAGACACCCTGCCTGTTTAATAAGGCAGAAATTCACAGTATCAAATTAGATTCTGATTTAAGGAAGGCAATCAGAGAAAGGTAAATTCCAATCAGTTGCTGAGGCTTACAGAACCTAGCTATGACTATAAGGCTGCATTCACATCAAGGCGACAAAACGCCTGTCGCCCGACGCTCGTGCCGCTGGAGGGGAAAATTCCCATTGATGTCTATAGAGATGGTTCACATCTGTGAAACGCCGAACGCCTGTCGCCTGAAAAAAAGTCCCGGACCCTTTTTTTTCAGGCGACATTGGCGTTCGGCCATAGACATCAATGGAGATAATTTGTAAAAAAAAAAAAAATGAATCGAATCGTGGCAAGTAATGCCGCGTACGCAGCATTACTTGCCCCTAGATGTGAATGCAGCCTTAAACTCAAAGTACATAAAAGCGCATTACTGAAATATGTCCAGTAGAGGGCAGTAGATGCATTGTTCTAAATTCTAACCAGACACCAGTCTTTAGAAGTAATTGAGAAATTTCAACATATGGCTCTCAAACCAACAGAATGATAAAAAGGAATAGTTAGGAATGCTATAAAAATATACAATGTGATAAAAAACATTTTTTTTTTTTGTAGTAAACAAATATTCTATTCATGATTTTGGCATTACTCTCAAACTCAGTATTCAGTGGTGATTTGCTAATTATTAAGGAATCCATTGTTAATTAGGTTATTATGTCTACTGTGAGTAGGCATTTTTTTTAAAGTCTTGGAAACCTTTTGTTAGTCATGTTATTTATTTTATAGATCTAAAAATAGTATAGTAAAATGTGCTAACTGTATTATGAAAGCACCCAATTTCTGCCAAAATTTAGAAAAAAGTGTTGTCACTGTATAAATGAGTAAATAAATGAGAAATAAAAAGTGGTACCTCCTTTTTTAAGTTATATGTGGGAATATAAGGAGATCCTGTTAAACTGGTGAGTTAAATTCCACTTAAGCTCATACTTGTTCACTCACTTTAGGAATATGAACACATTTTACCATGATATTTTTTTTTTCACCGCTTAAAGGGTCACTAAAGGAAAATAAAATTTTGGCTGAAATGACTGTTTACAGGGTATAGAGACATAAAAGTTAACTGATTCCTTTTCAAAATGATTAAAAATAGATAAAAATCAATCATATAATGTGCCTGCAGGTTAGTTTCACTTTTGAACTAGCTTCATGTTTCTGTGAAGTACAAATAGACACACAGAACAAAAACAAACAGATCCAGGGCAGTGTTTTGTTTTTAAAATGAATCTGATTGCTTCTGGGAAGTTTTAGACACACAGTAATGACAGCTTAGACCACCATGAGAAAGCTCCCAGCACTGTGGTTATAAGGAAACAGACAAGCAGGAAGTGCGGAGATCAGAGCAGGATTACAGTAACTTCAAAGCAAAAACGAACAATAAGGACATGAAACCAGTACTGCAGTAAGGTAAAGGAAGCTATTTAGCTAAAAAAAAAATTTCCTTTAGTGATCCTTTAAGCCCTGGACCATTTTGGTGGTTAAAGACCTTGCCACTTTTTGCGATTCAGCACTGCGTCGCTTTAACTGACAATTGCGTGGCCGCGCGATGCGACTCCCAAACAGAATTGAAGCTTTCTTTTGGTGGTATTTAAACACCTCTGCGATTTTTATTTTTTGCGCTATAAACAAAAATAGCGAAAATTTTGAATTAGGTTTAATAAAAAGAAATTCATTGAACTTACAATTGTCGAATATAAAAGAGCATAAAATGGTTAGCTGGCAGGCTCTCACAATCCGCCCGTCCTTCCGGGTGGTCGTGAGGATAAAAACAATAGTGACGTCAGCACGCCGTTCCTCCCTACGCCGTTTCGTCCAATAGCAGACTTCTTCCAGGGACGGGCGGATTGTGAGAGCCGGCCGGCTAACCATTTTATGCTCTTTTATATTCGACAATTGTAAGTGCAATGAATTATTTTTATTAAACCTAATTCAAACGTCACTACTCTATGTCGGTATCCCCTTTCTTTTCCCCTTGGGCCACTTAATTGGGAGTGATTTGCTTGAGACCCAGCCAGTTGGGACGGAAATAGGAGATCCACACAGGAACCCTTTTGGAAATTTGCTAAGGCAACTGAGCCAGACGCGCTGTTGATCTTTTATAGATCGAATCTATCTGGTAAGCATATTCTTAATAAGAGGTGGAGGTGGAGGCTCTCTTCTGTCCTGCATACACACAACTTTCTGGGACATCTTTTTGAACTCACTCAAGCTGTGACTTACCTTGGAAATTTCGCGCGCCGTATCACTAGTTTGAATCCTCAAACCATGATACGGCGGCTTCGGGCTTCGATCCGAGAGGCTTACGTCTTCGTAAGCCTTCGGATCTACGCTGCGATATTTTTGCGGCCGCTGGGAGGAGTTTGCGTCGTTTTGATGCGTCGGGATATGCAAATGAGTTTTTACGGCGATCCACGAAGATACGAGCGGTCTTCGCAATCGCTTACGTCTATTTTTTTTTACGTACTGTTAGAGCAGCTTTTTGCTGGTCTAACGGTGCGTAGCCCATGTTAAGTATGGCCGTCGTTCCCGCGTCGAATTTTATTTATTTTTTTATTTTTTTACGTAAGTCGTTCGGGAATAGAAATGTCCGTAAACGACGCTACTCAAACAACGAATGACGTAACGACGTGATTTCGCGCAATGCACGGCGGGAAATTTGCGAACGGAGCATGCGCAGTTCGATCGCCGCGGGAACGCGCCTATTTTAAATGATTCACGCCCCCTACTCGCGTAGATGGATTGCGACGGGAGAAATACACTACGCCGCCGTCGTTTACTAGACAAAATCTACCTGGATTCCACGGAGAGCCAGGTAAAAAACGGCGGCGTAGTGTATTTCTGATACGCTATGATAATCTAATTCTCTCTGAATCTGGGCCTGTGTTTTTTTCAAAATGTCCTTTTTTTTATTTATTTATAGCTCAAAAAATAAAAAAAATCGCAGAGATGATCAAATACCACCAAAAGAAAGCTCTATTTGTGGGAAAAAAAGGATGTCAATTTTGTTTAGGTACATCGTAGCACAACAATTGTCAGTTAAAGTGATGCAGTGGCGAATCGCAAAAAATGGCCTGGGCAGCCAATTCTTCCGGGGCTGGTTTAATGCTAACTAAATTTCTGGCAGGATCAACAGTTTTTTTGGCACTTATTAAAACACTTTTAGTGATTTATTTAATAATTAAGGATAGAGCAAATACAAGAAATTCATTGTTAGGGTTTACATACACTTTAAAGGTTTGGGATTAGACAGCAATTTGTGTTTTATGTTATACCAAAAAAACATGATACAAGCCCAACTCCTCTCACATCTTTCATTTTTCTTGCAACAAACAAATTGTAGAACAATATGGTTCTCATAACCACTAACATTAATGTTTACATATTCCTGTATTCTCAGTATTTATATTTCAGCAACATGAAGAGAGGCGTTTGTTCTTCTCTCACATTGGATACATAACATTTTGAGGATAAATTGATTAACTTTGATTGAGATACAGATTACTTTATGAGTCACACAAAAACTGCATTTAATTTTCAAGAACTTAAAGTGGTTGTAAAAGCAAAGAAGGATAACTGCAAGCCCCTCTGTTCTTACCAAACTACACTACACTGTGTAAATGTTTGTATTAAATGATGCTGCTAAATACCTATTTTGTTTCTGTGCAGTCACAAGACCTCCAGCCACTCTCCTCCCCTGATCTAATGGCTACAGCCTGAGGGGCTGAGCGAACAGCACAGTGGGCACATGACCCCCGGGCTTCAGAGAGGGATTTAAGCTTTGTAGCCCTTAGATCAAGAGAAGAGAGCAGCCGGAGCTAATGTGACCTAACAGAAACAATATTTAGCTGCATCATTTTATACAGACATTTACACTGTGTAGTGTAGCTTGGTAGAACAGAATGGCTGGAAGTAATCCTTTTCTGACTTTACTGCCAGCTACTGATAGCGGTGGGAGTGGAGGGACGGGGAAGAGATCGCTCACACACAGGAGCTGACATGCAGGTAAACTGGATCAGCAGCCATGATTATTGTGGTCAGTTTACACTGGGGGACACATGAAAAGGCAGGATCCACCAGTTTTTTTACAGCATAGAATGGGACAGATTAGACAGCACAAGCACTATGCCATTTAACATGCTATAAAGGAACAGGATCTGTTTAAGGGTTACAACCTTTTTAAAATATAAACTGATATGGAAAATAAATTAGAACTGCAACTTGTATAACTGTGTATAATACTGGGATATGAATATATAAATGATAACTATACTTTCTGTCCAGATGCTTTAGCTGTCATTGTCTCCGCGGGCTGCAATAAAATTGAAATAAGACACAAGATTATTGGGTTCCCCCATTGTGGCCTTCAACCTCCTGTGTACACTCTTTCTATCCTGCTTAAAGTGGAACATAACCAACCTCTACCAATGCTTTACCAACCAGCATCCGGTTGGAGGTTAACCACCTGGCCTTCAGAAGAAAAATCAAAACCCATTCTTCTGAGGCTTACTTAAGGAATGGATACCAAGCGCCCAGAGGCGATTCAGTTCGCATGTGTTGCGCTATATAACTTTCTCACTCACTCACTCACTCACTCACTCACTCACTCACTCACTCACTCACTCACTCATAACCTAAACATCAACCTTTCTTCGCCTCCAATCCTGTCCCCCTCCACTACACAAAAACACCCTATGTTTCTGACTAGGCCAGAATGACTTGCTGCAATTCTGGAGCATTGTGGGATATGAATGTCAGATATGCAGAAATCCATCAGCTCCCAACAATGAAATAAGCAGGGGAAAGGGGGCTGTGCCTGGCAGCACATCATCAGAAGGCTACCTAAACCCAGAGGAGACCGCTTTCTCCTGATGATGTCATGAAGGAAAATGGAAGAGCAGGACCTGAATGTTGGCAGTGGATCACAACAGGAAAACATTGGATCCACTGGGTGGATAAGTATCTGAATTAAGGACAACCCAGCATCAGACAAGTGAGGGTTAAAAGGAGAGGGGGCTACAGTAAAGTTCCTCTTCTCTTTAACCCCCTTCATGACCACAGCATTTTTTGCTATTCAGGACTGCACTATTTTAACTAGCAGTTGTGCGGTCATGCGACTGTAAATTAAATTGATATCCTTATTTTCACACAAACCAAGCTTTTTTTTTTAGGTATTTGATCACCACTGAGGTTTTTTTAAATTATATAAATGAAAAAAGACCAACCAGCCTGGAATGGAGCTTCTCTCTGTCAAGAACTATGTTGTGGACTTGGACTGTAGGACTGAAACTCTGTAGTCCCTCCCTAATAGAGTCTAATCTGACATACATGGACACCATGATATGGTCACTGGGAGCCTAAAATGGCTCTAGCCTATGCTGGTTATCAAGCCCTAAGCTAAAATTACATGTTGTAGCTATAGAATCCTAGACCAAAGGGGACAGGGTTACCTAAGAACAAGAACAGTATATGAACTCTATTGCAATAAACTGATTCACCTACTAATATACCGCAATGTGGCCACTACATATACAGTGGCACAGACCTAGATATCTGGCACTGTGTATGTAAAATAATAACAAGGACAGGGCAGAGAGTGTCTGCCACAGGAATTTAGATATAGTGTACACTGAGCAGCTGCAGTTAAGCTATTAGATCATAGGAATATGTGCATAATAGTCACTTCTGGCTTGGGATTTAACAGCATGAACGTGGTTAGGACTTTTTTTTTATCTCCATTTCCTCTTTGTGGGGTATTAAAGCTAACAACCTATGGACAGGAGGTGCATACACAAAATATTTACAGGAATTTACAAATTCAGACAGTAGAGGGCATCAGATCTCTATAATAGTGACTCAGAAGACAATAGGTCAGCAGCAGCAGAAGTAAACAGTCCAGACCACTACTACAGCACCACCTTAGAACTTATTTATCCCAAGACTACAGTATTGTACAAGAAACATGGTGCAGGTCTGTGAGTAAAAAACAAAAATCACAACCACTTATAACTCAATACTAACTTTTTAAAGTAAGATGCATATAGACTGGCTATGAATGGACAGAATTATACAGTGCAAAAAATAAAATCCTAGCATGCTTACCTGCTAGTCACCAAAAAAAATCTAAAAATCGACACTGGTTTTGGGGAGGGGTTGTATTCATTTTTCGGTTGGGGGGGGGGTACAACTGGGGGAACCAATGGTGGAGAAGGATCTGTAGGTTTTGGTAGAGCATAAGCTTAATAATAGGAAGGGGCTTCTACGACGCTAGGAAGTGACACGTGCGCTCCACCAGAGTCACGTCTGAAACCAGGAAGTGCTGGCAGTCAGCTCATCCATCTGGACAGCACGGCTCGTCTCCCTTGCAGGAGAGGGTGACTATATGCGCTTATTTTTATCTTTTTAATGTACGTGCATTGTTTGAAGGGTTGTGTATCTGTGGGTTCTCTTGTGTGTCACATTAAAACGGAATTACGCTATATGCCCTTTTCCTGTGTTTTTTGTACGATCCGGAGACCCGTAGACATGTGACCTGATCCCTTCTGATGTGAAGAGTGTTATTATTCTGTGGATATCCATACACTGCCTTACCCTTTGGGTCTTTCGGTGAGTGCGTACCCCAGAGGGGGATTTATAGTCCCACGAGGTGATTGAGAATATGGGTGGAAGGTGCTTGCTGTCCTACTTTTCAAACTCAGCTATCAACGGACTCCCTCTCTCCCATTGATACACTCTATCATTATTACTGCACTTAAGTGTAGAGGTGATATCTCTTTCTGGGATCTACACTGGACTATCATCATCAGCGCTGTTTATGGTTTTAACTATTGTGACATTTTAATGTTATTTTTAGTATATTTGCCATTTTTTTTAAATAGCATGCAATGCCAAGCTGTGGTTTCCATAGCAAGTAAAATACTTTCTTGTATTAAGAGAGGTATGGACTCCAGAGAGAGTGATATCATTGTGCCCCTTTACAAATCATTAGTAAGACCTCATCTGAAATTTGAAGTTCAGTTTTGGGCACCAGTTCTCGAAAAGGATATCAGGGAACTGGAGAAAGTGCAGAGAAGGGCAACACAATTGATAAGAGGCATGGAGGAGCTCAGCTATGAGGAAAGATTTGAGGAACTAGATTTATTTTCTCTTGAGAAGAGGTTATTAAAGGGGGCATATGATCAACATGTACAAATACATAGGGATTCCATATATTGCTAAGTGAACTTGGTGTGGCGTTATTCACTTTAAGGTCAACACAAAGGACAAGGGGGGACTGTTTACATCTGGAGGAAAAGAGATTCAATCTCCAAATACAGAAAGGTTTCTTTACAGTAAAAGCTGTGAAAATGTGAAATAGACCCAAGAACTCAAGAGCTGATTCTGGGCAGCTAAGTAGATTGCTTTAAAAAAGGCCTAGAATGGGAGGCGCATGCGCAGCAGCTCCCTGAATGGATGCATAGCCCAGGAGCTCCGCACCGGTCTGGCCAGCTAACCCCCGCCAAAGCCGCCAGAGTACCCAGCCCCACTCTGCTCTGATACCAACTGACTCTGGACCACTTCAGGAGCCTCAGGATGTTAGGAGGCACCGCAAGGAGGGATCTATCTCGCCAGCTGGATCCTGGATCAGCCATCCAACCGATCCAAGATGGTGCCCGCAACGGCATGCTACACAGACTCCATAGCGGATCAGGACGCTGCTGGTGATTCTACTCTACACTTAGCCAACCTCGCAGTGAGTAATCCCCTATCCCTTTGCCCTTTCCAGCATCTACTGAATCACTACTCCAGAGGACAATGGATTAGCTGATCCTCACCCCAATGTCTGACATCATTGCAAGCCCTTAGGCATTTGGAGGGGACATCCTTGGGCAGCTTCACACCCCTGCTGACTTTCCCTCATTAATTACTGCCTTTTCTAAAATGCTGTCCAGGTGCCTGGCCCACACAGCCACACACATTACCTCAACTATCCACGCATATATACAGTACTTGGGTCCAGGATTGATGCCCTAGAACAGAAAACTGACCAGACTGTTGCTAGAACTAACCAGAACACAGGACCTCCAGGATCAAATAGAGACTACACTCTTCAAAATCGATGATTTAGAGAATAGATCAAGATGCTATAACTTCAGAATTGGAGGCCTGCCGAATCGATCAAAGAAGTTCAACCTGCAGTCCAATCCTTTATTAAGGAACTAATTCCAGATATCCCAGAACATCACCTGGAATTAGATAGGGCACACTGGGACCTTTAATCGCCTCTAGCGAACTGTCTACCGAGAAACATTATCATCAAATCTCACCTTTACTTGGTGAAAGAGGAAGTTTTTAAACTTTCATGCAATCTAGACCACCTCTCATTTTAAAGCCATCAACTCCAAATCTTCACAATTTAGTTTAGCCCTAAGAACAGATGATTGAAAGAGATTTTGTTAAATAATATTTTCATGTTTAGCAAAAGCAGGAATTAAGCTGCTTTCTGTTAGTTAAATTGTGTGTCTTGAGTTTAGCTTCCAAGTGCATTGATTTGCTGTGCCATGTGGTTGCCCCCAATCGAAAGTACATGTGCCTAAATAGGAGCACACAGACTGACCAGAGACACCATTAGGTTTGTCTGCCTGTGCTTGCACCACAACAAAATGAAATTATTCTGAGCACATTGTGGCGCCAAAATGTAGAGCAGCAATTTTGAATACAGACCTAACACTTCCACACAATGGGGCTGATTTACCAAGCCTGTGCGCCATGACTCATGGTGCACAAGCAGGAGTAAAACTGTTTTTGACATTTACAAAAGAAACACGCTGCCAGTGCAGCGTGTTTCCTCATTTACTAAACTGCCTAATGCGCCCAGGAGAGGGCGCACGGCACGCCAGTACAGAGCTGGCGTACGGCATTTAGTAATGTAAACATCGGGGATTCGGGCGGGAGTTTATGAGGGGAGGGAGGGGGGTGATGCAGGGGAAGTGTAGTGACATGTGTTTGAACGTGTGGGGCGGGCCGAATTGAAAGCGAAAGTGACTTTTGAGAAACGATCCCTGTGCGCTTGCAAAGTATGCCAGAACCTCGGAAGGTTAATTTGCATACTGGGCATGCGCAGAGGGAGATTTCAGGGAATGCCGTGCGCCTTGTCAGTACGCCGAGAAATTCTTGGTAAATACCAAGCGGCGTAGCAGTGTTTGCACTGCGAGAAACGGCGCACGGCAATCTCCGAGCTGTTCTCGGGCTGCTGAAAGAAGAAAAGAAGAAGAAAGAAGATAATAAAGGACTTGTCCTCTTGTCGTTTTTTACACTTGACACTTTTTTTTTTGGTGAAATGGTAGAGGTACAGTGTACCCCATTACCATTTCACACAGGGGGGGGCCGAGATCTGGGGGGCCCCTTTGTTAAAGGGGTCTTCCAGATTTCGATAAGCCTCCTGCCCGCAGACCCCCACAACCACCGGGCAAGGGTTGTGGGGAAGAGACCCTTGTCCTCATCAACATGGGGACAAGGTGTTTTGGGGGGCACCCCAAAACACCCTCCCAATGTTGAGGGCATGTGGCCTGGTGCGGTTAAGGAGAAGAGGGGGGGCCGCGCCCTGTCCCCCCCTCTTATCTGCGGCCGGCCAGGTCAACGTGCTCGGATAAGGGGTCTGGTGTGGATTTTAGGGGGGACTCCACGCCATTTTTTTTTCATTTGGGGTGGAGTTCCCCTTAAATTCCACACCAGACCTGAAGGGTCTGGTTATGGATATTTGGGGGGAACCCCACGTCATTTTTTTTTTAATTGGCGGCGGGGTTCCCCTTAATATCCATACCAGACCTAAAGGGTCTGGTTATTGAATTTGGAGGGACCCCCACGCTTTTTTTTTCGTTTTTTTTATGAATGAATTCTCCTGCAATTGCGGGGAGCCGACAATTCATTATTGCCGCGAGTCAGTTTTAAACGGCTTTTTTGCTTTGGAAAATGTCATTTTGTGCAGAGACAGTTCTAACCACGGGAAAAGGGCGCTTAGAGCCCCCCCCCCATGCTCCGAAATTTAAAAGAATGTTTCAAATGACGTGGGGTTCCCCCCAAATTCCATTACAGGCCCTTCAGGTCTGATATAAATATTAAGGGGAACCCCAACGTCATTTTTTGGAAAAAAATGATGTGGGGTCCCCCCCAAATATCCATAACCAGACCCTTCAGGTCTGGTGTGAAATTTAAGGGGAACTCCACCCCAAATTTAAAAAAAAAAGTGGCGTGGAGTCCCCCCTAAAATCCACACCAGACCCCTTATCCGAGCACGTTGACCTGGCCGGCCGCAGAAAAGAGGGGGGGACAGAGCGCGGCCCCCCCTCTCCTGAACCGCACCAGGCCACATCCCCTCAACATTGGGAGGGTGTTTGGGGGTGCCCCCAAAAACACCTTGTCCCCATGTTGATGAGGACAAGGGTCTCTTCCCCACAACCCTTGCCCGGTGGTTGTGGGGGTCTGCGGGCAGGAGGCTTATCGAAATCTGGAAGACCCCTTTAACAAAGGGGCCCCCCAGATCCCGCCCCCCCCCCTGTGTGAAATGGTAATGGGATACACTGTACCTCTACCATTTCACCAAAAAAAGTGTCAAGTGTAAAAAATGACAAGAGTCGGTTTTTGACAAGTCCTTTATTATCTTCTTTCTTCTTCTTTTCTTCTTTCCTTCGGGTTTCTTCCTCCATCTTCTTCTTCTTCCTCTGCTTCTGTCTTGGGTCTTCTATTCCCGCATCTTGCCCGGAATGTTCTTCCATCTTCTTCTCCTTCCGCTGTCCTTCTCGTCCGCATCTTCTTCTTCTGGTTCTTCTTCGCCGGAGCCGCCGCTTCCAATTGAAATCCCCACTGTCTGCCGGACCACGCCCCCCTCTGACGCCACGGGCAAGCTCTTAGGAAAGTCCCCGTGTGGTGCCTGTGCGTCAGAGGGGGGCGTGGTCACATGTCAGAAAGCGGGCAATTCAATTGGAAGCGGCGACTCTGGCAAAGAAGAAGCCGCGCACAAGCTTCCAATTGAATTGCCCGCCCTGTGACATGTGACCACGCCCCCCTCTGACGCACTTGCAGCACACTCCTAAGAGCTTGCCCGTGGCGTCAGAGGGGGGCGTGGTCCGGCAGACAGCGGGGATTTCAATTGGAAGCGGCGGCTCCGGCGAAGAAGAACCAGAAGAAGAAGATGCGGACGAGAAGGACAGCGGAAGGAGAGGAAGATGGAAGAACACGCCGGGCAAGATGCGGGAATAGAAGACCCAAGACAGAAGCAGAGGAAGAAGAAGAAACCCGAAGGAAAGAAGAAAAGAAGAAGAAAGAAGATAATAAAGGACTTGTCAAAAACCGGCTCTTGTCGTTTTTAACCCTTTACATTTTTTTTTTGTGAAATGGTAGAGGTACAAGGTACCCCATTACCATTTCACACGGGGGGGGCGGGGGGCCGGGATCTGGGGGGCCCCTTTGTTAAAGGGGTCTTCCAGATTTCGATAAGCCTCCTGCCCGCAGACCCCCACAACCACCGGGCAAGGGTTGTGGGGAAGAGACCCTTGTCCTCATCAACATGGGGACAAGGTGTTTTGGGGGGCACCCCAAAACACCCTCCCAATGTTGAGGGCATGTGGCCTGGTGCGGTTCAGGAGAGGGGGGGGCCGCGCTCTGTCCCCCCCTCTTTTCTGCGGCCGGCCAGGTCAACGTGCTCGGAAAAGGGGTCTGGTGTGGATTTTAGGGGGGACTCCACGCCATTTTTTTTAAAATTTGGAGTGGAGTTCCCCTTAAATTTCACACCAGACCTGAAGGGTCTGGTTATGGATATTTGGGGGGAACCCCACGTCATTTTTTTTTTAAATTGACGGCGGGGTTCCCCTTAATATCCATTTTTATTATTTATTATCCGTTTTTTTTAAGAATGAATTCTCCTGCAATTGCCGGGAGCCGACAATTCATTATTGCCGCGAGTCAGTTTTAAATGGCTTTTTTGCGTTGAAAAATGTCATTTTGTGCAGAGACAGTTCTAACCACGGGAAAGATGCGCTTTTTCACATGCTGACATTAGAGCCCCCCATAGTACGAAATTTAAAGAAAAATTACACTTTTATTATTGCACTTTTAGCATTATTAAAATCACTGCTCCCGATTAAACGGCCGTTTAAAAAAATAAAAAAAGCATTGATACATGTCCCCTGGGGCAGGACTGAGGTCCCCAAACACTTTTTAGGACAAAACTTGCAGATTAGCCTTTAAAATTCACAATTAAGATTTCCCCCATAGACTTTAACAGGGATTCGGCGGCGGCTTTACTTATCAATTGCATCGCGCTGCTGCTGCGGCCGGTTCATGCGCCTAATTAAGGCTTCATCCAGCGCACCTATTAAGGCATGTACCGGCGCAGCGCAGTGCCAATAGTAAATCAGCCCCAATATTTCCAAATTAAAAATATTTTGGATCATTTTTGGCATATTTTTCTTACTTTCCACTGTCAAATGTCCAGGCAGAAGCAAGTGGGAAAAATCTAATTAGAAACCTAATATTCCACATCTGTGCACAATATGAATTTAATGAATGTATTTTACCACTACAAGGCTTTATGAGTCATTTTCACTCTGTGTATACTGAGAGTAATGAAAGCATAAACACGGGACAAACTGTCAGGATCCACATGTTAATGTAATGTCACACTTAACAGGTATGGGCAAACCGACAAACCAGATGTTCTGGATTCATATGGAAAACTGACACAACATACTTCATCCTACTCTCTATAAAATTAACACTGTATCACCACCTTCCTCTTGGTGACTGCATGTAGTAGTTATTTTATTTATTTTTTTAAGCATATGTTGTCACCCAAGAGAGACATTTGGTATGCTGCCTATTACATGTACTGTAACATTTTTAAATAAACAAAGAAAAAGCATCACCTGTAATATGCCAGAATTGTTTATCTTTTCATACAGACTGCTTTCTGCCTGTAGAAAGCAGTCCGCATGTAACAGCTTGCTAGCACAGAATTTTAGACTATCCCAAAATGGCTGCCACAATCTATCTCTATGGAATAGCTACAGTATTGAGAGACACCTGCCAGTCTGGAGCATGGGTGTGGCATCAGAGGGAAGAATGTTTTGCCAAGTCTGAAAAGAAGCTTAGGAAAGACCGCGGCTTCAACTGCGGCCTAGCGGCGCACGGCTACAGCACTCTGCATCGCCCCTGTTTTTTCGCCCAACACACCCCCCCTTACCCACAGACGTCCCCATCCACCTCCCTGGCAGCCAACCACCCCCTCTCTGGGGTTTATTTCAGCCAGTTGGTGGCCCGGCTTGGGCCCTGTGTCAGACCATTGGCCAGCTTGGCACACCCCCCCAGCAGTAACTACTCCCTTCACACCATCCCCTCACAATTCATCAGATTTGATCCAGGGTCTCAACCGATCGCCTCTGAGGGATCAGGAAGGAATTTTTTACCCTGCCCAGCATATTGGCTTAGCTGAACCAGGTTTTTTTTGCCTTCCTCTGGACCAAAAAAAAAAAGGAGAGAGGATTCAAGGAATCTACTCCCCACCGCCACCTGACCACCCCAACCCCCCCCCCCCCCACGGCGACGGGCCACTATGGCCAGTCGGCAATATTCTGTAGAAATCATCTGGGGCCTGAGGCAATTCGCCACAAAGCTACCAGCCGTCACCAAAAAGGCCCTGAGATTTGAGCAACTTTTGAGGATCGATCGACGATCATCAGTCGAAAAATGTAGCTACCCACCCCAACCAAAGCACATATCATGTGCTTTGATCAATACAAGATCGGCAGTAAGACACCGATTAGAAATCCACGATTTCATTCTACAGAACAACTTAGACTGTCTCTTTATTACAGAAAGCTGGCTCACAGCCGACTGTAACACCATTCTTGGAGAACTGGTGCCAGAACACTACCGTATTATAACAGAAAACAGAATAGGGCAAAGAGGAGGAGGACTGGCGGTGATCCATAAGACGCATCTTGTGATCTCTAAACCAGCCCTTCAGCACTCGCTTCCATTTATGGAAACCCTTACTCTGCAACTGCAAACAAACCCCCAGGAGACCGTCCGTATTCTGCTCTGCTATAGGCCACCGGGGCCTAAATCGTAGTTTTTACCCTCATGGACGGAGTTCATCTCCACTTACGCCCTAATCAGCAAACACCTTTTGCTGCTCGGGGACTTCAATCTCTGAGCCAACTCCTCACAAGACCCCGTTGCCGACGCCTGTATCGACCATCTGGAAGGATTAGGCCTTCAGCAACTAGTACGTGGGCCCACACATGCTTCAGGTCACACACTCGATCTTATCTTCAGACAAAATCTGAAAGTAAGTATTTTGGAAAATGAACCATTGCCATGGACAGATCACCATGCAATTAAATTCATAATTTCCAATACTGCCCTATTGATAAAAACACCCAAGCCAGTGACAACACACTGGTCTAGATCTCAGAAGAAGCTCCATTCGGAACTCTTCAAATCTACCTTGGAAAATAAAATTAAAACAATTCAACCAGGTCAAACGGCCGCAGACACACTGGATGCCATAAATGCAGCCCTACTACAGTCAGCCGACTTAGTAGCACTAGAACGCAAAGTCCTTACCCGGAAAAACAAGGCAGGCTGGTTCAACAACCAGCTATCGCTACTGAAGCAAGAGCGTAGAAGGGCAGAAGCCGCCTGGAAAAGAAACGCTTCTGAGGCGAACCTCGCCATCTACAAAGTAGCAACAAGAAGATACAACATAGAAATCTTCAAAGCCAAGAAAAACTATTTTTCCATGGCTATCAACAGCGCCTTAAACCGCCCCCGGGAACTCTTCAAGCTGGTCTCGCAGACCATGAATCCAGACTGTCTTGAAGCCCCCAACTCAGACACCCAAGAATTTTGCAATGAATTGTCGGATTTCTTATCAATAAAATTGAGAGAATCCGGGAAAGCATTCCGTAAAACAATACCCCTGAGCTACCACACAGCACCCGGAGGAACATTCTACAACCAACAAAGTTCACTCTGGAACCCATCTCCATCGATGCCACAGAAAATATCATCGGCGCTTTGCGTAACAGCACATCGCCTAATGATATCATCCCCACTAAGCTGCTAAAGGAATGTGCCGATATCCTGGTGCCTCCCATTATGCAGCTTATAAACCAGTAATTTAAGGAAGGCATAGTGCCCTCCCTGCTAAAAGAGGGCATAATCCAGCCCATCTTGAAGAAACCTACCCTGGATCCCAAGGACCCAAATCACCGCCGTCCCATAACAATGCTAAACGTTTTCTCCAAGGTAATGGAGAAAGTGGTGGTACAACAGCTGCAACAGCATCTAGATACCCACAACCTACTTGATCCACTGCAATCGGGATTCCGTCCCGGACACGGGATGGAAACAGCACTGCTCAAAATATGGGACGACGTTCTGGAGGCCGCAGACGAAGGAGAATCTTGTCTCCTGGTTCTGCTGGACCTAAGCACAGCCTTTGACACGGTGGATCACAAACTGCTACTGACTCGGCTGGCTGAGGTAGCGGGAGTCACAGAGGGTGATTTACCATGGTTTTCCTCCTTTTTGGGAAGCCATTCTCAAACGGTGAAGTTGGGACCGTTCACTTCTGGAAAACGCACTGTGTCATGTGGAGTCCCCCAAGGCTCACCTCTGTCACCGGTGCTCTTCAACATCTATCTTCGACCTCTCTTTGAAGTCATCAGTAGTCAACAACTACTTTATCACTCATATGCAGATGACATGCAACTGTATTTTCGCATCTGCAATAGAAAGGATCATCATCTCAGCTTAGAGAATTGTCTCTCTTCAATAGAAAAGTGGATGACTAGGAGTTATCTTAAACTCAACAATTCCAAAACAGAACTTCCTTTGTTTCATGCCAGTCGCAAGAGTCAACTGGCAACAACCTGGACACCTCCACCCATTCTGGGCCAGATCATCACCCCTAGCACCAAAGTCAAAAGTCTCGGGAATATTTTTGACACCCACATGACAATGGATGCACAAATAGGGTCAGTAGTCAGCGGATCTCACCATCTGCTGCGCCTACTACGCAGGCTTATTCCATTCATTCCCAAAGAAGACGTACCAGTCGTGGTGGGAACAATTGTGAACTCCAGACTGGACTATGCAAATGCCCTCTACCTCGGACTCCCAAAGTACCAAATCGCTCGTCTGCAAGTCGTACAAAATACGGCCGCCAGACTGGTGACTGGGAAAAAACCCTGGGAATCAATCTCACCGTCGCTGAGATCCCTTCACTGGTTGCCAGTAAAAGACAGAATTGCTTTTAAAGCTCTCTGTCTGACTCATAAATGCATCCATGGAAAAGCCCCGCAATATCTTTGCGATAAAATAGAAGCCCACAATCCCAATCGCATTCTGCGATCCAGATTCAAGTCCAAAGGAGAAAGAAGGTTTGCGGTCCAAGGTCCCAGACTTTGGAACGCTTTACCAACCAGCATTCGGTTGGAGGAAAACCACCTGACCTTCAGAAGACAGATTCAAACTCTGCTCTTTTGATGTCAAGAAAGACTGAAACAACAAGCGCCCAAAGGCGATTTGGTTCGCATGTGCTGCGCTATATCAGTTTCTCATTCATTCATTCATTCACATATATGTGGTGCAGCAGGAGTGCGAATTTGCTACACACATTCGTTACAGGCCAAGCTCCTTGAATTTTAAATATTACATACTGTATAATTGCCCATTATAGTCAGGGCCGGCACTAGGCATAGGCAAGTCCTAGAGCGCCAGGGTAGGGGGAGCGGCAAAATCCGGATCCCCAGCCACTCACTGGGGGTCTGGATCATTAAAATATTTCCTGGACCTTGATTTTTAAAATATTCCCAGCCTGCAGTGCCGCCCGTAGAAGCGGCAGTGAGATGAGGGGAGAGAGCCGGGACAGCAGCTGACCGGAAGTGCTGGTGGTCGGACGGGTCGGTGGAAGTTGAAGCGGCCAGTGCACTATGCAGGAGGCGAGATAGTGACCAGATATCTCCCAATTTCCCTGCTTTTTTCCCCCGCTTTTGTCCCCGGATTGCAGGCAGGGTCTAACTCCATTCTGCGGTCACTGATTTCCCCCCCCCTGCAGTGCTGATTCAGCCCCGATCCCCCCGAGCGGCGCACAGCTGATTGCACACAGACACACATAGCTGTGCTGGCCACTCTGCTGAATGAATGGAAGGAAGGAGAGGGGAGGAGGCGGGTCCCAGCCTGACACTCGTGTTGGAGCGTTCAGAGACAACACTGCTACACCCGACTGTTGTCTGCAGCCTGCAGAGTGACTGTAAACGATGAAGAGCCAGAAGAACCACATGAGGTACAGAGAGAGAAAGGGGGGGGTGTTTACAGTATAGAAAGTGGGAGTTATAGTATAGAGAGGGAGGGGGGGAGTTATAGTATAGAGAGGGAGGGGGGGAGTTATTGTATAGAGAAGGAGGGGGGGAGTTATAGTATAGAGAGGGAGGGGGGAGTTATAGTATATAGAGAGGGAGGGGGGAGTTATAGTATAGAGAGGGAGGGGGGGAGTTACATAGTTACATAGTTACATAGTTAGTCAGGTTGAAAAAAGACACAAGTCCATCCAGTTCAACCATAAAAAAAAAAGTAAAACACAGTACATCCTCCCATACACCCAACTCCATACCCACAGTTGATCCAGAGGAAGGCAAAAAACCCCAGCAGAGCGATGATCCAATTTGCTACCGGAGGGGAAAAAATTCCTTCCTGATCCCCCGAAAGGCAATCGGATTTACCCCGGATCAACTTTACCTACAAAACTTAGTACTCAGTTATATTATGTGCATTTAGGAAAGAATCCAGGCCTCTCTTAAAGCAATCTACTGAGCTGGCCAGAACCACCTCTGGAGGGAGTCTGTTCCACATTTTCACAGCTCTTACTGTAAAGAAACCTTTCCGTATTTGGAGGTGAAATCTCTTTTCCTCCAGACGTAAAGAGTGCCCCCTTGTCCTCAGTGTTGACCTTAAAGTGAATAACTCAACACCAAGTTCACTATATGGACCTCTTATGTATTTGTACATGTTGATCATATCCCCCCTTATTCTCCTCTTCTCAAGAGTGAATAAATTCAGTTCCTCTAATCTTTCCTCATAGCTGAGCTCCTCCATGCCTCTTATCAGTTTGGTTGCCCTTCTCTGCACTTTCTCCAGTTCTCCGATATCCTTTTTGAGAACTGGTGCCCAAAACTGGACTGCATATTCCAGATGAGGTCTTACTAATGATTTGTACAGGGGCAAAATGATATCTCTATCTCTGGAGTCCATACCTCTCTTAATACAAGAAAGGACTTTGCTTGCTTTGGAAACCGCAGCTTGGCATTGCATGCCATTATTGAGCTTATGATCAACTAAGTTATAGTATAGAGAGGGAGGGGGGAGTTATAGTATATAGAGAGGGAGGGGGGAGTTATAGTATATAGAGAGGGAGGGGGGGAGTTATAGTATAGAGAGGGAGGGGGGGAGTTATAGTATATAGAGAGGGAGGGGGGAGTTATAGTATAGAGAGAGAGGGGGGGAGTTATAGTATATAGAGAGGGAGGGGGGGAGTTATAGTATATAGAGAGGGAGGGGGGAGTTATAGTATACAGAGAGGGAGGGGGGAGTTATAGTATACAGAGAGGGAGGGGGGAATTATAGTATACAGAGAGGGAGGGGGGAGTTATAGTATACAGAGAGGGAGGGGGGAGTTATAGTATATAGAGAGGGAGGGGGGGAGTTATAGTATACAGAGAGGGAGGGGGGAGTTATAGTATACAGAGAGGGAGGGGGGAGTTATAGTATACAGAGAGGGAGGGGGGAGTTATAGTATACAGAGAGGGAGGGGGGAGTTATAGTATACAGAGAGGGAGGGGGGAGTTATAGTATATAGAGAGGGAGGGGGGAGTTATAGTATATAGAGAGGGAGGGGGGGAGTTATAGTATAGAGAGGGAGGGGGGGAGTTATAGTATAGAGAGGGAGGGGGGGAGTTATAGTATATAGAGAGGGAGGGGGGGAGTTATAGTATAGAGAGAGAGGGGGGGAGTTATAGTATATAGAGAGGGAGGGGGGAGTTATAGTATATAGAGAGGGAGGGGGAGAGTTATAGTATAGAGAGGGAGGGGGGGAGTTATGGTATATAGAGAGGGAGGGGAGAGTTATAGTATACAGAGAGGGAGGGGGGAGTTATAGTATACAGAGAGGGAGGGGGGGAGTTATAGTATACAGAGAGGGAGGGGGGGAGTTATAGTATACAGAGAGGGAGGGGGGAGTTATAGTATACAGAGAGGGAGGGGGGGAGTTATAGTATACAGAGAGGAAGAGGGGGGAGTTATAGTATACAGAGAGGGAGGTGGGGGTGTTACATTATACAGAAAGATGGGGAGATACAGTATATACAGAGAGGTGTGGTACAGTATATACAGAGAGATGAGGTACAGTATATACAGAGAGATGTGGTACAGTATATACAGAGAGAGAGGGGAGGTACAGTATATACATAGAGAGATAGATGGGGTACAGTACATACAGGGAGAGAGGGGACAGAGTATATACAGGGAGAGAGGGGGGGTACAGTATATATAGAGAGAGAGGGGGGTACAGTATATATAGAGAGAGAGGGAGGGTACAGTATATATAGAGAGAGGGGGGTACAGTATATATATATAGAGAGGGGGGGTACAGTATATATATAGAGAGGGGGGGTACAGTATATATATATATATAGAGAGAGGGGGGGTACAGTATATACAGACAGAGAGAGAGGGTACAGTCTATACAGAGAGAGAGGGGGGGTAGAGTATATACAGAGAGAGGGGGGTACAGTATACTGTATAGAGAAATATATAATTATGTATAATATCAATAAATGCATTGAAAAAAAAAATTCTAGCGTATTTTCTTAACATTTGGTAGTCATATCCCCAAAAATTCTAAGAAATATATATTTTTTATCTCATGGGCAACATGTGAGAAAAAAATGTATATATCATTCCTTAACCACTTAAGGACCGCCGCATGTACATTTACGTCGGCAGAATGGCACCGACAGGCACATCAACGTATATATACGCGCGGCTGCAGGAGCGATCCGACAAGTGGGGGCGGCTATCCGTTTTCACCCGCCCCCTCCGGATCGCTCTCAGCCAATGCGCGCGCCGCCCGCCCTGTCACTTCCTCCTCCTGTGTAAACACAGGAAGGAGGAAGCGACGTGATCTCTCCCTCGGCGTTTGTTTCAAGCGCCGCTGAGTAGAGATCACAACACAACAAGTAAGTCTGCACCAACAGCACACTTACACACAGACACAAACACATTTAACCCCCGCGATAGCCCCCCCCCCCTCCCCCTGTCACAGTGTCACTGAATGCAGTAATCATACATGTATGATTACTGTATTTAGTGTCAGTGTGACAGACAGTGTGACAGTCAGTCAGTGTTAGTGTCAGGGTAGCCCCCCCACCCCCCCCAATAAAGTTTTAACCCCTTGATCACTGCCCTAGTTAACCCTTTCACTCCCTATTGCCAGCATCACTAAGCGATCATTTTTCTGATCGCTGTATTAGTGTCGCTGTTCCCGCTAGGTAGCTAATTTTTTTTTAATGCGATTTTTTTTTTACTAAAGACATGTGGCTAAATAAATTTTGGCCTAAATGTTTGACTAAAATTTAGTTTATTGTTTTTTTATTATAACAAAAAGTAAAAAATATTGATTTTTTTTCAAAAATGTCGCTCTATTTTTGTATATAGCGCAAAAAATAAAAATCGCAGAGGCGATCAAATACCACCAAAAGAAAGCTCTATTTGTGGGAAAAAAAGGACGCGACCGCGCAATTGTCTGTTAAAGCGACGCAGTGCCGAATCGCAAAAACCTCTTGGGTCATTTGCCAGCGTATTGGTCCGGGTCTTAAGTGGATAAACACACACCACATACTTATGATTTGAGGGGAAAAAAAATGCCCCCGGATTTGATTAAAAAAATCTGGTCACCTTACCCTAATGACCCTGTTCAGCACTGATTCCCCCTGCTGGTATTTCATCAAAGCTTCTAATTTAAAAAAATAAATAATACAAAATATAAATAAAATTGTAAAAAAAATCTAATAATTAAAAAAAAATACTAACACTGTCCACTACCCTACTAAATTGTGTGAGTGTGTAAATGAGTGTGTATGTATTTATGTATATATATATATATATATATATATATATATATATACACACACACACACATGAGTGTTTGCGTTTTGGGGTGCACACCCTAATGCATTAGGCTTCGCCTAGGGTGTCAAAAATCCTTGCACCAGCCCTGATTATAGTGACTCCATACATTTACAGCCACGTTCCAAATAAGGCAGCCCCACATTTGTCACATTAGACCAAATTCACTGGAAATGTATCTGAGCAGAATAAAGCCTATATTTTAACCACTTCCAGCCCAAGGACCTCATATGACGTCTTTGACTTTAAGTGGGGAGCTACAGGCATCATTCAGATATCATCTTTTAGAGCCAATGATTCTGTTCTCCATAAGAACAATCATAGTGGCAATTCAGCTGCTTGATAGTTCTTACAGGTGGCAGCAGGGGACATCCCCTCCTCCCGCCACCCTCCGGTGCTTCTATGGGCTTACTCATGCGATTGGCGACCCAGATAAAATATCCGCTGCCACATACGATGATCATAGAGATTTCCGGTGACCACATGGTCCTCAGTAATCTATATGATCGTCGGAGGCCCAGGCACGACGTTATGACATCACGTCCGGCCGGCAGAAGTAAACAAAGCCAAGATTTCGGCTGGAAAGAAAGAGATTGGTCATTTTCTTTTTAATCTTAATCTTTCCAGTCTGGAGGAGAGATGTGGGGTCTTATAGATCCCACATCTCTCAGTAAAGAGGACCTGTCATTCACCATTCCTATTGCAAGGGATGTTTACATTCCCTGTAATAGGAATAAAATTGATATAAAAAAAAAAAATTAAAGAGAAAGTGTAAGACTAAAAAAGAAAGTAAAATAAAAAAAAAGCGTCCGCAAACCTAAGCCGTGCCCGCATATGTAAACGCTGTTCAAATTACACATGTGAGGTATTGCCGCATACTTTAAAATGAGAGCAACAATTCTAGCACTAGACCCCCTCTGTAACTCTAAACTGGTAACCTGTAAAAACAAAACAAGCGTTGTCTATGGAGATTTTTAAGTACCAAAGATTGGCGCCATTCAACAAGTGTGCCCCAATTTTAAAGCGCGACATGTTGGGTATCTATTTAATTGCTATAACATCATCTTTCACATTATACAAAAAAATTGGGCTAACTTTATTGTTTTGTTATTTTTTAATGAATGAAATGTTTTTTTTTTCACCAAAAAACGTTTTTGAAAAATTGTTGCGCAAATACCGTGTGACATAAAAAGTTGCAACGACCACCATTTAATTCTATAGGGTGTCTGCTAAAACAAACACATATATTGTTTGGGGGTTCTGAGTAATTTTCTAGCAATAAAATTGTGCCAGAATAGGCCAGTATGGAAGTGGTTAAATATTGTCAATACTGACTGTTCACTGCAGTTAGTCTAGAGACCAGTGATGGCAAACCTTAGCATCCCAGATGTTTTGGAACTACATTTCCCATAATGCTCGACTACATTGCAGAGTGCATGAGCATAATGGAAAATATAGTTCCAAAAGATCTGGTGTGCCAAGGTTCGCCATTACTGGTCTAGACAAGGTGGGATACCTACAAATTTAAGTGTAAGGCTAGTGATAAATGTTTAGATTTCTCTCGCTCAGTCCTGTGGGATGAGTAGTAGAAATCAGTTGATTCCTTCATCCAAGCTAAACAGTGTGGATGGAAGAATTTCCACTGCTGGCAATGTATTCAGACAGCTGTTTGAACACCCAAACAGTGACCACATCTGATAGAATACAGTTCCTGTTTGTGCAAATATTTTCTACCTGGCTCCATTGATTTGTCAGTCAACTTTTGTGAAGCCGGACAGTATCAACAGTCAGGGGTGCATCTACCACGAGCGGCAGTTTTTAGGGGGGCGGGATCACTCCAAACAGAAAGGACACCACAACTCTGTTCCCATAGCAGAGCTGGTCTTTCAACCCTCACTGAGCGCACAACAGCGGAAGGGAATCCTCTGTCTTCTCCCCTGCACACTGATGTCCCGAAGCAGCCACTGACGAAGTGGGGTGGGTGGGGACTGGGGGGACAGGAACAGCAAGTCGCAATTTTATGTTCCAGCCTCTCCATCAGCTGCTCTTTGAGCGCCGATCCAAATTGATGATGTGGGCAATGTGACAGTATGGCCGACATTGGGGATGGAAGGATGCCACCAGAGCCGTTCCAAGGGAGAGAAGAGAGCATGCTCTGACCTCCCTCCACTCTCCTGCTGCTGCTGTCACTCATTAGGACTCGCATGTTAGTCAGAGGACTACCATGTCCTAGGAGGAGAGATGAGTGATCCATGAACACTGAACCAAGTCAAAACTGTGTACACAGACACCCAACATCATCATTACCCTCCTCCTCAGACTGGGCTCTCTTCTACACTTCCCCACACTTGAAGGATTAATTGTCATCTGTGCCTGCCCCATGCAGAGTGTGTCACCTACCTGTGTATGTGGTGTGTGCCCCCCCCCCACTCGCTTATGTGTTTACTTCTTCAACCCAGACACAGACCCCACACAACCACCAGAGGCCCCACACAGCCACAAGGGACCCCATACAGCCACCAGGGACCCTGCATAGCCACCAGAGGCCCAGCACAGCCACCAGGGACCCTGCACTGTCACCCGGGACCCCACACAGCCACCAGGGACCCTGCACAGCCACCAGGGACCCCACACAGCCACCAAGGACCCCAAATAGCCACTTGAAAAGAGAGAGGTGGGACAAATTTAGATAGGGCAGTGCCCAGGGGCGATTTAATCTTGCCTAGGGCAGCAAAAAAACGAAATACACCACTGCCAACAGTGACACCTACATTTTGAATTTTGGCTGATTCAACAGGAATTAAAGTAAACTAAAATACACTTTAATATAAAGTGTAAAACAGAAAAAGGCAGCTAGCTATGTCTTTGCAGTATAGTCTACAGGCACCATTTATTGAAAGTGCAACTATAAATTTAGTATTGTACCAGACAGACTAATACCACAATTATAGATTTTGTAACAAGTCGCAGGAACGCAGTGTGGAAAAACTTAATCATAGACAGACAATCACATATTTCCTAAGGCAAGTTTCTCAAATGGAGACTGCTGCAGCCCCAGGGCTTAACATCAGTTGGTTACTCTTTTATATTTTGCAGACTGCTGTTGTCTCATGTGAAGAATCACCATAGTCTACATCCAACACAATTCCATCCACTGTGCTTAAAGGGGTTGTAAAAGTTATTTTTTTTATTTTCTAAATGGGTTCCTTTAAGCTAGTGCATTGTTGGTTCACTTACCTTTTCCTTCGATTTCCCTTCTAAATGTTTTTTTTCTTTGTCTGAATTTTTCACTTCCTGTTTCTCCTCAGTAAGTTTGCCCCCCATCATCCGAGCCGTTCTGGGTGGGGGTTAGTCAGCGTGCTCGCTCCCTCCCTTGGGACTACATCCCTGTGGGAAGACGCTGTGTTCAAACAAAGAAAAACAACATTTAGAAGGGAAATCAAAGGAAAAGGTAAGTGAAACAACAATGCACTAGCTTAACCTATTTAGAAAAAAAAAAAAAAAACCCTTTACAACCACAGGTTTTAATTGCTATAAAAATGGTGTAACCGTAGCCCTTTCTTCAATGTAACACCACTCAGCGCTTAGGAACACCACCTCAAGGTATCTAAAAATAGAATATCTGATATGCACATAAATAGCTGCTGCTGAATAAAAATAGAACAATGTAAAAACACAGTACAATAGACCAATGGAACCCAAACAAGTTGAGAACTAAAAAGTTAAAACCTAAAAGAGTCCATAAGTTACATAAAATACTGTAGCAGCGCTTAATCTTAGAATCAAATCTGAGATTCTTCTAAAAGTCCAAAACAATCTTTTAGGGATAAGATGATAGTGCAGATGGTATAAATACAAAAAACAGTCCTTAATTAAGTGCTCCTTTCACCAAGAGAGGGGGTGTTCACCACGTGGGGGGATGATTAATCCCCAGTTGGGGATGCACTCACCACAAGACTGGATCAAAAGGGCCTGGATTACATATCTGTATAAAGCCTGGAAGATGCACTCTCCACCGTCAGGGATGTTAAAAGATCAAAACCGCATACATATAGGGTAAAAAAACTCATATAGTGTGATACCGTTTTAAAACATTTATTAAGCCCAAAACATCCCAAATCATATATTGTGCGTACCACAATGTAAAATCATCAAGCATAAAACGAATAATCTGTACTGTGCCTGTCAGCTTCTCCCTGTGGATCTATGGAGATGTAGGTATCTGCTACAAAAAGTCTCCTGTTCCTGCTCTGGAGGCTGCACAGCGTTTCTGGTCAGTGATAAGCGTCACGCCCTGACGCGTTTCGTCATTGGTTAGACTTCAACAGAGGGCGTGACAATGCTAATCACTGGCCTATATAAATACAGCAAAACCGAGCGAATTGCGTTCGACTATTGGTCGAATCCGATCACATGTCATGTTTACTTCCGCTCATGCGTGCGGTGGACCATACGGCATAGTCAGGGTATGGGCGGAAGTGATCTTCAATTCGACGTATGATCGTGTCATACGTTTTCGACGTACGATCGTGTCATGCGTTTCGATATACGGTCGTGTCATGTTTTATCGACGTACGATCGTATCAAGCGTCAGTTACGTTGCTGCAACGCACGTGTCGATGTCCCGCTCAATGTTCGCCCATTTGATCCCATTGGTTAGGAGGTGCGTTCCACCTCGCGCCTGCGCACATGCATGCTGCATACTGCGCATGCGCACTCGACATACGGGAAAAAATACCTAATATAGTAGGGAAACCACGGAGCAGTGACCAATGCTCTTTTTTATGAAAAAAGAGCCATTGGGTGTATTGCCACATTAATACTGGCTACGGTTGTGCTGTATATAGAAAGAACATTAAAAACAGAAACAATAAAAATTCTAACTTGTAGAATCAACAATATCACATCGCTGCATCATAATGAACAAACTCATATCAGTGTTGCTCTTTTTAGAATACATAACTCCTAATCTGCATACACCAAGAGCAATGTCAATCCAATATATCAAACTATTGGGAAATGCATTTTCATATTATTGTGTTGGGATCAAAAATACTTTTACCTACATTGTAGGTCAAACAATATCATTATGATCACATATATCCCAAGATATGTAATACATTATGATCACCTGCATCTCAAGATACGCGATACAACGTAGAGCAACCGCTTAGAAGGGCTTAAATAACTACCGTATTTCCTTTAAACATGTCAAAAATTAATCAAATGTTTAAAATTAATAAGAAAAACTAAAATATTGTTAGACATGCCAGAACTATTAAGACAAAATTGGACTACATCAAATGTCTCAATATAGATAATAAAAGTAATCTTAAAATTAATGAAAATAAAATTAATAATAAAAATTAATAATAAAACCCATTAATCAGATTAGTAATAAAACTATTGATAAAAATAAAAATAAAAATAAGATTACCAATAAAATACTCGTAAAATTACCACCAATATTGTATATGCCTTCTGATAAAAACCACTAAATTCAAAATGACATAGAACCAATAGATTAGAAGGGGACTATATAAGGATGCTCTTCATAAGAGTAGGAGAGAATTGTATAATCTTAGTCTGAACGACTTAAAAGACTTTAAAACTTAGATATTACTTTAAAACCGTTTAGGTATCACTAATAAAGCAGTTAATATCAAGTTCTATATTGAGGCCCTTTGGGGTTAAAACATCTGTTAGGAAGATCCAGCGAGTTTCGCGTTTGGAAAGTTCTCTTACTCTATGTGAGCCTCTCCAGTTCAATTGTAGATGTTCCACACCCCAAAACTGCAAACCTGAAGGGTCCTGATTGTGTTTTAACTTAAAGTGCCATGACACGTTATGGTCTTTGTAACCCAGTCTAATGTTTTTGATATGCTCCAAAATCCGTACTTTAAGTTTCCTTTTCGTTCGCCCTATGTATAGCAAGTTGCATGGACATTTTAGAGCATATACAACATGATCGGTGTTACATGTTATGAATTGCTCAATCTGAAATTCTTGGTTATTCGAGGGGCCTTGAACTTGTCAACTCCCCTCATTGGCTTTGATACGGATTGGCATGCTTTACATTTTCTACATGCGAAAAAACCTTTTTGGTCCCAAAAGGACTTTGGCCTCATAGGGGGATCTAAAACTTTTAAAAAAGTTTTAGATCCCCCTATGAGGCCAAAGTCCTTTTGGGACCAAAAAGGTTTTTTCGCATGTAGAAAATGTAAAGCATGCCAATCCGTATCAAAGCCAATGAGGGGAGTTGACAAGTTCAAGGCCCCCTCGAATAACCAAGAATTTCAGATTGAGCAATTCATAACATGTAACACCGATCATGTTGTATATGCTCTAAAATGTCCATGCAACTTGCTATACATAGGGCGAACGAAAAGGAAACTTAAAGTACGGATTTTGGAGCATATCAAAAACATTAGACTGGGTTACAAAGACCATAACGTGTCATGGCACTTTAAGTTAAAACACAATCAGGACCCTTCAGGTTTGCAGTTTTGGGGTGTGGAACATCTACAATTGAACTGGAGAGGCTCACATAGAGTAAGAGAACTTTCCAAACGCGAAACTCGCTGGATCTTCCTAACAGATGTTTTAACCCCAAAGGGCCTCAATATAGAACTTGATATTAACTGCTTTATTAGTGATACCTAAACGGTTTTAAAGTAATATCTAAGTTTTAAAGTCTTTTAAGTCGTTCAGACTAAGATTATACAATTCTCTCCTACTCTTATGAAGAGCATCCTTATATAGTCCCCTTCTAATCTATTGGTTCTATGTCATTTTGAATTTAGTGGTTTTTATCAGAAGGCATATACAATATTGGTGGTAATTTTACGAGTATTTTATTGGTAATCTTATTTTTATTTTTATTTTTATCAATAGTTTTATTACTAATCTGATTAATGGGTTTTATTATTAATTTTTATTATTAATTTTATTTTCATTAATTTTAAGATTACTTTTATTATCTATATTGAGACATTTGATGTAGTCCAATTTTGTCTTAATAGTTCTGGCATGTCTAACAATATTTTAGTTTTTCTTATTAATTTTAAACATTTGATTAATTTTTGACATGTTTAAAGGAAATACGGTAGTTATTTAAGCCCTTCTAAGCGGTTGCTCTACGTTGTATCGCGTATCTTGAGATGCAGGTGATCATAATGTATTACATATCTTGGGATATATGTGATCATAATGATATTGTTTGACCTACAATGTAGGTAAAAGTATTTTTGATCCCAACACAATAATATGAAAATGCATTTCCCAATAGTTTGATATATTGGATTGACATTGCTCTTGGTGTATGCAGATTAGGAGTTATGTATTCTAAAAAGAGCAACACTGATATGAGTTTGTTCATTATGATGCAGCGATGTGATATTGTTGATTCTACAAGTTAGAATTTTTATTGTTTCTGTTTTTAATGTTCTTTCTATATACAGCACAACCGTAGCCAGTATTAATGTGGCAATACACCCAATGGCTCTTTTTTCATAAAAAAGAGCATTGGTCACTGCTCCGTGGTTTCCCTACTATATTAGGTATTTTTTCCCGTATGTCGAGTGCGCATGCGCAGTATGCAGCATGCATGTGCGCAGGCGCGAGGTGGAACGCACCTCCTAACCAATGGGATCAAATGGGCGAACATTGAGCGGGACATCGACACGTGCGTTGCAGCAACGTAACTGACGCTTGATACGATCGTACGTCGATAAAACATGACACGACCGTATATCGAAACGCATGACACGATCGTACGTCGAAAACGTATGACACGATCATACGTCGAATTGAAGATCACTTCCGCCCATACCCTGACTATGCCGTATGGTCCACCGCACGCATGAGCGGAAGTAAACATGACATGTGATCGGATTCGACCAATAGTCGAACGCAATTCGCTCGGTTTTGCTGTATTTATATAGGCCAGTGATTAGCATTGTCACGCCCTCTGTTGAAGTCTAACCAATGACGAAACGCGTCAGGGCGTGACGCTTATCACTGACCAGAAACGCTGTGCAGCCTCCAGAGCAGGAACAGGAGACTTTTTGTAGCAGATACCTACATCTCCATAGATCCACAGGGAGAAGCTGACAGGCACAGTACAGATTATTCGTTTTATGCTTGATGATTTTACATTGTGGTACGCACAATATATGATTTGGGATGTTTTGGGCTTAATAAATGTTTTAAAACGGTATCACACTATATGAGTTTTTTTACCCTATATGTATGCGGTTTTGATCTTTTAACATCCCTGACGGTGGAGAGTGCATCTTCCAGGCTTTATACAGATATGTAATCCAGGCCCTTTTGATCCAGTCTTGTGGTGAGTGCATCCCCAACTGGGGATTAATCATCCCCCCACGTGGTGAACACCCCCTCTCTTGGTGAAAGGAGCACTTAATTAAGGACTGTTTTTTGTATTTATACCATCTGCACTATCATCTTATCCCTAAAAGATTGTTTTGGACTTTTAGAAGAATCTCAGATTTGATTCTAAGATTAAGCGCTGCTACAGTATTTTATGTAACTTATGGACTCTTTTAGGTTTTAACTTTTTAGTTCTCAACTTGTTTGGGTTCCATTGGTCTATTGTACTGTGTTTTTACAAGGTTTTAATTGCTGTCTGTGTCCCTGTTAGGGATATTGACTTCTACTAATTGTCCTGAGTCTGACTACTTGTGTCAATGGGAATGAAAATGAGAGTAAATCCAAAATAAAAATGGAGGGGAAATCTTCCAATGAAAACACTTATTCCTGTGACAACTGTGTAAGGGGGACTTCTAACCCAAGTGTTCCCTGTACGTCTTACATAGGGTATAGGGTTGACACCTTTTCTTCAAGCCAAAAATATACTAGCACATACCTCCCAACTTTTCAAATTCAGAATAAGGCACAAATGAGCATACCTCCCAACGAAGTTGTTGAGCGGGGGGGTTCCGCAGGAAAGGAGTTGTTAAGCGGGGGGGGGGGGGGTTCACATGCGAGGCAGATTCACCCATACAGTACTATCTGTATGGCTGAAATTGCATTGCACAGACATCACATGTGATTTTCACTGCAGTGCGGTGCAAATCACATGCGATATTGCATGCCAGTGTGAACCCAGCCTCGATCAGATTGTTGCCAGGGGATTGTCTGTTGGCCTAAAATCTGTGCGTTAGTACGCTCCTTCAGACAATTGTTGTCTAGCTTTCGCGGTAAATCCACCTTTTCGCTGATCAAACTTTTTGTGCAGGGGGGGGGTTGCACAGCACATCGGAGCTGTTGAGGTGGGGGGGGTTTACCGCGAATCGCGGGATTTACCGCGAATCACGGTAGTCGCGGGGGGGTTGCCGCAGAATCGCGGGACTTTAGGGGGGGTCGCAGATCGAAGTTGTTGAGAGGGGGGTCCGCAGATCCAAGTAGTTGAACGGGGGGGGGGTCCGCAGATCCAAGCAGTTGAACGGGGGGGTCCGCAGATCGGAGTTGTTGGGGGGTGCGCAGATCAAAGTTGTTGAGCGGGGGGGGGGGGGGTATTCACTGAGCGGGGGGTTCCATAGCACATCGGAGTTGTTGAGGGTGGGGGGTTTACCGCGAATCGCGGGACTGCAAGATTTAACGCGAATCGCGGTATTCGCGGGGGGGTTCCCACGAAATCCGGGACGTTGGGAGGTATGTACTAGCATGGCATACAGAAAGCTGGACAACAATTGTCTGAAGGAGCGTACTAACGCTCAGATTTTAGGCCAACAGACAATCCCCTGGCAACAATCTGATCGTGTGTACGAGGCCTGAGGCTGGGTTCACACTGGCATGCAAGATTGCATGTAATTTGCACCGCACTGCAGTGAAAATCACATGTGATGTCTGTGCAATGCAATTTCAGCTGTACAGATAGTACTGTATGGGTGAATCTGCCTCGCATTCGGACCAACGACGTTTTTCAACCCGCGCATGCACAGAAGCTAGTTATGAAGCGAGCTTCAATGGAAAAGAGTGGTGAACGTAAACTCGCTTTGCTACAGCATTGTGAAAAAAAACGATGGTGTGTATGCAACATAGGGCCAGATTCAGGTAGATAAGAGTATCTTTCCTCTGGAGTAACGCTTCTCATTTACGTTACTCTGAAGACCCTTTCAGCGCAAGTCCTGTAATTCACATAGCAGTTGCGCGTAAACTTGCGCCAGAGTAACGATAATGCGCTGGCGTAACCCGACGCAAGTGGAAGTGGGTGTGATCATATGTAAATGATGGGCGGAGCCCAGCGCAGAGGCTTACGTTCAGCGCATCATCCACGGAGCATGCGCAGTGAGTGCGGCTCCACTCGCCCCCCTTGTGCGCATGCTCACAACTTCCGTCGGCACCACTTCCTGGGAAACGTCAGCGCAATGCGTTCCGCTGGGCGCTTAAAAGCGCTGGCGGAAACGCCATTCCGGCGCAAAAGTAGTTCCGCTTCCCCCCACCCCAGGGAAGATACTTTTGTGCTGTGATGGCTGCTCCCGCTACCCCCAGAGAGAGGAGGAACCTGAATTTTAATGCCCAGGAGGTCTCAGTGATCATTTCGGCAATGGAGACGGATAATGAATTTCTCCATGGCAAAAAAAGCCGGAAGACCAGCCGGGAGAGGAAGCAGGGCATCCTGGAGTCGATTGCTGCCAGGGTCAATGTCCTGGGCTACTCCACCCGGACTGCTGGGGACATACAAAAAAAAATTAATGACCTGCGGCGCAAGGTGAGGGACAAGGTGGCCTCCATCAGGAGGTATGAGAGGGGCACAGGTGGTGGTCCCCCATGTCCTGTCACCCTAACCGCAGAGGAGGAGGTGGTTGCTCGCTGCCTGGAGAGGGAGCAGGTGGAGGGGGTCGCAGGCTATGACTCCGTGGAGGAAGGCACAAGGACAGGTAAGTGTTTTATAATTCCCTATTTGTTGTTTTGCATTTGGGGGGGGGGGGGTACATGTGCCAAGTGTGTGGGACCACCAACATGTGTCTGCTTTGTGTCATCCACAGATGACGGAGCTGGGCCATCATCTGTCAGCGTGCATTCCACCCCATCCCCCCCACGCCATCGTGTGCCTGAGCCACTGGGTGGTGAAGAGGTTGTGGAGGAGGAGAGTGGCCACACCACACCTGCCGAGGTGGTTGTGGAGGATCCTGCTGTGGCAGAGAAGGACTTTTCATTAGTGTTGTCTGTCTCCTCCCCTTCTCCTGGGCCGTCTGTCGTCCCCTCCCCCATCCTAGGAAGCCCCTCAAGGGCGACTCCTTCCACCCGAGGACATCCATCTTCTGGCCCCAGGAAGGCGACCCAGAAGACCAGGGGGGTGTCTGATGGTATACAGGACCAGTTGGCGAGGGATCACGCCAGGCAGACGGAACAGATGGGGGCCATAGCGGTGCACTTGGAGAAAGTGTCTGACAGCCTGGGCTCCGTTGCCAACCTCAGCAACGCAGTGCAGGATGTCAGCTGCAACTGCGCTGCAGTGGTCACCACTTTGGGGGAGGTGCAGGGGGATATCCAGCACCTTACTGCAGCCGTCCAGGCCAACAGTGCTGCCATCCGGGACCAGGGGAGGCTGAGTCGGCGGGCCCAGCACTACCAGGTCACCCGTCAGCTCCGGATGCAGGCCCAGACCAACTCCTACCTTGGACGGATAGCCAGGGCCTTGGAGGGCATGCAGGCCACACCTGCCAGGAGTGGCCCACCTGGGGATCAGCCACCTCCAGATGCTCCCCCACCCCCACCCACTCCATCCAGGCAGCTGCGGAGCCAGAGAGGGGCCCCCAGAAGAAGCCCCCGGCATCCCCGATGAGGCCTTTTTTTTTTTTTTTGTTTTATATTTTTGATTTGGACATACTCAGGTCATGAGTTTATTTTTTCTTTTGCTCAGGTTATGAGATTTTGTTTATTTTATTTATCAGGATATGATATTATTAATTTATTTTTGTACTGCACACGGTCAGGAGTGCAGGGGACAGTGTGAATGGTGTGTGAATGTGAGAGGGTGGCACTCCTGAAAGTAAGGGGTGTCACCCTCGGCCGTGGTGGTGAAGTTAACCCCACGGCTGTATGAATGACGTGTGAAAGGTGTGTGAATGGACAGTGACATCATTGGGGCCTTGACGCTGGCGTTACTGCTCCCAACTCCTACATGCTGGACTTGGGCTAATCCAATGCGATGTGGATGTGGTGTGTGTGATCTAGGGACATCAGTAGTGTACACGCGTGCACTGTCTGTGTGATTAATGTTTTGGGTTAGTGTCCAAAGATGCCTACGGCGAGGACCCTCCTGACTGCTCTTCCATCAGCAGACTGGTTCTCCTCTGGCAGGTGGGGACTGTGTGGGTCGGGGGTCAGGTCATCACGTATGTCAATCTGCAGGCCTTTTTTCATAGCAAAGTTATGCAGAATGCAACATGCAGCGATGATCTGACACACGAAGGTAGGGGAATACAATAGGGTCCCCCCAGACTTATCCAGGCATCGGAAACGGGACTTCAAGAGCCCAAATGTTTGCTCCACCACTGCACGGGTTTTGATGTGTGCTTCATTGTATTTTCTCTCTCCTCTGGTTTGGGGGTTCCGGAAAGGAGTCATTAGATGGGGTCCCAGTGCATATGCAGAGTCACCTGGAAGGGAAAAGACAGGAGAATGTTAGTCATGCATGTGCGATTTCTGTTGTGCATCACGGGAGGGGATAGTCATGCCTGACTCCCATGTCACTCACCAATCAGCCAGCTGTCCCCATACATGTTCTGGTTAAATTCTGCTGGGATGGGGCTCTGATTGTATATGTAGCTGTCATGGCTGGACCCGGGGTGTTTGGCACGGACGTGCCATATGAGGCGTTGGGCATCGGCTATCACCTGTACGTTGATGGAATGCCAATGCTTCCGATTGCGGTATATGTGCTCTGTGGCACTGGGGGGCTGAAGGGTCACATGTGTGCAATCAATGGCCCCCACAGTGCGTGGGAATCTGGCAATGTTGTAGAAATCTGTCATTGCCTTCTGCCGCAGCTCCTCAGTGGTTGGTCTGATGAACTGGTTGGACATGCGTCTGAGGATTGCAGGGACAACCTGGTGCACACATCTGCTTATGGAGGATTGTGACATCCCAGCCACCACTCCACTTGTACGCTGGAATGATCCACTGGCAAGGAAATGAAGTGTTGCCAGGACCTTCACCAGTGGCTGCACCGCTTGTGAGCGGTATGTTGGGCTGGTGATGTCATCCTGCAGGGTTGTGGTTAGTTCAAGTATTGTATCAGGGCTGAATCTGAAGAGGCGATACACCTCCTCCTCCCCCATGCCAAAGAGGTTCATACGAGTGCGGTATATCCTCTCACGTGGCCGCCTTCTTGGTTCCAGGGGACCCATCAGTAGTTCTAGGACCACAATTGCCCCTGGCATGTTGGCACACAGAGGTGTTGTCCTTGCAAGTGGGGGTGCTCAGCTAGCTCCTATCGTCGGTAACGCTGCTGTAGCTGCTCTCCTGCTGACCTGTGACCGTCTGGAGTAAAGATAAAGCAGCCTTTTGTAGAAATAACTTTGCGCCGGACGGACCAGATACGCGCGGCGCATGTAGCCAGCGTATGGTGCTAATCCGTTCGTGAATTGGGAAATCTCCCTCATTTGCATATTTGCAGGGGAAATCAATGGGCGCGACTGATGCGCCCAGCGAAAATAAGCGCTGACGATACTCTGGCGTCGGAACGTTCCGCCGGTCGCAAATGACCCGTTATTGGGCGCATCTAGTTTGGTGGGTACGGGCACATAGAAACGACGGCGCATCATCACAGTTACGCGGCGCATATCCAAATACTCCAGCGCAAGTGTTCGTGAATCTGGCCCATAGTCTTTGAAAATTGAAGTTTTAAAAACGTCGTTTTTTACTTCACAGAAAACGTCGTTTTTTTTCATCACATAAAGTGATCGTGTGTACGCGGTATTAGTTTGCTTCATTGATATAAACCTGTTATTTACAGTTCTGTAAACATGTGAATGTAAAACCATGTGAATTAGAGCAGTTACTCATTCCAGCATCCATCTCTTATGAGATGGCTCAGTTCAAAGATTCAATCAGACAGAACATAGCTTCGAAGCCTCTACTATATTGTGTTTTTTTTTTTTTTTTAACACATTGAGCTCTGAGAATCCTCTGTCTTTCTTGTATTACATGATTAATTGCAAAAGAAACAGTGTATGTGCCTGTGTATGTACAGTAGGTCAATATATGCATACATTATCTCACAAAAGTGAGTACACCCCTCACATTTTTGTAAATATTTTATTATATCTTTTCATGTGACAACACTGAAGAAATTGCACTTTGCTACAATGTAAAGTAGTGAGTGTACAGCGTGTATAACAGTGTAAGTTTTCTGTCCCTTAAAAATAACTCAACACACATCCATTAATGTCTAAACTGCTGGTAACAAAAGTGAGTACACCCCTAAGTGAAAATGTCCAAATTGGGCCCAAAGTGGCAATATTTTGTGTGACCAACATTATTTTCCAGCACTGCCCTAACTCTATTGGGCATGGAGTTCACCAGAGATTCACAGGTTGCCACTGGAGTCCTCTTCCACTCCTCCATTATGACATCACAGGGCTGGTGGATGTTGAGACCTTGCACTCCTCCACCTTCTGTTTGAGAATGTCCCACATATGCTCAATAGAGTTTAGGTATGCTTGACCAGTCCATCACCTTTACCCTTAACTTCTTTAGCAAGGCAGTGGTCATCTTGGAGGTGTGTTTGGGGTCATTATGTTGGAATACTGCCCTACGGCATAGGTCTCCAAAGGGAGCAGATCATGCTCTGCTTCAGTATGTCACAGACAGTACATGTTGGCATTCATGTTCCCTCAATGAACTGTAGCTTCCCATTCCCGGCAGGACTCATGCAGCACACCATGACACTCTCATCACCATGCAAGACACACTTGTCTTTATACCCCTCACCTGGTTGCCGCCACATACGCTTAACACCACTTGAACCAAATAAGCTTATCTTGGTCTCATCAGACCACAGGCCATGGTTCCAGTAATCCATGTCCTTAGTCTGCTTGTGTTCAGCAAACAGTATGAGGGCTTTCTTGTGCATCATCTTTAAAACTGGCTTCCTTCTGGGATGACAGCATGCTGCGTATGGTCGGAGCACTGACAGGCTAACCCCACACCTTCAACCCCTGGAGCAATTCTAGCAGCACTCATACGTCTATTTCCCAAAGACAACCTCTGGATATGACACTGAGCATTTGCACTCAACTTCTCTTTGTGTTTAAAATGACAAATACTTAGATACCATCCAGACCACAGGACCCTAGGATCCTAGAAACCAAAAAATTAATTAGGGTACCGGCCGATTTGCCAGGACTAGACGAGATACCTGCCAAGAAGCAAAAAAGATATATAAAAAAGGGGGTTTGGAGGGGACAAGGGAGCCCCCAGAAAGCAAAAAAAGGCGGGTCAACAATGGCTTAAGGTACATAAATATGAAAAAGGCTTTATTAGGGGTGTGGGTATCATATACATTAAATATCAAGCATATGTGAGGAACAATGTATCCATTATAACACAGTATACCTTACAATACCTAACCATTTAATAAAAAAACGTGCAGCAAATATGTATTAAAAATGCAGAGCGCTCTGACAGGCATCAAAAATTTGCAAACTCCATTTGTCCAGAAAAGAGAGGCACTGCAAAAAACTCAAGTCAATAATGTGCTGTTAGATATAATGATGAAGAAATGACTCAACGTTAGGCTCAATGGCTCGTGTGAATGGTGAATCAAAGCCAAACCAAAGTTCAAACACACAGATCCACAGAAATCTCTAGATCATCAGCAACCTTCAGAGCACTTGTGCTGATTTAACCACCTATGTGCTGAAAATGCAGGGTTTCAGACACTGAAAGCATCCATATCAAGGAGCATATATAGAAAGTTCTCAGACTCTTAATATTAGGTTATTCATTCAGATCCTTAAATCTAAACCGGAATAAGTGGATCAGGGGCGGACTGACCATTGAGGAACTCGGGCACTGCAGAGGGCCCCATACCACTAGGGGGCCCCATCAGGGTTGCCAGGCTCAGTAAAACTAGGGACAGTATGTAAAAATCTGTGTTTTTTTTTTACATCTGTCCCTGATATGTCCAAAACCTACATGCTTTTGATGTGAAAATCCCGAGATTTTAGCTGCCCCGCCTCTGTACTGCCACCTGGCTTGGTGGCCATCTGTAAGCCTGGGGGCCCCATAATCTTCTCTTGCCCGGGGGCCCCATGAGTTGTCAGTCCGCCCCTGAAGTGGATAGTTTCACACTTCACTGGGACGGCAGGTGTCCATTAAACCTCCATAGAGGAAAAAGGAGCAGGCATATATGAGAGAGGGTTTAAGATAAAAGGTAGTGAACGGTTGCCCAGCTGGGCTCTCACCAAATCAGTTACTCGATGGTCTTATTGCCAGGGACAGTTGGTCTCTGTCCCCCCTCTCCTTGGCCGTGAATGGCTGTATGCCAGCTTCAGAGCTTCAGACTGTCATCAAAGCTGCAGCATGTGGCTGGATTCTCCAGTGGATTCCCAGAGGGAGATCTAGTAGTGTGCAGTCACATGACCGGTCAGGTATGCAGAAGGTAAGTCTGGAACACAGTGCTTAGATCAGCATGGGCAGACAAGGCAAGGCCTGTTCTGAGTGGAACCTATCCTATTAAACAGCTGTATGGTTTTGCCCACCGTCCTGCAGCTTAATTTCAGGGTATTGGCAGTCTTCTTATAGCCTAGGCTATTTTTATGTAGAGAAACGATTGTTTTTTCATATCCACAGAGAGTTCTTTGCCATGAGGTGAACCAATGAGAGAGTGAGATCGATAACACCAAATTTAACAAACCTGCTCCCTATTCACACCTGAGACCTTGTAACACTAACTAGTCACATGACACTGTGGAGGGAAAATGGCTAAGTGGCCCCAATTTGGACATTTTTACTTAGGGGTGTACCCACTTTTTATGCCAGCGGTTTAGACATTAATGGCTGTGTGTTGAGTTATTTTCAAGCGACAGCAAAGTTACACTGTTATACAAACTGAACATTCAATACTTTACATTGTAGCAAAGTATAATTTCTTTTTTTTTGTTTCAAAAAGTTTTATTTGGAAGACTAGCAAGAAAAAAAACAGTACAATACAATGCATTGGGATAGGGGGCGCTAAATATACTATTTACTGTGAGATAGACTACAACTCATAATCATATCTATGCATGTGAATACTTATTAGTGATAAACAATAAATTCATATGTAAACATAAAACCATATATAAAAATCCAACAAACAATAATTATATGGTACTCAATCCCACTGAGTAAAATGTCCATACAATAAAGTGCAACCGTGCAAAACAAATTCCAACTGCAGGTGTAAACATCAATTGCTGTATGTAATATAGATTTGAAGAAGTGAGACCGCCACCTGGAAAGTACTTATTTGCACCCGAAGTGATCAAATGAAATGGCTCCTTACCGACATGAATGGACTCTTTTAATTAAAAAAGAAGTCATGCAGTGCCTTAACAGGATATGTTTCCCAGTGATCAGGGTTATTCCAGAGGATATTCCAATGTTCATAAAAGCCAGGACAAAAAGATCATCATAGCGTAATATGTTTATTTAAAAGATGAACAATTAAAAACACAAGCCAAGTGGCTGCTTACTTTATACAGTGCCCCGATCCCGGCACTGAGGCTTGTTAGCGCGTGAGGTAGAGAGAAAGCCGGATGTCCGTCGCTGTAATGGCGTAAAATTACGAAAATAAGCTTCCTGGTGACGTAAAATTACGAAACGTACGTCGAGGCGCATACTAGTCACGCATCCCTACACCACTTCCGGGTCCGCTGGCTTACGGCGGTGGAACGCACGCCAGAATACCAGCACCAGCGCCATTACAGCGACGGACATCCGGCTTTCCCTCTACCTCACACGCTAACTCAGTGGGTGCAAATAAGTACTTTCCAGGTGGCGGTCTCACTTCTTCAAATCTATATTACATACAGCAATTGAAGTTTACACCTGCGGTTGGAATTTGTTTTGCACGGTTGCACTTTATTGTATGGACATTTTACTCAGTGGGATTGAGTACCATATAATTATTGTTTGTTGGATTTTCATATATGGTTTTATGTTTACATATGAATTTATTGTTTATCACTAATAAGTATTCACATGCATAGATATGATTATGAGTTGTAGTCTATCTCACAGTAAATAGTATATTTAGCGCCCCCTACCACCCCCATTCCAATATTTCATTCAGACACTGAATTTTGTGGGAGGCTGCTCACCAATTTATATAATTTATTTATTTAATTTTGGATATACATTTGGAGGCTAGCCCATTGTTTGGAGCTGGTTTACCATATGTTCCTCTCCTTGGCGCGAAGTTTACACACATTTTTTTGACACAATGCATTGGGATAGGAATGATACAAGGGATGAGACAGTGTTGTCACATAAAAAGATATAATAAAATATTTACAAAAATGTGAGGGGTGTACTCACTTTTGTAAGATACTGTATATACAGCTGTGCTCATACGTTTACATACCCTGGCATAATTTATGATGTCTTGGCCATTTTTCAGATAATATGAATGATAAGACAAAAACATTTCTTTCACTCATGATTAGTGTTTGGCTGAAGCCATTTATTATCGATCAGCTGTGTTCGCTCTTTTTAAATCATAAAGAAAACAGTACACAGTCTTACAGCATTGATACAAAAACGCCCCTTGCAGGATCACTACCTCTATTTATAGAACGGCCATGAGCAGCTCACACCACAGAGCTTCCATGGCAGAACCTACAGATTTTACTTAATTACGTCCAACAAGTGAGTACTGGCCTAAAAATATTTTGATATGGCCCCTTGTTATAGACTCTGGGCCAGATTCTCGTAGATGCGCGCCTAATTATGCAGGCGTTGCGCATCTCAGATGCACTACGCCGACGTAACACGGAGTGGCAAGTACCGTATTCCCTAAGTAAAGGCGCTCCAAGATGCGCCTGCGTCGCGTAAAACCATCGGCGTAATCCAGCGCAACTCCAAAGTAGGAGGGAAGTGGGCGTGTTGCATTGTAATGAAGCGTGACCCCATGCAAATGCAGGCCGGGACGAACGGAGCATGCGCCGTGACATGGATGACCCGCGCCGTGACGTGGTTGACCCGCGCCGTGACGTGGATGCCTTCTGCGCATGCGCAAAGCCTCCCTACGATGCGCTGGCGCAGGGTATATAATGCGCCCACACATGCGCCCGTGCAGCGCAAACGTCTCCCATTTTTTTGATAGTGACGGCCAAAGTTTGTGCTGGACAAGATGACAACTGCTGTTAAGGAGAGGAGGAAGAAGAATTTCTCCCCAGAGGAGAGGGCCATTGTCGTGAGGGCCATGGAGAAGTATGACTCGCGGCTCCATGATGCTGACAGTGCCCGGACCAGCAAGTCCCGGAGGGACCAAATACTTATGAGGGTCACGTGCCAGGTCAATGCCCTCTCTCATGAGGTACGGACACCGCAGGACATTCAGAAGAAAATGAATGACCTGCGGCGTCATGTGAAGGGCAAGCTGGCTGCCATAGCTCGGCATGCCAGGGGCACTGGAGGGGGCCCACCCTGCCCTGTCCGCCTGACTGAGGAGGAGAAGGTGGTTGCCCGCTGCCTGCAGACGGAGCAGGTAGAGGGAGTTGGGGGCTATGATTCCCAGAAGCCAGCCGTGAGGACAGGTAAGTGTGTTTTATATTCTATCTGTTGTGTACATGTATGGGGGTGGAAGGGAACATGTGCCAAGTGTGTGGGTCCACCAACATGGGCATCTTTTGTGTCATCCACAGATGTGCAGGAGGGAGCGGGGCCATCTGTTGATGCCAGGGCCCATCAGGATCCATCCCCTGAAGATACAGTCCCTCTGGCTGCCCCCCTGGAACAGGACTTGGAGGGAAGTGGGCACACCTCAACGGAGGAGGTGGTTGAGGAGGGTGTCATAGTCCAGGACCAGGACCTATATGTTGTTGTGGAGGAGGATGGTGGGTTGGCCGGACCAGCCCAGGCTATCCCTCTACCTTTAGCAAACCCCTCAGTGTCCCCCTCCAACCTCTCCAGTCCCTCTCTTTCCCCCCCCTCATCTCCGGCCCCTCAACATCCTCCCCTTATGCCCGGTCCCCTGCCACTCCACGTAAGGCAACGTGCAAGACCAGGGGTGTATCCAAGGTCCTGCCGGAACAGCTGGTCAGACAGCAGGACCAGCAAAATAAGCACCTGGCCGAGGTTGTGGAGGAGATGAAGCGCCTGGCCGACAGCCTGGCATCCTCGGGACACATTACAGATGCCATCCAGGATCTTGCTGTCAACAGCGCAGCAACGCTGACCAGCCTGGGGGAGCTGCAGGAAAACACCTCCGAACTTGTGGGGGAGGTTCATGCCCTGCGCCTTGCTGTCGAGGCGCAGACTGCTGTGCAGACCCGCATAGCGGTTGCCCTGGAGGGCATGCAGGCAGCCAGGGAGGGACGTGGGGATGCTCCTCCTCAACCTGCTCCCCCCCCCATCTGTGGCTGCCCCCAGGCAAGTGAGGGGCAGGACCCGTGGCACCAGGCGGAGCCCCCGCCAGGCCCATTAATTTTCTTTTTGGTTAATATTATGCTCTGGTTAAGAGCTTTTTTGGTTTAATATTATGCTCTGGTTAAGAGCTATTTTTGTTTATTTTTGGATACTGCACACGGTGCAGTGTGAATGGTGTGTGAATGTGAGGGGGTGGCACTCCTGCCAGTAAGGGGTGTCACCCTCGGCCGTGGTGGTGAAGTTAACCCCACGGCTGCATGAATGATGTGTGAAAGGTGTGTAAATGACGGTGTATGAATGACAGCAACATCATTGGGGCCTTGACGTGGCATTGCTGCTCCCAAGTCCTACATGCTGGACTTGGGCTAATCCAATGTGATGTGCATGTGGTGTGTGTGATCTAGGGACATCAGTGGTGTACACGCATGCAGTGTCTGTGTGCCATGATGAATGTGTGTGTTTAACGGTCAAAGATTCGTAACACGAGGACCCTCCTGACTGCTCTTCCATCAGATGACGGGGTCTCCTCTGGCGGGGGGGGCTGTGTGGTTGGGGGGTCAGGTCATCACGTAGGGCAATGTGCAGGCCCTTTCGCATGGCAAAGTTGTGCAGAATACAACATGCACCAATGATCTGACCCACAAAGTTGGGGGAATACAATAGGGCCCCCCCAGACTTATCCAGGCATCGGAAACGGGACTTCAGGAGGCCAAATGTGCGCTCCACCACTGCACGGGTTTTGATGTGTGCTTCATTGTATCTTCTCTCTCCTCTGGTTTGGGGGTTCCGGAAAGGAGTCATGAGATGGGGTCCCAGTGTATATGCAGAGTCACCTGTAAGGGAAAAGACAGGAGCATGGTAGTCATGCATGTGCCACTTCTGTTGTGCATCATGGGAGGGGATAGTCATGGCTGCCACCCATGTCACTCACCAACCAGCCAGCTGTCCCCATACATGTCCTGCTCAAAATCTTCGGGGATGTTGCTTTGACGGTAGATGTAGCTGTCATGGCTGGACCCGGGGTCTTTGGCACGGACGTGCCATATGAGGTATTTGGCATCGGCTATCACCTGTACGTTGATGGAATGCCAATGCTTCCGATTGCGGTATATGTGCTCTGTGACACTGGGGGGCTGTAGTGCCACATGTGTGCAATCAATGGCCCCGATGGTGCGTGGGAATCCATCAATTCTGTAGAAATCTGTCATTGCCTTCTGCCGCAGGTGCACAGTGGTGGGTCTGATGAACTGGTTGGACATGCGTCTGAGGATTGCGGGGACAACCTGGTGCAGACATCTGCTTATGCTGGTTTGTGACATCCCAGCCACCACTCCACTTGTACGCTGGAATGATCCACTGGCCAGGAAATGGAGTTTTGCCAGGACCTTCACCAGTGGCTGCAGTGCATGTGAGCGGTATGTCTGGCTGGTGATGTCATCCTGCAGGGCTGTGGTTATTTCCAGGATGGCAGCAGGGGTGAATCTGAAGATGCGATACACCTCCTCATCACCCATGCCAAAGAGGCTCATGCGCGCTCGGTAGATCCTCTCACGTGCCCCCCTCCTCCTCCTCCTCCTTCTATGCTCCTCTTCCTCTGCATACCTTAGTAGTGATAAGACCATGGCTGGCCCTGGCATCTTGGCATACGAATGTGTTGTCCAGTAAGTGTGATTGCTCAGCTCGTCCGTTACGGTGCTGCTGTAGTTGCTCTCCAGCTGACTTGCACACGGCCTTGAGCAAAGTTACCCGTGCTTTTATGAGGGGTATGTTTACTCAAGGCTTTCGAGTTACGCGCACCACGAGTAGCCAACGCCGGACGCGCGTAGTTTCGGGAATACGCGCATCTCCCTCATTTGCATATTTGCATGCTAATTCAATGGGAACTGAATATTTTTGATGCGTAACTATGCGCCTACACCGCGCTAGCTTAATGCATTTTCGCCGCCCAGACGGAAAAAAAATTCGCGCGTATGTGGTTCTGGGTTTACCGCGCATCGATACGCAGGCGCACATTTACTATTACGCCGCGCATATACATTTACGCAGGCGTAGCGCCGCTGAGAATCTGGCCCTATGTTGTTATCTATCCTTATACCCTGCTGCAGATTCCTGACACAATAGGTTCTATCTACCCCATATTTATCTAGGAAAACTCTGCAGCCAATCTCTTATTAGACATATTCTATCTTCGCCCAGTGGCTCATTACATCCATCCAGACAGTCCAGGTAATCCCCCTCTTTTCCTTTCTTGTTTCATTTTTCCTCCCTTTCTTCCCTCTTGTTTGTTTGTTTTTATGTTTGCCTTTTCTTTTTCTTCTCTTTTTCTTTCTGTTTTTTCTGTTATCTCCTCTTCTCATTCTCATTTCACTTCACGTCACCATTACACACCTCACTAATATTCGTGTCTTCCCTCTATATCTGGCTTTTCTTTCACCACACATCTACTCTGTTTTTTGGTTTTATCTCTATGCCCACACATTTCACATCCCCAACAATAAACCCCCCCTCCCCTCTCACCTTTCATGCACTCTTTCCTGACTCCGTGCATGTCCATGTCACATTTTATTTTCCTCTCACTTTTTCACACATTGCTCACTTCACACATTCTCTCCACTCACATCTTTCTTTCACTTCACTTATCCTACTTTTCCATTTTCACCTTCTTGTCTCACCCTTTGTTCACCAACCCACTTATCTTCTCTCCCCTTCCCTGCTGACTATCTGTTTGCTTGGCCACCTAGTTCACAACAATTTTTAAGATGGGGTATCCTTTTTTCCCCTTAGGTCTGTCAGATCCTGCTTGGGTGGCCTATCCTTCATTGGGTCAGGCACGGCCCTCCTCCCGCCCCGTCCTACCTTGCTTGGTCCCCCCCTTCTCCTCCCCCTTCCCCTTCAGTAGCTATGCGGGGTCCCCTATTGCGACCCCTCGTGGGCCTGGGGGTATGTTCTTACCTTTCCCACGGCCTGGTCTATGTCTCCATCCTGACCTTCCCCCTCCCTTGGGTACCCCTTGGAAGTCTCCCATCTTCTACGGCATGGTCTGTGTCCGGCTATCGGTTCTGATTCTCGACATACACCCGGGTAACTATACACACTCTTTATTCAATGTCTGTAATAATTATTGTATTCAGATTAGTATTATACACATATGTCTGTTTGTTTTTTACAAATCTTATCATTATGTATATAAATTCTTTTTTTACATAGAACTTATGCCTGCAAACTTGCTTCCCCCTGAAGAGGACCCATGCCAGCAAAAGGGTCGAAATGCGTTGGGGTCTCTGCGCATAATCTAAACAATTAATATATTATATTGCTCTACCCATACTTACTGATTGTATTCTAATGTTTACACTATACTTTTTGTATCCATGCTGTAACATGTACCAGATGGTTTTTCCATCTTGTAATTAATTTGTTTTTTAATAAATTACATAATTATTCTAATATATATATATTTTTTATTGAACTACTACCAGCTGCAACTCAAAGCCCCTAGGGGTACACTCTCTTTTCTTCATAACGATACATTCCATTCAACATTTTTCAGTAATTTTTTTTAATGTTTCTTGAATCTACACATGACTAAACATTGAGAGTCAGCTAGGGACATACAGAGCTTCAGATATTTATGTTGAATGTTAAAAAATAAATAAAAAAAATCAGACAGGTAATAATTTGTGTTTAAAATGACAAATACTTAGATACCATCCAGACCACAGGACCCTACCCTGTTATGAATAGTAGGACATGAAGCAACAAATCATATAATATTGCACTTTACAGACTCCACACAGCCAGGTCGTGTGCACATTCCTCAATTCCATGATGGCAGCTGAAGTGTTCAGAATGATAAGGGAAGATTATATTTATGGTGTTGACATTGGCTATCATGCTGACAGATAAAAGGTAGTGGAATTCCAAGACAAGTTGCAGGGTTCTAAATTTAACTATTCAGGAATGTGTTGACATTGAAAGAAAAATCAGAAGTGTCATTATGGAGTCTGTCATTCATCACACAAGAAGCATAGACTAGCAATTATGCTACGAAACCCAGACAAATGCAAGATCCACATTCCATAAACTGGACTATTGTTGGCTTGTTGGTATTTTGCTGTTCTTGAATGCACAGTAGATCCTCACAAAATGGGCAGCACTTTTGTATGTAGTATGTCTATTGTAGAATGTTAGTCATTTCCTCTAGTATAGCATGTAACACAGCTTCTAAACTGTCTATACTCTACACTAGTTTTAGAACGCTGGATGAATAGGGCTCAGTTAACACCTATACAGCTTTAGCCCAATGTTGCATTTCTGCCTTTGTCCTATTTTTTATTTTATTGAAAGGAGTTGCGTCCATTTTTAGAGGCCACTTGCAGTCTTCCAATATTATAGGAGAAGTACAGACAAAGTTTGGCTGTACTTCTCCTGTGGTTAACATTAGTGCAGTCCATTCTGCACTTTTGTGACCTATTTTCAGATGCCTGGACTGGAACCTGTCTCAGCCTCTCAGCGAGCCACTGAGAGCCTGAGCCACCCACTCCCACCCCCTCCATAGCCCAGCGCTCCAGGGAGCGCAGGGTGGGCAGAGCAGAGAGCTGCTAACTCACAGTTACCGACTCTCTGCTCACGGAACACTGAGAAGTGACCTATTAGCAGTCTTTGATTACACCTAGGTAAGTATGATTTAAAAAGAAAACAAACTAAACTTCTCTTTTAACTAGAAGCCCCCCTGACCACAATATAAACAAGTCAAGGAATGTAAGAAATACTGTAGAATTTACACCCCAATCACCTATAGTGAAATAAGGTGCAAATCTACAAACTCTGTATATCCCAAACAGAAACAACATACAACAAAAATCCTAGTGTAACAAAGTATAAGCCCTTTTTATAAACAGTGAATCTACAGAGAGAGCACGACTTTATATTATTAGATTTTAGGCCTCGTACACACGATCAAACATATCTGTTGAAACTGGTCTGCAGACCCGTTCCAGCGGACATATCCGATTGTGAGTACGGGCTAGCAGACAGGTTTCCAGCAGACAAAAGTTTTAAAGCATGCTTAAAAACTTGTCTGCTGGAAAGCGGTCTGTCGGATATGTCTGCTGGTTAGTACGCCTAACCAGCGGACCGAAATCTCCCGCATGCGTCGAATGGATTTGACGCATGCGTGGAAGTATTTTACTTCCTGGTTTGGTGACGTGACGGCGTCAACATCACCGCCATGTCACCGCTCTGTCTGTCCGCGGGGATTTGGGTTTGATCGTGTGTACACACATCAAACCAAAACATCCCAGGAGACATGTCCGATGAAAACGGTCTCCTCGTGTGTACGCGGCCTTAAAGTTAACGCACACCCTCCTAAAAATTCACCGGGCATTTTTTGTATTGCAGTCATCTTAAATTCAAAATACTAACCACAACTTACAAAGCCATTCACAACTCTGCCCTGAGCTACATCGCCAAACTTGTCTCCAAATATCACCCAAACTGTCCTCTCAAGACCTCCTACTCTCATGCTCTCTCGTCTTCTCTCCCATCCAGAATTTCTCCAGAGCCTCTCCCATCCTCTGGAACTCGCTACCTCAACCTGTCCAGCTATCCCCTACTCTTGCTACCCTTAGGCGATCCCTGAAAACTCATCTCTTCAGGTAACGGCTATCACGTCTCAAACTAATCTTTTACCACTTCCATCAGCTCATTCCCCACAGTTACAATCTTTTGTACCACCTGCCCCACCCTTATAGATTGTAAGCTCTTCTGACCGGGGCCTTCTCAATCTCTTGTATTTTATTGTATTATAACTGTATTGTCTCCCTTTTATATTGTAAAGCACTGTGTAAACTGCTGGTGCTATATAAATCCTGTATAGTTTCTTACAACAGATCATGTATGAGAATAATTTAGTATGAGAAGAATTCCGAACAAATATTTTTGCTCTATGATGATACTTGGTGGTTAACAGAGGCAGTGACTAAGCAAGCAATGGGATTACAAGAAAGGTAAATTGTCCAGAATGGTATATAGCAGGGGTATGCAATTAGCGGACCTCCAGCTGTCGTAAAACTACAAGTCCCACAATGCCTCTGCCTCTGGGTGTCGTGCTTGTGGCTGTTAGAGTCTTGCAATGCCTTGTGGGACTTGTAGTTCTGCAACAGTTGGAGGTCTGCTAATTGCATATGCCTGGTATATAGAATCAAGATAGAAAGACAGACAGACACACTTCATCCATCAACTCATACACCCACTAAGACTCATGAAGATTCCTTGACACCTTATACTCTGAAACTCTAAGGACACAAGACGTAGCTCGGCCTTAAAGCGGAGTTCCACCCAAAATTGGAACTTCCGCTCAACCCACTCCCCTCCCCCTTACATGCCCCATTTGGCATGTAATTTTTTTTGGGGGGGGGAGTGGGGGCTTCAGGAGGAGTGGGACTTCCTGTCCCACTTCCTGCTTCCGCCGAGGGGCTGGTTAGGCGATTAAGCTTAATCGCCTACAGCAGCCCCTCCCTGTAGGCAATCGCATGGGACACTGACAGGTCCCATGCGATCGCCTGTCCAATAAGCGGCAGGCCGCGCCGCTCGCGCGTGCGCAGTGCCGCTCGCGCATGCGTAGTGGGTGCCTGGTCGTGAAGCCGAGGCTGTCACGGTCGGGTGCTCAGACTTAGGCTGAAGACGCCGGGCGGGGAGGGGGGAGAGGAGCGGACCCCCCGGCCAGCGCGTCGCTGGATCGTGGAGCAGGCGAGTGTGTTTTTATTAAAAGCTTTTAATAAACACTAAATTTGGCTGGAACACCCCTTTAAGCAGAAGCCATCTCGGAAACCACTGCAGCCATTTTAGAACTCTGGTAAACACTATTTTAGACCAGTAGCCATTTTGGAAAGGGTAATTATATTGTACTGATTTTACCTTATATTCAATTGTTTTATTTTAAAATATTGATTGTTGATTTTGATAGTACAGTTGGATAACTATTTATTTCAAGTTGATAACTACCTTGTAGATTTTTCTCCAAGCTAAATTTTTACATTATAATTTTTGTAATTTCTCTTTCTGTTGACATAGCAGACATCTATTCTATTTCATGTTATTGACCACTTACTTACCTGCAGTATATTAACGAGTGAAATGCATACGTTCTGTCTAATTATCATATATACATGGGCCCAGATTCACGTACATCGGCGCATTATCGGTCCGGCGTAGCGCACCGCCATTACGTTAGACTTGCGCCATCTAGCCGCGTAATCCCCCGATTCACGTAGCTTTTGCGCAGGAAATTGCGCGAGCGTAAGGTTTTTTCCTGAGGCGTAAGGAGGAGTAATACAAATTGGGAGGGACGTGGGCGTGTTACATTGAAATGAGCCGTGACCCCATGCAAATGAAGTGCCGGCCGGCTCGCGCATGCGCGCGTGAAGGAGACCATGTCAGCTCCGCTGTGCGCATGCTCACAACTCGGGAGCGGCGCAATCAGTGAAATTGGAAATGGACTAGGGCAACGTTGTGAACTACGCAGACAGCATAAATAGACACACACAAACGCACTTGCATTGCAAAAGTACATCCCTTTGTGTCCCTTCCCATTTAACCAAGTGCTTTTGTTCCTGTTGTTCGTTGCAGTGTGTCTTGTAGTTGTCAGATTAGTGTTCTGTGTGATCAAGTTATTGTTGGTATATTTGTGAAAGTGTTTTTTGATAAGTGTTTGAGAGACTGTTTGTTTGATTGATATATTTCTGAGCGTTTGTTTTCTTGCTTTTTTTTTTTTTTTTTTTTTTTTTTTGGCTTATTTTTTTGGCTTTTTTTTTTTTTTTTTTGGCTTACTTTTTTGGCTTTTTTTTTTTTTTTTTGGCTGACATTTTTTTTAAATTTTGGGTTGTGCATGCTGTTTGAATGTGGGGGTGACATTCCTGCTGGAAAAGGGGTGTCATCCTCAATTTTGGTGGAGAAGGGTTCCCCAGGACCAGGGAGAAGTGACATAATTGGAGCCTTGACGTGGCGTTACTGCTCACCAGTCGTGCATGGTGGACTGGTGCCAATCCAATTTGATGAGGATGTGGGGTGTGTGTGCTAGGGACCACAGTGGTGTGCATGCATGCATTCTCATTGTGCCATGATTAATGTGTGTGTTTAACGTGCAAAGATGCCCAATATGAGCTGTCTCCTGACTGCTCTTCCCTCAGAAGACGGGGTATCCTCGGTTAGGGGTTGATTGTCTGGTTGGGGGGTCAGGTCATCACGTAGCTCAACCTGCAGGCCCTTCCTCACTGCGAGATTGTGCAGCATGCAACATGCAACGATGATATGGCACACGAAGTTTGGGGAATACAACAGTGTACCCCCAGACTTATCCAGGCATCGGAAACGTGACTTCAGGAGGCCAAAGGTGCGCTCCACCACTGCTCGGGTTTTGATGTGTGCTTGATTGTATCTTTCCTCCACTGGGGTTTGGGGGTTCCGGATAGGAGTCATGAGATGGGGTCCCAGTGCATATGCAGAGTCACCTGGAAGGGAAAAGACAGGAGAATGTTAGTCATACATGTGCCACTTGTGAGGTGTGCATCACGGGAGGGGATAGTCATGCCTGACTCCCATGTCACTCACCAACCAGCCAGGTGTTCCCATACACGTTCTGATAGAATTCCATTCGGATGTGGCATTGATTGTAGATGTAGCTGTCATGGGTGGATCCGGGGTGTTTGGCACAGACGTGCCATATGAGTCCTTGGGCATCAACTATCACCTGTACGTTGATGGAGTGCCAATTCTTCCGATTGCGGTACATGTGCTCTGTGTCATGGGGGGGCTGGAGTGCCACATGTGTGCAATCAATGGCCCCGATGGTGCGTGGGAATCTGGCAATTCTGTAGAAATCTGTCATTGCCTTCAGCCGCAGGTCCTCAGTGGTGGGTTTGATGATTAGGTTGGCCAAGCGTGTGAGGATTGCTGGGACAACCTGGTGCACACATCTGCTCATGGAGGATTGTGACATCCCAGCCACCACTCCACTTGTACGCTGAAAAGAGCCACTGGCAAGGAAATGGAGTGTTGCCAGTACCTTGACCAGTGGCTGCACTGGATGTGAGCGTTGTGTTGGGCTGGTGATGTCCTCCTGCAGGGTTGTGATTAATTCCAGGATGGCATGAGGGGGGAATCTGAAGATGCGATACACCTCAGAATCACTCATGCCAAAGAGGTCTATGCGTGTGCGGTATACCCTCTCCCGTGCCATCCTCCGTGCCCTCCTCCTTCTTTGGTCATCTAAATTCACTAGTGCAGCTATGAGCGACGATGCCCCTGGCATGTTGGCAGTCAAATTGTAGTGCAACACGTGTGTGTGGTCTGTTCCTCAGTAACGGTGTTGCTTTCTGTGAGATGTAGACGTTTTTCAAAATTTAGACCAGCTTTTATGTGCTCTAACTTTAGACAGGACATTTTGCCGTTGCGCACATCGCGTAGCCTGCGCAGCAACTGCGTTTTTTTGTGGATCCCCGCAACTCCCTCATTAGCATATTTGACTAGCAAATCAATGGCGTGTCTAGCGCATTTTTGCGCGGACGGATGCGTCTGTCTAACGAAATTACGCCGGACAAAAAAAAGTAGATTTCTGGCGTAAATCGTTTACTGAATCGCGCGCATCTAAACGCACGCGCACATTTAGACTTACGCACGCGCAACACCAGTTGCGCAGGCGTAATCGCTCTGTGAATCTGGGCCATGGTTATTGACTCTACAGGGAAGTTTTATCATTTCTGTGCATTAAAAATTTGTGGGTGTTGCGCTAAACCAAATAAGTGAATAGAACTCAGGCAGCCAACACAGCAAATGGATGTTTGTAGACGTAAAAAAGTAAAGTGTAGCGCCAATAAAGGGACCCTTTATATAGGGGATCCACTCTAGGCTCAGTGATAGGTATCACAAAACCTTGCCGTACACTTCCAGTATGAAAACTCATATGTTTGAAAATCATTACACTAAAACGAAGTATATTAGCAAATAAGTGCAAAAGATAAGTGCAATAAATCAATCCAGGTACTCTAGAAGGGGAGGGCTAGTCAAGACACTCCCACCAGTAACTAATTGACATACCATCAATCTAATAAATGGATGTCCAAAACCATTAAAAAGACAGTGTTAGTGAAAACAGCTGCAAAAATGCAGAATCTAGTGAATGAACAATCATAAATCATATAAATCGTGTTGATGAAAAACATGCACAATAAAAATGCAAAGTGTTAAAATGTCCACTGCAAATTGATGAAAAACAACCAATCAAGTGAAAAGGTCAGTCCATACACCGTGAAGATGTGACAAACATGTCCTCCTTCTAATAGGCTTGGATCAGGATGTATATTCCTCAAATACTGGAAACATAAATATGAATGGGTACCCTTACCGGATAGGATTAACCCTCAACTCACCATACCGTGGGGGGTCTTTAGGGCTTGTATAGGCTGATTGCCTGATCTGGTTGTCGTCAGGTTGGTAGTGCTAGGCGAAGGTGATTTCCAAGATGTACTTGTATCCAGAGGACAGCTCGGTACAGCAATAGCACCGTGATGGTACCCAATCACTTCCAAACAAGGGAAGGGGAAGACAAAGAAAAAAAGCTCCTCATAGTGTAAAACGGTAGATTTAATAAAAAAAATCCAAAAAAAAATCACACTAGTGACAGGAACCAAGTAAAAAACTTTAAAACCACACGTGAAAAAATGTATAAAACAAACAGCAACTCTCCCCCTTGATGGGTGGACAGAAGTATTCTCAATGAAAAATGCAGTAGAGACTTAGCAAGTCAACAAACCCGACTGGTTTCCTCTGATAGTGACTTCAACTGGGGTATCTAGTAGACATGTGCATTCGTTTTCGTTAGAATGCATTTTCGTCCGAAAATCCGTTTTTTTCGTTATCGTTTTAACAAACGATAATGAAAGCGCAAGTAACGAAAACCGAAAGATCTGACATAAAAAATGCTTTATTTTCATTGCGGTAAAAATTTGATATAGAGAGATTTGACATTATAGGGAAAAGATTCGACATCAAAGAGAAAAGATTCGACATTATAGAGAAAGGATTCGACACTATAGAAATAATAGATTCGACATTACAGAGAATAGATTTCGATTTATGAGAAAATAGATTCAACATTATAGAGAATGGATTCGACATTATTACTAGTCATACAACATTAGAATTCTTGTAGGCGGAATATTCGAACAGAAATGTACGATTCGACATAAAGATTCGACCGATTTTGACCATTTGACAGAAACCAAGTATTATTGGATTTTCGGACGAAAGCTATTTCCCAACGAAAAACGAAATAAATCAAAACGATTTTCGGGAGTAACTAAATAAATGTATTTTCCAAACAAACATCACCGCCATGTCACCGCTCTGTCTGTCCGCGGGGATTTGGGTTTGATCGTGTGTACACACATCAAACCAAAACATCCCAGGAGACATGTCCGATGAAAACGGTCTCCTCGTGTGTACGCGGCCTTAAAGTTAACGCACACCCTCCTAAAAATTCACCGGGCATTTTTTGTATTGCAGTCATCTTAAATTCAAAATACTAACCACAACTTACAAAGCCATTCACAACTCTGCCCTGAGCTACATCGCCAAACTTGTCTCCAAATATCACCCAAACTGTCCTCTCAAGACCTCCTACTCTCATGCTCTCTCGTCTTCTCTCCCATCCAGAATTTCTCCAGAGCCTCTCCCATCCTCTGGAACTCGCTACCTCAACCTGTCCAGCTATCCCCTACTCTTGCTACCCTTAGGCGATCCCTGAAAACTCATCTCTTCAGGTAACGGCTATCACGTCTCAAACTAATCTTTTACCACTTCCATCAGCTCATTCCCCACAGTTACAATCTTTTGTACCACCTGCCCCACCCTTATAGATTGTAAGCTCTTCTGACCGGGGCCTTCTCAATCTCTTGTATTTTATTGTATTATAACTGTATTGTCTCCCTTTTATATTGTAAAGCACTGTGTAAACTGCTGGTGCTATATAAATCCTGTATAGTTTCTTACAACAGATCATGTATGAGAATAATTTAGTATGAGAAGAATTCCGAACAAATATTTTTGCTCTATGATGATACTTGGTGGTTAACAGAGGCAGTGACTAAGCAAGCAATGGGATTACAAGAAAGGTAAATTGTCCAGAATGGTATATAGCAGGGGTATGCAATTAGCGGACCTCCAGCTGTCGTAAAACTACAAGTCCCACAATGCCTCTGCCTCTGGGTGTCGTGCTTGTGGCTGTTAGAGTCTTGCAATGCCTTGTGGGACTTGTAGTTCTGCAACAGTTGGAGGTCTGCTAATTGCATATGCCTGGTATATAGAATCAAGATAGAAAGACAGACAGACACACTTCATCCATCAACTCATACACCCACTAAGACTCATGAAGATTCCTTGACACCTTATACTCTGAAACTCTAAGGACACAAGACGTAGCTCGGCCTTAAAGCGGAGTTCCACCCAAAATTGGAACTTCCGCTCAACCCACTCCCCTCCCCCTTACATGCCCCATTTGGCATGTAATTTTTTTTGGGGGGGGGAGTGGGGGCTTCAGGAGGAGTGGGACTTCCTGTCCCACTTCCTGCTTCCGCCGAGGGGCTGGTTAGGCGATTAAGCTTAATCGCCTACAGCAGCCCCTCCCTGTAGGCAATCGCATGGGACACTGACAGGTCCCATGCGATCGCCTGTCCAATAAGCGGCAGGCCGCGCCGCTCGCGCGTGCGCAGTGCCGCTCGCGCATGCGTAGTGGGTGCCTGGTCGTGAAGCCGAGGCTGTCACGGTCGGGTGCTCAGACTTAGGCTGAAGACGCCGGGCGGGGAGGGGGGAGAGGAGCGGACCCCCCGGCCAGCGCGTCGCTGGATCGTGGAGCAGGCGAGTGTGTTTTTTATTAAAAGCTTTTAATAAACACTAAATTTGGCTGGAACACCCCTTTAAGCAGAAGCCATCTCGGAAACCACTGCAGCCATTTTAGAACTCTGGTAAACACTATTTTAGACCAGTAGCCATTTTGGAAAGGGTAATTATATTGTACTGATTTTACCTTATATTCAATTGTTTTATTTTAAAATATTGATTGTTGATTTTGATAGTACAGTTGGATAACTATTTATTTCAAGTTGATAACTACCTTGTAGATTTTTCTCCAAGCTAAATTTTTACATTATAATTTTTGTAATTTCTCTTTCTGTTGACATAGCAGACATCTATTCTATTTCATGTTATTGACCACTTACTTACCTGCAGTATATTAACGAGTGAAATGCATACGTTCTGTCTAATTATCATATATACATGGGCCCAGATTCACGTACATCGGCGCATTATCGGTCCGGCGTAGCGCACCGCCATTACGTTAGACTTGCGCCATCTAGCCGCGTAATCCCCCGATTCACGTAGCTTTTGCGCAGGAAATTGCGCGAGCGTAAGGTTTTTTCCTGAGGCGTAAGGAGGAGTAATACAAATTGGGAGGGACGTGGGCGTGTTACATTGAAATGAGCCGTGACCCCATGCAAATGAAGTGCCGGCCGGCTCGCGCATGCGCGCGTGAAGGAGACCATGTCAGCTCCGCTGTGCGCATGCTCACAACTCGGGAGCGGCGCAATCAGTGAAATTGGAAATGGACTAGGGCAACGTTGTGAACTACGCAGACAGCATAAATAGACACACACAAACGCACTTGCATTGCAAAAGTACATCCCTTTGTGTCCCTTCCCATTTAACCAAGTGCTTTTGTTCCTGTTGTTCGTTGCAGTGTGTCTTGTAGTTGTCAGATTAGTGTTCTGTGTGATCAAGTTATTGTTGGTATATTTGTGAAAGTGTTTTTTGATAAGTGTTTGAGAGACTGTTTGTTTGATTGATATATTTCTGAGCGTTTGTTTTCTTGCTTTTTTTTTTTTTTTTTTTTTTTTTGGGTTACTTTTTTGGGTTTTTTTTTTTTTTTTTTTGGCTTACTTTTTTGGCTTTTTTTTTTTTTTTTGGCTGACATTTTTTTTAAATTTTGGGTTGTGCATGCTGTTTGAATGTGGGGGTGACATTCCTGCTGGAAAAGGGGTGTCATCCTCAATTTTGGTGGAGAAGGGTTCCCCAGGACCAGGGAGAAGTGACATAATTGGAGCCTTGACGTGGCGTTACTGCTCACCAGTCGTGCATGGTGGACTGGTGCCAATCCAATTTGATGAGGATGTGGGGTGTGTGTGCTAGGGACCACAGTGGTGTGCATGCATGCATTCTCATTGTGCCATGATTAATGTGTGTGTTTAACGTGCAAAGATGCCCAATGTGAGCTGTCTCCTGACTGCTCTTCCCTCAGAAGACGGGGTATCCTCGGTTAGGGGTTGATTGTCTGGTTGGGGGGGTCAGGTCATCACGTAGCTCAACCTGCAGGCCCTTCCTCACTGCGAGATTGTGCAGCATGCAACATGCAACGATGATATGGCACACGAAGTTTGGGGAATACAACAGTGTACCCCCAGACTTATCCAGGCATCGGAAACGTGACTTCAGGAGGCCAAAGGTGCGCTCCACCACTGCTCGGGTTTTGATGTGTGCTTGATTGTATCTTTCCTCCACTGGGGTTTGGGGGTTCCGGATAGGAGTCATGAGATGGGGTCCCAGTGCATATGCAGAGTCACCTGGAAGGGAAAAGACAGGAGAATGTTAGTCATACATGTGCCACTTGTGAGGTGTGCATCACGGGAGGGGATAGTCATGCCTGACTCCCATGTCACTCACCAACCAGCCAGGTGTTCCCATACACGTTCTGATAGAATTCCATTCGGATGTGGCATTGATTGTAGATGTAGCTGTCATGGGTGGATCCGGGGTGTTTGGCACAGACGTGCCATATGAGTCCTTGGGCATCAACTATCACCTGTACGTTGATGGAGTGCCAATTCTTCCGATTGCGGTACATGTGCTCTGTGTCATGGGGGGGCTGGAGTGCCACATGTGTGCAATCAATGGCCCCGATGGTGCGTGGGAATCTGGCAATTCTGTAGAAATCTGTCATTGCCTTCAGCCGCAGGTCCTCAGTGGTGGGTTTGATGATTAGGTTGGCCAAGCGTGTGAGGATTGCTGGGACAACCTGGTGCACACATCTGCTCATGGAGGATTGTGACATCCCAGCCACCACTCCACTTGTACGCTGAAAAGAGCCACTGGCAAGGAAATGGAGTGTTGCCAGTACCTTGACCAGTGGCTGCACTGGATGTGAGCGTTGTGTTGGGCTGGTGATGTCCTCCTGCAGGGTTGTGATTAATTCCAGGATGGCATGAGGGGGGAATCTGAAGATGCGATACACCTCAGAATCACTCATGCCAAAGAGGTCTATGCGTGTGCGGTATACCCTCTCCCGTGCCATCCTCCGTGCCCTCCTCCTTCTTTGGTCATCTAAATTCACTAGTGCAGCTATGAGCGACGATGCCCCTGGCATGTTGGCAGTCAAATTGTAGTGCAACACGTGTGTGTGGTCTGCTCCTCAGTAACGGTGTTGCTTTCTGTGAGATGTAGACGTTTTTCAAAATTTAGACCAGCTTTTATGTGCTCTAACTTTAGACAGGACATTTTGCCGTTGCGCACATCGCGTAGCCTGCGCAGCAACTGCGTTTTTTTGTGGATCCCCGCAACTCCCTCATTAGCATATTTGACTAGCAAATCAATGGCGTGTCTAGCGCATTTTTGCGCGGACGGATGCGTCTGTCTAACGAAATTACGCCGGACAAAAAAAAGTAGATTTCTGGCGTAAATCGTTTACTGAATCGCGCGCATCTAAACGCACGCGCACATTTAGACTTACGCACGCGCAACACCAGTTGCGCAGGCGTAATCGCTCTGTGAATCTGGGCCATGGTTATTGACTCTACAGGGAAGTTTTATCATTTCTGTGCATTAAAAATTTGTGGGTGTTGCGCTAAACCAAATAAGTGAATAGAACTCAGGCAGCCAACACAGCAAATGGATGTTTGTAGACGTAAAAAAGTAAAGTGTAGCGCCAATAAAGGGACCCTTTATATAGGGGATCCACTCTAGGCTCAGTGATAGGTATCACAAAACCTTGCCGTACACTTCCAGTATGAAAACTCATATGTTTGAAAATCATTACACTAAAACGAAGTATATTAGCAAATAAGTGCAAAAGATAAGTGCAATAAATCAATCCAGGTACTCTAGAAGGGGAGGGCTAGTCAAGACACTCCCACCAGTAACTAATTGACATACCATCAATCTAATAAATGGATGTCCAAAACCATTAAAAAGACAGTGTTAGTGAAAACAGCTGCAAAAATGCAGAATCTAGTGAATGAACAATCATAAATCATATAAATCGTGTTGATGAAAAACATGCACAATAAAAATGCAAAGTGTTAAAATGTCCACTGCAAATTGATGAAAAACAACCAATCAAGTGAAAAGGTCAGTCCATACACCGTGAAGATGTGACAAACATGTCCTCCTTCTAATAGGCTTGGATCAGGATGTATATTCCTCAAATACTGGAAACATAAATATGAATGGGTACCCTTACCGGATAGGATTAACCCTCAACTCACCATACCGTGGGGGGTCTTTAGGGCTTGTATAGGCTGATTGCCTGATCTGGTTGTCGTCAGGTTGGTAGTGCTAGGCGAAGGTGATTTCCAAGATGTACTTGTATCCAGAGGACAGCTCGGTACAGCAATAGCACCGTGATGGTACCCAATCACTTCCAAACAAGGGAAGGGGAAGACAAAGAAAAAAAGCTCCTCATAGTGTAAAACGGTAGATTTAATAAAAAAAATCCAAAAAAAAATCACACTAGTGACAGGAACCAAGTAAAAAACTTTAAAACCACACGTGAAAAAATGTATAAAACAAACAGCAACTCTCCCCCTTGATGGGTGGACAGAAGTATTCTCAATGAAAAATGCAGTAGAGACTTAGCAAGTCAACAAACCCGACTGGTTTCCTCTGATAGTGACTTCAACTGGGGTATCTAGTAGACATGTGCATTCGTTTTCGTTAGAATGCATTTTCGTCCGAAAATCCGTTTTTTTCGTTATCGTTTTAACAAACGATAATGAAAGCGCAAGTAACGAAAACCGAAAGATCTGACATAAAAAATGCTTTATTTTCATTGCGGTAAAAATTTGATATAGAGAGATTTGACATTATAGGGAAAAGATTCGACATCAAAGAGAAAAGATTCGACATTATAGAGAAAGGATTCGACACTATAGAAATAATAGATTCGACATTACAGAGAATAGATTTCGATTTATGAGAAAATAGATTCAACATTATAGAGAATGGATTCGACATTATTACTAGTCATACAACATTAGAATTCTTGTAGGCGGAATATTCGAACAGAAATGTACGATTCGACATAAAGATTCGACCGATTTTGACCATTTGACAGAAACCAAGTATTATTGGATTTTCGGACGAAAGCTATTTCCCAACGAAAAACGAAATAAATCAAAACGATTTTCGGGAGTAACTAAATAAATGTATTTTCCAAACAAAAAAACGAAACAAAATATTCCAGTCTGCACATGTCCTGGGACATACAATTCATAAAAGGAAGGAAGGGAAAATAGGCCATCAAATAAGTTTATCCTATGACTAAGTGGTGTGAACACCATGCAACGCGTCAGGAAGGAGGAGAGCCGTCGGTGACGTCACCTCCGCTCGCGGCCGAGAGCGGAGGTATCCTGCTACAGCTCAGTGTTTACTGTTGCTGCTGATGACACTGTTTTTTTTTTAATGTAAGTGGTTATTTTATTTTTATTAAATTGATGCTGCTGATTGCACTATGAGGTCCCTTCTGTTTTTTACTGAGTACCGCTGGATCCTGGGACGTTTGTGGGTGTGACTTGTGGATCTGCATTGAGGAGACAGGCTTATCGTGGGACGCTGATCCGCAGTGGATTCTGCCATACCTACCAGCCAGTGGTTCTTTTTTAGTCTTTTTACAGCCTCTTGAAGGTGAGGGGCTTGCATTTACATTCTCACTGGGGCTTTGTTTGCACAGCTACACTGGTTGTTCCTGTGGTGGATTGCAGGCACTTTTGTACTTTTGGACTTTTGTAAACAGCACATCCTTAGGACTTGTATGAAGCACATTGCACTTTGGAATCCCTTGTTTTGAAGTAATTGTTCTGATCGATTCTTTATTATTGCATTATTTATGCATAATTATTGGACTTTAAGCACTTAGCACCTTTATTATCTATTTTTGGAGCACCTTTTTATATTGAACATTGCTATTTTCTCATTATTGCATTGTTTGTGCACCTTTGGACTTTATAAGCACTTTGCACTTTTAATCCATTTTTCATCGACTTTATTATTGTATTTTATTTGATTATAGTATAGTATTATTAATATTGTATACTTTATTGCACATTATTTACACCTTTTATTGCGGTGAGGCAATAAGGATTAGGATTTAATACTATTTAATACTTTTATTTGTTTATTATCACATCCCCATTGTGTGATTAGTAAGCGCCACCACAACCCCCCATTATCATTGTTTTCTGTGTGTGAGCACGTTATTTGGTGGCTGCTGCTTCAATCTTTTTATTTTTATGGAGAATTGTTTTTATTTGGTATTGCGCATTAGTTCCCCCCTTTTGCACATCAAATAAACAGGGGTCACTGAAAAAATTGATGTAGTATTACAGACATCATATATGATAGCACATTTTGTCAATTTTTTATCATTAGTTTATATCCAATCATCGGTAAAAACAGAAATGGAATGACAAAAGCGGTCTCATAGGGGTGGATGTCAATCGGTACACATATTAAAAAACCATCAGAGCCATTATATCTTTTAAATGGTATAGAAGAAAACCAAAAATTATAAATTATACAAAAATTATACCAGTAATAGATCAGTCTATTGGAATACATCATTTAAGATTGGTTTATAAAAGCATTAATGTCCCATTCTACATTTAGGCCATACGGTACGTAGCTTTTGAGTTGGTAAATCCAAAATACTTCCAACTTGGATACCCCTCTCATGCTGGGCTCCCCTCTCCAATGGGGGACAAACTTGTCCATAATTTGGAAACTGGTACCTTCAAGTATTTTATTATGTTTTTTTGAGGAAGTGTCTAAATGCTGTTGCAGCTGTTGTACCACTACTTTCTCCATTACCTTGGAGAAGACGTTTAGGCCTGGTTTGGGACGACGGTGTTTTGGGTCTTTGGGGTCGAGGGAGGGTTTCTTTAAAATAGGTTTGATTATGCCTTCTTTCAGCTGGGTGGGCACTATGCCTTCCTTAAATGACTGGTTTATCAGCTGTGTGATAGGCAGTGCCAGAATATCGGCACATTCCTTCAGCAGTTTGGTGGGGATGATATCATTGGGTGCTGTGCTATTTCGCAGAGCACCGATGATATTTTTAGTATCATTGGCGGAGATGAGTTTAAGAGTGAACTTTTTTGATTGCGGGGAGTTTATGTGGGTATTTGGCGAATGATTGAGGGGGAGGGGGGCTTGAAAGGGGTGCTGTTTCGCTGAATGCTTTCACAGATTTTTGCGGGGGCGGTTGAGGGCATTAGTGATGATATTGGAAAAATGTTTTTTTTTGGCTTTAAATATTTCTTTGTGGTATTTTTTTGTTATTACCTTATAGATGGTGTGGTTTTCCTCTGAAGAGCTGCTGGAACACAAATCCCTGTTCTGTGAGGAGACAGATCGTCTGTTCCTACTAGCTAGGAACAACAATATATATCCTCCTCTAGTCAGTTCCATCCCTCTCACCCCAGTTAGAAACACATATGTGGGAACACATTTAACCCCTTGACTACCCTCTAGCGTTAACCCCTTCCCTGCCAGTGACATTGATACAATATTTATAAGCATTTTTATAGCACTGATCGCTGTATAGAGGTCAATGGTCCCAAAAATGTGACCAAAAGTGTCCGATCTGTTCACCACAATGTCGTAGTACCGCTAAAAAATAAAAAATAAAATTGCTGATTACCGCCGTTACTAGTAGAAAAAAATAAAGATAAATCATAATAAAAATGCCATAAATCTATCCCATAGATTGTATACACTATGTCCCGGATTCACAGAGCACTTACGCCGACGTATAACAAGTTACGCCAACGTAAGTGCAAATGTGCGCCATCGTATCTGTGCGCCAGACCCACAAACAGAGATGTGCCTTAAACCAGGCTACACCCCGCCGACGTAACTTGCTTACGCCGGCGTAGGGTGGGCATACATTTAGGCTGGGTGGATGGTGCCACTCCTATTGATTAGCCATTCAAACATGCAAATTAGGTAAATACGGTGATTCACGAATGTACGTGTGCCCGACACAGGCTACGCACAGTGCGCGTAAGTTGTATGTCCGGCGTAAAGTTATTCCCCATAAAGTAGGTGTAATTCAGCAACAGACATGCTCAGGTCTGTACCAGGGAACACAAGTCGGCATATTTTCGGTTGGACATGTGTCTAGCTGGGCGTAGGTTACGTTAACGGCGTACACAGTGATCCGGCATATCTTAGGCAGTTGTTCCGATGTGGTTGTGAGCATGCGAAGGGAGATGTGTTCACGTCACGGTGCATGCGCAGTTCGTTATACGTACTTGTCTGACGCCCACTTCCACCTACGCCGGCCTGCGCCTTCGAAACCCACACCACACTGGTGCAACGTTGGGAGCGCTGGCTTTATGAATTCCATGCTTGCCTCTCTTCCCTGCGTTGGCGTAGCGTAAAGGGGATACGCTACAGTGGCGTAATGTGCGCCTGCTGTCTTTGATTTCGGGCATATAACTTTTGTGCAAAACAATCAATATACGCTTATTGCGATTTATTTTACCAAAAATATGTAGAAGAATATATATTGGCCAAAATTTATGAAGAAATTTGATTTTTAAAAACATTTTTGGGGATATTTATTACAGGAAAAAGTAAAAAATATATATCTTTTTTGTTTATAGTGCAAAAAAAAAAACACAAAAAGGTGATCAAATACCACCAAAAGAAAGCTCTATTCGCTTGTCCCCATCCCCTTTCCTGACCTGCTGGGTTACATGCTCGGATAAGGGTCTGGTATAGATTTTGGGGGATCCCAGAGAATTTTTTGGCGTGCGGGGGGGCTCCCCTTTAAAACCATAGCCTTCGGTCTGGTATGGTCTTGAAGGGGTAACTCTATGCCATTTTTTTGGCACGGGGTTTCACTTCAAGCTCATCACAGGACATGTAGCATTACAAAGTCGAATCGGTTGAGATGATGACCCGACTTCAATGAAATTCAATAGGCTGAAGTAGGATCAAAGTCAGACACAAGTAGTTCAGGAAGTCCAGTTAAAACGTCTCTCATAGGAAACCATTGATTTATACACGGCATGTAACATGTGCTCCCAATGTCAGAACGTTTGACGTACCAGAGTGAACCCAGCCTAAACAGCACTTTGGTTTTTAATGTTGACAGCAATAAGCCTCTTCCTTGCATTGTTAGCCTGAGATGTACAGGTCTATCAGTTCTAGGCAGCCCAATTGCCAAGTAAAGAGACTCAAATCTATGATGTTTTTGGGTTGTCGCTGGGCAACATGGACTTTCAACTCCCTCCAAAGGTTTTCTATGGGGTTGAGATCTGGAGACTGGCTAGGCCACTCCAGGACCTTCAAATGCTTCTTATGAAGCCACTGAGTCCTCTCTGCAGGGCATTCACTAGCCCCCCCCCCGTGTGGTTCTGGGATTTTTGCTCACTGCTCTTGTGATAATTTAAGGGAGATTATCAGTGGTCTTGTAAGTCTTCCATTTTTTTTTATTATTTCTCCCACAGTTGATTTCTTCACACCAAGCTGCTTGCCTATTGCAGATTCAGTCTTCCCAGCCTGGTGCAGGTCTACAATTTTGTTTCTGGTGTCCTTCGACGTCTCTTTGGTCTTCACCATAGTGGAGTTTGGAGTGGAGTTTGGAGTGTGACTGTTTGAGCTTGTGGATAGGTGTCTTTTATACTGATAACAAGTTTAATCAGGTGCCATTAATACAGGTAATGAGTGGAGGAAAGAGTAGCCTCTTAAAGAAGAAGATACAGGTCTGTGAGAGCCAGAAATCTTGCTTGTTTGTACAGCAGGTGACCAAATATGTATTTTCCACCATAATTTGCATATAAATTATTTCCAAATCAGACATGTTATTGTCTGGATTTGTTTCCACATTTTGTCTCTCATAGTTGAGGTATACCTTACCTATGATGAAAATTACAGGCCTCTCATCTTTTTAAGTGGGAGAACTTGCACAATTGGTGGCTGACTAAATATTTTTTTGCCCCACTGTATATTATATACATTTTTTCATTAATTTTCCCCATCAGGCATTGAGCTAGAAGACTGGTGTAGTTTAGGTATGCTGTAAATATGAAATGTTATATTTTTCCTTAGTTTTGCCAAACCCAAGATCCTGCATTCGCTATATATGGTCTCCCACAGTACACAGAACATGGGAATTACATTTTTGTAAATATAAACTGCTAAATATCTTTTCTCATCAGAAGTTAGAGCAGTCTTGTGACTTCTATCAGTGTCCAGCCAAGCACTGGTTAAAGCTTGTATGAGAAGGAGTTTTCTGACTGTGCTATGAGACTGCAAGTTCCCTGACCTACTGTCTGGACAGTGGTGATTGGCCCTGTGCTGATCACATGCATCCTCCCAAGAAATAAAACCTCTCTAGCAACACACACCAAACTGAACATGTGCAGCCTGACTCCATAGACTCTGTGTTATCAGGAAATTATTAGAAGTCAGTTGAGAAGGGGAGGATCAGAGAAGCCAGGATTAAACAGCCTTTTTACACAATGCAGAGAATTAACCCCTGAGCATGCTCTATTGCGTATACAGACTGATTTTACTGTTGTGGGTTTAGTATCACTTTAATACAGGATCTATTTAAAAGCACAAAGCGAGAACAACACCTCAAGAAGGGTGGGAGTTTTTTTTGAAAGGCCAATTAAAAACATTGCTCAACCTGACATGGCAAATTGGGGGTGTGCAGACCACTCCACCACTTTGCCCTGTGCTTTAAAGCACAAACTACATCTTAATGAGATAATGCCATATTTAAGCTAAAATAAGTTCACTCACCATGCATTCGGTCTGCCATACCAATCAAAGACACAGCAACAGCTTCTTCTCATCCATAGCTCCCAGACATCACTGCCCCAGCAGCAGATGTTCCCTTTATTTTATAGTGTCAACAAGAGTAACAAAAGAAGGTGGTGGCTTCACAAAACAGCCAATCAGACATGTTTGTATACTTTCAAAAGAAACCAATCACAGACATGTGATTTAAATAATGCTAGAAGTGAGGTGTGCGAACAGCTGGGTGCCGAGCCACACTTTGTTAAACAAAGGAATTAGAAAGAATGGCTCGGCCCAAAGCCGTGTGCAAACCAAACCGCCGCCATCATTGCAAACCATATAGTTATGCTACAGTTTCCATGTACGCAGATCTGAATGAATGAATGAATGAATGAAAACTTATATAGCGCAGCACATGCGAAGTAAATCGCCTCTGGGCGCTTGTTGTTCCTGTCTCCTTTGAGATCAAAAGAGATGAGTCTTAATCTTTCTCCTGAAGACCAAGTAGTTCTCCTCCAGCCGAATACTCGCTGGTAAGGCGTTCCATAGTTTGGGACCTTGGACAGCGAATCTCCTGTCTCCTTTGGACTTGTATCTGGCTTTCGGTATCTGAAGCCGATTTTGATTGGTGGATCGAAGAATACGATTGGGATCGTGAACTTTTAATTTTTCACATAGATAATGGGGAGCATTCCCATGGATACATCTATGCGTTAGACAGAGAGCTTTAAAAGTGATTCTGTCTTTTACTGGTAACCAGTGCAGGGATCTCAGTGAAGGTGAGATTGATTCCCAGGGTTTTTTCCCAGTCACAAGTCTGGCGGCCGTATTTTGAACGACTTGCAGACGAGCGATTTGGTACTTGGGGAGTCCGAGGTAAAGGGCATTTGCATAGTCCAGTCTGGAGTTTACAATTGCTCCCACCACGACCGCTATGTCTTTCTTGGAAATAAATGGTGTGAGTCTGCGTAGTAGGCGCAGCAGATGGTGAGACCCGCTGACTACTGACCCTATTTGTGCGTTCATAGTCATGTCGGAGTCAAAGATGACCCCAAGACTTTTGACTTTGGCGCTAGGGGTGATAATTTTGCCCAGAATGGGCGGGGGGATCCAGGTTATTGTCGCTGGATTCCTACGCTTGGCGTGAAACAGAATAAGTTCTGTTTTTGCTCCATTGAGTTTGAGATAACTCTTTGTCATCCAATCCTCTTTCAAAGAGAGACATGTCTCTAGGTTGAGGTGGTGATCCTTTTTATTGCAAATGCGGAAGTACAATTGCGTGTCGTCTGCATAAGAGTGATATAGCAGTTTTTGGCTGCTGATGATTTCGAAAAGAGGACGCACATAAATGTTGAATAACATTGGCGACAGGGGAGATCCTTGAGGGACCCCGCACGATAATGTGCGTTGTTCAGAAGTGAAGGGTCCTAGCTTCACTGTTTGCGATCTGTTTTCCAAAAAAGAGGAGAACCAGGATAGATCGCTTTTCGCGACTTTGGCTATTTTAGCCAGTCGAGACAATAAGAGCTTGTGATCAACTGTATCAAAGGCTGCGCTTAGGTCCAGCAGAACCAGAAGAGAAGATTCTCCTTCGTCTGCGGCCTCGAGAACGTCGTCCCATATCTTGAGCAATGCTGTTTCCGTCCCGTGTCCGGGACGGAATCCTGATTGAAATGGGTCAAGTAAGTTATGGGTATCTAGATGCTGTTGCAGCTGCTGTACCACTGCTTTCTCCATTACCTTGGAGAGAACAGTTAGGCCTGTTATGGGGCGCCAGTTGTGTGGGTCCTTAGGATCCAAAGTGGCTTTCTTTAAGATAGGTTGAATGAAGCCCTCCTTCAGCTGGGAGGGCATTAGGCCCTCCCTGAAGGATTGGTTGATAAGCTGCGTGACAGGAGGTGCCAGGATGTCGGCGCATTCCTTCAGCAGTTTGGTGGGGATGATATCATTTGGCGCAGTGCTGTTACGCAGAGCGCCGATGATATTTTTAGTGGTCTGAATGGAGATGGGTTCCAGCGTGAACTCACCAGCCTGTGGTGAATTGCTGCCGGTGCTGTGTAAACGACTACGGGGGGGGCTGGGAGAGAAATTGTTTTGCTGAATGCTTTGCCGGATTGCCTCAATTTTGTTAATGAAGCAATCCGACAACTCATCGCAAAATTCTTGTGTCTCCAGGTTGGGGGCCTCAAGACATCTTGGATTCATGGTCTGAGTGACCAGTTTGAAGAGTTCGCGGGGGCGATTTAGGGCACCCTTGATAGCCTCAGAAAAATAGTTTTTCTTGGCTTCGAAGATTTGCTTGTAGTATTTTCTAGTTATTGCCTTGTAGATCGAGAGGTTCTCATCTGAAGAGCTTCTTTTCCAGGCTGCTTCTGCCCTTCTGCGCTCTTGCTTCAGTAACGCCAGCTGGTTGTTGAACCAGCCGGAGTTATTTTTCCTGATCTGGGTCTTTCGTTTCGGCGCTATCAAGTCGGCTGACTGCAATAGTGCTGTGTTTATGGCCTTCAGTGTTTCTTCCGCTGTTTGATGCGGCTGAATTGTGTTTATTTTTCCCCCTAACGTGGCTTTGAAGAGTTCCGAGTGGAGCTTCTTCTGACATCTGGTCCAGTGTGTTGTCACTGGATTTGATGTTTTAGTTAAGGGGGGGAATTCGGAAATGATGAATTTAATTGCATGGTGATCTGACCATGGCAATGGTTCATTTTCCAAGATTTTTATTTCCAGATCTTGTCTGAAAATAAGATCGAGCGTATGACCTGAAGCATGTGTGGGCCCACATACTAGTTGCTGAAGCCCTAATCCTTCCAGATGGTTGATGCAGGAGTCGGCAATGGGGTCTTGCAGGGAGTTGGCCCAGAGATTGAAATCCCCGAGCAGCAACAGGTGTTTGCTGTTCAGGGTATAAGTGGAGATAAAGTCCGTCAAAGATGGGAGCAGCTGCGATTTGGGGCCAGGTGGCCTATAGCAGAGTAGAATCCGGACGGACTCCTGGCCGTTTACTTGCAGTTGAAGAGTAAGGGTTTCCATGAATGGAAGAGGGTTTTGGAGGCTTGGTTTTGTGATCGCAAGATGCATCTTATGGATCACTGCCAGTCCTCCTCCTCTTTGCCCTATTCTGTTTTCCGTAATAATCCGGTAGTTTTCTGGCACCAATTCACCTAGAATGGTGTTACAGTCGGCTGTGAGCCAGCTCTCTGTAATAAAGAGGCAGTCTAAGTCATGTTGTAATAAGAAATCATGGATTTCTAATCGGTGTTTTACTGCCGATCTCGTGTTGATCAAAGCACATGATATGTGCTTGTGCTGGGGTAAATGGCGATTTCTGGCAGTCGATCGTCGATCGATCCTCAAAAGCCGCAGATTTCTTAGGGCTTTTTTGGTGGCGGCCGGCAGAATTGCGGTAAATCGACCGAGATCCCAAATGTTCTCTGCCGAGTATTGCCGAATAATCATGACCCGCTGTGGAACCAAGGGCGGGGGGGGGGGGTGGATTCGCAAGGATAACTGAATCCTCTGATCCTGGTTTGGTCCAGAGGAAGGCGAAAAAAACCCTGACCACGCTGCGCCAATATGCTGTGGTAGGGAAAAAAAAATTCCTTCCTGACCCCTAAAGAGGCGATCGAGCTGAGTCCTGGATTAAGTTGTAATGACAGGATGGGGCAGGGTGGAGCAAGATGGCCGCCGACCTGGCAGCAGAATCCAGGCTGGGGGGTACCAGGCTAGGGGGTACCAGGTAGAGTGGCGCCTGGGGGCTAACAGTGATAATCGGAGGGGAAGGGGGCTCTACTGGGGTAGGGGAGGGCTGTGTGGCTCAAGTAGTGTGGTAAACCCGACTGTTGGGGGGTGGAGAGCGGCGCGCCGCTAGGCCGCGGATGAAGCCGCGGCCTTTCCTAAGTAGCGGCTGCCGCGAACCTCCACCGGTCGGCGCGGATGACAGAAAACACCGCTCCCGAGGGCAGCGGCGGTTTTGTGCGCTAACTGCCGGCAAGGATGCCTGCGGGGGGTGGAAGTAAGGAGCGGGGAAGAAACCGTGGGGATTGGGGAGGCTGCTGCGGCTTGTCCTGATAAGGACGGCCGCCTGCCGCTCCCAAGAGAAGGCTTACCAGGTCCGGTGTACCGGGGGAAGCCGTGGAAGTCCAGGAGGGGGAGAGAGGCTCATCCAAGTGGCTAGTGAAGGGTGGATGGATGACAGGGAGTTTTACCTGCCTGTCTGTCTGTCTGTGAGGCCGAGGCCGCACAGTGGGAGGACCCTGCACTATCCCTGAGAGAGAGACTCGTTGGAGAGCGTCCTGACTCTCTCGGTGTCTAACTCTCAATGGACTCTCAATGGCCTGAGGAACCACTCGGAGTCATTTAATGCAGTCGACAAGAAGTGGCCAGTCCCTTGCTGAGGCATAAATGAACATCCCTAAAAGGAGCTCGCAAATCGTTGTCCATGAGAAGGTGTTTGCGCCAATGGCCTTCCACCAACATCTGTATGTGCGAATACGCTCACCTGAGCGCATTACAGCAAAACCGACACTGGGGGACATCTGACAACATACATTTATAGAATTTTCCACAACAAACCCCTTTATGCAACCGACTGAAAAGTAAACATTTTTAGCTTAGTATCCTCCAATTAGTACAAGCCTTTTCCATTATCAAGATGGGAGTTCAGAACTGGAGAACAAGCATACGTGCAAAGAATAAGGAATTCTATGTTACCTGGTAGTATGTGATTGGTTCTTGCTGAGAGGATTTTAATTTGCGCAGTTGTTCTTTATCCATACGCAGATCTGTTTTACAACCAATCAACACTATAGGCACTCCTCTGCAAAAGTGATGCACTTCAGGATATCACTGAAAAAGAGCATGAATATAAAAAGCAGTTATTTAGTAAGCCCTGGCACCAGCTTCTCGTGGACACACACACACATGGAAAATTATGGCACACTGGGCAAAAATGTTCACAGATAATTCTAAGTAGCAGAACCAGTTGCTAGTAATTTCTCATTCTATAAAACAGACACATTTGCTGGACCCCAAAAGTTCCCTAATAATCATAAGTTTACTTTAAATGGAGGTTCACTGTGGAGAGATGCAGACACACATAGTGGGCAACAAGCAGAGGAGAAGAAATACACAGCTTCTAACCCAGATGTGTTATCTGCATTAAGTGGAAAAGGAGAATATCGTTTTAAAGAACCATTAGTATCCAGTTAAAATGGGTTCGAAAGATGTGCTGGATTCATGTTGCAACTTCAATCCATAGGCATGTGACATTAACCTTCATGAATGAATTGTGCGGTGGTATGTATGTCTGGGCAGACCTGGTTAAAGTTTTACTTTCATTATGACATATGGTACATTGCATACCTGACCACTGTATCAGCAGTCACACCCAGATTTCTTCCTGACATTATCGGATTTAGATTGATAACTGCTAAGTCGTCTCTTTCCAGACTGCTATATGAAAAAGATTAAAAAAATAAGGATTTTACAGTAAGTACAAAAAAAAAAAAAAATCCTTTCTCTGTCGTCCATGGACAGACACAGCCTTCACAAGTCTTGACAAGTGGGGTTATGTTCCTGTTCATAGGAGAGGACTAGGCACAACATGTTAGATATTTACATGCTTAATTGGAAGCGCTACACAAAAATGAGTTGGTGAAATTCCACAGCGTATGGAAACTTTGGACCTTATACTATTCGTCAGACACTTTTGACTCACAAGTTCTCCTGTCATGGTTTTGATACTTTTTTATGGATATTAGAGAAATAAAACTTGTGGAATCTACCTTTGGAATGTCATAACCCGCCCCTCTCCCTCCATTAGTTCCCATTTTTATTTGTTTTTATTTATTTTTCTAACACTTATCTTTTCTAGTATCTTAACCTACTTCAACTCACTCTTTTATACATAACAGTATATGTTTTTTAATATATAAGTTCAAATTTATGGTTTTGGTCATAGTAGACTATATCTTCATATTAATGGACCCATGTTATTCTTAGTTATTTGAAGAACCAATTTTCCCAACTACTAACTATATATAGGAAGACTCTTAAGATTATAATACCTCTAAATATTACATGGTGTACCATTCATTTTCTTCCTTCTTATTACTATGATATAATCCAAAACTTTTACTGTTTCTTTACTACAACTCCTATAATAGAACACTTATTTTCGCATTGATTTGTATCTCAATGTTGTATTTCATTTTTTTTTTATTATGTGCTGCCATCTAATATACTGTAACTGTTATCTATTATTCTAAAATAAAAATTATATAAGAAAAAAAAAAGTACACTATTTGCTCCTAAAACCAAAGGAGGATTGGGAGTCCCAGATCTGATTAAATATTTTTATGCTGCCCAAATTGCTCAACTGATTAGATTTCACACAAAATTGTCTCCATCTCTATGGATGCAGACTTAAACATGGTCCTGCCTATCTAAATCGATCTCACAACTGATGTGGCTACCATTTTTATATAGAACCAATATACTCTGTAGATCTCTCTGCTTTTCCCTGGGATTATGGGACAGACTAACTAAAACATATACATTTATACCCTCATACCCCTTTAGCACCATTGTTTCAAAATCCCAAATTCATCCTGGGATTTGCTTCTCAAACCTTTAATTGGTGGATCGATAAGGGACATAAGAATAGTTGACATTTTTGATCATAGGGGAATATTAACAAAACAAACCTTATTGAAAAATATCAGTAACCAAAATCGGAATTCTCTCAATGCTATCACATAGTACATTATATTACTTCTTTTACATGTAATCTAAATATAACATCCATAACACCTATGGAATCGGTGGACACATTTCAATAATATATTCCATCTTAACATCTATTTCTGCAAAACTAGGTTATATAGACTGATGCGAGAGGGATTTGAATGAAACTCTAGAACTAAAAGATTGGTATACATTAGCTCATAATGCCTCGAGATCCCTGATGGTATCTGGTCCCAAAAAGGATAGCTTCTTATGTCACAGGAGCTTCTCTATTATGTTTTAGAGATTGTGGACATAAGGGAACAATGTTTCACATATGGTGACTATGCCCCACAGTAAAACATTTTTGGAACAGAGTTTATGATCTTATTTCTTCTCTTACTAATATTGATTTAAGCAAATCCCCAAAACAAGCACTGCTTTGCAGCCAAATGGAAAAAATCCCTAAACACTTTAGAAGATTTATCAATTATATATTTATAGAAGCAAAAATCACTTACATAGTCAATCCACATTATGTCCATTTTTGGCTGCTAGGAATAGTTGTCATCAGTAGGTGTGGGGCAGAGGTCATTGACTCTCTTTCCGGCGGCCAGCGCTTCAGCTGGGTGTTTTTTAACATTCCTGGACTCAGTCTGCTGCTGAAGCTGTGGAGGCACTGTGGGTGCTAGGCAGAGGCCAGTGGCACTCTGCTCTGTGGCCAGCGATTCAGCTGGGAGTAGAAACTTTACTACATCAGCTTGTTGCTAGAAAGAGAGGCTGACTGCCACAGCTTCCTAGAACTCCACAGTTGTTGCCACTGCTGGCAGAGGTTGGTAGAACTCTGCCATGTTGCCAGTACTTCTGCCCTACGGGGCACTATGACTCCACATTATCTGCTCAAGCTAACCGTCTCGGCAGGAGGCCGGCTTTCTCCACTCCCAGACTGTGGATCTGCTGCTGTGGAGGAAGGATAACCTCCATCTCTTCCAAACTGTAGCTGCCATTGGGGAGGTGAGCAGGCTGCTACATCTTCCGTTCCCTCATCCAGCTGCTGGGATGGCAATTCTCTGTCACTGTCTCTCAGGTGCATGGATACTGGCTGGAGAGTAAAGACAATTTCCTCCACTCTGACTGTTGGGTGGACTACAACCTCCTCTCGCCCCCCCCCCTGGATCCTGATCTGATGCTGGGAAGTGACCATCTCCTTCTCACCCTAGTCCTCCAGAACTGCCGCAGGTGTAAGGCTGACTGTGTTCTGTCAGGAATGCCGTTTTTTTAAATTCTTCTTCTAAATACCTTATTGCTCCTCACTGCCCAGGGCCCTCTTCTTCCGATGTATCTACTACAGAGGGAGTGGCTGAGATCTCCCTCTGACGTCTGCTGGGCAGTGACGTGACCTCCCACTGTAGTGCATACATCGGAGGAAGACAACGACAGGAGGTCATGTGACCGCTGATTGGCAGGAAACTGTGAGGGCTTACCTTGAGTGGAGTCCATTTTGCAGACTTTCTAAGCTCATCCTTACAGGTACCCACAGCCCACGGTAATGAGGTAAGACACTACCTGGGCTGTGAGTCCATACAGAGGGGCCAGATAAGGATTAGACAAGGGTAGTCAACGTATAGCAGTGGTCCAGGATTCCAGAATTTAGAGTAGGGTCAGAAGCCGGGGTCAGTCCTGTAGCTGAGCAGACGGGGCACAAGCCGTGGGTCAAGGGCTGGAGACGGCAGAGGAAGTCCGAAGGTACAGGCCGCGGTCAAAGGACAGGAGACAGCAGCAATCCAAGGTACATAAGCCAAAGGTCAGAAGCTGGGGTCAGTCTTGTGAGGCAGGGCTTTATACCCTGGTTAATTGGGTAACCTGCCTCAGCTGGACCAGGATAGTCAGGTGCAGATTGCAATGAGATCCAACTAAAGTTGATCAGCACATTCAGCACCACCTTAGCTGGAAAGCAAGCAGAAACCCAAACTGAGGAGTGGCTCAGAGGTAAGGTATTGAAGCAGCAACGGCGAGGTTTTGGGTTCAATCCCACCCAGAGCCACTTGGAGCGCGACCACGCCTCGCCATCTGCTTGGCACGATAGGGACCGTGACAGGAACACTATGATATTTAGAAGAAGAATATTTTTTAAAAAGGCATACACTGTATACTACATGTTATCCTAGCAGATGGGCTGGCAGTAATTGTGATTGTATAGTGTTCAAATGGTGCCAGAAGGAGAAGGGAGGCTCACACACAGCAGCTGACAGGCAGGGAGGGAAGGAGGAATAGGACAGAGGAGAGCTGCAAATGATGGAGGCACACAAACTGACCATGGTGTTGGGGCTCAGCAGCCATGATAAACCATGTTCAGTTTACAGGGGGAGGGCAGAACCAGGCAGGATTAGCCAGATATTTTAGTAACAGGATCATTATTTTTTTTAGGGTAACAAACGCTTTAAAGCCCAAATAAACTCACACAAATTGATTGCAGTAAAAAAGACTATGCGCTAAAAGTCTTACCTCCACTTCCCTGCTACAAATATTGTACAAGGTAAGTCTATACAGACCTGATCTGAGTCATGATCCTTTTTCATAGCATTAGAAGTCTGTGCGAGGACAAATGTGTTGAGGGGTATGACTGTTTCTTTGGTACACCCGCACAGAACACTTGGTTGAGATGGTAAGCAGTAGCATTTTCACTAAGAGAAAAATTTATTTTAACCACTTAAGGACCGCCGCATGTACATTTACGTCGGCAGAATGGCACCGACAGGCACATCAACGTATATATACGTTGGTGCCTTGGGGGGGATCGGATCCGATCGATGCGGCGGTCCGCGCGGAGAGCGATCGACAAGTGGGGGCGGCTATCCCATCCCCCCCTCCGGATCGCTACATGCGGCGGTCCGCGCGGCTGCAGGAGCGATCCGACAAGTGGGGGCGGCTATCCGTTTTCATCCGCCCCCTCCGGATCGCTCCCAGCCAATGCGCGCGCCCGCCTGACCTGTCACTTCCTCCTCCTGTGTAAACACAGGAAGGAGGAAGCGACGTGATCTCTCCCTCGGCGTTTGTTTCAAGCGCCGCTGAGGAGAGATCACTACAGAACAAGTAAGTCCTGCACCAAACAGCACACTGACACACACATTTAACCCCCGCGATCGCCCCCCCCCCTCCCCCCTGTCACAGTGTCACTGAATGCAGTAATCATGTATGATTACTGTATTTAGTGTCAGTGTGACAGACAGTGTGACAGTCAGACAGTCAGTAGTGTCAGGGTAGCCCCCCCCCCACCCCCCCCAATAAAGTTTTAACCCCTTGATCACTGCCCTAGTTAACCCTTTCACTCCCTATTGCCAGCGTCACTAAGCGATCATTTTTCTGATCGCTGTATTAGTGTCGCTGTTCCCGCTAGGTAGCTAATTTTTTTTTAATGCAATTTTTTTTTTACTAAAGACATGTGGCTAAATAAATTTTGGCCTAAATGTTTGACTAAAATTTAGTTTATTGGTTTTTTATTATAACAAAAAGTAAAAAATATTGATTTTTTTTCAAAAATGTCGCTCTATTTTTGTATATAGCGCAAAAAATAAATATCGCAGAGGCGATCAAATACCACCAAAAGAAAGCTCTATTTGTGGGAAAAAAAGGACGCGAATTTTGTTTGGGAGCCACGTCGCACGACCGCGCAATTGTCTGTTAAAGCGACGCAGTGCCGAATCGCAAAAACCCCTTGGGTCATTTGCCAGCGTATTGGTCCGGGTCTTAAGTGGTTACAGCATTTCATGTAAAAAAAAAAAAAAAGTCAAACATCATAACATGTGGGTTAAAAGGACTATAAATAGGTATGTGAATGTGTTAGCACAGTAAATCACATACAATTATTTTAATTTCTCTACAACTGCACATAATTTCTAATTCCCACTAGTGCACCATGGGGAGGCCTAACATACAAGGGCCCTCTGATAAATCTATAGTAAACAGCTGCCATTGGCTGTGGCCTACCCTTCCCACCTCTTATTGCTGCTATTGGCCCTCCACTTTAATGGACAGCCTCCCTTAAGTAGTAGCAAATCACAAAAGTGGGAAAACACTGGTCAGAGGTGGTGACCATATTAGTTGGCCATTGTATATACGAGTGCCAGAGTAGTATGGATTCCGAGAGGCGCCTAAAAGTTCTTAGAATACGAAGAAAAAAAAAGTTTTGAGAACTTAAATCTACCCTCTACAACAGTCACACAGTAATACATGTATAAAAAAAATATGTACGAAAGATTTTCAACAAGGACAAAAGCTTTACATCAGACACAGCCAAGCAGAACAAATCTGAATTTCACAAACCAACTTATTCTCTTTCATCTACGAGGTTAGCCAGTGTCACCAGAGACTTGAAAAGAGAAACTGTTTATACCCTCTAACAAAGGAGAAGTAAACAGTGTACATTACAAAATAAATAGGGTGTCACACAAGTCCTATAGCACTCCACTTTTTCTAATTACATGCACTATAAATGTTTGTGTACAGTTTTTAGTTAAGTGCTTCTGGCTTTTCCTTTTAATATTTTGCAGACGACATTTTACATACATTTCAAAAACTACTCCACTTGTTCTACAGAATTCAGATAAGTTAGCTTATCTTTGCATTTGGCCGTGTGCTAAAATACACATTGTCCATTGTAATTGGTATTAATGTTATTTTTTCATTATCATAGAAATACAGTAACCCGTGATCAAATGTCTTTCTTCTGGGCAAACAGAGAAACAAAAGTTAAAAGAAAATAGAAGGGTACAAGGAGAACTTCTAGGATAATGTATTTGTATAGTTTTGTTTTCTCTATCATATTACCAGAATTTAGATACTGCTGTTCAACAAGACTACAAAAAAATAATGAAATATAAGCTAAGTCAAGCAATACATTTTTAACCCAGGTTTTATTTTTGTTATGATCTAATGAGATCTAATCTTGTTGGCTCTTGTTCTGCTTACAGGGATTTTATTCTAATTGATTTCAATATAAATAAGGGACACGATACAAAGAAAAAGGAAGAGTTCATAAAACCAAATGATAAAACAAGCAATGTTACTTTTTGGAGGTCCTGGGAAAAAATGAAATGTACTTATTTTCAAGGTTTAATTTGTATATGTTATGATTCTGTGCTATAAATTTGCAATTAAAAGCTTTTTCCATGTTTCCCCTAATGCCGCGTACACACGATCAAACATGTCCTAAGAAACATGTCCGACGGATCGTTTTCATCAGACCACGCTGAAGTGCTAATGTGTGTACACACCATTGGACCAAAATCCCATCGGACCAGAACGCGGTGACGTAGAACACAACGACGTGATGAAAAAACAAAGTTTAATGCTTCCAAGCATGCGTCGTCTTGATTCTGAGCATGCGCGGGTTTTTGATCCGATGATTTTGTTTACTAACCATCGAACCTGTCCGACGGACAGGTTTCCAGTGGACAGGTTTTAAAGCATGTTTTAAAACTTTGGTCTGCTGGAAAACGGTCTGATAGGCCGTACACACGATCGTCATGTCCGCTGACATGTTCGATCGTGTGTACGCGGCCTAAGATGTCACTTCAGTAATGCCAGGTTCACACTACACTTGGTTTTCGTGCAATCCAGCAGTCCGAGACACTGTACTAACCATGGGAGGTTAGTCCGTCGATCTCCCAGCTAAGCTGTTGTGTAAGGGGGGTAGGGGTAAGCCCCCCGCCAAAACACTCCGATGCTGGTTGGCTGCTGGACAGACCGACATACACACGGGCAGAATGTCACCCCTTTTTTTTTTACCGGCAAATGTCTCCTGACATTCTGCCGGGGTGTACGGGGCTTAACACAAAGCCAGTGTATACCATTCATCAGAGGAGTAAAAACAGATAATTTTAAGGGAACTCAATTTCTGCGTTCCTGATGTGAAAAAAGTGCAGGGACTCCGTTCCCACACGTTCCCGCAGGACTTGAGCCCTGCTCTAAACCATAGGTGTGTGCAGCCTTTGGCATTAGGGTGTGCACCCCAAAGCTCAAACACACTCTACCGATCACTCACGATGTTCATTTAGAAAAGAAAGGGGCCGGTAAATTGCATATTTACTGGCCCCTCCCCCACCTATCCACAGCAACAACAGGTGGGAGAGGAGGGAAGCCGTAAGTGCTGTGAGGGGAAGGAGGAGGAGCCTGGTCAGTAGGGGGAATCTGTTGTACACAGGGTGATTAGGGTGTGCATGGGCACACTTGGCACACCCTGTCCGCACACCTATGCTCTAAACACTTCGGCCCAGATTCACATACAATTAGATTCGCGTAGAGTATCAGAAATACTCTACGCCGCCGTATTTCACCTGGCTCTACGTGGAATCCCAGTAGATTTTGTCCAGTAAACTACGGCGGCGTAGTGTATTTCTCCCGGCGCAAGCCATCTACGCGAGTAGGGGGCGTGAAGCATTTAAAATAGGCGCGTTCCCGCGGCGATCGAACTGCGCATGCTCCGTTCAGAAATTTCCCGCCGTGCATTGCGCGAAATCACGTCGTTACGTCATTCGTTGTTTGAGTAGCGTCGTTTAGGACATTCCTATTCCCGAACGAGTTACGTAAAAAAAAAAAAAATGTAATTCGACGCGGGAACGACGGCCATACTTAACATGGGCTACGCACCGTTAGACCAGCAAATAGCTGGTCTAACAGTACGTAGCAAAAAAATGACGTAAGCAATTGCGAAGACCACTCGTATCTTCGTGGATCGCCGTAAAAAGTCATTTGCATATCCCGACGCTGAAAACGACGCGGACTCCTCCCAGCGGCCGCAAAAATATCGCAGCGTAGATCCGAAGGCTTACGAAGACGTAAGCCTCTCGGATCGAAGCCCGAAGCCGCCGTATCATGGTTTGAGGATTCAAACTAGTGATACGGCGCGCAAAATTTGAAATTACTCCTGTCTAACACCAGTTAGACAGGCGTAATCACTCTGTGAATCTGGCCCTTCATTTTTATACTAGTAATGTGCCTGCAGATACCACATCTTTCTCAGCAGATTTCTCACACAATACTTTTTTTTCTGTTACCTGATGGCCAGCATCATACAACCCACTTACTCTGAGCCCAGGTCATCCTGATTTGCCCCCAGTCTGTGACTGGACAGTGAAAGTGCAGCCAGCACAGTGATGAGCCCATCTCTCTGTCACTCTAACTTTTTTCTTATAAACATGTTTCTTGTCAGTGCAAGAACTGATTGGCTCCTTGTAAAACGTCTTCTTTGCAGACTCCATATCTACTCTACATGTAGCAAGATGTTAATACCATGTCAAAATCAGGTGCTTACACTGATTGTAGTTAATGCCAAACTCCAACTTTCTTTTCACTAGCACTGCATGGGATCAGCATAGCTCTGTACCATGTTGCATAATGCATCTATTGTTTTTGGGAGAAAAAGCCAGAGTTCTGTTTTAAAACATATATGTAATGTATTCAATATTACATAGCTGCATTAATATGCATCCTTTATATCTGCTTACAATTCACCTATAAGATAATTGTAGTAATTGAAGGATTTTTTTTCTCTCTGTAACAAGAGGAAAAGTTTATACAGTGCGCAGGTTTTCTGATGCTTTAATCATTCATGTCATCATCAACATCCTAATTTTAAACTTAAAGCGGGGTTCCAACCACAATTAGCATTTTTTAAATGCATGTCCTTTCATCATGCGTTTTTATAATATAAATCCGGTCACTTACTATTTTGCAATATTACATTAACGCATAGTTATTCAAAAAAGATAGTTTATAAAACTATGTCTACACCGTTGTCATTTTGCTTGTGGGCATTGTGGAGCCCACAAGCACTTACTTCCTGGAAGTCTTGGATGGGGAGTGATAATTGGGTAGCGCACTGCATCCTGGGAAATTATGACACACATTTCCCAGGAGCATTAGAGGGAGATGATGTCAGAATCCTAGGTGATTCCAAAGGCAGATTTTATTTTTTATTTTTTAGGTCTAATGAGCACAATAATGAAAAAAAATTGGGATGGAAACTCCACTTTAAAGGGGTTGTAAACCCTTGTGTTTTTTCACATTAATCTGAGCCCTGGAATTTATTTGCGGTGACGCGCTGTCCTTCTCTCCACGTGGTCCCAGCTCTTGATTAGATAGATTGATAGCAGTGCAGCCATTGGCTCTGCTGCTGTCAATCAAATGAAATGGCGCGGGTGCTGGTTGACAGGGGCCGAGTCATACATTCGGCAGCGAATGCTGGACTCGGGAGCACGCCCGCAAGATAACACCCTGGGAGAGCGCTTCTTCTAGGGGGCTATCTGATGTGGGGAGGAGTCGCAAGAGCCTCCGGGGGCCCCAGAAGACAGTATTTGGGGCCACTGTGCAAAACTAACTGCACAGTGGACAATCACTTTAAATTTCCTAAATTCATGTTTATTTTTATTTTATTATGGCACAGTTATATTTTTTGATGTCCTACAAACGTTTGGTGTTATGACTTAAAGTTTCAAAATTGCATTCTGACTAAGGCGCCTTTCACACTTGTACGCCCTGAAAGTTGTACAATTTTGATGTGACTTTGCCATGTAACTTTGACGCGACTTTGATGCAACTTGAAGAAATGCCTGTGTAATCTTGAGGTCTATGGACTTCAAGTTGCATTAAAGTCGGACCAAAGTAGTGCAGGGATTACTTTGTAGTCGCACAGATATGAACGATAATCATTTTTAAATCTTTGGATATGACTTGTCATGTGACTTTGCAGTCCCAAGTCACAGAACAAGTCACACATGTGAGAAAGGGGCCTAAGCCACAAGTTTAATGTTCATTTTTTTCTTTAAAAAAAAAAAAAAGAAGAAAAAAAAATTATGACATATTATGTGTCTGGTTCACCCCTGAAGGGGTCAGAGCCAGTATTAGACCTCTCCAGTTAGAAGGCAACAGGAACTTTGCTGACTACAGGGACAGGCAGACTCATGCCGTGTACACACGGTCGTTTTTTGCGATGAAAAAAAACGTTGTTTTTTAAAACGTCATTTAAATTGATCGTGTGTGGGCAAAACGTCGTTTTTTGTCTTAAAAAAAACAACCAAAAAAAAATTCCAACATGCTTGAATTTTTTGTGTCGTTTTTCAAAACGTCGTTTTTTGTTTCACAAAAAGTCACCGTGTGTAGCAAAAACCCGCGCATGCCCAGAAGCTAGTTATGAAGCGAGCTTCAATGGAAAAGAGTGGTGAACGTAACCTCGCTTTTTGTGAAAAAAACGATGGTGTGTATGCAACATCGTCTTTGAAAAGTGATGTTTTAAAAACGTCGTTTTTTACTTCACAGAAAACGTCGTTTTTTTTCATCACAAAAAATTATCGTGTGTACGCAGCATCAGACTTAGCAGTCAAAGTCAGTAATGCCTTAGAACTCAGAAAGCAGATCTACAGCTATGAGGCTGTAGGCTTGACAAAGGGGTGGTAGCTCTGAAACGCATTGCCTGACACTCTACCGACATCTTTCCTCCATGAGTATCAATAGCTTCTGCAGACGCTGCTTTTTTGACAGCTGAGTGGGACTCCAGCGCACAAGTGCCAGCTTCAAGGTTAACAGCTCCCTGGCTTCATACACATTTTATAACTGTTCCCTGGCAGTACTGTTTCATGGAAAATCATGCCAACTTTCAGATGCTTACTATGCAATATTTAACCCTTTCCTGTGCCTTTCTGTTTGTTTATACTACCTGTAGATACAGGAGTGCCTAGGCAAATTCACATACTAAGAAATGCACTACTATTTTTGAGGAGGAATTCAAGACATGTTTAACATTGTTTGAAGAACTTAACTTTTTGAGTTCTGTTTCAGTTTGTGTTGTCTTCAGCTGTATTTTTATTCAAGTAAAATGTGAAGTCCAATTTGTAATTAGTTTAAAAAAAAACAGGAATGCCCCAAAAGCCTACTGTCAGGTCACCTGTGGCCAGATGACAAGTGCACCCTGTTTCAGTCAGGGGTGCACCACAAGGTAGTGAACCCTATAGCAGATTGCTGCAGATGGACCACAGAGAGGATATAGAGGAGAGGTTCACTGGGGAACAAACAGGGACCCTACAAGAAGCTTGAGGCCAAGATTCCCCAGGGCGCGGAATCTAAGATCCAGCTGGTATTCACCAGAGCCTCTAGTGGTGAGGATGGCCTTCGCTGCAACTGGATCTAGGTTGCGGCCCCTGGAGTCCCCTAGGTGACGCTCTGTAGGGAGAGAGGGGATGAAGCCACTCAGGACACATAGAAAGTGAGGGATAAGCCGAGGTTGGTGCAACAGGCAGACAAGGACAACCAAGGGACATGCCAAGGGTCAGGGTCACAATGCAAACAAACAACATTGATTAGCAAAGCAGACCTGCAGTGAACCGGTTAATATAGAGTTCCTGGGGTGGAGCCATACATGGAGGAGTGATGATAAAGGCAGCCAGATAACAGAGTCTGGCCTCTAATGAACACATGGAGAGAAAGGTAAGCTGCCAGACATACTACATATCCATGACACCTACTTTAAGGATGAAAGGCCTGATTTACCAAAGCTTTTGCGCAAAGAGCAGTTCATCCATCGTGCCCAGACAGCCAAATTTTATCTTTATGGTATTTACTGTGAAAGTGCGGTATACAGTTGTTTTTTTGACTTGCTTGCTTTGTTTGGTGCATACAAATACCATTTTCCATCAAGCTAGTCATGTTATTTATTCATTATTATTTATATATTATTATTTAATTTAACACATTCTGGCATGTACATTCCGTGCATAGGAAGAGAATTTATCAAAGCAGAAGTATCCATATTTTTAGCATGCATATCAGACTAGGACTCTATACATTGACCATCAGTGCATGATTTTTTTTTTCGGCAGGATCAGGGCTCATGTCCGCTACACACGTATATACTGTACTTAAACTAGCAATGAAAATGTATCCTAACATTTTATCCTCCTCTAGATTTTAATGTATATATTTGCACAGGAAACTCTTCAGGAAAAAGAGAGTCTGAAATTTGATTTGAGACTTGGAAATCATTCACTCATTTTGACTACTGACCACAAATGTAATTGTTACCATGAAACATTAGCTCATAATCCTGCATGTGAAATCAGGATTTGCTATGGAAACAAGATAAACATATTTAAAACAAATCAAATTCAAACAGTAAACAATCTAGGTCATACAATAACTATGTTTTATACGGTCAAAGCCCATTGTTCAAGCAGAGTTCTTTATATACAGCAGTAGATCAGTAATTGCTCAACATGGACAGTCCATTGAATATACCAACCATATTGATAATAGCATCCCTATATGTTTTTGGATAATGAGAATGTTTATTTTTTTCAGCAATTTTAGGACCTTCCTGCCAACTGGCAGTGGCCCTTTAGATTGGCCTTAACACAAATACAAAAGTTGCGCTTGTCACATAAAGAGGATTAAGTATACAGTAAAGATACTAATCTAATGCATAGTATAAAATACAAAATAATGAAAGTTGTGTAAAGTCAAGTGAACACTATAAAAGCACACAAAAAAAAAAAAAAAAATATATATATATATATATATATATATATATATATATATATATATATATATATATATATATATATATATATATATATATATATATCAACATTTAAAATAAGGCTTCTGAAAAATAAGTGCATGTTCTTGAAGTAAATGAAAAAAAGGATCCAATAGGATGATTTGATTTAAGGGATTCCACAACCAAGGAAAAAAACTGATCCTCCTGTGACAGGATGAGGGCTGCTCTCCAGGACTTGGACTGGGAGGGAATATTGGCACCGATGAACACAGAACAGAAATGGAAATTCTTCAAAAAGACTGTCTGGAACCTCACTGCAAAGTATATTCCTATGGGCAATACGTTTAAAAGGCTAAAAATAAAACCTATGTGGTTCATGGTCAAAGTTAAAAAAGCTCTAAACAATAAGAAAATGGCTTTTAAAAATATAAAAATGAAGGAACACTAGTTTTGTTTAAATGTCACAAAGAATATAATAGAATATGTAAAAAGGAAATCAAGGATGCAAAAATTCAAAATTACCGACAGATTGCAAAAGATAGTAGGACAAACCCCAAAAAATTATTTACATATATTAATAGTAAAAAGGTAAAGTCTGAGCATGTAGGCCCTTTACAAAATAATCTAGAGTGGGTGACTGAGGACAAAGAGAAGGCAAATGTATTAAATGCTTTCTTCAGCTCTGTGTATACAATGGAGCATGGGGGAGCTCATGTCCATAATGGGGGTGGGAGTGACACAGCCCCAAATCCAAAATGGCTCAAAAGTGAGATGGTCCTGAAATATATAGACAGAGCAAAGGTGGATAAAGCACCTGGACCAGGTGGCATCCACCCACGGATCCTAATAGAATTGAGCTCTGTAATTTCAAAGCCACTGTATCTAATATTTAGGGACTCATTAATGACAGGAATAGTACCACTGGATTGGCGTAGAGCCAATGTGGTGCCTATATTTAAAAAGAGAACAAAGGCCCAGATTCATAAAGCAATTACGAATGAATGAATGAATGAATGAATGAATGAATGAAGAACTTGTATAGCGCAGCACATGCGAAGTAAATCGCCTCTGGGCGCTTGTTGTTCCTGTCTCCTTTGAGATCAAAAGAGATGAGTCTTAATCTTTCTCCTGAAGACTAAGTAGTTCTCCTCCAGTCGAATGCTGGCTGGTAAGGCGTTCCATAGTCTGGGACCTTGGACAGCGAATCTCCTGTCTCCTTTGGACTTGTATCTGGCTTTCGGTATCTGAAGCCGATTTTGATTGTTGGATCGTAGAATACGATTGGGATTGTAAATTTTTAATTTTTCGCATAGATAATGGGGAGCATTCCCATGGATACATTTATGCGTTAGACAGAGTGCTTTAAAGGTGATTCTGTCTTTGACTGGTAGCCAGTGAAGGGATCTCAACGAAGGAGAGATTGATTCCCAGGGTTTTTTCCCAGTCACAAGTCTGGCGGCCGTATTTTGAACGACTTGAAGACGAGCGATTTGGTACTTGGGGAGTCCGAGGTAAAGGGCATTTGCATAGTCCAATCTGGAGTTTACAATCGCTCCCACCACGACCGCTATGTCTTTCTTGGGAATAAAAGGCGTGAGTCTGCGTAGTAGGCGCAGCAAATAGTGAGATCCGCTGACTACTGCCCCTATTTGTGCGTTCATTGTCATGTCGGAGTCAAAAATGACCCCAAGACTTTTGACTTTGGCGCTAGGGGTGATGACTTTGCCCAGAATGGGCGGGGGGATCCAGGTTGTTATCGATTGATTCCTACGCTTGGCGTGAAACAGAAGAAGTTCTGTTTTCGCTCCGTTGAGTTTGAGATAACTCTTTGTCATCCAGTCCTCTATCAAAGAGAGGCATGTCTCTAGATTGAGGTGGTGATCCTTTTTATTGCAAATGCGGAAGTACAGTTGCGTGTCGTCTGCGTAAGAGTGATATAGCAGTTTTTGGCTGCTGATAATTTCAAAAAGAGGACGCAGATAGATGTTGAATAACATCGGCGACAGGGGAGATCCCTGAGGGACCCCGCACGATAATGTGCGTTGTTCCGAAGTGAATGGTCCTAGCTTCACTATTTGCGATCGGTTTTCCAAAAAAGAGGAGAACCAAGATAGATCGCTTTCTGCGACTTTGGCTATTTTAGCCAGCCGAGTCAATAACAGCTTGTGATCAACTGTATCAAAGGCTGCGCTTAGGTCCAGCAGAACCAGAAGAGAAGATTCTCCTTCGTCTGCGGCCTCGAGAACGTCGTCCCATATCTTAAGCAATGCTGTTTCCGTCCCGTGTCCGGGCCGGAATCCTGATTGCAATGGGGCGAGTAAGTTGTGGGTATCTAGATGCTGTTGCAGCTGCTGTACCACTGCTTTCTCCATTACCTTGGAGAGAACATTTAGGCCTGTTATGGGGCGCCAGTTGAGTGGATCCTTAGGATTCAGGGTGGCTTTCTTCAAAATGGGTTGAATGAAGCCCTCCTTTAGCTGGGAGGGCATTTTGCCCTCCCTGAAGGATTGGTTAATAAGCTGTGTGACAGGAGGTGCCAGGATGTCGGCACATTCCTTCAGCAGTTTGGTGGGGATAATATCATTTGGCGCAGTGCTGTTGCGCAGAGTGCCGATGATATTTTTAGTGGTCTGAATGGAGATGGGTTCCAGCGTGAACTCACTAAACTGTGGTGAGTTGCTGCCGGTGCTGTGTAAATGACTACGGGGGGGCTGGGAGAGCAATTGTTTTGCTGAATGCTTTGCCGGATTGCCATAATTTTGTTAATGAAGCAATCCGATAACTCATCGCAAAATTCTTGTGTGTCCAAGTTGGGGGCTTCAAGACATTCTGGATTCATGGTCTGAGTGACCAGCTTGAAGAGTTCACGGGGGCGATTTAGGGCACCGTTGATAGCCTCAGAAAAATAGTTTTTCTTGGCTTCGAAGATTTGCTTGTAGTATTTTCTGGTTATTGTCTTGTAGATCGAGAGGTTCACATCTGAAGAGTTTCTTTTCCAGGCTGCTTCTGCCCTTCTGCGCTCTTGCTTCAGTAACGCCAGCTGGTTGTTGAACCAGCCGGAGTTATTTTTCCTGATCTGAGTCTTTCGTTTCGGCGCTATCAAGTCAGCTGACTGCAATAGTGCTGTGTTTATGGCCTCCAGTGTTTCTTCCGCTGTTTGGTGCGGCTGAATTGTGTTTAATTTTTCCCCTAACGTGGCTTTGAAGAGTTCCGAATGGAGCTTCTTTCGACATCTGGTCCAGTGTGTTGTCACTGGATTTGATGTTTTTGTTAAGGGAGGGAATTCGGAAATAATGAATTTAATTGCATGGTGATCTGACCATGGCAATGGTTCATTTTCCAAGATTTTTATTTCCAGATCTTGTCTGAAAATAAGATCGAGCGTATGACCTGAAGCATGTGTGGGCCCACATACTAGTTGCTGAAGCCCTAATCCTTCCAGGTGGTTGATGCAGGCGTCGGCAATGGGGTCTTGCGGGGAGTTGGCCCAGAGGTTGAAGTCCCCGAGCAGCAAAAGGTGTTTGCTATTCAGGGTATAGGTGGAGACAAAGTCCATCAAAGATGGGAGCAGCTGCGACTTGGGGCCGGGTGGCCTATAGCAGAGTAGAATCCGGACGGTCTCCTGGCCGTTTACTTGCAGTTGAAGAGTAAGGGTTTCCATGAACGGAAGAGGGTTTTGGAGGCTTGGTTTTGTGATCGCAAGACGCGTCTTATGGATCACCGCCAGTCCTCCTCCTCTTTGCCCTATTCTGTTTTCCGTAATAATACGGTAGTTTTCTGGCACCAATTCTCCTAGAATGGTGTTACAGTCGGCTGTGAGCCAGCTCTCTGTAATGAAGAGGCAGTCTAGATCGTGTTGTAGAATGAAATCGTGGATTTCAAGTCGGTGTTTTACTGCCGATCTTGTGTTGATCAGAGCACATGAAATGCGCTTAGGTTGGGGTAAATGGCTAAAATTTTTGACGGTCGATCGTCGATCGATCCTCAAAAGGTGATCAATTCTTAGGGTCTTTTTGGTGATGGCTGGCAGTATTGCGGCAAAGCGCCTCAAATTCCAAATGGTTTCTGCGGAGTACCGCAGATTAGCCATGGTCGCCATTCACCAGGGAAAAAGTCGTTCCTTTTGGTGGCGATGAAGAGAGGATTTAGTGAATCCTCCCGGCTTGGTCCAGAGGAAGGCAAAAAACCCCTAACCATGCTATGCCAATTTGCATTTGGTAGGGGAAAAAATTCCTTCCTGATCCCTGAAAGGCGATCGGGCGAACCCCTGGATCAAGTACTATTAAGTTGTGACAGGGGGGGTGGGGGGGGGGAAGCTGACACTGCTGACACTGCTGCTGGGTGTACCAAGATGGCCGCCGACCAGGAGCAGGGCATGGGACCCAGGCTGGTGTGTAGCCAGCTGGGTGGATTAGTGAGCCAGGGGGGGGGCTGGTTGTTGAGGCCAGGGGTGGATGAGTACCTACAGGGGCTGGGGGTGAGCTCCTGGGGGCTACTACCGGAGATTTGGCCGAGGATGCGGCGCGCCGCTAGGCCGCGGATGAAGCCGCGGCCTTTCCTAAGATGCGGCGGCCGCGAATCAGTGACGGCTGGCGCGGTTCAGGGGAAAAAACGGGGAATCGCGGGGAGGCTCCGGGGGGAAGGTTGCATTGACAGGTGGGTGGTAATATGGGGTGAGGAGAGGGAAGGAGACCCCAGCGTTCAGCCGATTCGGCGGCTTATCCTGATAAGGACGGCCGCCAATCGGTTCCAAGGGAGGTGATAGAAAGTAGGGCCTACCTGGGGAGGATGTCTGGAGAAGGAGAGAGCTGTAAAAAGACAAGATCCTGCCTGCCTAGCTGATGCTGTCCCTGGGGAGAGCCGACTCGTTTGAGAGCGTCCTGCTCTCCCAGTCCCTAAGGTGAGCAGACTAAGGTGAGAGCGTCTGCTGCACATCTGCTGCACACCTCACTGACACACCTACTGACTGACTGAGGGTACTGAGGGATCAAGGTACTGGACACTGGTGTTAGACAGGAGTAATTTCAAATTTTGCGCGCCGTATCACTAGTTTGAATCCTCAAACCATGATACGGCGGCTTCGGGCTTCGATCCGAGAGGCTTACGTCTTCGTAAGCCTTCGGATCTACGCTGCGATATTTTTGCGGCCGCTGGGAGGAGTTTGCGTCGTTTTCATGCGTCGGGATATGCAAATGTGTTTTTACGGCGATCCAAGAAGATACGAGCGGTCTTCGCAATCGCTTACGTCTGGGTTTTTTTACGTACTGTTAGACCAGCTTTTTGCTGGTCTAACGGTGCGTAGCCCATGTTAAGTATGGCCGTCGTTCCCGCGTCAAATTTAAATTTTTTTTTGCGTAACTCGTTCGGGAATAGAAATGTCCGTAAACTACGCTACTCAAACAACGAATGACGTAACAACGTGATTTCGCGCAATGCACGGCGGGAAATTTGCGAACGGAGCATGCGCAGTTCGATCGCCGCGGGAACGCGCCTATTTTAAATCCTTCACGCCCCCTACTCGTCTAGATGGATTGCGACGGGAGAAATACACTACGCCGCCATCGTTTACTGGACAAAATCTACATGGAATCCACGTAGAGCCAGGTAAAAAACGGCGGCGTAGTGTATTTCTGATACGCTACGAGAATCCAATTCTCTCTGAATCTGGGCCAAAGTCTTTACCAAGTAACTATAGACCTGTTAGTTTACCTTCTATAGTTGGGAAGATACTGGAACATTTAATAAAAGACCACATGGATGAGTTCTTACTGGAAACAAACTATTTAAGCAACAGACAGCATGGATTCATGAAAGACAGAAGTTGACAGAAAAACCAAATTTCCTTTTATGAAGAGGTAAGTAAAACCCTTGGATTTTGCAAAAGCATTCGATACAGTACCGCTCACATGGCTCATGTGTAAGGTAAGGTCTACAGGATTGGATATAGCAGTTTGTAAATGGATAGAAAACTGGCTGAAAGACAGGATTCAGAGAGTTGTGGTTAATGATTCATACTCTGAATGGTCCAAGGTTATCAGCGGTGTACCCCAAGGTTCAGTGCTGGGACCCTTACTTTTTAATATATTTATAAATGATATTGGGTCTGAGATCAAAAGTAAAATTTCTGTCTTTGCAGATGACACCAAGCTATGCAGTGGAATAACGTCCTTACAGGATGTTGCCAATTTACAAGCCGACCTCAATGCTCTGTCTAATTGGGCGACCAAGTGGCAGATGAGGTTTAATGTTGATAAATGTAAAGTTATGTACTTAGGGGCTAAGAATATGCATACATCATACATGCTAGGGGGAGTACAACTGGAGGGATCTGTAGTGGAGAAGGATCTGGGGGTTTTAGTTGATCATAAGCTCAATAATGGCATGCAATGCCAAGCTGCGGTTTCCAAAGCGAGCAAAGTCCTTTCTTGTATTAAGAGAGGTATGGACTCCAGAGATAGAGATATCATGTTGCCCCTGTACAAATCATTAGTAAGACCTCATCTGGAATATGCAGTCCATTTTTAGGCACCAGTTCTCAAAAAGGATATTGGAGAAATGGAGAAAGTGCAGAGAAGGGAAACCAAATTGATAAGAGGCATGGAGGAGCTCAGCTATGAGGAAAGATTAGAAGAACTACATTTATTCACTCTTGAGAAGAGGAGAATAAGAGGGGATATGATCAACATGTACAAATATATAAGAGGTCCATATAGTGAATTTGGTGTTGAGTTATTCACTTTACGGTCAACACTGAGGACAAGGGGGCACTCTTTACGTCTAGAGGAAAAGAGATTTCACCTCCAAATACGGAAAGGTTTCTTCACAGTAAGAGCTGTGAATATGTGGAACAGACTCCCTCCTGAGGTGGTTCTGGCCAGCTCAGTAGATTGCTTTAAGAAAGGCCTGGATTATTTTCTAAATGTACATAATATAACTGAGTACTAAGATGTGTAGGTAAGTTGATCCAGAGTAAATCCGATTGCCTCTCGGGGGATCAGGAAGGAATTTTTTTCCCCTGCTGTAGCAAATTGGATCATGCTCTGCTGTTTTTTTCTTTTTTGCCTTCCTCTGGATCAACTGTGGGTATGGAGTTGGGGGTATGGGATTGTACTGTGTTTTATGTAACTATGCAACTATGTAACTATATGACAGTAACTCCTGGGGAAGAAGTCACGTATGACAAAGCATGTTGGGCGGAGCTACGCGCTGATGTCATTATCCCCAACGTGACCCCGAAAGGGTGGGTGTTTTTTTTAAATTGTGTTTGCCGTCAAATTTACTTGTACATTACTCGCATTTTTATATGATTGCGCATATCCATCCTGTTTTGGCTTTTATTAATAAAGTGGTTTTTAGACCACTCAGAGGCAATTCGTTTTATATACATGCCCTACCGTATTTGGTGGATTGAGACTCCCAGACGTGTGTTGGATACCCTGGATGAACTTTCCTGACCCTCAGCCAGCTCCAGAGATGAGGTGGATCACCTTACCCCACAGAGGGCTATATCTGCATGTGTATGTGACCTCAAAAGCGATAGGAGGTCTACACTATTTAGAAAGAGTTTTCACTTATAGCGTGACTGTCACAGGATGATCTGTTTTTTTTCTTGGTAGTGGAATCCCTTGAATAAAACCATCCCACTGGATCCCTTCTTTCATTTACTTCAAGAAAATTCAGTTATTTTTTAGAACCTTTATTACAATTGTTGATATTTATACTTGACATTTTGTATTGTACGCTATGCATTCGATGGGTATCTTTACTGTATACCTTATTCTCTTTATTTGGCAAGCGCAACTTTTGTATTTTTATTCTTGTCCACTATGTTTATATCCCATGGTGTGTCGCTGCTGGTCCTCAGTTAATACACCACATTTTTACACTTTAGCGCGGTATACCGCTTTAGATGGGCTTTAATGCCTGAAAGTGAAACGGCTTTTCACAACTGCAACATGATTGTGAACATTAAACGCTGGCTTCTGATGAGAAGCCAAGACTTTGAGCTGTTGATGACACATAAATGTAATGGCTGGGTGTTAACCTCCCTGTTGGTATAATTATTTCAGATTTTAGGTGCTGAAAGCTGTACAATTATTTGCAAGGAAATCTGGCATTTTTTAGGACCGAGTACAAGTACCGATACTTTTTTTATGTACTCGCCGATTCCGAATACCGATACTTTTTTTTAAATGCAGCCATGCGCCCCAAATGCAGCCTTGTGTCCCCCCCATATGCAGCCATGTCTCCCCCCCAAATGCAGCCATGACTCCCCCCCATATGCAGCCATGTCTCCCCCCCAAATGCAGCCATGACTCCCCCCCAAATGCAGTCATGTCTCCCCCCCCATATGCAGTCATGTCTCCCCCCCATATGCAGTCATGTCTCCCCCCATATGCAGTCATGACTCCCCCTCATATGCAGCCATGTCTCCCCCCATATGAAGCCATGTCTCCCCCTCATATGCAGTCATGTCTCCCCCCCATATGAAGCCATGTCTCCCCCTCATATGCAGTAATGACTCCCCCTCATATGCAGCCATGTCTCCCCCCCATATGAAGCCATGTCTCCCCCTCATATGAAGCCATGACTCCCCCTCATATGCAGTCATGTCTCCCCCCCATATGAAGCCATGTCTCGACCCCTCATATGCAGTCATGTCTCCCCCTCATATGCACTCATGTCTCCCCCCCATATGAAGCCATGTCTCCACCCCTCATATGCAGTCATGTCTCCCCCTCATATGCAGTCATGTCTCCCCCTCATATGCAGTCATGTCTCCCCCCCATATGAAGCCATGTCTCGACCCCTCATATGCAGTCATGTCTCCCCCGCCGTCTAGATGTTCGGCGCTTAAGCCAGGGAACATAACAGCTTTCATTTGAATAGCTGCTGTTCCCCGCCACGCGTCGTCATGGCCCCTCCCCCTTGTCCGGGCACTTTGATAGATAGATCACCTGTCCAATCCTGGGAAAAGTGCCTGACAAGGGGGAGGGGCCATGACGACGCATGGCGGGGAACAGCAGCTATTCAAATGAAAGCTGTTATGTTCCCTGGCTTAAGTGCCGAACAGCTAGACGGCGGCAGCGGCAGCAGCAGCAGCTCTCCATCCAGTGTGATTTTATACATACCTGGGGACTGCTCTGCTCTCCGCCTTCTTCTTTGACTCCTCTCCGACTTCTTCTCCGCCTCCTCTCCGCCTCCACTCCGCCTTCCTCGCTGCCCCCTCAGTCTCCCCTCTGATCGATTCCCGCCCGCTCTCTGCCCCCTCTCCGCCCGCTCTCTGCCCCCACTCCGAAAAAAAAAAAAGTATTCTATTTAGGCATCGGGGGTATGTGCGGGAGTACAAGTACTCCCGCAAATACTCGGTATCGGTCCCGATACCGATACTAGTATCGGTATCGGGACAACCCTACTGCAGGCCTGTAATTCTTAGGAATAACTCACTCAATTCTGTCCAAACCAGAGTCTAATAGGCATCCCGGGTATGATTTAAAAAAAATATATATATATAAATTATAATATAATAAATAATTATAAATAATTATAACAAATAATAATATAATTATAATAAAAATTATTCAATAATGTAATCGACTCAAAATCACTGAATCTTGCTCAGTTGCAGAATTGTCGCTGTCATTACTTTTATTTCTTTAATGACGAATTTTCCCACAAATCGCTATCGCTCAATTCTGCAAGTGATTACATTTTTTTATTGCTGTTTTCTAGCTTCTCTAAAACCATTTTTGACATAAAGGGACACTTTTGGTTGCTATGGACATTCTACAGTTTGCAGGCAGAAAGAACAGTTTTTATTATATAAAAGTACATGTAGGACACTGGGCAGATCACTAGGGATAGAGGAGGTGTGTATTTTTTACATACAGTACTGTAATCTATAAGATTACAGTATACTGTATGTAATGTGTTTGTTTACCGTATTCCCGATCACTAGGAACAGACAATCTCTCTCTACTTCCCTGTCAGAATAGGGATCTGTCTGTTTACAATTACAGATCCCCGTTCTGACTCTCTGTGGAGCGATTATAGGTAGCCAGCGGACCGCGCGCCTGCTATTGCCATTAAAGGGACCGTCGTACCAGTACGGCGATCCGCACAGTCGAGTCAACCTGCCACAGTATAACTGCGACGGCTGGTCGGCAAGTGGTTAAATATTCCATAACATGTGTCACCACCTTACTCTAGACCCAGAGTCTAGTCTAGGAAAGTACGTTTTAAACTTTGCACCGCTCCCATTTACTAAAAAGCAGCCTTATTTAGAATAAAGGCTTGTACCCCTGAAATGTGTAGTATATTAAAATTACTATACTCAATAAATGGAGAAGTTTACATTAAGTTGGGTTTAATCTTTAACATTTTGCTGTATTAAAAATATAGCAAAACTCATACAGTTTTAACTTGGAAGTAAATGCAAGTCTCATCATAAGGAGGGAAAGCCCTCCTAATGGCCCGTAACCACGATCCGAAAATCAGACAAAAAATACCACTTTTAACACAATCGTACCATAATCGGATCGTTAGTACAGGGCTTTCGAGAGCCGATCGCAACAATTTATCCGATATTATTAGATCGGACAAGCATGAAAATTTTCCTCGTACGACACCAGGTATTACAATTTTTGTTTAGTCAGTATAGTTGTCTTCCGAAAATACAATACAAATACATTACAACACATGACATCACTTTCGATTTTTTTTTCTGTTGTACGAGAATTTTCATGACTTTAGTACCCTATTCAATTTCTACTTGCGACTTTTAAGCGAAAAAAGATGGACGATCTGTCATCTGATTTTCAGATCGTCTGTACAGGCCATTAGACAGCTGTCACTAGAACAGGAGAAGGTTTAAAGGCTAATTTATTTGTCACCAAGCTGGTCCAAGTAAACTATTTCCTTCACTAACAGGTGCAGCAGCTATCTGCCCTGTATAAACTGTACATAGCATCAGCTACATACAGTATACAGTGCTGTGCTCCAGCAGTGGTGCGTGACTTCCCGTGCTGCTTCTAAAACAAAATAAGGTCAAGCTGAGAGTGGCTCAGCCATTCATAGGAATCTTTGTATTTTCGGAATAAATACAAAGCTTCCTCAGATTAGCTGAGGCCGAGCTAGTGATGTGATCTTCCTACCTCTTCACCTCAGCCAATCAAATGAAGCCTTGTACTCATTCAGAAGATATAAAGCTTCCCAAGAATGGCTGCGCAGCACTCAGCGTGACTAGATTTTGTTTCAGGAGCGGGACGGGAAGTCTCAAACCAGTGGTGAAACACAGTGCTTTATACTACATACAGATTATACAGCTCACACAGCCACTGTACCTGCTAGTGAAGTTTATAGTTTGCTTAAAGCAGCTTGGCTTAAACAAAATATTGAATCTCTTCATGACACAGGATAAAACAAATCTTAATGTATGAACACAGTTTTTCAAATTTGACATGTGCAAAGCATTACAACTACTTAGTGTTTCCAGTTGAATTATACCTTTTTTTTTTTACAGTAACTGATCACTGTGATAGAGAATCTCTCAGCACAGCGCTCTTAGCAGGGAGACGCAGGAATGTAGTCCCAAGGGAGGGGGCAAGCACACTGACTAACCCCCAGCCAGAACAGCTCCAATGATAGGGGCAAGCTTACTGAGGAGAAACAGGAAGTGAGAAATTCAGACAAAGAAAAAAACATTTAGAAGAGAAATCGAAGAAAAAGGTAAGTGAACCAACAATGCACTAGCTTAAAGGAACCTATTTAGAAAATAAAAAAATGACATTTACAACCCCTTTAAATGACAAACATGGAGTTAGGAAGATTCAAGCCTAACAAGTACACAGCAGTGTTATTTCGTTGACTAAAACATTTTAGTCAACAAAAATACGACAAAAAATAAAACAATTGAGATGACTAAAATACGATTAAAACGTATTTTTAGTCAAAAGACTAAAGCCTCGTACACACGGTCGAACGACTTAGAAAAAGACGACGCTGTCCCGACGCCATACTTAACATGGCATACGACTTCGTAAACTTACCCCTCATATAGCAGGGGTAAGTTTACTCTTACGGAAACGATGTAAACAACGAGGCGGTGGCGCAAAAACTTTCGGGAATCGGTATATCAGGCTCATTTGCATAGGCAAATGAGAAAACGATGTAAAAGCCACCTAGCGGCCGGCGTAACATTGCACTTAAGATCCGACTATGTAAGTGACTTACGCCAGTCAGATCTTAGTGTAAAACTGGCGTATCTTGTTTTGTGAATACAAAAAAATGACACGTCGGTGGGATTTTCGAATTACGCCCGTGTATCTGCAGATACACGGGTGTAATTCTTTTGTGAATCTGGCCCAATGTATTTAGAAATGTTCTGCGTATTAGATGCAGTTTAAGCCGCAACCAATTCACATAGGTGTGAATCCGGCCTTAAAACTAAATTGAAATTGAAAATCAAAATAAACACTAGTCTGTAGTGCATGTTCATACCTCAATACCATAAATAATAACATATTAGATTTTTCACTCCAGCAGTATATAATTAGTTTGTAAATTGTAGAGAAATGCTTAAATACTGCATTACACTTTAACTACACCCATTAGATTTTAGATGACTAAAATTAGTTTTAGTCGACTAAAATGTACTGGAGATTTAGTCGACTAAAACTAAAGTAATTGCAGAAGACTAATATGGGACTAAAACTAAAATGCCATTTTAGTCCTAAGGCTAAAACTTAATTGAAATGTGCTGCAAAAATTGACACTGGTACAGAGAAGTAAAAATCTGACAATAGTTCTAACCCCCTTTCCTTTAGATATTCTCCAAGTACAGTTTTTTTTATAACATTGAAATCCGAGTCCAAACTTACTGTTATTAAGGGTTGGAAGATAAATGCTGGCAATCCTACTCTGAACATGGCAGAAATAATTTCAGATAATATAGGACAGTTTACAGTTGTAAAAAGCACTTAATCTTAGAAAAGCTATGGGACTTGCAAATGGACTATTTGGATAAGATTACAATAAACAGAAATGCTTCTACTGCAGAATTATTTCTGCACAATTGTTATTTTGAGAAAAGATGTGCTTAAATATGCCAATGTTCCCAATTATAACTCTACTTGGTTAGCACATGATGACAAGTATGGATGTTTCTTAGCCTTAAACCGGGCCACAAATATCAGATAAAGAAATCCTTATGGATTGTCTAGACCTTTGCCATGTCTTAGAATCTAAGACATGGCAGGTCTCCATAAGGATTTCTACTGATATTTGTGGCCCGGTTTAAGGCTAAGAAACATCCATACTTGTCATCATGTGCTAACCAAGTAGAGTTATAATTGGGAACATTGCATATTTAAGCACATCTTTTCTCAAAATCAATGTGCCTGCAGTAGAAGCATTTCTGTTTATTGTAATCTTATCCAAATAGTCCAGCAAGTCCCATAGCTTTTCTAAGATTAAGTGCTTTTTACAACTGTAAACTGTCCTATATTATCTGAAATTATTTCTGCCATGTTCAGAGTAGGATTGCCAGCATTTATCTTCCAAGATGATCTAAGACTTAGATCATCTGCAGAACCGCTTAGCTTTCCCTTTGGCTGGCGGTGGTGTACAAAAGCCATGTTGCTTAAAGAAAAACTGCAACAAGAAAAACATGGGAGCCATTGCTGACAACCTTCTGAAAATGCTAGTTGCTGCCACTGTATTCGGAATACATGCCTATATCAAGCATGCTGTAAGTAATGTCAAAACGTTTAACGCCCTTTCAGCTTAAAGTGGGATTCCTGCCTTAAGCTAACTATATTCCTTAAACTGTCCTCTCTCCTGCTACTTATCCTGCCTACCCTATGTAAAAAAAAAAAAAAAACTTTTTTCAGTTCAGTCTGGTAAAGTCATTTGAGCTGGCAGTTCTGGCTCATTAAGTGATGCCTAGAAAATCCAAGAGCAGTGATGTCACCCATAGACTCCCATAGCCCAGCCATTGTCAGCGCTCTCCTCTCCTCTCCTTCCTCATCCCCATCTTTTAGCTAAATAGCTTCCTTTACCCTAATGCAGTCCTGGTTTCATGTCCTCATTGTTCGTTTTTCCTGTAATCCTTCTCTGTTCTGCACACTTCCTAGTTGTCTGTTTCCTTGTGAAAAAAGTAATGGGAGCTTCTCTCTGTGGTCTCTAATCAAGAAGGTGTGATTACTGTGTGTCTAAAACCCCTCAGAATCATTCAGTTTCATTTTAAAAACAAACACTCCCCTGTATTGGCTCTCTGTCTCTGTCCTTCACAGAAGCATGAAACTAGATGAAAAACTAAACTGAAACTACAGGCACATTATATGATGGATTTTTATTTATTTTTAATCATTTTTAAAAGGAATCAGTTAACTATTATGTCTCTATACCCTGTAAACAGTCATTTCAGCAAAAAAAATAGTTTTCCTTTACAACCCTTTACCTCCATTAAACAACTTTTCACGTCCTTTATCTGAATCAAAACCGCCCAGATACAAATATACTAATTTGACTAAGCCTGTGAATAGGAGGGGTTAAGTTCTTCTTGACTGCCACAAGTATTTCCTGGCTACCCAGCTACTGACTGCCCATTGGTGGCTTAACCAATTCCGTCATAGTGCTGGAGGCCTTACAGGGGTTGTTGTTTAGTGGCAAGAAAACCCCTCACCACCTTACTCCCTACATGAACACCACCAATGAGTGTGGAAAATTAGTGAAGCCCTGCAGAATTATTTTTCTCCACACACACCATTGTGGCTGAACCCCAGTTATCTACATTATCCCAGACCCACAGGCTTGGGCAAACACCAAATCATGAAGCTAGAACATATTATGATGAACACTGAGTTGTCTTCTTTCAATACTCTGCAATCAAAACTTAATATACCCGCACAAGCACATTTTAGATACCTCCAGATTGCTCATGCCTTTAGGTGCCAATTTCTGGGTCAACAGGTAACTCTGACATACTCAGAATTGGAATCTACCCTCCTAATGAAGGACTTGGGGAAGCCCACGTCTTAACTCTACGGCTTCCTACTAGTGGCTGCTAGTCCTGAGCTGTCTTCCCTCCGCAGGAAATGGGTGGGGGACATCCCGGAACTGGATGAGGATGACTGAGGGGAGATTTGGGATTTCCTTTTCTCCCCCCTGGTCTCAGCCAGAGATAAGATGGTTCAATATAACATTTTGCATAGAGCACACTATACACCTCACAGACTCCATCGGATGTCTGCAGCATACTCCCCACTGTGCTGGAGATGTAGGCAACAACCTGGGGAGTTTTTCCATATCTTTTGGAGCTGCCCAGCAATACATCAATACTAGCAAGAGGTCCTTCAAGTGATTAAGAAAGTAACCACGCTTCACATACCATGTGACCCAAGATACTGCTTGTTAGGATTGGTTAAGCAACTGTCAGTGACCATGGCCAGGAGAATACTTATCAATCCATTACTGTTTTACGCTCACAAAGCCATCACAAAGCATTGGAAGCATTCACCCCCTTCTTCTGTCCAATTGTGGAAAGGATTGATAAATGCAAGTCTTCACCTGTATAAGGCCACGTATGCGAACATGGGTTGCCCCAATCAATGTAATAAGGTTTGGACATGTTGGCTCAATGACACCACTACGGCAAGTGGAGATTAGGCCTACTCTAGTTAAAACATAGTTTTTAATTTGTATCCTGGAATTCCAGGTTTAAGCATAGTTAATCCTGAACTGAACCCTCTCCACACATTGGGGTAGTAGCTTAGTAGATTGATTTATTTGGTTCTTGTGTTATATGTGCTGTATGAGAATGTGACCTGTTGGTCTTGCCCCTGCGTGGGCTACATCTGTATGTGAAATTGAAAATGTAAAAATAAGAACTTTGCGTAACTTTTACGCAAACCAATCAATATACAGTACACTTATTGGTATTTTGTTTACCAAAGACATGTAGCAGAATACATTATGGCCTAAGAGTCGGTTCACGCTGGGGCGACTTGGGATCCGACTTGAAGTCGTCTCAAGTCGTCCCAAGTCACGCTGTCCAGAAAAGCAATGTAAGTGAATGGGAGCGGTGTTAATACACACTACTGAGGTTGCTCCGACTTCAGAAGAGGTTCCTGTACTACTTCAATCAGACTTCTAGGCGATTTGTACCCATTGATTTCAATGGAAGTCGCTTCCAAGTCTGATCACTGTTTTAATTGAAGCTACTTTCGAGCAAGATAACATACATTTCTCAGGCAAACCCCTCCCTCCCCTTCCCTCTCCCAGAGCTGATTGTTGTTTTATTGGCCACTGGAATGTCTCCTGACCTGAAAAGGACTTCAAGTCGTGTTGTAAATCTCCCCAGATCGCCCTGTCGTTCATGCTCAAGTCGTGTTGAAGTTGCTTCTGAAAGTCGTGCTGGAAGTCGTGTCGCCCTAGTGTGAACCGACTCTAAATGTATGAAGACATTTTACTTATTTTATATATATATATATATATATATATATATATATATATATATACTCATATACAGTTGTATGCAAAAGTTTAGGAACCCCTGACAATTTCCATGATTGTCATTTATAAATATTTGTGTCTTTGGATCAGCAATTTCATTTTGATCTATCAAATAACTGAAGGACACAGTAATTTTGCAGAAGTAAAATTAAGTTTATTGGATTAACAGAAAATGCACAATATGCATCAAAAGGAAATTAGACAGGTGCATATTTTTGGGCACCCTTGTCATTTTGTTGATTTGAATACCTGTAACTTCTTAGCACTGATTAATTGGAACACGTAATTGGTTTGGTGAGCTCATTAAGCCTTGAACTTCATAGACCAGTGCATCCAATCATGAGAAAAGGTATTTAAGGTGGCCAATTGCAAGTTGTTGTTCTCTTTGACTCTCCTCTAAAGAGTGGCAACATGGGTGCCTCAAATGACCTGAAAACAAAGATTGTTCTACATTATGGTTTAGGGAAAGGCTACAAAAAGTTATCGCAGAGATATAAGGGGTCAGTGTCCACTGTGAGGAACATAGTGAGGAAATGGAAGACCACTGGCACAGTTCTTGTTAATGCCAGAAGTGGCAGGCCACATAAAATATTGGAGAGGCAAAGGGAAGGATGGTGAGAACGGTCAAAAACAGCTCACGGACCACCTCCAAAGACCTACAACATCAACTTGCTGCAGATGGTGTCACTGTGTATCCTTCAACAATTCCGCGAACTTTGCACAGGGAGAAGCTGTATGTTAGAGTGATGAGGAAGAAGCCTTTTCTGCACACACGTCACAAACGGAGTCGCTTGAGGAATGCAAACGCACATTTGGACAAGTCAGCTCTATTTTGGAATAAGGTGCTGTGGACTGATGAAACAAAGATTGAGTTATTTGGTCATAACAAGGGGCATTATACATGGCGGCAAAAGAACACGGCATTCCCAGAAAAACACTTGCTGCCCACAGTAAAATTTGGTGGAGGTTCCATCATGTTGTGGGGCTGTGTGGCCAGTGCCGGTACTGGGAATCTGGTTAAGGTTGAGGGTCGCATGGATTCCACTCCATATCACCATATTCTTGGGAATAATGTTGAGGAAGCAGTCACAAAGTTGAAGTTACACCGGGGCTGGATATTTCAACAAGACAACGACCCAAAACACTGCTCAAAATGTACTTGGGCATTTATGCAGAGGAACAAGTACAATGTTCTGGAATGGCCATCCCAGTCCCCAGACCTGAATATCATTGAACATCTGTGGGGTGATTTGAAGCACGCTGTCCATGCTCGGCAACCATCAAACCTAACTGAACTGGAGATGTTTTGTAAGGAGGAATGGTCCAAAATACATTCATCCAGAATCCAGACACTCACTACAGGCAATAGGAAGAGTCTAAATGCTGTTATTTCTGCTAAAGGAGGCTCTACTAAATCTGTGATTTTTCTGTTGGGGTGCCCAAATTTATGCACTTGTCTAATTTTGTTTTGATGCATATTGCGCATCCAATAAACCTAATTTCACTACTAAAAATATTACTGTGTCCTTCCGTTATTTGATAGATCAAAATGAAATTATATATATGTGTGTTTTATAACAGAAAGTAAAAAATATGTATTTTTTTTCAAAATATATGCTTTTTTTCATTTACAGTGCCTGCCGCCGAGAATGTGTTTTTAGCACGACAGCATCGACAGGGTGCCGACATCTCGCACTCGCTGGAATAGTAAAAGCACATTCCAGCGAGTGCGTCATAGAAGCGACGGGGATCCGACGTGGATTCCTGCCAATTCTACACGTGGGCGGCGTTTGTTATGAATCCTGAAGGGGAACTCCAATATCCAAAGCACACCGGCCGGTCAGGAAGGGAGTGGGGGCGAGCGATCGCCCCCCCCCCCCTCCTGAACCGTACCAGGCAGCATGCCCTCAACATGGGGGGTCAGGTGCTCTGGGGCAGGGGGCGCACTGCGGCCCCCCCACCCCAGAGCACCCTGTCCCTATGTTGATGAGGACAGGGCCCCTTCCCGACAACCCTGGCCGTTGGTTGTCGGGGTATGCAGGTGGGAGGCTAATCGAAATCTGGGAGCCCCCTTTAATAAGGGGGCCCCCAGATACCAGCCCCCCACCCTAAGTAAATGAGTATGGGGTATTTTATAAAAGCTTCTCCACTCTCCGGGGTCTTCTCCGCTCTCCGGGGGTCTTCTCCGCTCTCCAGGGAGTCTTCTCCGCTCTCCGGGGTCTTCTCCCACTGTCCGGTGCCTTCTTCTTCAGGACTGGCCGTCGCAGTCCCATCATGCTCCGGTAGGTACCACGTGGTACCTACCGGAGCATGATGGGACTGCGACGTCAAAAGATAGGCCTATATAAGTCGCTGGGAGCCGCGCGCCCGGCATAACAGCGGGAAGAAGCGTTGCGTCAACATCTGGAGAAGAAGGGAAGAAGAAGACGTGACAGAAGAACGGACTGGCCGCCGCTAGTAATTAAGCTAACACGAAGATAGCAGCGGCCAGTCCTGAAGAAGAAGGCACCGGAGAGTGGGAGAAGACCCCGGAAAGCGGAGAAGACCCCCCGGAGAGTGGAGAAGACCCCGGAGAGCGGAGAAGATCCACCCCCCGCCGAAGATGTCGAAGGAAGCCCTTTTATAAAAGCGACCCCCGGCGGCGGAAGAGAACAAGACGGCGGCGAAGAACAGCGGCACCCAACCCCGGAGAAGATATCGGGAGAAGCCCGCCGGGGGGGGGCGCTTTTATAAAAGCGACCATACACACCCCCCCGGCGGCCAACTAATAAAATATTTTAATACCCTGTGTGGTTTATTTGTGTTTGCACTTTTTTTGCAGGTGAATGGGTAGGGGTACGATGTAACCCATACTCATTCACTTACAGTTGTATTCAAAATTATTCAACCCCCCAATGCTGCAAAGGGTTTTTAGGGAATTTAATGTACATTTGTAATTGTATTCAGAATGAAATCCTACGAGGACTTCTTAAAGAACCATATGCAACTAAAATGACATCAATTGGTTTTGTAATACAGTAGTAAATGTTTATTTTGTGAATTCTTCATTTACACAATTATTCAACCCCTTAAAGACTACCACTCTGAAGAACAGAGGTTCATTGAAGTGTTTTCAATCAGCTTAAAAACACCTGTGGATGTCAGGGAGCAGCAATAAACCCTAATAAGCACCAATTAGGCAGCTTTAATTTAAAAGCTTTAAATGACTGTGATACTCAGCTCCTTCTAGACATGTACTGGTGTGGTTACAAACATGGTGAAGTCAAGAGAATGTTCCAGGAAGACAAGAGAAGAGGTGATTACTCTTCACAGGAAGGGCAATGGCTATAAGAAGATTGCAAAGATGTTAAACATACCAAGAGACACCATAGGAAGCATCATTCGCAAATTCAAGGCAAAGGGCACTGTTGAAACGCTACCTGGTCGTAGCAGAAAGAAGATGCTGACTTTGACTGCTGTGCGCTACCTGAAGCGTAGAGTGGAGAAAAGTCCCCGTGTGACTGCTGAGGAACTGAGAAAAGATTTGTCAGATGTGGGTACTGAAGTTTCTGCTCAGACAATACGGCGCACACTGCGTAATGAAGGCCTCCATGCCGGAACTCCCAGGTGCACCCCCTTGCTGTCTCCAAAGAATAAGAAGAGTCGACTGCAGTATGCCAAAAGTCATGTGGACAAACCACAGAAGTTTTGGGATTGTGTTCTGTGGACTGATGAAACAAAATTAGAAGTGTTTGGGCCCATGGATCAACGCTATGTTTGGAGGAGGAAGAACAAGGCCTATTAAGAAAAAAGAACACCTTGCCTACTGTGAAGCATAGCGGGGGGTCAATCATGCTTTGGGGCTGTTTTGCTTCTGCAGGTACAGGGAAGCTTCAGCGTGTGCAATGTACCATGAATTCTCTTCAGTACCAGGAGATATTGGATGACAATGTGATGCATTCCGTCACAAACCTGAGGCTTGGGAGACGTTGGACCTTTTAACAGGACAATGATCCCAAGCATACCTCCAAGTCCACTAGAGCATGGTTGCAGATTAAAGGCTGGAACATTTTGGAGTGGCCATCGCAGTCACCAGACTTAAATCCGATTGAGAACCTCTGGTGGGACTTAAAGAAAGCAGTTGCAGTGCGCAAGCCTAAGAATGTGACTGAACTGGAGGCTTTTGCCCATGACGCATGGGCGAAGATACCCGTAGATCACTGCAAGACACTTGTGTCAAGCTATGCTTCAAGTTTAAAAGCTGTTATAACTGTAAAAGGGTGTTGTACTAAGTACTAAGATTAAATGTCACTTGGGGGTTGAATAAAACTGATAATGATGTGAGCACAGAAAAAACATTTGTGGTATAATTTCATTATAAATGTTATGTTATATTTGTCTGACCTACACGTGCCTCTTTGATTTAATTGTAAGCAGGATGACTGAATGATCAAAATCAATGTCAAACTGGCCAAAACAATCAATTTCAGTGGGGGTTGAATAATTCTGAATACAACTGTAGGGTGGGGGGGCTGGTATCTGGGGGCCCCCTTATTAAAGGGGGCTCCCAGATTCCGATAAGCCTCCCGCCCGCATACCCCGACAACCAACGGCCAGGGTTGTCGGGAAGGGGCCCTGTCCTCATCAACATGGGGACAGGGTGCTCTGGGGTGGGGGGGCCGCAGTGCGCCCCCCTGCCACAGAGCACCTGTCCCCCCCATGTTGAGGGCATGCTGCCCGGTGCGGTTCAGGAGGGGGGGCGCTCGCTCGCCCCCACTCCCTTCCTGACCGGCCGGGCGGGTAGCGTGCTTTGGATACGGGTCTGGTATGGATTGTGGGGGGACCCCCACGCCATGTTTTCGGCGTAGGGGGGTCTCCTTACAACCCATACCAGACCTAAGGGCCCGTAATGCTCCTGAGGGGGGAACCCATGCCGGATTTTTATTTAAAATCCGGCGGGGAGTTCCCCTTCAGGATTTATAACAAACGCCGCCCACGTGTAGAATTGGTGGGAATCCACGTCGGATCCCCGTCGCTTCTATGACGGCTTTGTCTCCATCGCGGCAAGCCAGCTCGGCGCTGGCTCCTGCGATGGGGCTCGCAAGTGGTCAATCTCGCCGAGAAAGGGAGCGAGATTGACACAATATCGCAGTCACCTACTGTATAGCGCAAAAATTAAGAGACCCGGTGGCGAAAAAATAGCACCAAAAGCAAACTCTATTTGAGGAAAACACTATATATAAATGTTGTTTGCGTACAGCATTGCATGACTACGCAATCGCCAGTTAAAGTAGTGTAGTGCAGAATAGCAAAAAAGGCCTGGTCATGAAAGGGTTAAAATCGTCTGGAGCTGAAGAGATTAAAGGGGAGTTCCACCCACAATTTCACTTTTTAACTATAAAATACCCCTGTAATACACCAGCTTAATGTACTCTAGTAAAGTTAGTCTGTAAACTAAGGTCCGCTTTGTTAGGTTGTTACAGCATTTAGTTTATAATCTAGAAATAGACCGTGGCCATCTTAAGTGTGGGCATCATGAAGCCAGACTGTATGACTTCCTGGATTTCAGCTTTGCATATCTCGCACATGCTCAGTGCTGCACAAGCAATGTAATAGGTTTCAGTCAGGTTTGCAAGGACTACTGGGAAACATGATGCCTATCCCAGAAACCCTTGCAAATAGCCTTGTGACTTATTAGCCTAGGCTAATTTGGAGGATGAAGTAATGAAGGACTACAAAATAAAGCAACAAAATGAATAAAAATTGTCCATTCTGAACACTATGAGATTAGGGCATGCAGCACAGACAAACGTAAGAAAATGGGTGGAACTCCACTTTAAGTGATGACAAGGTATTTGTTTAATGAAAACTGTGGCTTATCTAAAAATATAACAAAAAAAGTTTGACTTTCACCATTGGTCAGTGTGAGGGAGAAGCAGACTATTGCATCCAAGAGATGTTTCCCCAGGAGATCCCATTAATCATCTCACCATGCAATCCACAAGAAAGGGTCTCAGTGCTCACTTGCAAATGTATAATTCAGTAATGTAATCCACAGAAAACCGTAAAGGGCATGCATGTCATACAACTTTCTTTATTATATCAAAATGGCAAAGGTATAAAACATTACAAATCATCCAGTCAATGACCATTACTCTTGTAGCTTACACTTTTTCTCAAGGCATTCAGATGTCATTTTGATATAATACAGAGAGTGGTATGTCCTGGCTGCCCTTGAAGCTTTTCTGTGGATTACAGCTTGTTTTAAAAACAGTCTTTGAAATTATATTAACATGGTAATGCATATATGGAATTTTAGGGCTGAATTTAAATCTATTTTTAAAGTTTTGATCTTAGAAACAAAAATATTTATGTTCATAGAAGAAGAATAAAGCAAGCACTGGGAAAATTTGGAGATTTTTTTTTATCCAAGTGTCACATACTTATAGGAGGGCAGCCTATTACAAAGGGTGAGTACCCAAGATCAGCAGTACACTGCTCCACACTTCACGCTTCATACCTGACAGTACATCAAAGACAGGTTAGAAATCACATGTTTAGCCACCAGTAGTGATGAGCGGAATACGCCATATTCGATTTCGCGATATTTCACGAATATATAGAAGAATATTCGTGAAATATTCGTTAATATCGAATATTCGTGATATTTTATAAAAAAAAAAAAAATTTTGCGAAATGCGAAATGCTAATGCAAATGCAAAATTTATTGCGAAATTCTCGTCAACACGCGAAAACGGAGATCATTTCCTGGATTACATAACTAATATGCACTAAACACTAACTCTACTTACACAAACTTATATGACTAAACTAAAGCTAATTTATTTATTTTTTTATATACACAAAACACAGAAGGGCAGAGAAAGTATTCGCGAATATTCGTAATACGAATATTCGCATTGCGAATATTCGGCAACATAAAAGGATCGCCTCAGCTACTCGGCCCAGGGTCTCTAATCATACCAGCAATGCTTTTAGACGTCGATGGAGATCACTAGGATGTGATCTGTTTTAAAAATAAATTTGAAAAAATACGAATATTCGCAATATCGAATATTTACCGCGATATTCGATTTATTCGCGAATACTCGAATATGCAATATTCGTAACGAATATTCGCAATGCGAATATTCGTGAGCAACACTAGCCACCAGATCACATAGATGCTCATTGCTTACCTCTCCTATAAAATAAGCTCATACCATTATGACTATCTTCACTGTAGAGATGCTCATAAACAACATGAATGCAACAAGGTAATGAAAGAGCACGAATATCTTATGTTTCACAAGTCCCTGTAAGCATAGACCTTCCTGCAATCCCTATTTCTCATCCAATTTCTGGTCACATATGATTAGGAGTAGAGACGTTCACTAAACATAGTAAATTTGGTGAAGCTGTGTTAATTTTGAATACCTAATCATGTGCAAAGAAAAGTAAAACAAATATAATTTTTCCTTATTTAAAGCATATCTGACCAACTCACCCCAAAAATAAACTAAACATGTCTGGGCTTTCATAGCCATTGCAGCTTTTTTTTAACAAGTCCAAAACCACTTTGAAGGCACTGGAATAAAGTCAAGTCAGAACTATGTATCTGCAGCCCAAACCCTGTTGAAAAGTCCCAAAGTCACACTACCCTGCCATGGGGACAATTATACAAAGGTACCGCAGTTACATATCCTCAATCATGGGTCAAAACAACTACACAATAATGAAGAAGAACACTATTCCTCACATGCATAGGCGTGCCCAGGGGATGTGTGGGGTGTGCCTGGGCACACCCTTATCACCCATGCAGTGTTACTGTAGCCCCATGTCGGCTGTCTCCTGAGATCTGCCTGGGCTGCTGTGAAAGTCTGCATTCAAGCAATGTGTACCCCTCACTGCCTGTGAGACAATATATCACATTGAGCATATATTGGGGCTTGTAAGAGCCGCTCAGTGTCAGTGTTGGGCGGGACCGAGCAGCCTTTGAACACCAGCCAACGGGATGGGGTCTGGGTGGGCCCCTACGTGTATGTAGACAGACCAATACAATACCAATACTTGGCTGATGTTAGCTGCTCGTCCCGCCCACCCCTGACATCACCGCTGAATTCTGACAGCTCCTCTCTCTTCCTGCGTGCAGCTACCTTACAATACATGACAGTAACACACTCTGAGCGGCTCTTACAAGCCCCAATATCTCCTCAATGTGATACCCCCCTCTCTTCTGTCAGTGCCTCCAACCAGTTCCACCTGTCAGTGCCAGTGCTGCCTGTCAGTGCTAATCAGTGCTTCCAATCAGTGTATTTAAGCTTTGGGGTGCACACCCTAATGCAATAGGCTGCACAAGCCTATGCTCACATGGGACCCCCATCCCCTTTTTTAACCACTTGCCGACCAGCCGCCGCAGTAATACGGCGGCAGGTCGGCACGGGTGAGCGAGAGCCCGTAGCTCTACGTCGCGCTTTTCGCGGCCACTAGGGGGCGCGTGCGCGCCGCAGGCGGCCCGCGCGCGCGCGCCCCGCTCGCCCCCGAGTCCCGTGCGTGTGCCCGGCGGGCGCGATCGCCGCCGGGCACACGCGATCGCTCGTTACAGAGCAGGAAACGGGAGCTGTGTGTGAAAACACACAGCGCTCGTTCCTGTCAGCGGGGGAAACGCTGATTTTCTGTTCATACAATGTATGAACAGAAGATCAGTGATTCCCCCTAGTGAGGCCACCCCCCCCATACAGTTAGAACACAAATAGGAACACACTTAACCCCTTCCCCGCCCCCTAGTGTTAACCCCTTCACTGCCAATGGCATTTTTATAGTAATCCAATGCATTTTTATAGCATTGATCGCTAAAAAAATGCCAATGGTCCCAAAAATGTGTCAAAAGTGTCCGAAGTGTCCGCCATAATATCGCAGTACCGAAAAAAAACGCTGATCGCCGCCATTACTAGTAAAAAAAAAATAATAATAAAAATGCCATAAAACTACCCCCTATTTTGTAAACGCTATAACTTTTGCGCAAACCAATCAATAAACGCTAATTGCGATTTTTTTTACGAAAAATATGTAGAAGAATACGTATGGGCCTAAACTGAGGAAAAAATATTTTTTTTTATATATTTTTGGGGATATTTATTATAGAAAAAAGTTAAAAATATTGCATTTTTTTCAAAATAGTCGCTCTGTTTTTGTTTATAGCGCAAAAAATAAAAACCGCAGAGATGATCAAATACCACCAAAAGAAAGCTCTATTTGTGGTAAAAAAAGGACGCCAATTTTGTTTGGGAGCCACGTCGCACGACCGCGCAATTGTCAGTTAAAGCGACGCAGCGCCGAATCTCAAAAAGTGCTCTGGTCTTTGGACAGCAATATGGTCCGGGGCTGAAGTGGTTAATCAAAATGGCCACCTTCCAAGACCCTGCAACCCACCACTTGCTATGACTATATGACATTGAAAGGAACAATATAATTATTGTCATAGGGGAAGCTTCACCAATTCCAACTAACCTGCAAGTGAAGTACTCCATCCCTCCCTGCAGACCTTAAAGACCCCTCCCCACAAGATCCAATCTCACCAAAAAGGTTGCTCCACTTTGCTACCCTTTCCATTATCTCTCCACTTACCCTCTACTGTTAGGTTCCTCTTCAACCCTTTGCTTATGTCTCTGCCTCAAACCTTTTCTAATGTCTCTGCCTCAAGCTCCAAGCCTCCAAGCGTCCCCTTATTTACAAACTTTGTGTGCATTCACTTAGAAAAATGGACATCAACTTGGCATATTAAACAGTGTTTTCTTTTTTAGCAATTCAACCCCTTTGAATTGGGAATATGCATGCAGGATGGGCTTTAGCACACAAAAAGGGATACAGTTTCATAAGTATTTGTGTGTTGGCACACGTTTTTAATAAGAGTTTTGCTGCGTTCCGCTACAGATATTTTGACTTCTTGCCTGGACAAAAAAAATTAAAAAATTCTGTCTGATGGTTATGTGATATATGATGTTATAATGCCTTGCATATGTACATTTTTCTGCAAGGTTACTATTTGATTCCTCTATCCCCTAAAATGTACATTGTCACAGTAAACATTCCCCATAAAGCACTGTCCTGCAGCCTAGAGATACAAACAGGCCCCGATAGTTGTGCCCATTATGGTGTGCCTGCAGCAGCAGCTGACTGCATTATACTGCAGGGAATCACTATATGGGAAAGTAGCCTAAAACCTTGAGCTAGGCCCAGGGCATACAGATGACTATAGTGGATTGAATTAAAGCCATGCTCAGTACATCCACGCAGCCTGATTTGTTTAGAGACAACAATCTGTGGTGTTCTGGTTATTTAAAAAGTGACAAAAACTACTGTGCACAAAGCCTTCCTCTCTAGTTTATCAGTATTCTGGATTTAACCAGCATTTATTTTAAAAACCATCTAATCACATGCAGCTGACCGGCATTCCTCTCCAATCTGCATTTCACATACCAGCATTAGACCTTTAATCCCCACGCATGTGTGAGTGTGAAATAGTAGTGTCAGGACGTACCTCTAATTCTTCAGGCAGGCGTTTAAAACAAAACAGCTCTTTAAGAGAACTGTAAGAGAACAAAAAAAAAAAAAATCTGTATCCCTGGACAATAAACAAACACAATTCCAAAGCTTGCAAATGAATGCATATGCGTTTACATTAGGGTTCCTTCCAAAAAGAGAATTCTATAGACTGAGAATGTGAGGATTTCAGCAAATCTAGGTTTGAAAATGGATTTAATTACACCGGGGGCCATAAAGTTTAGGCACATCTAAAATTATGGTTCAGTGTATGTATCTGTCAGCCAAAAGTCCCTAGGAATTCATTTATAATGACAAGTTTCTCTGACACACCTATATTTTCTAGTGTAACAACCTTTTCTCTCTCAGCTGACCTTCTACAAAACTGTAAATTCATGCACAGGCCATGTAGTAGCCAGGAGATGTCTGTTTTGCATTTAGCCCTGATATGATGAGTTAAAATGCTTGCAGAAATAAAGTAATATAAATAGTGCAAGATATTTAATGACCATCTAAATGGGGTCTGAGCGTCACTGAAACAGCTGCCTTTATTTTAGCGATGAACTCAAATATAAACCTTGTAATAAACATGTCATTATTAAAGTATTATCTTCCATCTTGCTAATAAAATTGAAAATACTTAGCCACACCATTGATAGTAATTATTTTAGCCCTAAGAGACAAGGATGAATCTCAGCTGCTGTGCATACAGAGGGTGCTGGGTTGTTTAAAAAGATGATGGTATAAATTATCATTTTAATCAGTTCACAGAATAACTGTTTGCAACAGCTATTTCAGAAGTGAGTCAGTCCTAAAGAATCTCCTAAAATGAAATACTCCAGCATGGCTTCTTACTGCATAGCTGTTATTAAATTTTGTTCAGTGGGCAGTCAACATTTAGCTGTGGGTGGCTAGCTTTAAGTCCTATACGCACTATCTGCCAGGATACCAAATGCTGGAATCCTGTGGTCGGATATGACCAGGATGGTGAACCACGCAGAGAACATAGACTCCAAATATAAATGCAGTTTTACAGTTTACTGTAATTGAAAACAAACCTAAGCAACATAACAAAGTCAACAGCCAACAAATGCAAATAACCCAATGGAAAAACACATGACCTAAAATGAAACACCCGTAAAAACATATACAACAATAGAGTCATGCAGGAATGCAGAGAAAATGGAACAATATTGCTAAGAAGGGTTAAGCAGGTAAACAGGAGTCAATGTAATGGGTAGCCACCCTGCCGTAAGTAGGAATGTCTATTTATATATAATAGTGCTAAGCTACAGTCAACTTGGATGAATTGACAGCTCAAGTTTCTTGTGTTTCCCTCAGGATCTGTCTGCCGTCAGGATTGGTGGCTGGTGCGTCTGGCTATAGTGTGAAAGCTGCACTAATCAGAGCTATGAATATGTATCTCTCCCTGGCCAACCACTTTAAGGTTTATTGGATGTAGCACATGCTGGAAAAGGATTGGGAGGGCAGTGTGGGACCTTGGGAGGGCAGTGTGTTCTCCCCTGGGCCTTCTGCCTAGGGGAGTATTGCGTTTGGCTGTTGAATTCTCTTAAAGCGGTATTAAAATCTTTGTGGCAACTATTAGCACTGGGATGGCCTTGAACCATCCGTGACGTCCGGTCTTTAGTATGGACGTTCGGGTGCCCCTGGTGGATGACGAAGGGTTAGGTTTTCTTCCAACAATCCCCTCCTACTTTTTCCATCTTGTGGGATGGTTGGCACCTGCGCTGTGCATCAGGTACTCGCTGTTATACGGCTGGTGCCCCTGCACATGCACGACTTCAGGGGCACCCACACCGGAAGTGATGTCAGGGGGTCAAGACTGACCCATCACTTCTGGACATAAAAGACGGTGGTGCCAGTCTCAGCTCCGACACACACCTCTCTGTGTCAATACATGTTAGTGGTGTACCCGCTGTTGAACAGCTACAGACTTGTGTTCCATAATCGGATTGTTCCATACAGGTAATTTGGCTATGTTTGGTCAGATGGGTTAGTCGGGTTAGTCGAGTAAAATTACTGCATCGCTTGCGCTGAACAGGCTGGGCGGATATATACCATTCCCCCCTTAACACTAGTGGGCAACTAATTATTTAAACGCATTGGCAATATGAACATATCATCTTGCTCTTGATATTTTTAGGGCCACTGAATTAATTAAGTACACATTAATTACAGTATAATAACCGTTGTTTATAACCAGATTAATCTGTATACTTAATTAGCCACTTTGCATCTGCAATCATGAGTCACTAAGGGGATTAGACATGTGCGTTCCCGTTCGTAACAAATGGATTTTCGTACGAATTTGTTAGTATTCGTACATTCGTATCAATTCGAACATCCGAAAAGCAGAAAGACCCAAAATACGAAAATGACAGAATTACGAATAAGCAAAATAACGAACAAGCAAAAATATGAACATATGATTGGACAATCTTACTAAAATACGAAACCCTGAAAAAGCAACAGAACGAAAATGACATCTATAACGAACGATTTGCATTCCGTATTTTAAATCCTTTGTCTGTTCGTATTTTCATTCGTATGTTCGTATTTTTATTTGTGTGTTTTGTAAATCCGTTTCTTTGTCTGTTCGTAAATTTGTGTACTTGGCACGTTCTTTCGAATGGGCACTGGGCAGTGTAGTTAGTGAGTGATGTATCTTACTTAATATCTTAGCCAATCAGCTTATCTCTTTTGTGCTGAGTCACATTGTACAGCGTAAAGCCTCGTACACACAATCGGACTTCCGTGGATTTCTGTCTGAAGGGAGTTGGCCAGACTTTTGAAACCGAAAAAGTTTGTCCGATAGAGCGTACATACGGTCTGAATTTTTGGAAAACGCTAATTTTGACGTTTGTTGGAAAAAAGTCAGACCGTGTGTACAGGGCTTAAGAGAAAGTATATCTTAATATAGATTAGCCGCGTGTTGGTATGTATTTACAAAAGTACAAAATTACAAAAACCATTAAATAAAAATTATCTAACAAAATTACGAATTTCGAATCAACGAAAATAAATTAGACAGAATTTCAAATCATTCAGTATAAACGAAAATAAAACTGTTACGATATACGAACGGGTCCGAATAGGAAAACTTGCATCTTACAAAATACGAACGGGTTTGAATAGGAAAACTTGAGTCTTACGAAATTACGAATGTTTACGAATCTACGGAACGAGACGAAACGGAACAAAAAAATACGAAAATTGTTGTTGTGCACATGTCTAATTGGGATACATTTGATTTAATACAGCAAATCAATAATGGGCATTATCTATATATAACTATGTGGAACCTTCTGCTTTTTCCCAATTTTTGGGGGGTGGCATAGTTGATTTTACAGCTTTTTATATTATTTAAAATGTAATTTTAACTTATTGAATTCATTAATCAATAGATTGTCTTGACTTGATGATCCTATGTTAACAACACGATCCTACTGACCAACTTTGGTGGATCTGACTTTCACCAATAAGTCGTTGCGGGTGGTCTATAATGGTCTGTTCCCTGTGTAGTGTCGTGGTCGCTCAAATGATCAATTGCTCAAGTTTGGTGAGCACCTGTATCTGCTGTTGTTATTATCATATTATATACAATTTTATTGATGTATAACATAATTAATTGGTATAATACTAATGGTATGTTCTATGTTACCCAGATGGAGCTATAGATGTATGCTGAGCTGCCTTGAAGAAGCAGGAATCTGCGAAACATGTCGACTTCTCTGCACATCCAAAGCATCTTTTGAACTTCATGTATTAAGTATCAATTCATGGTCAATTACAACATGAATATGTGATTTTTATCTGATATTTTGTAATAAAATTCTTAAATTCTCTTAAAATTGTTATCGTATGTGTGCTTACCTTGGTGACAGATGCAAACACATCCAAAAAAATCCAATCACCTCTAGAGGGAGCAGTGTCTCTCTCCAATCTCTTTTTAATTGGTATTAAAATCTTGTACAATGGCTCTCGTGGACATCATTGGATCGAGTGGGGGCTAATTTAAAGGAGTTGTGAATAAAAAAAAAAAATGTCACCTTAATGCAATTTATAAATTAAGGTGAAAAAACATTGCATAACGCTGCCCCCCCCCCCCCCCCTCGAGCCCCCGTTATACTTACCTGACCCCTCGAAAAGTCCCGCGATGTCCCGAGATCCTCTTTGCCGCTCAGCCTGGCCGCTGATTGGTTAGAGCGGATGGGATTGGCTGGCGCTGCTGTCAATCACATCCAGTGGCGCGGCGTGCCGAGGGGCGGGCCGAGTGATACAGTGAGCAGCTATGGCTGCTCGCTATATCACAGGATCACGCCTGCAATTAGTGACCACCATGCGAGCTCTCGCATGACTGTGGTTACTAATTGCGGGGAGGACTGAGACAGCCGCCGAGGGACCCCAGAAGACGTGGATCGGTCTACTCTGTGCAAAACGAACTGCACAATGGAGGTAAGTATGACATGTTTGTTATTTTAAACGGATTTTTTTTTTCCCTGTACAAACGCTTTAAGCATTGGGGGCAGCTGGAGGGCTGCTTCACACAGAATTTTTTTTACTTTCATGCATAGAATGCATGAGGGTAAAAAACCTTGTGCCTTTACAACCACTTTAAGCCTTCTTCCTGTGAGGGTGACCAGGTGGCTCAGCAAACACTTAAGTTTAAGGCCCAACTTCAGTAACCTGGGGATTGAAGTGCCATGGAGGAACTCAGATGTGATAAGGGTCAGGAGAAGCATGGATGTGTAGCTTGGACTTCAGCGGAGTATGATGTCTTCTCCCCAGGGTGCTGCAAATTTCTTTTACAAGTGCCTTACAGTCAAGAGCTACAGTCAGAGAATGGGTCAGCTTCAAAGCTTTTTCTGTGAAGACTACATACTTTTGTTCCCTACTCTGGAGTCTGCAAGTCTGTGGATATCTGATACCTTTACCCTCTTTTTAATCATTTAATAAATTCCCTTTGTTTTGCATCATTTGTCCATCTGTACATATTGCTTCACTAATGCCAAAGGATTACACACTGAGGTGAAATGCTAGCTTACCCTATCCCAGGGGGTCCTACTAGAATTTAGACTTTAGGGGTCAGGGCAATGGGCATACTACAAATAGGTAGCAGGAACAGGGAAAGAGCAGGTTCAAAATAGATCAGGCCCCAGAGAAAAATTCTAATGATAAGGACTGGGGAGAATAATAATCTCCCAGCTGCCAAATTCTAGTAGTGATGAATAGCATCCGGCTGGTTGCACATGGAACTACAAGTCACCAGTTGTGGGAATTCAGTGCCACCAGTTTCGCATGTTCCTAAACTGGGATGAGCAGACTGATTTAACTTGCTTTTAAGTCTAAATTCCCATGTACATAGATCTTGGGAGCTATATGTCTTTTAAATACTCAGTGCTCCATACAATGTATTTAAATGTAGCGCCCCCCCCCCCTATTTACGAGGTGTTACGCTAAAGTAAGTGGGGAATGGGAGAGTTAAGTTTCTCTCATTCACAAATTGCCTAAATTCGGGTTGCTGCCAGTTTTGGAATTGCCTTGTGGGACAGTCTGCATGCCAGGGGGGTGTTATTACCCCTGGGTGACAGTCGGCGCTAGAAGGGGTTCTGACAGACCCACCTTCTCCCAGCAGCCAATCAGAGGAGCGGTTCTTTCTCTGGACATGCTGGCGGGAGGGTATATCTGGGTCAGTCGTCTGTGAGAGTTGTACTATGCGGGCCCGAGTTCCAGGTGCGGCATCCACCTTCAGGGTGCGCGCATCCATGGGCCCCACCATTGAGGCCTGCCTGGCTGAGGTTGCATAACAAGCGGAACCTCATTCTAATGTAAAGAGGGACCCCAGCGGCTTGCTGGGTCCCAGATCCTAAGCAGGAGCTGAACGGTGAGGGATCGGCTCGGGAGAACCCAGAGTCAGAGGTTGTCTGCGAGGCCTGGACGAACCACCGGGGATCTGTTTACCATGCCATATGACAGGAACACTTCAGCTGTCAATCGGTGACCTTGAAATTGGACTTACTGGGAGGATTCATTGGTTCTAACCTTTGACAAATCTAAGAAAAATAACCAGGCATGTGACAGAGGCCCTGTCTCCTCCCAGTGACTTTGTTTGAAAGTGGCCCTTCGGCTGCCAGGCTCAAGTTAATCGCCTGTCCGGGGGCACTTTACCCACTCTGGTGAGAGTGGCGACCTTTGAACTTGACTATGCTGAGAGCAGGCTTGCTCTCTCTCTTTGATATCCCATGCCTGATACTACAGTTCTCTTTTTGCTCATTAGCCTCTCCTCTATCGTGTGCCATGTTGATGTCGGCCATGTTGGGCCTTGGAATAAAGCATTGAAAACTCAAGTTGACGTCTGGACACTTGCTCTTTAACCACCTTCATTAATATTATCCCTAGACAAGAACCACTGGTAACCTAACATGCCGGTCCCAAACTAATCAGCGGCTCCTTCGGGGGTGAGCGCTACATAAAGAATAGTAGAAAACTACTACTGACACTGTTCCAGATATTACTGTTGCCATACTACTTATTGCTTTCAAATTTTACAATCTAAAGTCAACTGTGCAGTGCTACTAATAATAGAAAACTAGGGGCAGCCCCCACGGTGCCCCCAAGGAAAGAGAAATTAACTAATTCGCCACCCAAAGATTGTTTACAAAATATGGCAAAAATTAATTTTTTATTCATACAAAACTTGTTTAAAAAGAAAACACATATCCACGTACATAATTAAAAAAAAAAACAATTGCAATATCTTCATTCTTCAATATGCATATTGTTCCACAATGAGATTGCTGGTAATAAAGGTATCCTAAAATGGAGGCCATAAGATGTAATTAATTCTCAATGTACAATAAAACTTTAACATGTTTCATGGCAACAACCGCTTCTTCAGGTGGAATCATATAGAGTAGCATCTTCAACTTCATAACCTCTTTTCTGCCTCGTTACTATTCTCTAGATATCCATTCTCTTCATTTGCTTGTTATCATGCCCTATTAATAGGGGACTGCCTCTAGTTTTCTATTATTTGTATTGTTGGGATCATGGTAGCCCTACTAATTTAAATCAGAAGTTTTTCTAGAAGCTCAAGTCTTAATTCTGTGTATTACTACTTAGGCCTCGTACACACGATCAAATCTGTCTGCTGGAAACGGTCTTCTCGCACACACGCCGAATGGTTTCGACGCATGCGCTGAAGTGTTTTACTTCCTGGTGCAATGACGTGGAGGCGTCAACGTCACCGCCACGTCACCGACACGTCAGCGCGCTGTCTGCTGGCGGGGATTTTGGTTTGCTCGTGTGTACACGCGAGCAAACCAAAATGCCAGCAGACAGATTTGTTCAAATCGGTCGGACATACCGTTTTGAACAAATCTATTTACTCGTGTGTGTCGAGGCCTAACACATTACATGTAGGTCTACTAGAGTAATATATATGCAGTACCTTTACAAGATTTTCACAAGATTTTTTTTTCCGTTTCAATAATAGATTATTTGTGGTCTTTTTCTTGGTTTACACATTTCATATAATTGAAATATTACACATGTTTCCTTTTCCTCCACCAATCCTAACATAGAAGCAGTTTGTATAAAATAAGAACACACATTTCAACAGCTTGAGTTATGAAGTAATTTTAGCCACAACCGCCATGATAAATATCTGCAGGCCGTTACTGTGAGCAAGTCTATTAAAAGGGGGAAACCCATAAAAATAAATAATAGTTTCCAAAATGGCCTTTCTTATGTTATTGCACAGCACAGTATTATTAAACTAAACAAAAAATGGGCATAAAAATATATTTTCTTCAGAATTATATCAGAAATTTAAATTGTAAGCATTCCACATTGTAGTCTGCTCAAGCTTCATGAGAATGGTAGTCATTAAACAACAATCTAGCTCAAAGATCAAATTATACATTATTAAAATACTTATACATACAATATGTGTTACCTATATTTCAAGAAATGCAATGTACAGAACTATATATATTTATTTACTGTGAACATTTGTATGTTTATAAAATATATATTTTTTCTTTATTCAGAACTTAAAGGGTTCAGTCTTCCTGTTCCTTTGTGTTCAGGAATTAAAACAGGAGGGATCTCTTGCTCTAAAGTCATCCAAAAGGGATATTTTAGTGTTTACATGTTGAGCTGGCAGGTTTATACGGGTCCTCAGGAACCCTTTAGTGAGATTTTCTCTGTGCTTTTCTTAAAGGGTTAGTTCACCTTCACAACACAAATCTGCTCTCTGCAGATAAGAGGCATATGTAGATAAAAAACAAACTGTGCAGCTCTGATCAAAGTTGAATAATGTCCTTGCTATAGGTGTTGTCCATTTACATACTGCATGATGCCTGACTCGCAAACTTCTAGGACGTTGCTAAGGACGTTGCTAAGGATTTTCTAACATACACCCTCGCTGTTACTGTTCACCTTCAAGAGCGAGCTCTCAAACATTGAGCTCAGAGCTACTGAATTACAGAAGAGAAAGAGCAAGTGAGGAGGGGTTGACTCAGAGAAAGCTGATCTTGTAGTGGGGCTCCCCTCACAGCAGGGGTTAAATGTGTGCTTCATCTAGAGCAGTGGTCTCCAAACTGCGGCCTGGGGGACAGATGCAGCCCTTTGCTGGCCTGAACCCGGCCCTTGGAGCACTATTCCTCCCACTGATACAAGACACAATTCTGCCAAATGACATCAAAATTGGGGCAAACAGAAAAAATTCTCCTGCTCTCCGGTATTTCTTACTATGGGGTAGCGTAATCCAATTAAAAGGTATCTTCCAAAGTCTTGCAGCCCTCCTCAGAATCGTGGGAATTCATATAGCTAAGAAAAAGAAAAAAGAATGGAGGGCACACTGACCTAGTGTGATACCGTACAACAAGGTTTTTATTCAAATATTAAAATCAATAGTTATACTCACAAAGATGAGTTAAAACAAGCCTTGAAAGATAGCATAGCAAATGTACAGCAACACCAGCAGAACACGATGGTTGCTCGAGTCGAATGGTATCTAACCGATGTTAGGGCTGACGTGTTTCGGGGGGCGTACCCCTTTCTTATGACCCTCGGTTGTCTGCAGTACCTTTTTTCTTTATCAACAATGGGGCGCCATTTCTCCCACTGACATTAACAATATTGCACTTTTTTCTCCCAATGATACCAACCATAGGGCACTTTTCCTCCTCCTGATACCAAATGGGGCGATGTTTGCTCCCACCAATGCCAGAAATAAATTCCGCTCCTGCTGTCCACTATCTGGCCCCCCTAAAGTCTAAAGGACAATAAACTGGCCTTTGTTTAGAAAGTTTGGAGACCCCTGATCTAGAGGGACAGGAATAGGGTGAATTGCTTACCTTATTGCTTACCCTCCTAGCAGTTGGTGCTCTTCTTTGCTTGCTCCTGCAATATATTCATCCTGCATTGTATGTGATGATGTCAAAGAGATGTGTCTGGTCGGGCATTGAACAGGAGCAGGTTCGGGGGTTCAATCTTACGAATAGGAGAAAGACTACATGAGCAGGGAATAAGGTAAGTATTTCAATGTATTCCGATCCCCTCTAGACATCTAAAGAATTACTTCATGTAGTGGGCATAATGCTGTTTTTTTCTGAAATACCTTAATTCAAAAATATTTCTGCATTATGACAACTAGATAGAACTGAGGATCATAGGAGATAATCCTTTACAAAAAAATATAGCGTACATTTGTTGTGCCTGTGTGAATGCTTAAAATGGTTACACACCACTTTTACCTACGGGTAAGCCTATAATAAGGCTCACCTGTAGGTACTGTGAATATCTTTGAAACTTTCACCGTTTAGGAGATATTCACTGTATCAGCATGTGCTGATGTCATCTGCACATGCGCACTGAAGAAATGGCTTGTGACGTTTCTTCAGTTGCTGTGCCAATACTAACGGCTCCCGCACGCAGGAGTGACGCCATCGCGGCTCCGGCCAATCACATCGCCGGAGCCAAGGATACCCGGAAATAACTCCGGGAGACATGTCACCGCCCACAGCGGTGTGCCAGGACAGGCTTTAATTTACGGTAAGTATTTCATAATGAGCTAGTATGCCATGCATACTAGCTCATTATGCCTTTGTCTTGAAGGTTGTTTTTTTTCGTGGGTTTACGTGGGTTTACAACCACTTTAAGACATCTGCATTGCATATTTTTATACATCCCCTTACTTTCTGTTGCCTCTCTGGGAGAGGAAATGAGGGGAAATATCTACGAGGAGATAGACAAAACTCAGAGAGGTTTTTACCAAGCCCATAACAGGGAATGAGCATATGTAGAAAAAAGGTTGTCTGCTGTACTCTTTTATTTAATCTGGCAAGTATGTAGAGTATTGTTATTTTTTTTTACTTTTATTTATGTCTGTTTCTTTTTTAAATTTGGCTTTACATGGGTAGACCATTTGTCAATTATATTTTATCATAACTAATACAACAAAAAAATGTTCTCAACATTTTATTAATTCTAAGTATCAGTAGCTATCGTTACTCGCATGCTTTATCTTTGCTGGGTTTCAGTAGAGAGCAATAATGTGAGGATACAAAATATGCCATGGAATTTTAATCTTGTGCTGCCTTGTTTCCGTTTTTTAACCTTACTCCAGGGAAGTCAAAGTTCCTGCCAAGCAAATGCCTTAATGCATTGCTAGTATATCAAATAGCAATACTAAAAAAATGACAAAACAGAGGCAATGGCAAAATAATTACCAAAAAAGGATCATACTAGTTTACACCATACGTGCATGAAAACTTATAGAAAAAAACACGCAGATTTCACTTGTAGAGACATCAGTTTCCATCAGTTTTCATGCATGTTTCAGTGAGCTTTCATGCACGTTGACATCGGTTTTCATGCACATCAGTTATGTGCTCTGTCCACACCAATTTTGATGTCACGTTAGTTCCCCCCCGCACACACACATAAAACTGCAAATATGTTGCATATTCCTGCACAGAAAAAATATGCACGTAATACCAGAGTTGTGGGGTCAACGGGGCACATAGAGAACAACTGTTTTTTGTGTCCTTGCAGAACGCATGCATAAAAACTGAGGTCTCTGCACATGGTGTGAACGAGGCCTTGGTGAGGATGAACACCTCATGTTAAAACTTGATCAGGATATAAAACTGTTTACTAATCATATCTGCTTTACCTGAATACCACTAAATAAATAACATTGATGGCTTAAGCCCTTGTTCAAATTGAATGCAGCTTTGAAATCATGCTACTTACACTTTGTCTATTCAAGTTGCATGCGAAAACGCCAAAAGTAGTGCAGGAACTACTTTTTGAAATCGATGCAGCACCGCAAAGTTAGGATGGCTTTGATTTGAACATGACCTTTGCTGACAATAGGGTGCGACTTGTCATGTGATTTGACCTGTCAAATCACATGACAAGTCGCTCCAATGTGAACGAGGGCTAAAGGTAGGATCATTACATTCAACACGGTATACCTATAACTGGGTTTGCTCCTCAGTTATTCCTTGCCATGATATCCACAGCTGTAATGTGACATATGAAACCATGCCAAGTAAAAATGCTGAAGCTTATTACTGGCCTCCACTGGTGCAAAATGTGAGTCTCTTCAAACAATTCTGCTATTAAGAAAAGTATTGCGGCTGTCATTGCCGACCTTTCCTTTAGGAATCCTAGTTCCGTGACTGGCATGCCAATACTTTGTCATTAAAGGGAGTCCAGGAGTAAAATGCACATAAAAATGGATGGAGGGCCAGCATGACAGGGGTTAGAGGGGCTTGGGTCTAGGTGGGGCTTTTCAGTTGCATTTTAAAAGAAAATAGGCGGCAGAACTTAGGTGATTGGGTCAAGGTCAGGGTTGGATGGAGTTGCAGGGGGTTGTCTGGTAGGTGGTCTTGAAAGGTCTTCAGTTGGAGGTCTGAAGAGTTGGGGGAAAATGTTCCCGCCCTCCTGCCCTGTAGTTGTGTTTTTTTTTGCGGCATGGGGGAATTTAGGTTTGTCGTGTTTTTTCTCTGTCATGCAGCAGATGGGGTACAAGGTTCTTTTAGGTAAGGATGGGTAAAAAGGTACATTGTAGGGACCTGTCTAACTTACAGCTCCCAGTTGGTGAGATGTGTATTTTCTTGCTGTATCAGAGTCAGTGGTTATGTAGCTAGAGGCCTAATTAAGTGATACTTTCCTTTCTTGTGATGCCTAATAGGACCTTGGAGCTCCATGTTTTTGTTACACTGTGGTATTACGGTAAGTGTTTTATAAGTTAAAATGTAAAATGATATTTATATTTTGGTTAATTGAAGTCTGCTATGGTCATTTAACTCCAACTTGTTGTAGTATCTTTAATGTTATGGGAAAGATGATGAGGTGATGGTCTGAGCAGAATATAGACAAGCCATATTTAATATCCTAGTCATGCTTTCCGAGTAACTGCCCCAAATAAATATAGAGAAATAGAACTCGACAGAGTCTGTTTAAAGCGGTGTTCCACCAAGAAAAAACATTAAAAGTCAGCAGCTACACATACTCCAGCTGCTGGCTTTTAATAAATGGACACTTACCTGTCCTGGAGTCCAGGCACCCTGTAACAGGCGCTGTTGCGCCACCTGTCCTTGTGAAACAGGCGCCATTGCGCCAGCTCTTCTCTGTGAATAGGCGCTTTCGGGGCGTATTGCGTTCCTTGCTGGAACACATACGGCGCATTCACAATGACGTCATCGCCCGGCGCCGTGATGCGTTCCAAGTGCGCTGCACACGGCGCCTTGATTAAATCAGTGCTGATGCACGGGACCTTGCTAACAGCCTATAAAGGCATTCATTTAAACCACAGACGGGGTTCTATTATTGTCAGCCGTAGCCTGTCAGCCATAGCTCGGCTTACTCCCCATGCCGGAACAACGCTCCAGCCTCAACTACTACTTTGAATAATATCTACAGATGCTGCAACTTGGAGCCATTGCTGGGGATAACTTCACAGACTGCCATATTGAACTTCCTTCACCACAAGATCCCTAGTACCTATACTGAGGTCTGCAAAACGGATAAGTTACATTTCTGTTACTTGTAGTGCTATAGCAATATCTGCTACATATAAATCAGCTATACAATTGCTGAGCCATATCATATCTTCTACTGCTTAACATCTAAGATACTGTTGTGTATAGGACTCTATGCTAAGGAAATGTTAAAGGCATATCTGTACTCAAATACCCTGAGCTATATTCACCTCTCATGGATAACAAATAGTTATTACTATAGCTCCTAATTACCATATGTACTCTCAAATTACCTGAGCTATATTTACCTATCATTTATAACTATAGTTATACTACAGCTCTTTGTTACTATATGAACACTCAAAGTACCTGAGCTATATTGCCTCTCATATGCAATTAATACTTGTTACTACAAATACAATTTACTATGTGCTTGACAGAAGTATAAAATACTTATAGGCCTTGTCCTAATTGATGAACATGTTCGCTCTAACCTTTCTATGCTAGGGGTTGATGCTATTTCATAACATCTCACCTAGTGGCCTAAATACATCTCTACATGTCAAGGTTGATATAATGTAGAGAACCCCCAAACTCCTGTTGCTAGGAGTGATGACTGGGGTCCCTTACTGATAATCACCTGCATGTAGTGGTGTATTGGGATATTGTCCTTGATCTATATTTTAGACGCTAAGCCTTGGTCGCATGTTGTAATGCGTCCATGCTTAGTAGCTCAACGCCTTTCTTTATGTGACACAGAGATGATGTATAGATCCCCCGAACTCCTGTTGCGAGGAGTGACGCCTGGGGCCTAGTACTGAGTTGTCGCATAGAGAATTGCATTGAAATCCTTGCTAACTACAGTTGTGGATTTTCTGCCCATAAACATAGAACAGAGAGATGGACAGCAGAGAGGGGGGTGCCTTACACCACAGATCAAAACACACCTTGCAACCACAACTGTTAAAGTGGTTGTAAACCTCACATTATATAGAAATAAAGCATATCCCTCTATAGTGTGCATTTGTATAAATCCTGAGCACTACAGGTTACTTCTGTCTGCATGCTGCTTCCTCTGCTATATGCAGTCACTTCTGAGAAGTTTTCCTGACACCAAAAGGTAAAAAGGGAAGGAAGCCCTTTCACACACCCTGTGATTGACAGCCTCAGCTCTGTTACTGTGTGCTGTGTAAAGTGTCCCTCCAAACACTCTCCTCACTGAGCTCTGCAGAGTGTAACTTCAGTCCCGGGCCCCTCTTTTCTGAACTCTCAGACAAGCTGTATACAGAGAAGACTGCTTATAAACAAGTACAACTTATGTAGGAGGATTTCTTTTATCTCTGAATACCATCTGAGGCTGGTCATTTTATTGGGTATATGTAAGGACTTGCAACCACTTTAAGGAGAGATGCGGGGTCAATAAGACCTCACATCTCTCCTCCAGGCTGGAAACCATGAGATCTTTGAAAAAAAATTCACCGATCTCATGAATGGTTGCTTACAGCCGCAATCGCGGCTTTGTTTACTTACGGGGACCCGGGCGTGACGTCATTACATCGCGCCCGGGTCCTCCGACGGTCATAGAGATGACTGGTGACCATCTGGTCACCAGTCATCTCTATGCTTCCTGCCGACGCCGAACGATTCGTTCTTCGAGCCCCCGAAGGCAGCCGGATGGCGGCGGGAGGGGGGGTGTCCCCTCCCGCGGCCTGTAAGAACGATCAAGCAGCGGAACCGCCGCCATGATCGTTCTTATGTCGTGCAGAATCGCCGGCTGAAGAAGAGGATATCTGGATGATGCCTCTGGCTGCAGGCATCATTCAGATATTCACCTGCAAAGCCCAGGCCGTCAATTGATGGCCACTTAGGATGGGAGATCCCATCTCTGGCCGTCAATTGTCAATGGGCGGGTATTGAAGTGGTTAAGTACCCCATGGCTTGCTGCATTAGAATACCAGTCTGCTAAATGAGCAATCTGGCAGACTATTGGTTTTAGTGTGACATAGCTTTGCCATACCTCCCAACTTTTTGAGATGGAAATGAGGGACCCCTATCAGCAAAAGAATGCAGGCATATTACACACACCCGTTGCCACACCCCCTTAAAGGAGAATAGAACAAAAAAAACAAGATTGTTTAAACCCACAAGTGTTTTTTTTACCACTACTATTCCTTTGTTATTGGCTTTTGGAATTTACAAATGCAGCAATTTAGAAATCAGATGAAAGGTTTAGCTCTGGAAAACACCTTTTGATTGATAAAATGTGCATTGTATATACATCTGTAAAGATCAGACCAAAATTAAGGACAAATGAGGAGGAATGAGGGGCAGAGGGACAGTCCCTTGAAATCAGGGACAGTTGGGAGCTATGGCTTATCTTGTCAGTGATCCACCAGTGATTAGTAAACATGATGTTTTTAACACATAAGCACCACTTTTTTTTCAATTTCTTTATTATTCAAACACATTTTTCCTACATTTATACAAAACATGGGAAATGACATTCGTCTTAACACAAGAGATCAGAGTACAGTCAATTATCTTAATACACACTCTCTTTCCGTTAGTCTCAACAATGAAAGTAAAAAAAGAAAAGAAACTAAACAATAACATTCCTACCATTGGGATCCATTCTCCCCCCCCCCCCCCCCATTGATTTCCACCCTCCACTCCTGCCCTTCCGAGCCCCCAGCCCTATCCATTATTTCAAAAAACAAACCCACAACAGACCCAGGAAAAAAAAACACATCGATATCTCTCCCCCTCCCTCCCCCCATCCCCTACTCCCATCCCCTACTCCCCCTCCAATAGTCCTCTACTCTCCTCAGACTGAATCAGATCATTCCACTGTGTCCAAATTTTACAGTATATTTCTCTTTTTTTCCTACTTGTCCAGATCAGGTCTTCCATTCTATTCACTTCTTCCACCTTCCTAATCCACATACTCAAAGTAGGAGGTTGTGTTTGTATCCACTTAAGCGGTATACGTGCTTTAGCAGCATTCAACAAATGATACAATAGTGGGTTCCCATTTATTCCCCAGGAAATAAATATCTGACAGATGCAGGAGGAAGAAGGCTGGGTCCTCCGGTATAACCGTCTCGCTAAATTTTTGAGTAATCTTCCGGACCCCTCCCCAGAACCCCCTAATTCTGGAACAAGTCCAGAAGATATGCACCATCGTGCCCTTCTCTGCCTTACATCTCCAACATTCACTTTTTATGTTTGGGAAATATCTATGTACAGTAACGTATCTGGAGTCCTGTACCATTGTGCAATTATTTACGTTCATTATGTCTTGAATATAGCACATAAGCACCTCTTAACCTAAACTAAAAACACCTATGAGATTGGCATTTTCTTTTTTCACTTTGGCACGTCTCTTAATACTTAATAAATGTTCCCCTTACACAATTTGTTCTACTTGTAAAGCTATGTTATCTTCTTACTTCCGAATGGTAACATTAAACAAATAACACATTTTTTGAAGTTATTCCTTAATTCTGCTGATGTACTGCAGTTTCTGTTCCTGTCATGCACTACCATCATAGCAGGGTACATATGCTTTTCACAGGGCATATTTCCTAGATTTTGTTGACTGCAAATGATTTTTTTTACAGTCCATCTACATGTGTTTTTTCACAGGGTATGTTTTCTAACTGTTGCTTGCTGCATTTTTCAAGGCCTTTTCCAAGTCATATTTTAATGTTAAAGCTTCCATAAGATTCTAGTGGTCGGGATTATACATTATATTACAGTGCTGGGGTACGCTTATGTGCTATGCCTGTGTGCACAGATATATACAATCACAAATCATTTTCTTACTGGGCACTTAAACCCCCCTCCTACCCAGACCAATTTTCTTTTTTATATTTTGTTATAACATTTTGTAAACAGGTAATTTTTCTCCTTCATTGATGTACGCTGATGAGGCTTCACTGATGGGCACCGATGGGCTGCACTGATGGGCACTGATAAGACTGCACTGGTGGGCACTGATAGGAGGCACTGATGGGTGGCACTGATGGACATTGATAGGTGGCAATGGTGGGCACTGAGAAGTGGCACTAATAGGTGGCATTGATAGGTGGCAGTGATGGGCACTGATAGGTGGCAGTGATGGGCACTGATGGGTGGCAATAATGGGCACTTGTAGGTTACACTGATAGGCAGTATTGCTAGGTGGCACTGATGAGGTACTAATTGGCATCACTGGTGGGCGTTGAGAAGTGGCACTTGTGGGCATTGATAGGTGGCACTTGTGGGCATTAATAGGTGGCACTGTGGGCATTGATATGTGGCACTGTGGGCACTGGCAGGTAGCAATTGACAGCTGGCCCTGGCAGGCACTGGCAGCTGGCACTGATGGAGCACATCTGCCTCCTTCCTTTTAGGGACCGATGTCCCTTGTGCACGAGCCGGTGATAAGCTTTTTTCCTCCTCGCGCTGTTAGCGTGGGGAGAAAAAAAAACGATTACTGATTCTTTGTTTACGTCACGTGATCAGATGTCATTGGCTGACAGCTGATCACATGGTAAGGGGCCGGGGATCGGCCCCTTACTCAGATTGGTGATAACCGAGTCTCAGTGACTCGGGTGATCACAGCTTGCGCCGCGCCTGTGAAGGGGAGGACGTCTATTGACGGCCTCCCAGATTTTCAGGTCCACGCTGTAGCCGTCATCTGGCTATAGCGCAGGCCTCAAGTAGTTAAAGCTAAATGTTTTAATCCACTTATATTTTGCCTTCCCTGGTGGAAAGCGAAATGGTGTATGTGTGTGTATATATACAGTCAGTATCTCACAAAAGTGAGTACACCCCTCACATTTTTGTGAATATTTTTTTTATATCTTTTCATGTGAACACACTGAAGAAATTACACTTTGCAACAATATATACAAGTAGTAAGTTTACAGCTTGTACAACAGTGTACATTTTCTGTCCCCTCAAAATAATTCAACACACAGCCATTAATGTCTAAACAGCTGGCAACAATAGTGAGTACACCCCTAAGTGAAAATGTCCAAATTGTGGCCAATTAGCCATTTTCCCTCCTGGTGTCATGTGACTTGTTAGTGTTACAAGGTCTCATGTGTGAATGGGGAGCAAGTGTGTTAAATTGGGTGTTATCGCTCTTACTCTCTCATACTAGTTACTGGAAGTTAAACATGGCACCTCACTGCAAAGAACTCTCTGAGGATCTGAAAAAAAGAATTGCTACTCTACATAAAGACGGCCTAGGCTATAAGAAAAAATTAGCAGAAGATTACAGCGCTCTAAGTGTCCATGTAGATGAATTAACAAAAAATTTAAAATATATATGTGAAAAAGAATTTTAAATCAAATTGGAATAAAATATGTACAAGAAAAATACACGAAAAATACATAAAAGTACATAAAGATAGTCTTAAAAGAGTCCATCAGGTATACTGTAAGTCCAAAAAACTTGGCCATGAAGGTATCAGGTATAAGGGTAATTGCAGAAGCCCAGGGCTGCTCTCTCCAAGAGCGAAGTTAGCTCAAGCCATAAACAAGAGAAAAACAAAGACAGAAAGCGCCGCTGAGTGATCTGTATTTATTAATAGCAACAATGATTATCCAACACTTACATCTAGAGACACTTTGATGCAGTCTGGGGCGCTGGTGTAGAGGCTTCAGTGGGGTCCGGGAACCAGAAAGGGAGCTGGAGGAGCCGTCAGTGGAGGAAAATCAGCCACTCATTGCCGAAGGGGAGCCGACTTACACGTCCGTTTGTAGATGTTGCTATGCTGTCAGCTCGTCCACTGATCCGCTGGTCCGTGACGTCACTGAGACGGTGGCCGAGAAGGGACACAACGCGTTTCAGAGCCTGCGCTGGGTGAATGAGAGACCTGTGCGCTCCTTTGTCAAGTGTATTTTTTTTTTTCCTAGGCTATAAGAAGATTGCCAAGACCTTGAAACTGACCATACAGCAGTTTAACAGGACAGGTTCCACTCAGAACAGGCCTCGCCATGGTTGACCAAAGAAGCTGAGTGCACATGCTCAGCGTCATATCCAGAGGTTGTCTTTAGGAAACTTTATCAGCATTGCTCCAGAGGTTGAAGGGGTGGGGTGTCAACCTGTCAGAGCTCAGACCATACGCCGCACACTGCATCAAATTGGTAAGCATGGCTGTTGTCCCAGAAGTAAGCCTCTTCTAAAGATGATGCACAAACGGATTACAGGAACCATGTCCTGGGGTCTGATGAGACCAAGATAATCTCATTTGGTTCAAGCGTTTGTGGCGGCAACCAGGTGAGAAGTACAAAGATAAGTGTGTCTTGCCTACAGTCAAGTATTGTGGTGGGAATGTCATGGTCTGGGGCTGCATGAGTGCTGCCAACACTGGGGAGCTACAGTTTATTGAGGGAACCATGAATGTCAACATGTACTGTGACATACTGAAGCAGATGATCCCCTCAAGGACTGGGCCGCAGGGCAGTATTCCAACATGATAATGACCCCAAACACCTCCAAGAGGACAACTGCCTTGCTACAGAAGCTGAGGGTAAAGGTGATGGACTGGCCAAGCATGTCTCCATACCTAAACCCTGTAAGAATGAAAATATCAGAGTCTGTATTTTAGGCAAATCTGATCCTAGCGCACTATGGTGATGTAAAGCTAACGCTATGTAAAAGGTTTGTGCAGATGAGCAGCTATTATAGTGAAAAGAAGTAAATATAGTGATATGTTTCTATGGTGGGAAACATTAACAGCGCTGTATGGGTTAATTTAAGTAATCTGTGGATCCCAAAAAAACACATAAAATCTGCTAAAATTATCTAAAAAAAAAATCACATTAATAATGATTAGTATGTAAGATAATAATAATAATGTCCAGCAATGAATAAACATTAGCAGCAATCATATATACTGTATATATATGTTGTCAGATCTGGCTGAATCATTAGCAAAGTCTCTTTAAAGAAATCATATGCTTTCAGTGAGGGGTTAATCTTGTCTGTATCTCTCTGCTCTTTGCAAGGGTGTCTCCCTTAGGAGTTCTACTCACCAGATAGTAGTGATATGTGTGCCTGTAGAAATCAAAGGTAAGGTCTCCTCCTCGGTTCAAGTATTCTCATTCCTCTTACTCTCCACCAGGAATCCAAGTTAATGTCACCCAGGTGATTAGTGTTGGTTCATGGAAATTGATTCATGAGTGGTCATGAAAGTGAAGAGCGAGGAGAAGAATATAGTGTAATACAGTTTTATTCAAGATTAAATGCCCCACACTAGCATATGCTTACAATGTGTATGCGATAAAAACAGCACATCAAAGAGACACTGGAATGCGGATAGCTGCGGGTAACTGTGCTTGTCAGCTCGGCTTACTCTGCTGGATCTCGGGTCCAGATGACTCCTCGTGTGTATGTTGTACGCTGGTCGTGTAGCCACGCCCTGACGCGTTTCGTGATTGGTGCTCACGTCTTCAGAGGGCGTGGCTACACTTCCAGCTCTCCGAATATAAATAGGGAAAAGGGGCGTACCACTCCGCCCCTAATTCATGATGCGACTGACAGGGAGGACAATATCAGCGTGTCCAGCTGTGTGAGTCCTCCTCTATATGCAAATCCGCTTGCACTGACTCGTGAGAGTCAGGTAGCTTGGCTGCAGTCTATATGTCATTGTTTGTGCTATTAGTAAAACGGACTGCTGAGTACAAAGTCTCCTCCGTTTGCACTAACACTTAGACTCTCTGCTCATAACAGCGGAGATGTGTTTTTTCCATCTTTTTGCCGTTCCATGTATCTGCAAGTCTAGTTGCTATGGTCTCCTCATTAAAAGACATAGGATTCAACATCACCTCACTGGGAGGGATGGATCGTTATATTAGTGCCTGGGGCAAAAAATATAATGTTTTAATTGCAAACCAAAAATTCCGATAGAACAAAATAAATTAAAAAATGTCCAAATACAATACACATATATTAAAAAATATATGCATATATGTATTGAAATAATACACAAGGATTGTATAAAAAATGTGAAAAAAATGCATGCATAAAATTGCAGACAAACGCATGAAATTTTTTTTTTAAATTCATAATTTGAACTGATAAAAACTACATGTTAAAATTGTTTTAAAAAAATGTGTGAGCCATCAGCTCGGATGTAGGGATCTCTCCGGCACCGAGGGCCAAGCCGAGGTGACAAACACATCATGCATGATATTACACATAAAAATAAATTGCCCATATGGCGAACAATTCATCATCTCTAATGAAATGTTTAATTCGTATATATTTGATGATGATCTGGTATCACCAATATGGTTGTATGCATATACATCATACCGGTAAGATGAGAGAAAACACTTAAAAGGGGGAGTGGTCTCATCATATATCTATGTATGCCGGTATAATATAAAAGTAAAAATATGTATGAATATAATGTTGTAAAATTCATATATAATAAATGCAGTTAGGGGAAGAAATATATATACCTATTAAAAATGTATATTATTTTAAAAAAAGATACAACTATAAAAATGTATATATAAAAAAATATATGGATCTGCTATTGTGAACTGTGTATATATACTCCTTATATGAATCCATCTAATGATTGCTTATAAAGCAATTGAGGTCTAGGTCAATGTTCAAGCCATGCGGACTAAGGGTATTAGTAAGAAATATCCACTCTGTTTCTTTTTTGGATGTTTCCCTTATTCTGTTAGACCCCCTCCAATTAGGGTCTACCTTATCTATACCCCAGAATTTTAGACCTATTGTTTTTTTTTGATGTTTCTCCAAAAAATGCAGTGATACACTGTGATCTTCATAACCCGTTGAGATGTTATATATATGTTCCGAGACCCTCTTAGAGAGTTTGCGTTTGGTACGCCCTATGTACATAAGGCCGCAAGGGCACTCTAGGGCATATATTACGTGCGTAGTTGCACAAGTAATACTCTCTTTGATTTTAAAAAGTCTTCCATTGGCTGTAGAGGAAAATTCAGTAAGTCCTCTTAAGTGTGTTGAGACTTGACGGCAGGATTTTCACCTTCTACAAGCTGTAAAGCCTGGTCTATTCCAGAACATTTGCAGTTTTTTTGGAGGATCAAGGACTTTTTTGACTATGTGGTCCCCAAAAGAAGGTGCCTTCCGATATATGAAGGGGGGTACTGCATGTAACTGGATATTCAGTGTTCTATCCATTTTCAGAATATCCCAATGTTTTTTAAAATCCCAATGGAACTCTAACTTAATATTATTTGTGTTGGTGTTCAATCCACTCACTCATGAAGAGGTTTGCGAGGCTGGGTGCAAATTTAGCACCCATGGCTACGCCAGTTTTTTGACTGTAATATTCTCCTCCGTACCAAAAATAATTGTGGGTTAAACAGAACTCTAGGGCCATTTTGAGAAACTTCTTTTGTATATATGGGAGTTCATCCCTTTTACAGAGAGCTAAATTTGCACCCAGCCTCGCAAACCTCTTCATGAGTGAGTGGGAGGACAGATGGATCTATCAGAACAAACGTAAAGAACTCATATTTTACCAACGTTACATAGATGACCTATTTATTATTTGGGAAGGATCAGAAGAATCACTTAAACTTTTTGCTGATGGATTGAACACCAACACAAATAATATTAAGTTAGAGTTCCATTGGGATCAAGAAAAAATCAATTACCTGGATGTGACCGTAATGAAAGGTGAAATACATTTTTATACCAAGGCATTTTTTAAGGATTCGGATCGCAATAGCTACATCCCCTTACAAAGTGGCCACCACCCGAGATGGTTAAAGAACATCCCAAAGGGCCAATTCACAAGAATAAGACGGAATTGCACTGATGACAATGATTATCTAAATCAGGCAACCACAATTAAAGAACGTTTTGTGGAAAAGGGGTACAATGAAGCACAACTAAATCTCCTTATAGATGCAGTAGGAAGCAATAAGCAGGATAACTTACTAGAACCAAAGATTAGACCAACCAACCAACAACATGAATGGGGTTTTATTTCCAACTATCACGAACAATACAAAGATATAGAGGCTATTTTTAAAAAACATTGGGATATTCTGAAAATGGATAGAACACTGAATATCCAGTTACCTGCAGTACCCCCCTTCATATATCGGAAGGCACCTTCTTTTGGGGACCACATAGTCAAAAAAGTCCTTGATCCCCCAAAAAAACTGCAAATGTTCTGGAATAGACCAGGCTTTACAGCTTGTAGAAGGTGCAAATCCTGCCGTCAAGTCTCAACACACTTAAGAGGACTTACTGAATTTTCCTCTACAGCCAATGGAAGACTTTTTAAAATCAAAGAGAGTATTACTTGTGCAACTACGCACGTAATATATGCCCTAGAGTGCCCTTGCGGCCTTATGTACATAGGGCGTACCAAACGCAAACTCTCTAAGAGGGTCTCGGAACATATATATAACATCTCAACGGGTTATGAAGATCACAGTGTATCACTGCATTTTTTGGAGAAACATCAAAAAAAACCAATAGGTCTAAAATTCTGGGGTATAGATAAGGTAGAATCGGAAGTGAAGGGGCGCTAATGACACAAAATCAATGCAAATTATGTGTATATATATATACATTAAAATGTGTAATCTCTTAGAAAAACATAAATTATTAGTGAAAAGTCCATACAGTGAAACCAAAAATTATTATTAAATAATGAATTGAGTCCAAATAGTGCTAAAAAATATAAGCACCCAATAGTGATTCTCGGTTCAAACAAAGACGTAAATATTGCAGTTCTGGAACCTCCACCATATGTTTGCACCCGGTGAGATCAATAGAAATGGCTCCTTACCAATATTAGTAGACTCTTTTAATTAAAAAAGAAGTCATAAATCGCTTGTGTCAATGGGATGACTCAGAGTGATCCAGATAGGCACGTTCAGATGATCCAGCATTCATATAAATAGGAACAGAAGAGCAATCATAGTGAAGTACTGTTTATTAAAACAAAATTAAAAAGTAACATGCCAAATGGCTGCTTACTCAGGTTGTGCCCTGATCCCGGCACTGAGGCTTTATGGCGTTATTCGATATCCAATCGAACTCAGATATGGTACGATAATCCGTCGCGCTGGTCGTCTCAATGGCCGGCGTACGTTCCACCGTCGAAGTAACGTGGATTCGGAGATGGATCGAAAATACGTCGCACTGCTAGTTTCGATAGCCGGCGTGCGTTCCACCGTCGAAAACCAACGGACCCGGAAATCGGAAGTGGTAGGGAAAAAGCGTGACTGGTTAGCGCCTCGACGTACGTTTCGTGGATTACGTCATCAGGAAGCGTAACCAGTCACGCTATAGAGTTGTATTTAACCCAATGGCCTATTAAGATTGATAGGGGAACTAGCCAATCGAATTTAAAGCCTCGGTCCCGCTATCACACACCATACATTGTATATATCAACAACACCTGCAAGATGCTGCGTTGGCAAATCAATTGACAATAATGTCATAAACATCCAGTGTACTATATACATGCACCATTCTCAATCAATGGTATGTAAAAATACGTGTTACAATGCCAATATAAATGGCGGTAAGTTTAAAATGAATTGATATTACTTTCCAACATAATGTAATTGGAATTACACTTCACATTGAAATTACAATAAAACTAAAAACATATAAAATAACAAATTAAAGTACCCTTGTGAGAAACCAACATTGATATTGACTACCTCAAAGTATGTTATATGCTGCTGCTGTTCTTACAATACCCATTACTACCAATCAGGTGTACTAGCTGTACTAATGGTTGGTAATTAGTACAGTATGTTGGAAAACTTTGATAACAAAATTATACATATTCTATTTCAAAAAATTCCAAAAAATTGGTCCCTTTTATTTGTTGCTCAGAAAGCAATTGAGGTCTAGTTCTACATTCATGCCTTGGGGTTGCATGGCACGTAGGCGATGTATCCATAAAGTCTCGTTTTGGGATACCGCCTTGGTGAGATCTGAACCTCGCCAATGACTAGTTACTCTATCTATCCCATAGAACGTCATTTGTCGAGGGTCTTTATTATGACAAAGGTCAAAATGTTTTGAGACACTGTGGTTGGGATACCCATTTATAATGTTTGCCACATGCTCATTGATACGCACTTTGAGTTCTCTAGTAGTGCGCCCTACATACTGTAAGTGACAAGGGCACTCGATGACATATGTCACAAACCTAGAATGACAGGTGATAAGTGGTTTGATTTTAAATTCTTGCTGTGTGACATTAGATTTAAACTGGAGTTTTTTCTTGCCCTGTCTCTTTGATGTTTTACAAGATCTACACCTAGTGCAATAATAGAAGCCTGGAGTATCCAGGAACGTAAGAGGTTTTTCTGGGGGGTCTGGTACGTTACGTGCTACCATATTTCTCAACCCAGGGGCTTTTGTGTAAATAAATTTTGGTTTGGCTGGTAGTACTGTAGCCAAATCATTGTCTTTCAATAATATTGGCCAAAATTGTTTAATAACTTTTTCTACACTCTTATATTCTCTATGGAACCCTGTCAAGAATGTTATCTCTCCATGGAAGGGAGCCCTAGTTTTTGGTGCTAGCAAAACTGGCCTTTCCATTGCCATTACTTCTTTTTTCGTAGTCTCAAGATTTTGGGCATTGTACCCCTTTTCTACAAATTTGTCTACCAACATATTTGCTTGTACGTCAAAATCAGTAATCTGGTCACAATTGCGGAGTATGCGCATAAGTTGGCTTTTGGGGACACCCCCTAGCCATTTTGGGTGGTGGCAGCTGGAAAGTGCGACATAACCATTCCGGTCTGTCGGTTTGAAGTAGGTTTTAGTACTAATTCGATTACCTCTTTTTGTTAGCGTGAGATCCAGATAATTAATAGTAGACAAGTTGAATTCTGCTGTAAATTTTAACTCATATTGGTTGTTGTTCATTGCCATTATGAAGTTCTCCAAGGAGGGTAAGTTACCATCCCAAAACAGTATAATATCGTCGATATAGCGTTTATAATACAGGAGAGCTTTGTTTTCTTCTTTATATATCGTTTCCCTTTCCCACCTATTTAGAACCAAATTGGCTACACTCGGCGCGTATCTAGCGCCCATGGCGACTCCTTTTGTTTGATTATAATACTTGTTCTGCGCCCAAAAATAATTATTACCCATGGCCTGTTTCAAGCCCTGTACTATAAACTGAATTTGGATCGTTTGTAGATCAGTACCTGTTTCTAAAGATTCGGTGACTGCTATAATAGCATCTGACTGCTTAATGTTTGTATACAGGGATTCTACATCCACTGTTACTAACCATGTATCCGTGGTTACCCGTATTGTGGCTAATGCATTTATTAACTGGGTACTATCCTTCAAATACGATTGGCCTTTTTGTACTAGTGGTTGTAAAAATTGATCGAGGTATTCACCCAGTCTGGAATAAAGTGACCCGATCCCACTAACAATGGGTTGGCCTGGGGGGTTGGTATTGTTTTTATGTATTTTTGGTGCGATGTACAGTACCGGAGTACGCGGTACCTCAGGCACTAGATATAGTGCTTCTTTTGGGGTAAGAATAGTTTTTGAGACTCCTTCTTCGACCCAGGTTTTTAATTGTACTTTTAGTCTACATACTGGGTCACTTAATAAAGGCGTATAGGTGTTGGTATCATCCAGCAGCCGCTGGACTTCCTTGTAGTAACTTTCTTTAGTAAGTACTACCACACCCCCCCCTTTGTCTGCAGTGCGCACCACTATGTTTTTATTCTTCTCTAATTTTGTAATACCTTCCCTCAACAGTCTATTGGGTTTGGAATTTTTGGTGTCTAAAGATCTAATTTCTTCCTGCACCATATTCCTAAATACTTGTATATGATGATGTGTGCCCTTTTTGGGATTAAAGGTGGAGTTATTTTTTAAAGTAGTATGTTGATACCCCGTAGTGTCAACCTGAGGGGTATTCAGGGTTTGTTGGGCAAAATGTTTTTTAATATTCAACTTTCTAACAAATTTTTCCACATCGATAAATACCTCAAATTTATCCATGTGCTTATCTGGTGCAAATTTCATACCTTTTGAAAGTACTTCCAATTCCGCATTGGTAAAATCAATTCCCGCTAGGTTGTAAATCCCCTCATTTAATCGTCTCGTGGTCTTTTTCTTTCGGGTTCCCCCTCTCTTACCTCTTTTTCTATGTTTTTTGCAGGCTGGTGAGGGACGGGACTGGCAATTTTGTACGGCTCTTTCCAGCCTCTCCATTCCCCCCCTCCCCGCGGTTGGTTATTTTGGTAATATGAGGCTCTCCCTCTGTGGTTACCTCTATGTTGCCCCCGTGGTGGTCTGGGTATGTACTGGCTGGGACCCTGATTGTAATAATAGTAATTGTCCTCTCCCCCTCTATCATCTAATGGGGCATACCTATTGTATGTGGGTGCACCATATGTAGGGTACGTGTTGTAGGCTTGTGGGTACTGTGGAGTCTGGTTGTTAGGTGGTCGGTTCCTATCTACCAGTGGGTACGGGCCTTTACTTTTATTAGGGCCTTTGGGATGTTTTTTAGGGGTGCTGGTGTTTTTGTTGGATTTATCCATGCCTTGGGTAGTCCCTATACGCACTTCTTTTCCTATCTCCCCAGTTGTTAATTTTGATTGCGTTGGATCTAAATCTGACTGCCATTTGTATACCTTATGTTCATCATAATCTGTGATGTCTCTCTGGTATTTTTTCAATTTCTTTTGTTTGATTTCACCATCATATTTAGACAGATGCACCTGTAAGGTTTGGGATCTATCTAAGAACTCCTGGGAGCCCATATGCGGTCTCATTTGTTCTCTGAGATCCGCTATGTTGGCCTCCAAGAGCTCATTTTTGGACCTACGCCTTCGAATCATTAGTTGTAACAACTTCTGTTCACAAGCGTTAAAAAATTGGAACCATTCATCCGTCTGTGTAAGGTCCTCAATTCCATCACCCGGGTGTACATCCCATCTCAACCTCCGTGGTGTGAGATTTTTTGAGATATACATCTCAAACGATGCAATGTCCCACCACAAACGAATTTGTTTTTCTAGATCAAATTGTAATTTTTTAAAACCTCTATCTAAATCTAAGTTTGGAGTGGGTTGTTGTAGAAAAATTTCTTCTACATTGATCTCACGACCTTGCATAAAATTAAAAACATCCATGTCTGCAATACACCAAACTAAAAATTATTAGCTGAATTATGTGGAAAAAATGTGTATAATTTGCGCCACAGGAAATACAATATTAGTTCTCCCAACAAGAGGGTAGAATTAATTGTAATTAAACCTAAATAAATTAAATATACCAGTTTAAAAAGCTGCCACCTAAAAAAATTTCAGAGTGTGAAAATACAAATAGAATCGGAAGTGAAGGGGCGCTAATGACACAAAATCAATGCAAATTATGTGTATATATATATACATTAAAATGTGTAATCTCTTAGAAAAACATAAATTATTAGTGAAAAGTCCATACAGTGAAACCAAAAATTATTATTAAATAATGAATTGAGTCCAAATAGTGCTAAAAAATATAAGCACCCAATAGTGATTCTCGGTTCAAACAAAGACGTAAATATTGCAGTTCTGGAACCTCCACCATATGTTTGCACCCGGTGAGATCAATAGAAATGGCTCCTTACCAATATTAGTAGACTCTTTTAATTAAAAAATAAGTCATCTAGTAGTGCGCCCTACATACTGTAATTCTAGGTTTGTGACATATGTCATCGAGTGCCCTTGTCACTTACAGTATGTAGGGCGCACTACTAGAGAACTCAAAGTGCGTATCAATGAGCATGTGGCAAACATTATAAATGGGTATCCCAACCACAGTGTCTCAAAACATTTTGACCTTTGTCATAATAAAGACCCTCGACAAATGACGTTCTATGGGATAGATAGAGTAACTAGTCATTGGCGAGGTTCAGATCTCACCAAGGCGGTATCCCAAAACGAGACTTTATGGATACATCGCCTACGTGCCATGCAACCCCAAGGCATGAATGTAGAACTAGACCTCAATTGCTTTCTGAGCAACAAATAAAAGGGACCAATTTTTTGGAATTTTTTGAAATAGAATATGTATAATTTTGTTATCAAAGTTTTCCAACATACTGTACTAATTACCAACCATTAGTACAGCTAGTACACCTGATTGGTAGTAATGGGTATTGTAAGAACAGCAGCAGCATATAACATACTTTGAGGTAGTCAATATCAATGTTGGTTTCTCACAAGGGTACTTTAATTTGTTATTTTATATGTTTTTAGTTTTATTGTAATTTCAATGTGAAGTGTAATTCCAATTACATTATGTTGGAAAGTAATATCAATTCATTTTAAACTTACCGCCATTTATATTGGCATTGTAACACGTATTTTTACATACCATTGATTGAGAATGGTGCATGTATATAGTACACTGGATGTTTATGACATTATTGTCAATTGATTTGCCAACGCAGCATCTTGCAGGTGTTGTTGATATATACAATGTATGGTGTGTGATAGCGGGACCGAGGCTTTAAATTCGATTGGCTAGTTCCCCTATCAATCTTAATAGGCCATTGGGTTAAATACAACTCTATAGCGTGACTGGTTACGCTTCCTGATGACGTAATCCACGAAACGTACGTCGAGGCGCTAACCAGTCACGCTTTTTCCCTACCACTTCCGATTTCCGGGTCCCTTGGTTTACGACGGTGGAACGCACGCCGGCTATCGAAACTAGCAGTGCGACGTATTTTCGATCCATCTCCGAATCCACGTTACTTCGACGGTGGAACGTACGCCGGCCATTGAGACGACCAGCGCGACGGATTATCGTACCATATCTGAGTTCGATTGGATATCGAATAACGCCATAAAGCCTCAGTGCCGGGATCAGGGCACAACCTGAGTAAGCAGCCATTTGGCATGTTACTTTTTAATTTTGTTTTAATAAACAGTACTTCACTATGATTGCTCTTCTGTTCCTATTTATATGAATGCTGGATCATCTGAACGTGCCTATCTGGATCACTCTGAGTCATCCCATTGACACAAGCGATTTATGACTTCTTTTTTAATTAAAAGAGTCTACTAATATTGGTAAGGAGCCATTTCTATTGATCTCACCGGGTGCAAACATATGGTGGAGGTTCCAGAACTGCAATATTTACGTCTTTGTTTGAACCGAGAATCACTATTGGGTGCTTATATTTTTTAGCACTATTTGGACTCAATTCATTATTTAATAATAATTTTTGGTTTCACTGTATGGACTTTTCACTAATAATTTATGTTTTTCTAAGAGATTACACATTTTAATGTATATATATATACACATAATTTGCATTGATTTTGTGTCATTAGCGCCCCTTCACTTCCGATTCTATTTGTATTTTCACACTCTGAAAATTTTTTAGGTGGCAGCTTTTTAAACTGGTATATTTAATTTATTTAGGTTTAATTACAATTAATTCTACCCTCTTGTTGGGAGAACTAATATTGTATTTCCTGTGGCGCAAATTATACACATTTTTTCCATATAGATAAGGTAGACCCTAATTGGAGGGGGTCTAACAGAATAAGGGAAATATCCAAAAAAGAAACAGAGTGGATATTTCTTACTAATACCCTTAGTCCGCATGGCTTGAACATTGACCTAGACCTCAATTGCTTTATAAGCAATCATTAGATGGATTCATATAAGGAGTATATATACATAGTTCACAATAGCAGATCCATATATTTTTTTATATATAAATTTTTATAGTTGTATCTTTTTTTAAAATAATATATATTTTTAATAGGTATATATATTTCTTCCCCTAACTGCATTTATTATATATGAATTTAACAACATTATATTCATACATATTTTTACTTTTATATTATACCGGCATACATAGATATATGATGAGACCACTCCCCCTTTTAAGTGTTTTCTCTCATCTTACCGGTATGATGTATATGCATACAACCATATTGGTGATACCAGATCATCATCAAATATATACGAATTAAACATTTCATTAGAGATGATGAATTGTTCGCCATATGGGCAATTTATTTTTATGTGTAATATCATGCATGATGTGTTTGTCACCTCGGCTTGGCCCTCGGTGCCGGAGAGATCCCTACATCCGAGCTGATGGCTCACACATTTTTTGAAAACAATTTTAACATGTAGTTTTTATCAGTTCAAATTATGAATTTTTAAAAAAAAAATCATGCGTTTGTCTGCAATTTTATGCATGCATTTTTTTCACATTTTTTATACAATCCTTGTGTATTATTTCAATACATATATGCATATATTTTTTAATATATGTGTATTGTATTTGGACATTTTTTAATTTATTTTGTTCTATCGGAATTTTTGGTTTGCAATTAAAACATTATATTTTTTGCCCCAGGCACTAATATAACGATCCATCCCTCCCAGTGAGGTGATGTTGAATCCTATGGGGCAGATTCACAAAGACGTAATATTCCGCTGCGTAATCGAAATACGGTACGCTGCCGTATTTCACCAGACTCTACACCGAATTCAGGTAGTTTTTTTGCGCGTACGCTATTGTTTCGTATTTTTTTTCCGCCGCGCAATCGAAATACGTGATTAGGGGGCGTGAAGCATTTAAATTAAGCGCGTCCCCGCGACGATCGAACTGCGCATGCTCTGTTCAGGAATTTCCCGCCGTGCATTGCGCGAAATCACGTCGTGACGTCATTCGTTGTTTGAGTAGCGGCGTTTACGAACATTCCTATTCCCGGACGACTTACGTTAAAAATAATAAAAGACATCGGAAAACGTTGAAATTCGACGCGGGAACGACGGCCATACTTAACATGGGCTGTCTAATATTAGACCAGCAAAAAGCAGGTATAGTGAAACGGAAAAAAAAGATGACTAAAGGTGCCGTAAGAGATTGCGTTGAAAGTGCGAAATTTTGTGGATTGCAGGCAAAAGCTCATTAGCATACCCTGACGGCGAAAAACAACAGGAAGTCCGCCCAGTGGCCGCAATTTTCTGGCAGCGTAGATCTGAAGGCGTACTAACACGTAATACAGTCGAAATGAAGCCCGCAGGTGTCTTTTCATGGTTTGAGGATTTCGACTAGCGTAAAAACGCCCGTAAGTCGAAATTACTCCAGTCTAACAACATTTACACAGGCGTAATCGCTTTGTGAATCTAGGCCTATGTCTTTTAATGAGGAGACCATAGCAACTAGACTTGCAGATACATGGAACGGCAAAAAGATGGAAAAAACACATCTCCGCTGTTATGAGCAGAGAGGCTAAGTGTTAGTGCAAACGGAGGAGACTTTGTACTCAGCAGTCCGTTTTACTAATAGCACAAACAATGACATATAGACTGCAGCCAAGCTACCTGACTCTCACGAGTCAGTGCGAGCGGATTTGCATATAGAGGAGGACTCACACAGCTGGACACGCTGATATTGTCCTCCCTGTCAGTCGCATCATGAATTAGGGGCGGAGTGGTACGCCCCTTTTCCCTATTTATATTCGGAGAGCTGGAAGTGTAGCCACGCCCTCGGAAGACGTGAGCACCAATCACGAAACGCGTCAGGGCGTGGCTACACGACCAGCGTACAACATACACACGAGGAGTCATCTGGACCCGAGATCCAGCAGAGTAAGCCGAGCTGACAAGCACAGCTACCCGCAGCTATCCGCATTCCAGTGTCTCTTTGATGTGCTGTTTTTATCGCATACACATTGTAAGCATATGCTAGTGTGGGGCATTTAATCTTGAATAAAACTGTATTACACTATATTCTTCTCCTCTCTCTTCACTTTCATGACCACTCATGAATCAATTTCCATGAACCAACACTAATCACCTGGGTGACATTAACTTGGATTCCTCGTGGAGAGTAAGAGGAATGAGAATACCTGAACCGAGGAGGAGACCTTACCTTTGATTTCTACAGGCACACATATCACTACTATCTGGTGAGTAGAACTCCTAAGGGAGACACCCTTGCAAAGAGCAGAGAGATACAGACAAGATTAACCCCTCACTGGAAGCATATGATTTCTTTAAAGAGACTTTGCTAATGATTCAGCCAGATCTGACAACATATATATATATGATTGCTGCTAATGTTTATTCATTGCTGGACATTATTATTATTATCTTACATACTAATCATTATTAATGTGATTTTTTTTTAGATCATTTTAGCAGATTTTATGTGTTTTTTTGGGATCCACAGATTACTTAAATTAACCCATACAGCGCTGTTAATGTTTCCCACCATAGAAACATATCACTATACATACCTAAACCCTATTGAGCATCTGTTGGGCATCCTCAAACGAAAGATGGAGGAGCGCAAGGTCTCCAACATCCACCAGCTCCGTGATGTCTTCATGGAGGAGTGGAAGAGGACTCCAGTTGCAATCTGTGAAGCTCTGGTGAACTCAATGCCCAAGAGGGTTAAGGCAGTGCTGGAAAATAATGGTGGCCACACAAAATATTGGTACTTTGGGCCCAATCTGGACATTTTCACTTAGGGGTGTACTCCTTTTGTTGCCAGCTGTTTAAACATTAGTGGTTGCATGTTGAGTTATTTTGAGGGGACAGTAAATGTACATTGTTATACAAGCTGTATACTCACTACTTTACATTTTAGCAAAGTGTAATTTATTCAGTGTTGTCACATGAAAAGATATAATAAAATATTTACAAAAATGTGAGGGGTGTACTCACTTTTGTTAGATACTGTATATACCCCTGTCACATTTTGCATTGATGCCTTTAAATATTTGTAAGGAGTTTGAAAACTTTTAATGTATGCACGACCGCACAGTTGTCAGTTAAATTGAAGCAAGAGGCCGAATTGCAAAAAGTGCTCTGGTCAGGAAGGGGGTAAATTCTTCCGGGGCTGAAGTGGTTAAGACTGCACTTTTTTTTTACGTATCCATGATTGGCTATTTAGAGTGAACCCCGATTTATCTTATTTACTAAGATTCACTTTGTAAAGTGAACAGCTTATGCTCCTGTAGTCAGTTAACCCTCTGGCATATATAGGAGTAGCACTTTGTTCAAATGCATAACCCAACATTCATAATCAAAGCCCAAAGCAATAATAATTTGTTTTAAAGTGTGCAGCCTTTAATAAAGTGTAATTTTATAAACAAGTGCTCATTGTGTATCTCTTTCATTAACTTATCTTAGAAAAAATACAATTAAGGATAACATAATATATTTATACAATACAATATATATATATATGTAATAGTTACAAAAGTCAAGGAAAATATACTGTACATATGTCATGTTACTGAGGGGCACACAGTCATTTTCAATGTTTTGACTAGGAACATTATTTGGAAACATCTGGAGGGATCATATACATTTTTATGAGCTCATACCTTGATCATCTGCAGCACAGGTTTTCCAGGAATGTCATGGAATGTTTTTTATTGTATCAGAAAAAATAAATAAAACGATAAGGTATGCTAATTTTAGATGAATGCCATGGTTCAGGGATTATGACAAAATTGCTCTGTAAACAATTCTATGTTCTAAAATTAGTGGTATTACTTAAAGCTTAAAGAGGCGACTTAAAAATAATATAAAAAATAGGACTAGAGAAATTAGATACAAAATACACAATAACTATACACTAGCAGAGCCTCAAGGGAACATTTCCTAATAAAAGCAAGGTTGCTGCTTTTGCTTACTTCTAATTCTGCAAATGTATAGCTTCCTGCTGCAACATTGACCTTCTGATCAGCATGCTTGTTTGAGGTTAGTGGCTCATAGAGTACTCAAGTCAGTAGGTCAACATGATAGCCAAGTGACTAGTATTAGCAAATTGCGCTGTTCTTTTTTGTACATGTTTTGCATATCCTTACCTCCAGTGGCGTCGCTATCAGGTTGCGGGGGCTGCGGCCCGCACCCGGGTGACACCCATCAGAGGAGTGACACCAGAGCCTTTTTTGGCCAGCGACCACCTCCGGACCTCTGGCGATAGCCCCTTACGTGCACTCACTGCTTTCACTTTCACACAGAACAGGTGACAGGCGACAGCGTGCACAGTCCTCCCTGCCCAGCAGTATCTCTATGAAAGGGGGAGGGGCGGGGGATGATGTGCACGACAGCTCTACCATCCCTGCAGCGGCTACACTATCCCGGCCAGCGGCGGATCCACTATCCCGGCCAGGGGCTTCACTATCCCGGTCACCGGCGGCTCCACTACACCGTCAACCAGCTCCACTATGCCGGTCACCAGCAGCTCCACTATTCCGGTTAGCCGCGACTCCACTATCCCAGCCCAGTAGCTCCTTCTACAGCCCATGTATGCAGACTGCACACCATCTGTAAGTTGAAGCTGCTCTTTGGCAGCAGCCCCTCTGTCCACTCTTCTGTGTGGTGAAGCATGCAGTACTTAACTTTGCACCTTATACATAGAGAACTCTCGAGCCTTGCACCCTGAACATAGCAATCCTTGCACCCTGGCTGTACATATAGCGATCCTTGCACCCTGTACATAGCGATCCTTGCACCCTGTACATAGTAATCCTTGCACCCTGGCTATACATATAGCAATCCTTGCACCCTGTACATAGCGATTCTTGCACCCTTTACATAGTAATCCTTGCACCCTGGCTGTACACATAGCAATCCTTGCACCCTGGCTGTAATATAGCGATCATTACACCCTGTACATAGCGATCCTTGCACACTGTACATAGTAATCCTTGCACCCAGGCTGTACATAGCGATCTTTGCACCCTGTACATAGCAAACTTCTGGGCCCTGCACCGTATACATAGCAAACTTCTACACCCTGTTTGTATCCCATTCCTGAACATTGCACTCTGTATGTAGTGTACTTCTGAACCCTGTGCATACTGCCCTCAGAGTATTTAACAATGCCTTTGTATGGTCCTCCCAATTCAGCCACACCTACCCTTTAATGCGGTGTGCTTTTGGCTATTAACATACTGTAACGGTCACCACCATTTACGATCTTCCATCAACCCACCCAAGACAAGACAGCTTATCCGACACTCTGACAAACCAGCAGACACGATCTATTACATTTCTCAGAATAAAGACGAGACAAGCTCCGTTCTCTGTCACTTTTAATGGTGACTCTCAGTCTTATATAGTTACAAACATGTCACAGGGACAATGAAACTCTCCACCCCCCAACATCACACAATGGGGCTTCAGTATACATTTTAGATAGACACTCTGGCACCGGTCTGACATAATTAACATGACCTAATTACTATACCTGAGAGGTCACATTCCACAGACTTTTCGGCACCGGTCTGACATAATTACCATGAACTGATTACTACAGCTGTCATGTTAGACGCTGCGGCACCGAAAGTACAGGAGGTACTTACTACAGCCGACAAGTCACATCTATTATCAATAGAATTCACACAAAACAGCATCACACAATGAGTTCCCCTCAATCCACATCTTAGACAGACGTTCTGACTTCGCGACAAGCTGAAACATAATTGACATGCTAACCCACTACTCTTGAAAGTCTATCATCAATAGACTTTCACACCATACAGTGTCATTAGCTTTCACAATGATAGGTCTTTCAGAAGCCGGACTCAATTAGCATCTCAACAGCCTAGGTTACACAGAGGAATGAGTCACTATTGACCGGTAGGGTCAGAATAAGCCAACAACTTGTAAAATCTCAAGATATCCTGCAATAAATGATTTATCAGTAATGTCCCATCTCATGTAATTTGATATAATTTCTCAGTCACCCTATGCCCCTATCGGACATAGGGTGACCCTAGACCCAAGAGTCATCAGTGACGCTGGCCCAGAAGTATCCCCCATCTTTCAAAATTCTCTGGGTGTCACGGGCCAATCCGTTACACATACTACTTGGGATAGACTGTTGTGCCTATGGCTCTTTGCTAAGGGATATTTACTCTCAAATTACCTCAGTTATATTTGCGACTCTTATGCAACTATTAGTTGTTGCTACAACTCCTATTTACTATGTGTACTCTCAAAATACCTGAGCGATAATTGCCTCTCATATGTAATTATTAGTTGTCTCAAAAACGCCTAATTACTACGTGCTTGACATAAGTGCTATCTGTTTATGGGCCTATGCCCCAAGTTGCGGAACATGTTCGCCTAAACTTTTCTATGCTAAGGGTTGACGTATTTCATACCTTCTCCCTTAGTGGCCTAATGCACGACGCTATGTAAATACTGATAATCACTTGCATACAGTTGTGCATTGGAATCTTTTAGTGCATACTATAATTGTAAACAACATAGTACAAAATGAAACTGCGCCAATAAAAAAACTGGCAACCAAATGCTAGTATTAAATGTCAAGGAAAAAGTCCTGTTTAAATCCCAGATCTAAATAAATGGATATGGTAGTAGATGAAAAAAGTCCCAAATATGTAGAATCATAGCCCACAGACAGGACAAACAGCACCACCGTAAATTGGACTTCTGTGAAGAAACCACCACCTTATGGAAAGCCACTTACCGGAACCAACAGGCAAATGAGCATTGAGCATAAATTCCATCCACAGGTTGAAACACCAGATAGCAAGGATTCCAATGAGCAGACGTCCAATGGTGAGCTTAGGTACTCGTAGATACAAGGTCCCGGTTCATATATGCAGAGAAGAGATGGACCATAGCATAATTCCATATAAAAGGTTTAATAAAATAAAAGAATCGTACTTACAAACAAATGTGTTTTAAAAGAATATAGACAAATGCCGGTCGGCACTATAGGAGCCCTTCCTCCTCACGTTGAGTGCGGTGACGTCAGTGTATGCCATTCCAGACGCGTTTCGTCATCAGTAGACGTTCTTAATGTATTTGCCCGTGAAAAGGCGACACACTAGTATTTACAGAGTTCATAGTTAATCTTGAATTATGGCCCTTGAATTACTGTTCTCACTCTAATGTTCGTGTTGATACCTCACATGTGTGCAATCACCGTTTACACACACGTGCAGGAACTTATACTTGATTAACTGCTTTCCTGACTGTAGCAGCCAGGGAATGACAGCCCAGAAAGGAGACTTGACAAATTAATTATTGCTTCCAGGTTGCAGAGGCGATGGGGGGACAGACGGTTCTTGATCTTTTTTGTAGCTTACTATTCCCAGCTTTTACCACAGTCTCGGGCTACTTTGAGGTACAGGAGAGCCCAAGAACCACTGGGGGGAGGGGGGTTCCCTCCCCCCAGTGTTTTTTTGGAAAAAATTATACTAAGATCATGTCTACAGCTGCAGCCATGAGCTTCTTGTAACCACTTGCATCCAGGATGTTTTGTATGTTCAGTGTAAGAGATACCAGGTGGTAAATAACTATCTATACCCTAGTACAGGGCTCAAAATTTCAGGTCCTGAGCTACTAGCCAGGCATCAAGACTCGCCACCAGTTGCCCCGCCCAACCCCTACCATGTGCCGCCCCCTAGACACGCCCTCATAAATCTCATAAAATTACACTTAAATGTTTTATGTAGAATTAAGTTATTAAAATAAATATTAACAACTGTATCTGTGCCCAAAAATGCAGCCTGCCCATGTCTACCAATGCAGCAAAATGTCCCTATTATCCAGCCAGAGTCCCCCCACAATTGTAGCCAAAGCCCCCCCACAATTGTAGCCAGAGTCCCCCCACAATTGTAGCCAGAGTCCCCCCCCCACATTATGCAGCCAGAGTCCCCCCACATATTGCAGCAAGAGTCCCCCCCACACATATTGCAGCCAGAGTCCCCCCCCCACACATATTGCAGCCAGAGTCCCCCCCACACATATTGCAGCCAGAGTCCCCCCCACACATATTGCAGCCAGAGTCTCCCCCACACATATTGCAGCCAGAGTCCCCCCACACATATTGCAGCCAGAGTCCCCCCCACACATATTGCAGCCAAAGTCCCCCCCCACACATATTGCAGACAGAGTCCCCGCCACATATTGCAGACAGAGTCCCCCCACACATATTGCAGCCAGAGTTGACCCACACATGTTGCAGCCAGAGTCGACCCACACATGTTGCAGCCAATGTCCCCCCACACATGTTGCCGCCAGAGTCCCCCCCACATGTTGCAGCCAGAGTCGTCGCCCCCCCCATCCTGCATCCTACCTGTGCTGGGTAGGAGAGGAGCCGCCGCCGAATGGTTCAAACTGTGGGGAACATTACAGCTTTCAATTCAAAAGCTGTGTTCCCCGCTGCGCGCGTCATATACAGCCCCTCCTCTCTTGTCCGGAAAACTTTGATAGACAGATCAACCATCCAATCATGGGATGGGTGATATGTGGCGGCTCTGCTCTCCTTGCTCGCCCCCCCCCCCCTGCTCCCAATCAGCCCACACTAGCCGGCCCTCAAAATTTACTCGCAAAATGCAAGCAGGCAAGTTAAATTTTGATAGCTGCCCTAGTATATGTGCACAATTCCACCAGGACTCCTACTGGGCCCTTTTCTGATGGTACCTGTTTGTACATTGTATGTATGTATTATTTTTTAGTAATCTTTTCCTATATAAAGCTTGTAATATTTCCATACAGGTATGCTTGGTGATGGTTATTGTTATATACTGGTTGCAGTAGTTCTTTTGCTCCCAATTACTTTGATTAGATAACTGATAATTTCCCAGGAAGGGATCCCCTGTTCACAGAGTCCCTGTCCTGGGTGGAGTCACTGACAACTGTATCATGAAACCCACTCTTCCACTTAGCAAAGGTTTTGATTCTGTTATTTTCTACAGGTTTAACCCAATTTCCTGTTTGCGAATGGTCATTTGTCAAAGCCCTACCATGCAAAAGAGGGCTACACTAGTTTTCTTTGTGGTTGGAGATGTAGGTAGGGTTAATAGCCTCCCTGGCTTAGATGCCCACTTAAGCGTTTCCTGCTTCGTTCCCTTGTCTTTCCCTCACAGAGTTGGCTTTTCTCTGAGGACAGCTGCCGCCCACCATTGTCTCACCTCCCCTCCTTTTTTATGTCATATATGGACTACTGAACTATGACTGTTTTTTAGACATAAACATTGCCCATTTTTAGCATTCATTTATACCAGCCTTTGCGCTGGCAGTTTACCACAATTTTTTTGTAGATGCCCACTTGGTCTAAAGCAAATTGTGCTCAATACCAGACTTAATAACTGGTAATAAAAACTCATGTTGTTAAACTAACATACAGAAAATGCTAAACAGTTTAAAGGGTCACTAAAGGATTTTTTTTTTTAGCTAAATAGCTTCCTTTACCTTACTGCAGTCCTGGTTTCATGTCCTCACACTTCCTGGTTGTCTGTTTCCTTATGAATAAAGTCATGGGGGCTTCTCTCTGTGGTCTCTAATCAAGGAGGTGGTATTACTGTGTGTCTAAAACCCCCCAGTTTCATTTTAGAAACAAACACTGCCCTGTATTGGCTCTGTGTCTTCACAGAAGCATGAAACTAGATAAAAAAATGAAACTGAAACTGCAGGCACATTATATGATTGATTTTTATCTATTTTTAATCATTTTTAAAAGGAATCAGTTAACAATTATGTCTCTATACCCTGTAAACAGTCATTTCAGCAAACAAAATGTTTCCTTTACAACTCCTTTAACTGTAATTGAGCTGCTTTCTAAGCCTAGTTTGTCCTATTACCTATTCTACTTATTTTCAGTTTGCAAGGACTGCTCTATGTCATTCCATGTAGTGAAAGACAGGTGTACACCCCTATAAAAATGTACTATGAAATACTGAAATTTGTAGTTTAAAACAGTAATGCCCCATACACACAATCGGTTTTCCTGTTGGAAAAAGTCTGATGAGAGCTTTTGGTCGGGAATCCTGACTGTGTGTATGCTCCATTAGACTTTTTCCAATGGAAAAACTGCTGGAAAAACATAGAGAGCAGGTTCTCTATTTTCCCATCAGGAAAAAATCAGATCATAATTTCCTATCGTGTGTACAATTTCCGACGCGCAAAATTCCGTTGCATGCTTGGAGACAAATCGACCCATGCTCAGAAGCATAGAACTTAATTTTCTCAGCTCGTTGTAGTCTTTTACGTCACCGCGTTCTTGGCATTGCATCGGAAAAAAACATCCAACCAAAACCATCCAACGAGAAAAGTGATCATGTGTACGGGGCATAATACAAGCATTTGGCCCATTCATGCAAGACTCCAACTTGTCGAGTTATTTCGATTTTCTACAAAATTCTATGTACAAGAGTTTGCAAAAGGACAGAAGAAATTAGAAGTACTTGGTCTGGGACCTAATGATAAAACAAACATAAAGAAGCACAGAGGTGATTCCATTTTTCAAGCCAAGGCCATGTACCCTTTAATTTAAACAAACATGCTGAGAGAAAATATGCAGGCTGCTATTGCTGAATTCTGAACCATTGCAAACTATTCTAATTTTTTCTTTGATCAGAGTAAGTACCTAGTACAGAAAAATACAGACTTATGTTTGCAGGTGCCCCGGGGGTTGCAGAATATGTGTCAAAGAGCTCTTGGGTAACAAGTTGGGCACCAGGGATTTATATGTGTCCATATAAGGATTTCATCTAGCAAGAGATAGGCTTCTGTATTTTTTAAACCATAATAAAATGTTGCTTTATTTGCTTGAATGATACATTATCCAACAGGGTATGCAGCTGGGAATGCATGCTGGGACTTGCTTAATAGCTAAAAGGCCAAATGCTGTACAACAGTGGCCCCTTCCATGATACATTCATTGCATTGCCATTCCATATTTATATAACCATAGATGCTATTTGTATCTCCCATTTCTTTCATAGCTGATTCCACCCGTACTACGTTTTCATACAGAATGCAGTCCAAGTTTCATGTTTCTATTTTGTGCCTTAAAAAGAACAAAGGCTTGTAGAATTTAGGGCAAAAGAGGAACATCAAAGAATATTGGTCATGTTTATATTGGCATCTCTATTGCTTTATAAATGCAGATTGGAGTTTAGAGTACTGAAACGATTTCTGATAAATCACTAACTGCAATGTGAAACATAAACTGATACTTTGCAGAAAATTTACTAGCAAAGACAACACTGGCTAAAATATGTAACTTATAGTACGCCTGACACCTAACTGTACATACACTAATATTGTAGGATGCTCTGCCCCTAGGGAAGGGGGATACACAGCTCTAACTTCAGAAGCTTTGTTCCTCTTTAAGTGTTTGGTGCATGCTTTCTTTAAATACAGACATGCTTTGTAGTTTAAATGTGTTCAAAACTAATTTAATATTAGATAGCCCAATTAAAAATACTTCTGTTCAATGCCATTCCAAGCAACTGAAAGCAAGTGGGAACATACCATAAAATCTCATACCTGGACACTTTTTACCTGGAGGAAAACACAATCAATGGTCATTTGTCATTTCATGTCAGGTGCAGTTTCCTGTGGGATAAAATAATGTGTCATAACAAAATTAGATAAGAAGGGTATAAGGCGTTTAACTTTAAATAATAAATATTAAAATAGTAGAAATCTTCAATAGTGCATGGGTCTTCAATACATGAAAAATTGTGTGTGCTTCTTATAACGTGTGACTGGAATAACGAATAAACCAACCCCAGTGAAGAGATCTATTCCTGTGTAAAGAAGCTGTATAAATGGATAAATATAAAAAATATATGAATATATAAAAATTTGTGAAGCAAATAAATAAAAAAGTAAAAATACAATAAATAAATAAAACAATTAATAAAGTGCAGTGCAGCAAGCAGCAAATCTTAAGTGCAAATCCAAAAACACACACACACACAAGTACAAAATACAGTTCTTTGTGCTGGAAAATTTCTATCAGTGATCCACAGCGATGTGCCCAAAAAAGTACACAAAAGTGCAATTCACAAAACAGGTTCAAATTACAGTTGCAGTGATAATCAAAGGTGCAAGTGCTGATCTTCCAGTGCTCTCTGGTTCCCCCAGCCTCTCACCTTAATAGGCTTATGGATAAGCCTTTCTGTTAATACTCCTTTAAGAGGTCCCTCCACTCTAGTGATCCCACCCCCTGTCCTGGTTAATAGTATCTCAGACAGGCAGATAGAGAGATAGATCAATTTTATTGATAGTAAAAAACTCACATTTCAGTGGAGTGGTTAACAGCATAAAACGACAGTATTGTAAAGCAATTTTCCGGGTTCTGCTGTACCCGGAAATTACATCACCACGACTCTCCTGTCCTCACTAGTGTTGCTCACGAATATTCGAATTGTGAATATTCGGATCGAATATTGCATATTCGAGTAATCGCGCAATATCTCGAATATCGTGGTGAATATTCGCAATTCCGAATATTTGGATTTTTCAAAATTTATTTTTAAAACAGATCACATCCTAGTGATCTCCATCGACGTCTGAAAGCATTGCTGTGCTGATTAGAGAGACCCTGGGCCGAGTAGCTCATGCGATCCTTTTATGCTGCCGAATATTCGCAATGCGAATATTCGGCAATAGGAATATTGCGCGATTATTTTCTCCGCCCTTCATTTGCATCAGAGCCAATCAGAGTTCCCCTACCACAGTTGTCAGAGGTTAGCAACCTCCACATCAACCAATAGGAACCTGCCTGCACGACCATTATATAAGCTAACTCCCAGCATGATTTCATTGCAGATTCACATGGTGGTTATAGAGAGTGGAGTGTTTCTGTGCTATCTCTGAGCTTGCATTAGCATTGTAGTGCATTTCAGTTCTCTGGTTCCTGCTGTTTCATTTCAGTTCTCTGGTTCCTGCTGCTTATATTTCTAAACTGCTTTTTTCAAAGCAAGAGACCCAAAAGCTTTTTTAAAAGCTCATATTTGTGTTGTTGTTTTCCAGGTTAGTTTAGCTTAGTGTTAGATAGATAGATTTCAGTGTACTTAGTGTAATTGTACACTTCTTTAAGGTAGCTTAGTTTAGTGTGTGTTTAGTGTCTGTTTTTTGTTTTCTAAAAAAAACAGCAGCAGAGTTACTGTTGCATATTAGTTTAGTACTTGTAATCCTCGTCTTTGTCCTTGTCAGTCAGTTTAAAAAAAAAAAAAAAAAAAATTATTTTTTTTTAGCTTTAGTTTATTCATTTAAGTTTGTGACTAAGCACTGCAGATTTAGTGTTTAGTGCATAGCTGTGTAGTACGTCTTTGTCTGCGTGCCTGTCTTGTCCTTTATCACATTTACCCCCCCCCCCCCCAATAAAGTTTACCCACCCCCCCACATCAGCATGAGCAGCATACTTGGCCGTGGCCGTGGCAGCAGGGGTAGGGGAGTTACTCCCAGTGCTGGGTCGCTGCCAGCACGGGGTACCTCTCGCGCCCCTACTACTGGTAGAGGATCAGGTGGAAGGGGAGTCCGCCTCATCCGGGAGTTTTTCCCCTCGGGCAGCCGCCCGATATTGCCTTCCCAGGCTTCAGCAGTGGTGGAGTATATGGGGCACAGCAGTGCCACTGAGTCATCAGTGCCGACTCCAAGTAGCACCACCACCAGTACACCGGTGCCTTTAGTACCCACCCCCAGCCCCCAAGAGTCCAGCCTCATACTGTTTGACAGTGACAGTGAGAGGGATATCTTGGTGGAGGTCCTGCATCATGCAGACATAGATTTATGTCCTGATGGTCAGGACCTTTTTGAAGGGTTGATGGAGGAGGAGGATGGGGTACCGGCTGTCAGTAGCCCAGAGACATCCCTTCCAAGTGGTGCTGGTGTTTTTCTGCAGGAAACACCAGCACCTAGTCAGACCCATGCGTCGGTGAGGGGACATCGGAGCCAGGCTAGCGGCTCCATGTCAGATGTCTCCCTCAGACCACCACATGTCAGCCCTGGGTCTGACATATCTGGGGGCGAATATGGGTGCCACCTGGCTCGTCGGTTCACAGCAGCAGTGACAATGAGGAAGGTAGGCACCCTGGGGAAACGGTGCGCCAGGTCACCAGGGAGACCAGCGTCAGGGTCTCCACTGGTGATGGCAGCAGGAGGTGTCAGCAGCAGCAGCAGCAGGCAGCTCCACCTGTGCGCACCGAGTCCCAGCAGGTGCAAGTCAGCGTCACCCCATCTGACAGGAGGGCGGCTCTGAAGTCACCTGTCTGGGCCTACTTCACCTTGGTAGCAGATAACCCGACAGTAGCCATCTGCCAGCTCTGTCGTGCCAAGGTGAAGAGAGGGAAGTGCTTGGCTTGGGTGGGTACCACAGCACTCAACCAGCACCTGAGAATAAACCACTGGCGGGAGTATGACCAGATGAGGGGTGGTGGTGGTAGCAGCGCCACCACCACAAGTGTGCAGGGTACAGCAGTCCCTGCCACAGCTTCATCGGCTACCAGCAGGCCATGCCCCCCCGCTCCCTCTAGTAGAGGTACTGGTACTGGCAGCCAGACCTCGACTTCCACAGCACCCTCCTCTTCGGTGTCCTGCACTGCCGTCCGGCGCCAGGCGTCGCTTTCCGACGCCTTCGAACGCACCACTCCCTTCCCCCCTGGAGACCGACGTGTGCGTTCCCTCAATGGGCTCCTGGCAAGGGTTATTGCCCAACATCTGCTGCCCTTCAACATCGTTGACAGCAACCCCTTCAGGCAGATGTTGGAGCAGGCCCAACCCCAATGGCGTGTCCCCAGCCGTGTCCCCAGCCGCCATTTCTTTGCCAGGACTGGTGTCCCTGCCCTACACCAGCACATTGTGCAGAATGTAACCCTGTCGCTGGATCACGCTGTCAGCAACAGGGTGCATCTCACAATGGATGGCTGGACCAGCAGGCATGGGCAGGGCCGCTACATCAGTTTTCACGGCCCATTGGGTCTGTGACAATGGCAGCAACCTCCTTTCCGCCCTCCAGGCTGGCAGTCTGACCCACGTGCCCTGTCTGGCACATGTCCTCAACCTTGTGGTGCAGAAGTTCCTGCGCACCTATGCCGGGTTGAGTGACATTGTGCTAAGGGTACGTAGGATTGCCAGCCAATTCAGGCGCTCCCCAACCGCTACCGCGTCCCTGTCCAAGTTGCAGCGTGACAACAGCCTGCCCCTTCACAGGCTGATTGTGGACAGTGTGACGCGGTGGAACTCCAGCCTCTACATGCTGGAGAGGTTGTGGGAGCAGCGAAGGGCGGTGAAGGAATACCTGCTGGAGCAAGGCACTGGCGGGCCATCACAACACACACTCCCGTACATCACCAGTGCGGAGTGGGGGCAGATACACCAGGTCTGCCATGTGTTGGCCCCTTTCGAGCAGGCGACCAAGATGGTGAGCAGGGAGCATGTCGGCCTCAACGACGTGCTCCCTATAGTGTTCCTGCTGGACAGGGCACCAGATCGCCTGCTCGAAGCTGGGGAGAGTGCCTTGGTGGAGCAGGAGGAGGCAACACTGCTCCACCAAGACCAGGCCCAGGACGAGGAGGAGGAGGATGATGATGATCAGGAGGTTACTGGTGACGTCCTGGAGTCAGGGCCTGGTCAGGAGGGAGAGCCGGTGTTGGGGGCACCGATAGTCCGGGGGTTGGGCATCTCTGTGCGCGAGCAGCAGCGCCTCCATGATGAAGAGTCGGACGTCATGGACCCGGGCAGCCATGAGGAGTCACAGCGGGCTGTGCTCTTCCCCATGGCTGCCCACATGCTGAGATGCCTCAGGAGGGACCCCCGGGTTAAGACCATCAAGGAGAGGGATGATTTTTGGATGGCCACCCTTTTAGATCCCAGGTGCAAGGGGAAACTGGAGCAGTTCTTCCCAGCCAGCCGGAGGCAGCGTCGGATGGAGGAACTGCAGGCAGGCATAGTCAGCCGGTTGGAGCAGGCAACTCCCCGGCCTCCAGTTGTCCCCCCTCATCTCACCCAGCAGGTGGCTGCACCCAGTAGCATCCGAGCAGGGGACCTAATGGGTGAGATGCGGATGTTCTTGCAATCTGAGCGACCCAGTACCAGCAGCAGCAGCAGCAGCAGTCACCACCAGCGGCTGGCCCACATGGTGGCAGACTACATGGGGTCCATCAGTGCTTCTGACAGTATGAGCACCGACGACCCCATGGAGTACTGGGTTGCCAGATTGGACACCTGCCGCGAGCTCGCTCAGTATGCGCTGGAGTTTTTGTCTTGCCCCCCCTCCAGCGTACTATCTGAGCGGACATTCAGCGCGGCAGGTGGGGTGGTCACGGACAAGAGGACCCGTCTGTCCACAGACTCCGTGGACAGACTCACATTCATCAAGATGAATGAGTCCTGGATCGGCAGTGACTTTCTGGCACCCGCCGTCGGTTCAGGGCGCTGAATGGTCCCTTGTCATTCATCAATACCTGTAACAAGTCCATTAATCAAGTACGGAACATATTATGCATCTGATGGAAACTGATAGCAGAAAAAATTATTCTTTCCTCCAGATAGATGGTGACATCAAATGCAAAAAACCTCAGAAAAAGTGCATGGATAGATGAACACCTCCACCTTTCAATCACACCGCCCCTTACCAGAGGGGAAGATCCCAACTAGAGATCTTCTGACAGCAGATGGCTTAATCCCCAGCCAGGGGTTAACGTGGCAGGATATCCAAGAGCCGAGACTTCTCCAACAATGGACCGATGATCCGTGTTGTAATGAAACCAGTGTGGAGAAGAAAAAAAGCTACATAGTGTGAACCCATATAACTTGTTTAATAAAAAAAAAATTAAAATCACACTTACAGGAAAGTAGATAAAATTTGCATGTGAAAATATAGCCGGCCGGCTAGCACACCCGTTCGCAACACGACGTGATTGGGCTGGACGTCAACACGCCCTCCCATCAATACTAGCCTGATCTTTGCCCATACTAGACGCTGCGTGTCCCCCGATAGTGACACGCACGATCGCGACTTGCTTGGGCGGACGTGAACACGCCCACTCATCGATATCAGCCTAATCATAGGTTAGCACACCACCAGGGAAGTGCAATCACCTATGATACAGGCAACGCCATTTTAGTGGAGGGAAAAGATGCCCTAATAGACCATTTTATTCAATCCAGAGCAGACTGATTCAGTCTGTTTGAAATAAAAGGGGCAAAATACAAAAGGGGATTCTCATCCGGCTAATGATCCCAGCGGGAGATTCCTAATGTATAAATATTAAAAGTAAAAAATTGTTCAGATGCTGAACTTAGAAACAATATTTAAATAAAAAAAGGAATTCAAAAAAGTTGTTCCTTTTCATTTAGGATGCCTAACTGGTCACCCTTATGATCCTAAATGAAAAGGAACAACTTTTTTTAATTCCTAAAGCTCCGAGAATTCCCATACTATATTGCCTGCCCAAAATCCATAAAAGTCTGACTTGCCCCCCGGGACGCCCCATTGTGAGTGATATAGATTCCATCACGTCCCGGGTGGGCAAGTATATAGACCACTTCCTCCAACCACTAGTCCAACAGGTACCTTCATACCTTAAAGACACCAAACACGTATTGAACTTACTGTCTCATCAATCGTGTAGCAATCATACCTGGCTAGTCACAGCGGACGTCACGTCCCTTTACACGATCATACCACATGATCTGGGCTTATCAACTGTTAAATATTATTTACATATTTTTTCCACAATACCTGAGGAACAACAGGAATTCATTATGGAATTGTTGGAATACGCAGCAGACCACAATTACTTCTGGTTTAGCTCTAATTTTTACAAGCAACAGCGAGGTGTAGCTATGGGGGCCAAATATGCCCCTAGCTTGGCCAATCTATTCATGGCCAAGTGGGAGGAGGACATCAATGGACTTGTTACTTTTATTTATCACCTGCAATACGGGACTTTCACTTATTCTACACAGGACTGCTATTGGAGTTCTACACTGTAGTGTTTATATTTGCGCAGCTTTTTCTTGTTTAGTTGTATTATTTTTGTGGGTATCTCACATTTCAAGTTGCTAACATTTTTTCTAGACCATTCACATAGACAGCGCAGTATTACCACTTTTTTCACATTCATCACTACCTCTCCAATCTATTTATACCAGGGGTGTCAAACTCAATTTCATCTTGGGCCGCATCAGCATTATGGTTGCCCTCAAAAGGGCCGGTTATATCTGTAAGATTAGATGTCCAGCGCATCCCCTCCCCTTACATTAGATGTCAAGGGCCACCCCACCATCCCACCCCACCATCAGAAGTTGAGTTCCCCCTCTCCCTAACATCACAGTGCATCCCCCTTTCCTTATGCTGCTGCTGGGAAGAAGTTGGATGCATTGCTTGAAAGCAGAAAGTAAGGGTCTGGAGGGCCGCATTTGGCCTGCGGGCCTTGTGTTTGCCACCTCTGATTTATACCTTTGAAACTCATAGTGGGCAGGTAGTGTTAAGGGCATAAATATTTCCATGCTGTGTCATTAAGCCACTATAAGGAGTCCTGATGCTGCTGCCACATTATTTTGAAATGTAATTTCTCAATGCTCATCATGAATTTAAAAAGTCACGTATAGCATGGAAATAACGTTAATCAAACTTTTATATTATGAGGCACTATGGTATAGTCAGGCTACAGCTACTTAAGGCCTGTGTCATTCTGCTTTTCAAATTTAATCACCATGCTAATGCAACTTCAAGCTTTTGTAATTTTGCCACGATATGGGCTCCTACTGCTAATGCCAAAAGGCTGAGTGATTATGTACCGATATATTACTCATACTGGTGCTGTCACCTTTTGTCTGTGAGATTTGCCACTTTCTTACTACTGCTGGTACTGCTGCCACCTCTTCCACGAGTGATAAAACACTATATTGTGTACTGTTACTACTAGACTGCTGCTGCCAGTGCTCAGATACCTATGTGACAAGTTCTTTGGCACTATATACTACAATTACCAATGCTGCTGCTGTGCTGCTGCCACCTTTTCCACGAGTGATAAAACACTATATTGTGTACTGTTACTACTATACTGCTGTTCAGATACCTATGTGACAAGTTCTTTGCCACTATATGCTACAATTACCAATGCTGCTGCTGTGCTGCTGCCACCTCTTCCACGAGTGATAAAACACTTTATTGTGTACTGTTACTACTATACTGCTGCTCAGATACCTATGTGACAAGTTCTTTGGCACTATATACTACAATTACCAATGCTGCTGCTGTGCTGCTGCCACCTCTTCCACGAGTGATAAAACACTTTATTGTGTACTGTTACTACTATACTGCTGCTCAGATACCTATGTGACAAGTTCCTTGGCACTATATGCTACAATTACCAATGCTGCTGCTGTCAAGTCTTGCCCAAGTGTTTAGATGCTATCTAGTACTATTACCACTACTGCTTGTAAATGTTGTGTGTGTGATAATTACTTTATATTTGAATACTACTGCTGCTGCCTTCATGCTGAGTAATGCTTCATGACCTCTCTGTCACAGCGGATCCACAAACAGCCTCCGCTACAAGCTACCAGACCGGATCGTAACAGCAAGTGTGACTAAAAGACTGAACTTTATGTTAAACCCTGGTTTGCGGCCTTTTTACTGCAACCATTAGCCTGTCTGCAAGAGCAAATCAGCACTCTCTCTCTCTCTCTTTCTCGCTCTCTCTCTCTATATCTATATATATATATATATATTGTAGCTTTTGGTATAGTAATTTTTCAACAGTTTAGTTTGTGTTAGTAGTGTCTGTGTCCGTGTATTTTATTTTTTATTAGGTTTGTGTTAAATAAAATAATAGTATGAAATGTTTTTAGGTTATTATGAAGCTGGATGTGTTGATGTTGATGTTGATGTGTTAGATGTGAAGTTAGATGTGTTAAAACATAACAATCTCAATAAGAAAGGAAACATTTGAAAAGAATAACAGGTTTAATAACCAAAAATAAAAATATTTACATGGAATTTTTCATGCGCTTGTAAAGCTCAGTCATCTCCTCGAAATTTTTCTCTGCTCTTCTAAAGTCTTTTCATTCTCTAGGCCCAATTTTTTTATTTTGCGCCGATTGGACTGGAGTTTTTGATTCTTCCTCTCCATGATGCGGGATTTCGCCTCAATCTCTTTCAAAACTGTTAGGATATAAGAAAAAAAAAAATAGGATTAAATACTGTCCATTTTTATATCTACATCTTATTGTTGAAATGTTATTAATCTTTGTGCACATATTTACCCTCCTGACTGATGGTCATCACAGGCGCTGTGTCATCCTCCTGCTCCTCTTCTGCATCATGGGATTCACCAGGAGGTTGGGTGGGGGGAAGTTGCAGCTCCTCAGGAGCTGGGGGTGGTAAGTGGGAGTGCTCTGGCTGCTCCTCATCCCTCTCCTCCTCTTAATCCTCCTCTTCATCCTCCTCTTCGTCCTCCTCCTCCTCTGCGGCCTGTCGCCTTGTGCGCTTGGGGCGCACAGATGGCAGAGGAGCTCCTATAATAACACAATGTTCATATATGTAAAAATGATTTCTAATAACATATGCAAATTCTGTGTACTCTGATGTATTGTATATGAATACACATTTATTTATATAGACAGTTAACCAATGGGATAATGTTATACTAAAGGGTCTTGCTGGCACTACAGGGGACTGAGTGTGAGCTGGGCTGCCACCATGGTAAAATTAGCTGTTTGTGTTTCCTTTGTATTATTCTGACGATCTCATGTTAAAAAAAGGGCCTGATGGATCACACAGGATTACTATGATAACCCGACGCCTAGCACAGGAATTTAGTGGTAATTCAGTTATAAAATACCACCCTTTCCCCTTTAACCCACCACACCACCACTTAAATTCCATGGTTTAACTTGATGGAATAATGTCTTTTTTCAACAGTACTATGAATACCTTCGGTGGTGATATATGTTACCACAACATGGCGTCTGGGTTAACAACATCTGCCCTAAGGTTAATTACATATCACCTTACATGACTGTCACCAATAACTTACCTGGATGAAATTCATCACGGATCTGTGTGACCCGCTCCATGTGGCGCCTCTTCAGGTCTGACCATTTTTTCAGTATGGCCATGTGGTCATGTGACCCGCCATGGAAATCCCGTAATTCCACCAATACGGACTGCACGATTTTTTTTTTCCTGCTGGCACCTCATTAGGTCATAACCGTGTTGCAGGAACCTGCAAGATGAAGAACAAAGTATATTATAATACTTTTGTTTAAACCCTTATGGATATATGACGTAAATGTATGGTATTCAACAATTGGAAGCATTCTCGCCTTATTAATCACTGACAGGGGTAACATGACAGATTTTATATGTTGCCATTTTGGTCGCCACGTTTTTCTGAATAAATATAGCAGCCATTATCATTTGCATAATTATGTATATATGAGTAACATCACAGGATACACGTATAGGGGAGAAATGAGTTGCTATTCATCTGACCGCTATAATTATTTTTTGACCCTTACAATAGATTTTTTTTTTCATCCCTATCTTTACATATGAACAATAATATGTTTGTTTCTTTTGACTTTTTGATGAAAAGGGAGAACTTTGTGGTCTCTGATGTAAAAGGGAGAACTCTGTGGACTCTGATGTAAAGGGAAAACTCTGTGGACTCTGATGTAAAGGGAGAACTCTGTGGACTCTAATGTAAAAGGGGAACTCTGTGGACTCTAATGTAAAAGGGGAACTCTGTGTACTCTAATGTAAAAGGGGAACTCTGTGTACTCTAATGTAAAAGGGGAACTCTGTGTACTCTAATGTAAAGGGAGAACTCTGTGGACTCTGATGTAAAGGTAGAACTCTGTGGACTCTGATGTAAAGGGAGAACTCTGTGGACTCTAATGTAAAAGGAGAACTCTGTGTACTCTAATGTAAAAGGGGAACTCTGTGTACTCTAATGTAAAAGGGGAACTCTGTGTACTCTAATGTAAAGGGAGAACTCTGTGGACTCTGATGTAAAGGTAGAACTCTGTGGACTCTGATGTAAAGGGAGAACTCTGTGGACTCTAATGTAAAAGGGGAACTATGTGTACTCTAATGTAAAAGGGGAACTCTGTGTACTCTAATGTAAAAGGGGAACTCTGTGTACTCTAATGTAAAGGAAGAACTCTGTGGACTCTGATGTAAAGGGAGAACTCTGTGGACTCTGATGTAAAGGGAGAACTCTGTGGACACTGATGTAAAGGGAGAACTCTGTGGACTCTGATGTAAAGGGAGAACTCTGTGGACTCTGATGTAAAGGGAGAACTCTGTGGACTCTGATGTAAAGGGAGAACTCTGTGGACTCTAATGTAAAAGGGGAACTCTGTGTACTCTAATGTAAAAGGGGAACTCTGTGTACTCTAATGTAAAGGGAGAACTCTGTGGACTCTGATGTAAAGGGAGAACTCTGTGTACTCTAATGTAAAAGGGGAACTCTGTGTACTCTAATGTAAAAGGGGAACTCTGTGTACTCTAATGTAAAGGGAGAACTCTGTGGACACTGATGTAAAGGGTCTGACCATTTTTTCAGTATGGCCATGTGGTCATGTGACCCGCCATGGAAATCCCGTAATTCCACCAATACGGACTGCACGATTTTTTTTTTTCCTGCTGGCACCTCATTAGGTCATAACCGTGTTGCAGGAACCTGCAAGATGAAGAACAAAGTATATTATAATACTTTTGTTTAAACCCTTATGGATATATGACGTAAATGTATGGTATTCAACAATTGGAAGCATTCTCGCCTTATTAATCACTGACAGGGGTAACATGACAGATTTTATATGTTGCCATTTTGGTCGCCACGTTTTTTGAATAAATATAGCAGCCATTATCATTTGCATAATTATGTATATATGAGTAACATCACAGGATACACGTATAGGGGAGAAATGAGTTGCTATTCATCTGACCGCTATAATTATTTTTTGACCCTTACACTGGCCCTGTACAATAGATTTTTTTTTTCATCCCTATCTTTACATATGAACAATAATATGTTTGTTTCTTTTGACTTTTTGATGGAAAGGGAGAACTTTGTGGTCTCTGATGTAAAAGGGAGAACTCTGTGGACTCTGATGTAAAGGGAAAACTCTGTGGACTCTGATGTAAAGGGAGAACTCTGTGGACTCTAATGTAAAAGGGGAACTCTGTGGACTCTAATGTAAAAGGGGAACTCTGTGTACTCTAATGTAAAAGGGGAACTCTGTGTACTCTAATGTAAAAGGGGAACTCTGTGTACTCTAATGTAAAGGGAGAACTCTGTGGACTCTGATGTAAAGGTAGAACTCTGTGGACTCTGATGTAAAGGGAGAACTCTGTGGACTCTAATGTAAAAGGAGAACTCTGTGTACTCTAATGTAAAAGGGGAACTCTGTGTACTCTAATGTAAAAGGGGAACTCTGTGTACTCTAATGTAAAGGGAGAACTCTGTGGACTCTGATGTAAAGGTAGAACTCTGTGGACTCTGATGTAAAAGGGGAACTCTGTGGACTCTAATGTAAAAGGGGAACTCTGTGTACTCTAATGTAAAAGGGGAACTCTGTGTACTCTAATGTAAAAGGGGAACTCTGTGTACTCTAATGTAAAGGGAGAACTCTGTGGACTCTGATGTAAAGGGAGAACTCTGTGGACACTGATGTAAAGGTAGAACTCTGTGGACTCTGATGTAAAGGGAGAACTCTGTGGACTCTGATGTAAAGGGAGAACTCTGTGGACTCTGATGTAAAGGGAGAACTCTGTGGACTCTAATGTAAAAGGGGAACTCTGTGTACTCTAATGTAAAAGGGGAACTCTGTGTACTCTAATGTAAAGGGAGAACTCTGTAGACTCTGATGTAAAGGGAGAACTCTGTGTACTCTAATGTAAAAGGGGAACTCTGTGTACTCTAATGTAAAAGGGGAACTCTGTGTACTCTAATGTAAAGGGAGAACTCTGTGGACACTGATGTAAAGGGAGAACTCTGTGGACACTGATGTAAAGGGAGAACTCTGTGGACTCTGATGTAAAGGGAGAACTCTGTGGACTCTAATGTAAAAGGGGAACTCTGTGTACTCTAATGTAAAAGGGGAACTCTGTGGACTCTAATGTAAAAGGGGAACTCTGTGTACTCTAATGTAAAAGGGGAACTCTGTGTACTCTAATGTAAAAGGGGAACTCTGTGTACTCTAATGTAAAGGGAGAACTCTGTGGACTCTGATGTAAAGGGAGAACTCTGTGGACTCTGATGTAAAGGGAGAACTCTGTGGACACTGATGTAAAGGGAGAACTCTGTGGACTCTGATGTAAAGGGAGAACTCTGTGGACTCTGATGTAAAGGGAGAACTCTGTGAACTCTAATGTAAAAGGGGAACTCTGTGTACTCTAATGTAAAAGGGGAACTCTGTGTACTCTAATGTAAAAGGGGAACTCTGTGTACTCTAATGTAAAGGGAGAACTCTGTGGACTCTGATGTAAAGGGAGAACTATGTGGACTCTGATGTAAAGGGAGAACTCTGTGGACACTGATGTAAAGGGAGAACTCTGTGGACTCTGATGTAAAGGTAGAACTCTGTGGACTCTGATGTAAAGGTAGAACTCTGTGGACTCTGATGTAAAGGGAGAACTCTCTGGACTCTAATGTAAAAGGGGAACTCTGTGTACTCTAATGTAAAAGGGGAACTCTGTGTACTCTAATGTAAAGGGAGAACTCTGTGGACTCTGATGTAAAGGGAGAACTCTGTGGACACTGATGTAAAGGGAGATCTCTGTGGACTCTGATGTAAAGGGAGAACTCTGTGGACTCTGATGTAAAGGGAGAACTCTGTGGACACTGATCTAAAAGGGGAACTCTGTGGATCCTGATGTAAAAGGGGAAGTCTGTGGACTCTGATGTAAAGAGGAACTTTTGTCATTAATTTCATATGGTTAGAAATGTTATTTAATAGCGACATCTATGCAAACTAAGACAACAAATTGCTGTGCGACGCTGAAGTGTTCGGGTTTGACATGAACAAAAGGTGGCAACCCTGGGCATGCTGGGAGTTGTAGTCTTGCAACCGCTGGAGACACACTGCTTGGGAAATACTAATATCTGATCTTGCATCCTAACTTTTTAACTAGTCTAAAATGCAGTTAAAAATAATGAAATAACAAGTGGTGAAATTACTTACAGTAATCAGCAGTTTTTCCTCACTGGATGAAAAGTTACTCCACACCATCTTTGCTTCGCAGGGCAGCAGTAGATTCGCAGGGCAGCACTAAATAGTAATCCGAATATAGACTGTCAAGGATCCAGGAAATGATCGCCGTTTTCGCGACCGCGTGTTGTCCACGCGCATGCGCGGTCGAGAATTTCGCAATGATTTCGCATTTGCGAAATTTCGCTTTAGCGAAATTTCGCAATTTTATTTGGGATGAAATATCACGAATATTCGATATTTCCGAATATTTCTCGAATATTCTCCAATATATTCGCGAAATATTGCGGAAGCGAAAATGGCGTATTCTGCTCAACACTAGTCCTCACGCAAATTGTGATTGCCTCGTCACTTTTTTAAAGGATATCTTGATATCAGTGTGTGAACGCCTACTAGGTGGCTGCTACTCCTTTTTTTATTTTAATTAATTTTATTTCCATGCACCCCCCTATTGGTTTGCGCATCAGTTTCCCCCATTGTGCAATGTGTCATACCAAGTGTGACACAATGCTCATGTGTTTAATGAACATGGTGAAAGATGGGTATGGGTATTGTAAGGCCCCATGCACACCAGACGCAAATGCAAACACATCAAAAACCGGCGCTTAAAACGCCTGTTTTTGCCGCGAATTTCGTGGCGTTTTGCCGCGTTTGCGTTTATAAGCGTTTAGGTAAGAAACATCATAAGACCCTCCCTAAGCTCAAAAAACAATATTATTTAACCATTTCAGCCATTTTGTGAGACCAAAGTGAAAGAGCAGCAGTGTACTTGTATTTAGCGTGTCACTTGCCACATCACCTGCCACAAGCTGTGGATTGTCCACTTGCCATGTCACCTGCCACAAGTTGTGAATTGTCCACTTGCCACGTCATCTGCCACGTCACCTGGCCATACCACCTGCCACAAGTTGAGGATTGTCCACTGGCCACATCACCTGGCCACGTCACCTGCCATGTCACCTGGCCACGTCACCTGCGACAAGTTGTGGATTGTCCACTTGCCATGTCACCTGCCACTTCACCTGGCCACGTCACCTGCCACATGACCTGGCCACGTCACCTGCCACAAGTTGTGGATTGTCCACTGGCCACGTCACCTGTCACGTCAACTGGCCACTTCACCTGCCACAAGTTGTGGATTGTCCACTTGCCACATCACCTGACCATGTCACCTGCCACAAGTTGTGGATTGTCCACTTGCCACGTCACCTGGCCACGTCACCTGGCCACGTCACCTGGCCACGTCACCTGGCCACGTCAGCTGCCAAATCACCTGGCCACGTCACCTGCCACAAGTTGTGGATTGTCCACTGGCCACGTCACCTGCCACAAATTGTGGATTGTCCACTTGCCATATCACCTGGCGACGTCACCTGGCCACATCACCTGGCCACGTCACCTGCCACAAGTTGTGGATTGTCCACTGGCCACGTCACCTGGCCACATCAGCTGCCATGTCACCTGGCCACGTCACCTGCCACAAGTTGTGGATTGTCCACAATGCAATGCAATCAATTACAGTCGTTTAAGTTTTTTTAATGGTTTTTCATCATTTGCCATCATTTTTGAGATTTCTAATGTAAAAAAATAGGTCACCTTTATAAACGAAATCGCGGCAAAACGCCGGTACCGCGTTGTGCCGCGATTAGGGGCGTTTTGCGTCTGAAACGCGAAAACGTTTGAGTCTGAACCCATTTTTTTGCTTCTGAAAAAACGAGCCTAAACCCAACTGCTTTAAAAACGAAAAAAACGTGAATGTGTGCATGGACACATAGGATAACATTAAATGTGTTCAGGGGCAGTTGAAAAAAATGCCTAAATGCCTCTGAACTCGAGTTTACCAGTGTCTCATGTGCATGGGGCCTAAAAGAAGCCCAGGGCATCTGAAAATAGAAAAACAACTCGAACTGCAAAGCTTACCCTCTCTCTGAGTTGGGCTTTAAGTAATGTTCCCCCTTTATGTTTTATTTAAATATAATCCATACTGAAACTACTGGAGCAGGGGAGGAGGCATGGAAAAGGATAAATATAATACAGTGCTCAACATAAATCAGTACACCCCTTTTGAAAAGTAAGATTTTAATCAATATCTCAATGAACACCAGAACGGGAGTGACTCCAGGTTACATGGCGGCGGGGGGAGGTGGTGTCCAAGGACCGCTGCGGGGGCTTGGTTCTCAGGTAAGTAATTCATAATGAGCTAGTATGCTATGCATACTAGCTCATTATGCCTTTGTCTTGACAGGTTTTATTTTTAAGAGAGGATTTACTTCCTCTTTAACTGCTTACCGATCAGCCGCCGCAGTTATACGGCGGCAGATCGGCTCTGCTGGGCGAGATCACGTAGATCTACGACATCTCGCTGAGCAGCCAATAGGGGCGTGCACGCGCATCCAACGCTCACCCCGATCACCGCCGGGCACCCTCGATCGCTCGTTACAGAGTGAGAACCTGGAGCTGTGTGTGTGTAAACGCACAGCTCCCGGTCCTGTCAGGGGGAGAAATGCCTGATTGTCTGTTCATACAATGTATGAAGAGCGATCAGTCATTTCCCCTAGTCAGTCCCACCCCCCCTTCAGTTAGAACACACCCAGGGAACATACTTAACCCCTTCTCCGCCCCCTAGTGTTAACCCCTTCCTTGCTAGTGGCATTTTAACAGTAATCAATCCATTTTTATAACACTGATCGCTATAAAAATGGCAATGGTGTCAAAAGTGTCCAATGTGTCCTCCATAATGTCGCAGTACCGATAAAAATTGCTGATCGCCGACATTACTAGTAAAAAAAACGCTATAACTTTTGAGCAAACCAATCAATAAACGCTTATTGCGATTTTTTTACGAAACATATGTAGAAGAATACGTATCGGCCTAAACCGAGGAAATTTTTATATACAGTGCAGAAAATAAGTATTTGAACACCCTGCTATTTTGCAAGTTCTCCCACTTGGAAATCATGGAGGGGTCTGAAATTGTTATCGTAGGTGCATGTCCACTGTGAGAGACATAATCAAAAAAAAAAAATTCCAGAAATCACAATGTATGATTTTTTTAACTATTTATTTGTATGATACAGCTGCAAAGAAGTATTTGAACACCTGAGAAAATCAATGTTAATATTTGGTACAGTAGCGTTTGTTTGCAATTACAGAGGTCAAACGTTTCTTGTAGTTTTTCACCAGGTTTGCACACACTGGAGGAGGGATTTTGGCCCACTCCTCCACACAGATCTTCTCTAGATCAGTCAGGTTTCTGGGCTGTCGCTGAGAAACACAGAGTTTGAGCTCCCTCCAAAGATTCTCTATTGGGTTTAGGTCTGGAGACTGGTTAGGCCACGCCAGAACCTTGATATGCTTCTTACAGAGCCACTCCTTGGTTATCCTGGCTGTGTGCTTCGGGTCATTGTCATGTTGGAAGACCCAGCCTCGACCCATCTTCAAAGCTCTAACTGAGGGAAGGAGGTTGTTGCCCAAAATCTCGCAATACATGGCCCCGGTCATCCTCTCCTTAATACAGTGCAGTCGCCCTGTCCCATGTGCAGAAAAACACCCCCAAAGCATGATGCTACCACCCCCATGCTTCACAGTAGGGATGGTGATCTTGGGATGGTACTCATCATTCTTCTTCCTCCAAACACGGTTAGTGGAATTATGACCAAAAAGTTCTATTTTGGTCTCATCTTACCACATGACTTTCTCCCATGACTCCTCTGGATCATCCAAATGGTCATTGGCAAACTTAAGACGGGCCTTGACATGTGCTGGTTTAAGCAGGGGAACCTTCCGTGCCATGCATGATTTCAAACCATGACGTCTTAGTGTATTACCAACAGTAACCTTGGAAACGGTGGTCCCAGCTCTTTTCAGGTCATTGACCAGCTCCTCCCGTGTAGTCCTGGGCTGATTTCTCACCTTTCTTAGGATCATTGAGACCCCACGAGGTGAGATTTTGCATGGAGCCCCAGTTCGAGGGAGATTGACAGTCATGTTTAGCTTCTTCCATTTTCTAATGATTGCTCCAACAGTGGACCTTTTTTCACCAAGCTGCTTGGCAATTTCCCCGTAGCCCTTTCCAGCCTTGTGGAGGTGTACAATTTTGTCTCTAGTGTCTTTGGACAGCTTTTTGTTCTTGGCCATGTTAGTGGTTGGATTCTTACTGATTGTATGGGGTGGACAGATGTCTTTATGCAGCTAATGACCTCAAAGAGGTGCATCTAATTTAGGATAATAAATGGAGTGGAGGTGGACATTTTAAAGGCAGACTAACAGGTCTTTGAGGGTCAGAATTCTAGCTGATAGACAGGTGTTCAAATACTTCTTTGCAGCTGTATCATACAAATAAATAGTTAAAAATTCATAAATTGTGATTTCTGGAATTTTTCTTTTTGAGTATGTCTCTCACAGTGGACATGCACCTACGATGACAATTTCAGACCCCTCCATGATTTCCAAGTGGGAGAACTTGCAAAATAGCAGGGTGTTCAAATACTTATTTTCTGCACTGTATATATATTTTTGGGGGGATATTTATTACAGCAAAAAGTAAAAAATATATTTATTTTTTCAAAATTGTCGCTCTATTTTTGTTTATAACGCAAAAACTAAAAACCGCAGAGGTGATCAAATACCACCAAAAGAAAGCTCTATTTGTGGGAAAAAAAGGACGGCAATTTTGTTTGGGAGCCACGTCGCATGACCACGCAATTGCCAGTTTAAGTGATGCAGTGCCGAATCACAAAAAGTGGCCTGGTATTTGACCAGCAATATGGTCTGGGGGTTAAGTGGTTAATTAACACATATCTAAATATAAGGTGCCAGAATCAAAATAAATTTATAAAAATAAACTAGAACATGTACATTACAAGTTCATAAGTAACCCTCTCCCCATATTGGTGCCCACAGACATGACTCAACATAAAATCTTCCTAAACGGAGACAAATAACGCTGTCTGTGCTCCTGTAGATAACACCCAGATTGACTTCCTTCTGTGTAGCGTGATGATGTCACAGACAGGACTCCGCCTTACATGGTACATCTATAGAGACTTTTGTGGTTCTCCTGAAGAAGTCTCCATAGATGTAACGCACAAGGCAGCCCTGTTGGTGACGTCATCATGATACATGGAAGGAAGCTGGTCTGGGTTAGGGATGAGCTTCGAGTTCGAGTCAAACTCATGTTCGACTCAAACATTGCCTGTTCGCCCGTTCAGCAAACATCGAACAATTTGGGGTGTTCGCGGCAAATTCAAAAAACCCGGGAAAAACCCTGTGAAAGGCTATGGGAGAAATCTAAAGTGCTAATTTTAAAGACTTACATGCAGGTTATTGTCATAAAAAGGTGTTTGGGGACCCGGGTCCAGCCCCAGGGAACAATAACTTGCATATAAGCCTTTTAACCAATTCAGCCCCGGACCATATTGCTGGTCAATGATCGGGCCACTTTTTGCGATTTGGCAATTTAACTGACAATTGCGCGGTCATGCGACGTGGCACCCAAACAAAATTGGCGTCCCTTTTTTTCCCACAAATAGAGCTTTCTTGTGGTGGTATTTGATCACCTCTGTGGTTTTTAGTTTTTGCGCTTTAAACAAAAATAGAGCAACAATTTTGAAAAAAAAAATATATTTTTTACTTTTTGCTATTTTTGCTATAATAAATATCCCCCAAACATATATAAAAAAAACATATTTTTTCCTGAGTTTAGGCTGATAAGTATTCTTCTACATATTTTTTGCGGGGAAATTGGTCCCATAGGAATGAATGGCGAAATGTTCAAAAATACAGTGGGATCTGACAAAAGCTGACAACCCCATGATCAGCCAAAACATTATGACCTCCCCATGATCTTAGGGCACACTTAACCCCGTTAACGCTCCCTAGGGGTTAACCCCTTCACTGCCATTGTAATTTTCACAGTAATCAGTGCATTTTTATAGAAATTTTCGCTGTGAAAATGACAATGCTCCCAAAAATGTGTCAAAAGTGTCTGATGTGTCCGCCATAATGTCACAGTCACGAAAAGAAATCGCTGATCGCCGCCATTACTAGTAAAATAAAAAAATAATAAATAAAAATGCCATTAAACTATCCCCTATTTTGTTAACACCATAACTTTTATGCAAACCAATCAATAAACGCTTATTGCGATTTTTTTTTACCAAAAATAAGTAGAAGAATACATATCGGCCTAAACTGAGGAAAACATTTTATTTTATATATATTTTGGGGGTATTTATTACAGCAAAAAGTAAAAAATATTGTTTTTTTTTCAAAATTGTCTCTCTATTTTCATTTATAGCGCAAAAAATAAACATTTTATGTAATTGGGCTTATGTTATGCAATGATGATCAGTTGGTAAATAGGTGGATATCAGAATTAGATCCAATACCAGCAAAAAAAGCTCTATTTGTGGGGAAAAAAGGACGTCAATTTTGTTTGGGAGCCACATCGCACGACCGCGCAATTGTCAGTTAAAGCAACACAGTGCGGAATCGCAAAAAGGGGCAAGGTCCTTAACCTGCATAATGGTCCCGGTCTTGAGTGGTTAAGTGTGTAACAACGTGAGCTTCATGTCAAATTACTTTTTTTGATCAACTGTTGTTAAAAAAAAAAGGAAAAAAAGGAAAAAATGTACTTTATGTGAACTATAAAATGTACAAATCTATTACGCTACATAAAGGGCCAGGCTAGTAGAGGCAGCAAAAAGGCAGCTTTCTTCCATGGGGTTGCTAGCAGTGTCAGCTGGTGCTAAATATTTTGGGAGGGGGTGGAAAACTAACAATACCCCCCCAGATGGACGGAGAGGTGGTGATCCTCCTCCATGGGAGATGGGCTATGTTCTATGCTCTCCCTGTGTATCCATAGTCACGCACTCACCAGGCTAATGCCCTCCTGGCTTAACAGAGATAAGCTTCGTCCTATGGTGTAGATCCGGCTGATGGAGGGACATTGCAGCCACATGGCCACCAGCGCCTCTCGTAGCTTGGGGTAGCAGTGATACTTGAAGGAGATGCCGCCCGGTTCCCGGCTCAGCCTGCACCTCCTGCCCTTGGAGGACAAGCATTCAGTGAGCAGAAGAAGGAGCCAGCAGGCGGCCAGCCACAGAGAGCCCCGGCTGAGACTCAGTGAGACTCCCTGGCCAATCATGATGCACTTTGCTTCCTAATTGGCCAGGAGGAGACCCAGGAAGACAATAGTGAATATTCAGTTGCTATTGTGGCACAAATGCGCCCCAAGCCTACCTTTTTTTAAGCCAATTAGAGCATCAGGCTCTAATCACGTGCTTAAAAAAAAACCATTGGAATCTATGTGTCCAGCGCCCTGCATGTAGATTAGGCGCATGGATGGGGGGGACGTAGCCCCTGTGCCCCTAATGGATGAGCCGCCACTGGTTGCTAGACAGGAAATCTGCTTTGTATTGGTATATAGTCCCCCCCCCCATCATTATTATTTAAACTATCTTCTGTTCTGATATTCCGTACAACTGTAAATGTTCTCTATAAAAGTAAAAAGTACTATTGCTATGTTTATATGTGTCCCTCTTATCTATGTGTGCTCTGAGCCAGTGATATATGTGTTTCAGGGAGGTGTGGAAGATGATGTTTCTTTGTCTACATATGTGACCATAGCACTGCTGGAGGCGGATGTACCAAAAGACGTAAGTGCCAATACCTCTGAGTGCAGAAATATCAGAATCAATTACCGTAAATACTCGAGTATTAGCCAACCTGAATATAAGCCGAGGCACCTAATTTTACCACAAAAAAAATGGAAAAACGTATTGACTCGAGTATAAGCTTGGGCTGTCCATCTGCATACCTTACTGTGCCCATGCCTCACTGTGTCCATGTGAATGCCTCACTGTGCCTCCCTTTGCCTCACTGTGTCCATGTGCATGCCTCACTGTGCCCATACCTCACTGTGCCCATGCCTCACTATGCCCATGCCTCACTGTGTCCATGCCTCACTGTGTCTATGACTAGACTTACGTTTAACATGGGAGTCTATGAAAGGGGTGCCCAGGTTTGAAAAATCGGTGCTCCCCGGCCGTAGGTCCCCCAGACAGCAAACTTTGCACACCTGTAGAGGAGATATGGGGCTACATGTGTGCTAAGCTTTGGGTCCAGGGGACCTATGAACCTACCGGGTCCCCAAAATCACCAGAGAAATTACCGTTTAACATGGGAGTCTATGGAAGGGGTGGCCAGCTTTGAAAAATCGGTGCTCCCCTCAAAGTCTGGGAGATCAGGCGCAAAAAGGTGACTCGAGTATAAGCTGAGGGGGGCATTTTCAGCACCAAAAAATGTGCTGAAAATCTCGGCTTATATTCGCGTATATACGGTATTTAGGTCCAGTTATAATAAGAGTCCACACTGTGAACGTAAATAAATAAATATAATCCACAGATGGAAAACTGGGATATGTTAGTCCAGGTAAGTGAATATCGACTTTTAGACATCAATAGGAGGACAGATGTGAAGAGAAGATAATGGGAGAAACCACCACCAAACATAAGAGAGAGGCTTACCAGAGCTAGTGGACTCAACAAGGTGTAAGGACAATGAGTCCTCAAGACTTGAGGTGACGACACACATATGATGTCTCCTTAGACAAAACACATCGTACGAGCCTGCTGATGCGCTTTTTATCTGCTTAAATGTGATTTTCCCCTCAAATTTTAATAAATATTCCTTGTTATGCGGATTTAGACTATGTGGAACTTTTGTTTAAATTTATGGTTGCAACCTGTGAGCATATTTGATCTACTTATCTCTAAGTTTCCCTTCCTTGCTGTGAGTTCTCTGAGGGACAGTGTGAATTTCATCCTCCTGTTCCAGTATCCGCAACTGTGGATGTCCCTGACCATTGGTGTGTTGTCACCTCAAGTCTTGACGACTCATTGGGCTTACACCTTGTTGCGTCCATTAGCTCTGGGAAGCCTATCTTATGTTGGTGGTGGCGTCTCCCATTATCTTCTCTTCACTTACCTGGACTTACATCATATCCCAGTGTTCACTTATGTTTTTGCATGTATATTATTTAGAGTATTAAATACTAATGTTCTTTTGTATCACATAAGGTCCTATTTATTATGAGCATCCTTACTTAGCATTGCACATATACTATTTTTTTTCACTTGCAATTGTCATTTGCTGTGCTGGCTGCTGTCTCTTATTTCAGATGACAGTGCAATATTGTTTACTTTTTCACATGGGTCATAATAGAGTAAGAGCCGGTTCACACTGGGGCGAGTTGCGTCCCATTCAATGCAATGGAACCGTTCTAATAGGAGCAAGTTCTTGCACAACTTTGGGGCAGCTTGGGGCGACCTGCATTTGACTTCTATACAGAAGTCGTTTTCCAGGTCGCCTCTGAAGTCGTCTTTAGGACGACTTGCAGAGTCGCCCCCGAAGTCGTGCCGCACAAGTGTGAACTGGCTCTTCGTCCACCGGCCCAGTGAGAAAACATTAGGAATTGTGCATGTATTGGCGAGATATGCCGGGCATTTTTTTTTCATTGTAACCATGCATATACTATAACATGACCATGTTATCTCCAACAAATATAATGGGGAATAAAAATATTTAGTCCCCACCAATTGTGCAAGTTCTCCCACTTAAAAAGATGAGAGAGGCCTGTAATTGTCATCATAGGTATACCTCAACTATGAGAGACAAAATGTGGAAACAAATCCAGACAATCACATGTCTGATTTGGAAAGAATTTATTTGCAAATTATGGTGGAAAATAAGTATTTGGTCTCCTCCACAAACAAGAAAGATTTCTGTCTCTCACAGACCTGTATCTTCTTCTATAAGAGGCTCCTCTGTCCTCCACTCATTACCTGTATTAATGGCACCTGTTTGAACTTGTTATCAGTATAAAAGACACCTGTCCACAACCTCAAACAGTCACACTCCAAACTCCACTATGGCGAAGACCAAAGAGCTGTCGAAGGACCAGAAACAAAATTGTAGACCTGCACCAGGCTGGGAAGACTGAATCTGCAATAGGCAAGCAGCTTGGTGTAAAGAAATCAACTGTGGGAGCAATAATTAGAAAATGGAAGACATACAAGACCACTGATAATCTCCCTCGATCTGGGGCTCCACACAAGATCTCACCCCGTGGGGTCAAAATGATCACAAGAACGGTGAGCAAAAATCCCAGAACCACACAGGGGGGACATAGTGAATGACCTGCAGAGAGCTGGGACCAACATAACAAAGGCTACCATCAGTAACACACTATGATGCCAGGGACTCAGATCCTGCAGTGCCAGACATGTCCCCCTGCTTAAGACAGTACATGTCCAGGCCTGTCTGAGGTTTTCTAGAGAGCATTTAGATGATCCAGAAGAGGATTGGGAGAATGTCAAATGGCCAGATGAAACCAAAGTAGAACTGTTTGGTAGAAACACAACTCGTCGTGCTTGGAGAAGAGAGAATGCTGAGTTGAAACCAAAGAACACCATACCTACTGTGAAGCATGGGGGTGGCAACATCATGCTTTGGAGCTGTTTCTGTGCAAAGGGAACAGGATGACCGATCCATGTACATAAAAGAATGAATGGGGTCATGTGCAAACCTCAAACTTCCTCCCATCAGCAAGGGCATTGAAGATGAAACGTGGTTGGGTCTTTCAGCATGACAATGATCCCAAACACACCACCCGGGCAACGAAGGAGTAGCTTTGTAAGAAGCATTTCAAGGTCCTGGAGTGGCCTAGCCAGTCTTTAGATTTCAACCCCATATAAAACCTCTGGAGGGGGTCGAAAGTCGGTGTTGCCCAGCGACAGCCCCAAAACATCACTGCTCTAGAGGAGATCTGCATGGAGGAATGGGCCAACATACCAGCAAAAGTGTGTGACAACCTTGTCAAGACTTACAGAAAACGTTTGACCTCTGTCCAGCCAACAAAGGATATATAACAAAGTATTGAGATGAACTTTTGATATTGACCAAATACTTATTTTCCACCATAATTAGCAAATAAATTCTTTCCAAATCAGGCAATGTGATTGTCTGGATTTGTTTCCACATTTTGTCTCTCATAGTTTAGGTAAACCTATGATGACAATTACAGGCCTCTCTCATCTTTTTAAGTGGGAGAACTTCTACAATTGGTGGGAATTAAATACTTTTTTGCCCCACTGTACATACAATTTAGCAGGTTTGTACTGACATGATTTATTTTTTCAGAGCCCAGTTGTCAGGGATTCAGTGACTTGTCTATAACGACTGTCAATCAGTGTGACTAATATGTACACCCAGGCATTGCTGGCCTACGCATTCACTTTATATGGTGACATGTACAACCGTCAGATCATGCTGAACAGACTGGAGCAAAGAGCTGTGAGAAGAGGTGAGACCTGTGACCTTAGACTGTATAGGTAAAAATGAACTATCATAAGAACGATGGCTCTGTGTCACAAAAGGTCTACGTGGATCACAAACCCAACTGAACAAAATTACAAACACTATGGAAACTATGGCCCGTATAGGTATCTCGAGATAAGCCGCGTAAGTACAAATATGTGCCACCGTATCAATGCGCCGTGCCCACAGAACTAAGATACGCCAAAAAACTGACTTCATCCGACCGACGTAACTTGCCTACGCCGACGAAGAGTGGGCGCAGAGTTCAGTTGGACGCATTTGGAACTCCCATTGATTTTCGATGCAAATATACAAATGAGGGAGATACGCCGATTCACGAACGTACTTGCGCCCGGCGCATGTTTTAAGCGATTTGCGTAAGGTTTACGTCCGACATAAAGTTATTCCCTATATTGGAGGCGCGACTCATGCAAAGGTATGGACCAGGGAACGAACGTTGTTGAATTTTACATTGTTTACGTAGTACGTGAATAGGGCTGGGCGTAGGTTACGTTCACGTCGTATGCAGTAATTCGACGTAACTTACTGTTATCTCACATATATATTATTCCTATTATAGCCAAATTTACCGCCCTAACTCCTCCCACAGCTTTTACACTACATAGACAAGTAATATACCGAAATGGTTCACAAAATATCGTAGTTTTTGCGGGGAAATTGGTCCCATAGGAATGAATGGCGAAATGTTCAAAAATACAGTGGGATCTGACAAAAGCTGACAACCCCATGATAAGCCAAAACATTATGACCTCCCCATGATCTTAGGGCACACTTAACCCCTTAACGCTCCCTAGGGGTTAACCCCTTCACTGCCGTTGTAATTTTCACAGTAATCAGTGCATTTTTATAGCACTTTTCGCTGTAAAAATGACAATGCTCCCAAAAATGTGTCAAAAGTGTCTGATGTGTCCGCCATAAGGTCACAGTCACGGAAAAAAAAACGCTGATCGCCGCCATTACTAGTAAAATTTAAAAAATAATAAATAAAAATGCCATTAAACTATCCCCTATTTTGTTAACACCATAACTTTTATGCAAACCAATCAATAAACGCTTATTGCGATTTTTTTTTACCAAAAATAAGTAGAAGAATACATATCGGCCTAAACTGAGGAAAACATTTTATTTTATATAGATATTTTTTGGGGGTATTTATTACAGCAAAAAATAAAAAATATTTTAAAATATTTAAGAATTTTTTTCAAAATTGTCTCTCTATTTTCGTTTATAGCGCAAAAAATAAAAATTGTATGTAATGGGTGCTTATGTTATGCAATGATGATCGGTTGGTAAATAGGTGGATATCAGAATTAGATCCAATACCACCAAAAAAAGCTCTATTTGTGGGGAAAAAAGCATGTCAATTTTGTTTGGGAGCCACATCGCACGACGCGCAATTGTCAGTTAAAGCAACACAGTGCGGAATCGCAAAAAGGGGCAAGGTCCTTAACCTCCCTGGCGGTATGATTCTGTCTGGAATTACGTACCAAAAGCGGTACAATTATTTTGCATGGAAATTTGGTGATATGTATTATGGGCCTGCAATTCTTAGTAATTACTTACTTAAACCTGACCAAAACAAGACTCTAGTAGACATTCCAGATGTGATAAATTGGAAACACAAACACATGAATTATAATCTGATAAATAATATAATTTTATTCAATAATACAAAGAAAAATTAAAGATATTAGTCAAACAAAGAAATTTAATACACATCCTGGGTGTGAAAAAGTTTGAAACATGGAATTTGACAAAGTCCGACGTTGCAATCTGGGCAATAGTACCTGGTTTCCTTTCGGATTTTTTTTCCATTTCCATCCTTCTTGGAACAGCAAACGACGCACATCCTGGTAGGCGCTAACTTTCGTGCGGTTGGCGGTACAAAGTCTACAAAATGACGACCTGTCAGGCGCTCTGGATTGCCAACGTCAACAGAGCATCGTCCGGGTCTGTTAGCAGACACTGATGGCGTCGGGTGGTTGATAAAAATTTGCTCAGCCAGCTTCCATATAAAATCGCAATGAAACAGAGGTGTGTTCGTGTTTGCCTTATAAAGGATATACGCGTTCCAAAGACATTGTTCAAGGAGATAAAAGAAAAATAAGTGCAGCGCTGGTGGGCATGGGATTGCATGAAACAATATAGACCAATCCCATTTACATGGGTAACATTATAATGATGTAGTCCAAAAACAAGAAAATAAATAAAGGGTGGTAAAACCCTAAATGCAAACAGGTGAAGTGAAAATAACAAAACAAGTCCTTCAAATCAAAGCAGGCAAGTCTTCATATGGAGCACTCCTGTCCACCGCTCCTGTGTTAATGGAGAGACTGATGGTGCCCGTGGTCAGCACGGATGGGCATACAGGTAAACCAAACAGATATATGGAAAAAGATGGGTACTCTTACCACAAATGTTGGACACATATGCCAAGAGCAATGTGTCAGATGCGCGTGTAAGAGCTCCTCAGATGGACGGCTCTATAGGGAGTGATGATTCAAAAGGTTGTGGATCTTTCCCAGGAATCATAGGGTCCAAGATGGAGAGTAGTTCCAAGATTTCAGATGGAGTAACACTTGTATGTATCCAAAAAAAGAGAAAAACTCCACATGGTGTAGTTTGTTTTAAGAAAGGTAAGCCTTTATTAGGCTGATAAATGGTAAAACAATAAAAGCAGAAATAAAAATATAGATGCCAGTACTCTGGAGAAGATCTGGCACACGTGATCACATGTGTATAAAAGCGCGTGGTAGTTGGGTATGAGGAAGCTATGTACCCGACATGTTTCGAGCTAATGCTCATCGACAGGGGCATGGCTCCTTCACCCACTCCACGCCATATATATAATGAAAGGGACAGTTCACTGTGTCCAAAAGCAGCTGCAATCAATTCATTAGAATTAACCATACTGATTAACTACGCCCACTGGTGTCTGCAGACAACAGCTATAGTTAGGCTTGTCCAGCCGTGTGATGATCCCATTGTGTGCATTCATTGGTCAAAATGAGTGGGAGTGACCTGACTAATAAGGATCATGAGAAGTGGCCATTGCGTCAGGCAAAACATCAGCCTATGGGAGATCTACTACGAGTGTGTGTTAATGCGTCCCCACGTGGGGATGCGACGCGATGCGTCATCAGCCTGAGTAGCCTGTGGAAACTAGACAGGGAGGCGTGAACGAGGAGACGTACGTCCGCGCGACTCCACGACGCGATGAATAAACAACACAGCAACACGACGCAATACGTCACCATCACGTCCCCACGTGAGGGCGCGACACGGTGCGTCATCAAACGGTGCGACCTATAGGAAATAGGAAGAGGGATGTGAACAGTGGTTGACGTGCGTGGAGAGGCGTGCGTCAGCGTGGCAACCCGACGCGATGACGGAACAAAGCGACGAGTTGTTCCATTCGCCCAAACCATGACTCTATAATGGAAAGGCAATTTGAGCGAGCAAATAAACAGGGGGACCCGCGTTCAATACACCCCAATGACCCAAAAAGTCACGAGAGAAAAAAACCCGGCTGTCAAATCATGTGCCCAAAAGAAGGTGGACGCACGCGATCCGACGACACCACCAGGGGAACGAGCATGTGCACCGGGATCCCGCCAGTGGAATGTGCACACACAAAAATGACATGCCACACTGCCTCCATGGGCGATCAACCCATGACCAGGGCAACACCACCAGGTCAAGCTGCAAATCATGCCCAATGAGCAAAAAGAATAAAAAAATTTTTTTTTTTTTTTTTTTGGTGTGTGGCAGAGATACTCCACATGTTAGGCCCATTGATAATAGGAGGGTCGAATCATTCCCATCAATAACTCAGAATTTATCAATTGCAGTGCGTGACACAGTCAATTGTCAATATCAGGTCTTAACACACATTTAGGAGATACATAAAACAAGTACATAGATATACATGAATTATACATATAATCTCAACTCCACAAACTTATGTACAAAAACACAGTGGAAAAAATATTAATCAAGTCCACTGAGATCAGGTAATATTAAGATCTGTTAATAAAAGCGTTAATGTCCCACTCTATATTTAACCCATGAGGTGAGAAGCAGCGAAGCTGGTATATCCAGAACATTTCTAGTTGGGATACTCCTCTAACCCTTGATTCACCTCTCCAGTGAGGGGTGAATTTATCTATGACCTGAAAGCTGGTTCCTGTAGGGTTTTTATTATGGCATTCCAAGTAGTGTTTAGGCACACTGTGATTAGTTTTGCCTTTCCTGATACGAGTGATGTGTTCATTCACTCTAATTGCAAAGGTACGTATGGTCCTGCCTACATACTGTTTCTTACATGGACATGTAAGAAGATAGACTATGTATTTAGTGTGGCAGGTGACAAAAGATTTGATCTGGTAGGTGGTGGCCGTTACAGTTGAGGTGAAGTTATATATCTTTATATTTGTTAAGGTGTTAAGCAAACAGACATTGCATGTTCTACAGACATGGAAGCCTTTCACTTCCGGAAAAAACGAGGGTCTAGTCGGAGGGTCTGACACGTTAGGGGCTAACTGGTTTCTCAAAGACTTTGCCCCTCTGAATATTACACTCGATTTATCAGGTAATGCCGGGCCCAAAAGGGGGTCACATTGGAGCACATTCCAGTGACGATTTAAAATCCCTTTTAGCTGTTTGTGTTGTACAGAGTATTGAGTAATAAAGGCCCATTTGAACTTATTATCAGGCGTTCGTTTCAGCTTTTCCTTAATAATAGATGCCCTATCAAGGTTGGAGACCCGTTCTATATCACTGTCAATGGCTGTGGGTAGATATCCTTTCTCAAGGAATCTAAGCCTGAGAGTTTGTGCTTGTGTATGGAAATCAGCTATGTCTGTGCAATTCCTCCTGATCCGAAGTAGCTGGCTATAGGGGACAGATCTAAGCCAAGAACTGTGATGGCAACTGTCGGTGGAGATGTAGCCATTCCTGTCAGTTGGTTTAAAGAATGTTTTCGTCACAAACTGATTGTCTTTTACTGAAATCTCCAAATCAAGAAAGTGAATGCTGTGAGTATTTAAATCGTAGGTTAAAATAATACCCATCTCATTGTCATTGAGAGTCACCATGAAGTCATGGAGAGATTCCTCATCTCCCTGCCATAGGAGGAGGATGTCGTCTATATATCTTGCCCACAGCATCACCTCAGAACGCTGTAGGGCATAGACGACATCCTCCTCCCACTGAGCCATATAGAGATTCGCCAAACTAGGGGCAAACTTGGCCCCCATGGCGACACCTCTTGTTTGAAGGAAGAATTTTTCATTATACCAAAAGTAATTACTCTGGGTCGCAAATCGCAACAAGTCCATAATGAACTGTTGTTGGATCTTAGGGATTAAATCACTAGTGGATAGATATCGTTCCACTGCTTGAAAACCCAAATTGTGCGGAATGCACGTGTATAACGATGTTACATCCGCAGTTACCAGAATACATCCACTTTGGTAGTCTATGGATTGTAGTCTGCGTAAGGTGTCACCCGTGTCCTTTAAAAAGGAGGGGACCCGTTGTACCAAAGGCTGGAGATAGAAATCAATGTATCTACCAATTCTGGATGTGACAGAGTTGATTCCACTTACAATTGGGCGGCCAGGAGGGTTTGTGATGTTCTTATGAATTTTCGGAAGATAGTACATGACAGGTATGCGAGGTACAACGGGTATTCCCTTATCCAAGGTTCTAATTTCTGCCTCTGAAAATGCCTCTGAAAATTCTCCTTTGCTAAGGTTAAAAATGCCATTGGCATCTAAGGTTTGCTTCTTTTTCCTGGTGCGCCTCCCCCCTCTAGTGCCTTGTTTCCGTCTGTACATCTTTTGATACTCATGGGGACCCTGGGAAAATCCCCACTCTGGGAAGGCATAGGTCGTGAATGGTTGTATGAATAGGGGGATCTATTGTATTGGTCATACTCTTTTTCTATGTAGGAGTGACGTCTAGTGTTCTCATCATTAAAATGAGCATCTCGTAATGGTGAAAACCTGTTGTACGTACGAACCGGGGTGCGATTATGGTAGTGATGTTCATGATGATAACCATACCATTTGTCCCTTGAATCAGGCGGGGACCTATCGCGAGTGGGGGCATCTCGGGGGGATCTGTCCCTCCTATAGTAAGTATTATCACCCCCATGATAGTCTGTATAACTATGATTATCATTAGATGTGTGATATGGCCCCCTCCCTCTACCCCTCCCACCTCTACCTCTAGAGTTACCTCTAGATGTATTTCCTGAAAAGGTCTTTTTAGAAGTGGAGGGTATATCAGGTTTTTTGGGGATGAGGGGCAGAGGAGTTGGTAATAGAGTCCTGGGTGTAGGACCTGTACCCGTTGGGATTGTCGTATCCATTTGACTGGAAGTCGTATCACCTGGTGGTACTAAGGTGTCTTTTTTTTGCCAAGTAAAAATTACTCCTGTTTTATAATCATTGGTGTCTCTGTTATACTTTTTTTGTTTTTTAAAACGTTGGTCACGTTCCTCCTTTTCCAGTGAAGACTGTAAAGTGGAGGAAAGTGTTAAGTATTCAGAGGTTGATTTGTGCGGGAGTAATAGATCATGAAGTGTCTTGATCTCTTGGTCTATGGTAAGTAGTTTTGCCTTTTTTTTGGTCATAAGAAAAGTCAAAAGATTAAGCCCTGCCTCATTAAAAAAATGTGACCAGGCCTGTAATTCAGTTTCACCTTGGTGTGGATGAACATCCCACCTTAAGCCTCTCGGGACCAGTCCTTTGTGGTACTGGTCAAGAAAGACAATATCCCACTGTAGGTGTATTTCTGTGGTCATGAGATTTTTTAATCGCATAAAAAGACCACTAATTTCTGTATTGGTATGTGTAGAAACAAAAACACCTTCTGTGTTAAAGGAGCGATTGCTCCTATATTCAAAAATATCCATTATGAACAAAGAATGTATTATAATGCAAGTGAAACTATATATATGGAACAGTAGCTGCAACAGAGTGGTTTACAACAAAATAGTAGAACAAACAAAACAAAATAAAGTTGCGCTGCTGAAATGTGAAGAAAAAAAGAAGCAGCCAGCACTAACAGTGAAACACCCTGTGAGTGAAACCCTCGTTTTTTCCGGAAGTGAAAGGCTTCCATGCCTGTAGAACATGCAATGTCTGTTTGCTTAACACCTTAACAAATAGAAAGATATATAACTTCACCTCAACTGTAACGGCCACCACCTACCAGATCAAATCTTTTGTCACCTGCCACACTAAATACATAGGGCCAGATTCAGGAACACTTGCGCTGGAGTATTTCGATATGCGCCGCGTAACTGTGATGATGCGCCGTCGTTTCTATGTGCCCGTACCCACCAAACTAGATGCGCCCAATAACGGGTCATTTGCGACTGGCGGAACGTTCCGACGCCAGAGTATCGTCAGCGCTTAATTTCGTTGGGCGCATCAGTCGCGCCTATTGATTTCCCCTGCAAATATGCAAATGAGGGATTTTTCACAATTCACGAACGGATTAGCACCATACGCTGGCTACATGCGCCGCGCGTATCTCGTCCGTCCGGCGCAAAGTTATTTCTACAAAAGGCTGCTTTATCTTTACTCCAGATGGCCACAGGTCAGCAGGAGAGCAGCTACAGCAGCGTTACCGACGATAAGAGCTAGCTGAGCACCCCCACTTGCAGGACAACACCTCTGTCCATGCTTGTCTGTCAAATTTTACAGCCATGGAGGAAGACATCATAGGTCTCCATAGCCGAGATGACGGCTGACAGCTCCTGGCCATTAAAGTTCAGCTTTCTCCTGTGTGTTTGCGGGGAACGGGAGCAGCCATCTCAAAACAAAAGTAACATCACTGCGGGGAGGGGGAGCAGGATATACTTTAGTGCCGAAATGGCGCTTCTACGGGCGCATTTAAACGCCCAACGGAAGGCATTGCGCTGACGTTTCCCGTGAAGTGGTGCCGACGGAAGTTGTGAGCATGCGCACAAAGGGGGCGAGTGGAGCCGCACTCACTGCGCATGCTCCGTGGTTGATGCGCTGAACGTAAGCCTCTGCGCTGGGCTCCGCCCATCATTTACATATGATCACACCCACTTCCACTTGCGTCGGGTTACGCCAGCGCATTATCGTTACTCTGGCGCAAGTTTACGCGCAACTGCTATGTGAATTACAGGACTTGCGCTGAAAGGGTCTTCAGAGTAACGTAAATGAGAAGCGTTACTCTGGAGCAAAGATGCTCTCATCTACCTGAATCTGGCCCATAGTCTATCTTCTTACATGTCCATGTAAGAAACAGTATGTAGGCAGGACCATACGTACCTTTGCAATTAGAGTGAATGAACACATCACTCGTATCAGGAAAGGCAAAACTAATCACAGTGTGCCTAAACACTACTTGGAATGCCATAATAAAAACCCTACAGGAACCAGCTTTCAGGTCATAGATAAATTCACCCCTCACTGGAGAGGTGAATCAAGGGTTAGAGGAGTATCCCAACTAGAAATGTTCTGGATATACCAGCTTCGCTGCTTCTCACCTTATGGGTTAAATATAGAGTGGGACATTAACGCTTTTATTAACAGATCTTAATATTACCTGATCTCAGTGGACTTGATTAATATTTTTTCCACTGTGTTTTTGTACATAAGTTTGTGGAGTTGAGATTATATGTATAGTTCATGTATATCTATGTACTTGTTTTATGTATCTCCTAAATGTGTGTTAAGACCTGATATTGACAATTGACTGTGTCACGCACTGCAATTGATAAATTCTGAGTTATTGATGGGAATGATTCGACCCTCCTATTATCAATGGGCCTAACATGTGGAGTATCTCTGCCACACACCAAAAAAAAAAATTTTTTTTATTCTTTTTGCTCATTGGGCATGATTTGCAGCTTGACCTGGTGGTGTTGCCCTGGTCATGGGTTGATCGCCCATGGAGGCAGTGTGGCATGTCATTTTTGTGTGTGCACATTCCACTGGCGGGATCCCGGTGCACATGCTCGTTCCCCTGGTGGTGTCGTCGGATCGCGTGCGTCCACCTTCTTTTGGGCACATGATTTGACAGCCAGGTTTTTTTCTCTCGTGACTTTTTGGGTCATTGGGGTGTATTGAACGCGGGTCCCCCTGTTTATTTGCTCGCTCAAATTGCCTTTCCATTATAGAGTCATGGTTTGGGCGAATGGAACAACTCGTCGCTTTGTTCCGTCATCGCGTCGGGTTGCCACGCTGACGCACGCCTCTCCACGCACGTCAACCACTGTTCACATCCCTCTTCCTATTTCCTATAGGTCGCACCGTTTGATGACGCACCGTGTCGCGCCCTCACGTGGGGACGTGATGGTGACGTATTGCGTCGTGTTGCTGTGTTGTTTATTCATCGCGTCGTGGAGTCGCGCGGACGTACGTCTCCTCGTTCACGCCTCCCTGTCTAGTTTCCACAGGCTACTCAGGCTGATGACGCATCGCGTCGCATCCCCACGTGGGGACGCATTAACACACACTCGTAGTAGATCTCCCATAGGCTGATGTTTTGCCTGACGCAATGGCCACTTCTCATGATCCTTATTAGTCAGGTCACTCCCACTCATTTTGACCAATGAATGCACACAATGGGATCATCACACGGCTGGACAAGCCTAACTATAGCTGTTGTCTGCAGACACCAGTGGGCGTAGTTAATCAGTATGGTTAATTCTAATGAATTGATTGCAGCTGCTTTTGGACACAGTGAACTGTCCCTTTCATTATATATATGGCGTGGAGTGGGTGAAGGAGCCATGCCCCTGTCGATGAGCATTAGCTCGAAACATGTCGGGTACATAGCTTCCTCATACCCAACTACCACGCGCTTTTATACACATGTGATCACGTGTGCCAGATCTTCTCCAGAGTACTGGCATCTATATTTTTATTTCTGCTTTTATTGTTTTACCATTTATCAGCCTAATAAAGGCTTACCTTTCTTAAAACAAACTACACCATGTGGAGTTTTTCTCTTTTTTTGGATACATACAAGTGTTACTCCATCTGAAATCTTGGAACTACTCTCCATCTTGGACCCTATGATTCCTGGGAAAGATCCACAACCTTTTGAATCATCACTCCCTATAGAGCCGTCCATCTGAGGAGCTCTTACACGCGCATCTGACACATTGCTCTTGGCATATGTGTCCAACATTTGTGGTAAGAGTACCCATCTTTTTCCATATATCTGTTTGGTTTACCTGTATGCCCATCCGTGCTGACCACGGGCACCATCAGTCTCTCCATTAACACAGGAGCGGTGGACAGGAGTGCTCCATATGAAGACTTGCCTGCTTTGATTTGAAGGACTTGTTTTGTTATTTTCACTTCACCTGTTTGCATTTAGGGTTTTACCACCCTTTATTTATTTTCTTGTTTTTGGACTACATCATTATAATGTTACCCATGTAAATGGGATTGGTCTATATTGTTTCATGCAATCCCATGCCCACCAGCGCTGCACTTATTTTTCTTTTATTGTGTACTCACAGGGTGTTTCACTGTTAGTGCTGGCTGCTTCTTTTTTTCTTCACATTTCAGCAGCGCAACTTTATTTTGTTTTGATTGTTCAAGGAGATGTCTGAAAATCTTTTTGTAGTACTTTTTTTGTTGTTTGCGCATCGCCGGGTAAAATGTCATCGCCTGATCGGCTCGGTCGACACCCCCCATCGTGTGATTGTAGTCGATCACTACTTGTGGCTTCAGCACATCTTTTTTTGTTTTGTGCGGACCATGGTAGTGGAGGTGCTGTGCACGGTGCTCATGACACACACGTCCTTTTTGTCTCTCCATCTCATTGCCATCATTTTTCCCTTTTGGAAGGCAACCATCTCTCCTTTTTTTAAATTCTTCTTGCCAAACGTAGATGGCATGTCACGCCGGTTTGGCCTCACTGTACCATACCCATCCGTTTTGTTGAGGAGCAGAACCTCATAAAGTTCCGGTGACGTATAAAAATTGTCTGTTGTCACGCAATATCCCTGGTTCAGTAATGAGTCCAGCAGTGAGAGGACTGACGATGTGGCCATCCCATAGCGGTTGTACTTGGGATCAAACTTGGTACCTTTCCCGGTGTAAATTACCGCATTCCAAATATATCCCGTGGAAGATTCACATAGCATATAAAACTTTATGCCAAAGCGCGCCCTTTTGGACGCAATAAATTGGATCCAGCTCAGGCGTCCCTTGTAGGCCATCAGACTTTCGTCCACAATGACATCCCTTTCTGGCACGTAGGTCCGCTGGAAGTTGGCGACAATCATCTGGTACACCTCCCAGATTTTTTTGAGCTTGGGCGCAGGATGCGTGGCCTCATCAAACTCTTCGTTGTTGGCGAAGTGTAAGTTTTTCATAATGAGTGAAAAACGATACTCAGACATCACAGTCCCAAAAAATGGCGTGGCCAGCATCTTGTTGGTGGTCCAGTACCATTTCTGGAGCGGTTTGCCCACCACCCCTTGAAGGATGATGAGTCCTAGAAAGTTCCATATGTCCTCTTTAGTGACAGGTTCCCATTTTCTGGATCGGGAAAATCTGGCACGCAGAGTAGCAGATTGCTGATCGTGGTATTGATTGGTCTCTGTCACAATTTTTAAAATTACCTCCTCAGAAAGAAAGAGTTTCAGGTACGCCAGAGGGTTGTCACTCTCCACATCAACCTTCATCCCAGGAGATCCAGTGAATCGGAACCTCGGGGGCGCTGCCTGGTCCGCATCGCTGTCTATAGCGCACCAAGTGCGCACATCACTTATGTCAGGTGCGGGATCATCGGCGTTGTCACTTTCTGCATCAGTGTCGGTGTCAGAGCCGGATGACAAATCGCCCCACGACTCACTGTCGCTCTGTTCTGCGATCAACTCCGTTTCGCTGCCGCTGTCGCTGTCGCTCAGCAGATCAAAAATCGCATTCGTAGGACAGCGCTTTTTAGATGCCATTTTCAAAGGGTTTTGAAAGGTTTTATTATATATTATTATATATGGCAAGGGGCACTGAAAGGGCACTGTGTCAGATTCCAAGGTGATACAGTGTAATCCTCTCAGATTACATTGTATCACCTCCTTTTTATGTGTTTGTGTTTGTGCACATTTGAATTTCCCTCCCAGTTCCGCTCCCATGCACCATTGTGGTGCAGGGAACGGAACCAGGAAGTCAGGTGACCGGTGGATGGTGCGGCTGGGATCTCGGCGGCGATCACAGCAATGAGAGATCATCGCTGGATCGCCTGGAGACGGTAAGGAACGCTGCTGCCGCTGGCGCTGGCTCTGCACATACACCCCGAGCGCGACTCGGGGATACCGATCGCAACAGGAAAGACCAACCCCGAGTCGCGCTCGGGATACCGTCAAGGGGGTTAAAGGGGTGGTTCACCCAAAAACCTTTTTTTTAACATTAGATTGAGGCTCGTTTTGTCAAGGGGAATCGGGTGTTTTTTTTTACAATCGAAGCAGTACTTACCGTTTTAGAGATGCATCTTCTCCGTCGCTTCCGGGTATGGTCTTCAGGACTGGGCGTTCCTATTTGACTGACAGGCTTCCGACAGGCTTCCGACAGGCTTCCGACGCGTCACGATTTTCCGAATGTAGCCGAACGGCGGTGCGCATGCGCTGTATAGAGCCGCGCCGGCGTTCGGCTTCTTTCGGCTAATCGTGACGCGATGTATGCGACCGTCGGAAGCCTGTCGGAAACCTGTCAATCAAATAGGAACGCCCAGACCAGACGATCACCCCCGGAAGCGACGGAGGAGATGCATCTCTAAAACGGTAAGTACTGCTTGGATTGTAAAAAACACACCCGATTCCCCTTGACATAACGAGCCTCAATCTAATGTTAAAAAAATTTTTTTGGGTGAACCACCCCTTTAACCTGCATAATGGTCCGGGTCTTAAGTGGTTAAGCGTGTAACAACGTGAGCTTCATGTCAAATTACTTTTTTTGATCAACTGTTGTTAAAAAAACGGAAAAAAAAGTTAAAAAGTTACTTTATGTGAACTATAAAATGTACAAATCTATTACGCTACATAAAGGGCCAGGCTAGTTAGAGGCAGCAAAATGACAATCGGTTGCTTTCTTCCATGGGGTTGCTAGCAGTGTCAGCTGGTGCTAAATATTTTGGGAGGGGGATGGAAAACTAACAATACCCCCCCAGATGGACGAAGAGGTGGTGATCCTCCTCCATGGGAGACGGGCTATGTTCTATGCTCTCCCTGTGTATCCATAGTCACGCACTCACTCATGCCCTCCTGGCTTATCAGAGATAAGCTCCGTCCTATGGTGTAGATCCGGCAGATGGAGGGACATTGCAGCCACATGGCCACCAGCGCCTCTCGTAGCTTGGGGTAGCAGTGATACTTGAAGGAGATGCCGCCCGGTTCCCGGCTCAGCCTGCACCTCCTGCCCTTGGAGGACAAGCATTCAGTGAGCAGAAGAAGGAGCCAGCAGGCGGCCAGCCACAGAGAGCCCCAGCTGAGACTCAGGGCTGTCTTAATAGGATCTTGGGCCCCTGGGCAAAGTAATGCTCTCGGGCCCCTACAATGATGACAGTGCAGTTAAACAGACATCAAGTAGGTAGGAGGCAGACTGTCTCCCCTGAGTATCTATCACTTTCTGTGCTATGTTTTGCACAAAGCACCGCCGATCCACCTCTTCTTGGGTCCCCAACTGGCGTTCCTGTCTTCCCCCCCTTCCAAGCGCTCTCATAGGCATTTGCAGGGCTGATCCTAGGCAGGGTGCACGGGATGCTTTGCACCCAGGCGCCTGCAGAGGTGGATGTGCCCGAGTGGCAGAGTTCTCCCCTCCCTCCTCTCCTTGTTTGTGCCCATCCAGAACTAGTGTTCTGAGCATAGGTGTGTGTCCGTCCAGAACTAATGTGTCTCTGACCATCTCCTGTACCACAGCTGCAGTCTCTGACCGTCTCCTGTACTACGTCTGCAGTCTCTGACCGTCTCCTGGACTATGTCTGTGGTCTCTGACTATCTCCTGTATCACGTCTGTAGTATGTCTGGGGGTCTTTCTAACAGACTCTCTAACAGAAGCCCTCTCTGTGTCCATCGGAGAGACCCCCCCCCCTCCAGGTCCCAATAAAGTACTCTGCTTCTCTTCCTGTATTTTGTTTATTGTTAAGAGATCATGTAAGGATCCCAGGGTAACGAAGACTTTGTGGGGGAGCATCTCTGTGGTTGAGTCATTGCCGTAGAAACATTTTTAAAGGGGAGGAGTTAGTCAAACGACCACGCCCATGTGGGGGCGCCAGAAATATTTCTGCACCCAGGCTACTGTGACCCTAGGATCGGCCCAGGGCAGACGTGTGGGGTCACTCCGGAGACGGGCTTTGTGTATCCATTGATGGCTCAGCCACGCCCCCTTTACAGGCTTAAGTTGACAGCAGCCAGTGGCTCCCGCTGCTTTCTCCATGTCTAGTGAAGAGAGTGATTGTCTACAGCAAGGCCTATTCTTGCTTTCATCAAGAGTACCTCTAGAAGGTTACGGTGTGAGGGTACCACCAACACCCAAAGACCAATTTTTCCACAACTGTTTGACAAGGGCATCAAATTAGAATTTTTTACAGCAAGGCCAATTCTTGTTTTAAAGGGGTTATAAAGGTAAAACATTTTTCCCCCAAATATCTTACTTTACCTCAGTGCAGTCCCTCAGTGCAGTCCTCCTTCACTTACCTCATCCTTCCATTTTGCTTTTAAATGTCCTTATTTCTTCTGAGAAACCCTCACTTCCTGTTCTTCTGTCTGTAACTCCACACAGTAATGGGAGGCTGTCTCCCTGGTGTGGAGTGTCATGCTCGCCCCCTCCCTTGCACTACAGGAGTGTCAGGATGCCCATTAACGCACAGCTCCTTTCTCTATCTGCAATGTAGAGAGCGTCCTGACTCTCCTGTAGTCCAAGGGAGGAGGCGAGCACGACACTCCACACCAGGGAGAAAGCCTCGCATTACTGTGTGGAGTTGCAGACAGAAGAACAGGAAGTGAGGATTTCTCAAATAAATAAGGACATTTAAAAGCAAAATGGAAGAATGAGGTAAGTGAAGGAGGACTGCACCAATGTAAAGGAAGCTGTTTAGGGGGGGGGGCATTGTATCTTTACAACCCCTTTAATCAGGAGCACCTCTATTGGGGGAACTATGTGAAGGCACCACCAGCATCCAAACACCAATTTTTCTACCCCTGTTACTTCTATCTAAAGTCTGCAAAAGAGACACCAGACTTTATCTAAAAAAAATATGTAATCTTGGCCTGAGTGTACTATCATTTGGCTTCTTCACATAGGCTTGCTTACTGTGGTGCAAGACCATGTTATTCCCATTCAAAGTCTGCCAGAGACACCAGAATTTATCCAAGAATCCCTAATCTTGTTCCGAGTGCACTAAATTGTGGCCACAAGCCGTTGTTTACTAAATAAGGAAAGCTTGCAGGGAAAATCAATTTAAATGTCTTTTTTGTTTTTAATTATAAATGTCAGTTTTGCTGCAGCATGTTCTATACATGGTACAGATGTGCCAATTTAAAGGCAGAACAAGTGGACCCCTAGGTACTATTAAAGGAAATGTTCATTTTTATTGGTTCCCCTTAATGCCGCGTACACACGGTCGTTTTTTGCGATGAAAAAAAACGACGTTTTTTGTGAAGTAAAAAACGACGTTTTTGAAACGTCACTTTCAAAGACGATGTTGCATACACACCATCGTTTTTTTCACAAAAAACGAGGTTACGTTCACCACACTTTTCCATTGAAGCTCGCTTCATAACTAGCTTCTGGGCATGCGCGGGTTGAAAAACGTCGTTTTAAAAGACGTTTTTGCTACACACGGTGACTTTTTGTGAAACAAAAAACGACGTTTTGAAAAACGACACAAAAAATTCAAGCATGTTGGAATTTTTTTTTGGTCGTTTTTTTTAAGACAAAAAACGACGTTTTGCCCACACACGATCAATTTAAATGACGTTTTAAAAAACGTCGTTTTTTTTCATCGCAAAAAACGACCGTGTGTACGCGGCATAAGAATCATAACAAGTACTGCTCCTTTAAAAACAATCTTTAAAAAAAAAAATTTGCATTGGTATATGTCCCCATAACTGGGTCCCCATGCCCTTTTTGTGGCCAAAAACTTTTATATAAGCCTACAAAATAGGGACTTTGATTTTTCAAGCTCCGGTACCAGAGACTTTAATAGGGTTTGTTGTTCGTTGTCCTAATTTATGCGATATTCAAGAGTTCTGGAGCGAACCGCAACGAACGAGGGGGTGGGGGGTGTTCGGTCTATCTATACTGGTAGGCGACTGACAGTGAAGAAGCAGCCGATTAATAAGCACATCTGTAGAGTGACATTTTTGCAAGTTCTGCTTTTCAAAACAGCTCAAGCTTCATCAGATTGGATGGAGATTCTCAATGTGATTTTGGTCTGCACATTGACTGGGCCATTCTAACACATGAATATGCTTTCATCTAAACCATTGCATTGTATCTCTGGCTGTATGTTTAGGGTCTTTGTCCTTGCTGGATAGGGAACTTCCGCCCCAGTCTAAATTATTTTGCAGACTCTGAAGCCCCGTACACACGACAGGGAACCTCGACGGGCGGAACACATCGTTCCGCCCGTCGAGGTTCTCTGCCGGCCGTCAGAATCTGCGACCCGCCCGTCGGGAATGGCAACCAGCCATTCATCCCGACGGGCCGTCGAGCAAATAGAGAACCGGTCCTCTATTTGCTCGACAGGTTTCCCGACGGGCGGGGCGAGCAGAGAGCTTTTACAAGTCCGTAAACGGACTTGTAAAAACGGACGAAAGGGAGCGGACATGTGAAAGGGGCCTTACCATGGGCCTCTTGGGTGCTTCTCTGATGAATGCTTTCCTTGCCCGGACGGTCAGTTTAGGTGGACGGTAGGTTTGTAGTTGTGCCATACTCTTTCCATTTTCGGATGATGGATTGAACAGAGCTCCGTGAGATGTTAAAAGCTAGGGATTTTTTTATAACCTAGCCCTGCTTTAAACTTATCCCCGATCTGGTGTATTCCTGGGCCTCCATGATGCTGTTTGTTCACTAAGGTTCTCTAACAAACCGATGAGGGCTTCACAGAACAGCTGTACTTATACTGAGATAAAATTACACACAGGTGGACTTTATTTGCTAATTAGGTGACTTTTGAAGGCAATTGGGTCCACTAGATTTTAGTTAGGGGTATCAGAGTAAAGGAGGCTGAATACAAATGCACGTCACACTTTTCAGATATTAATTTGTAAAAAAAAAAAAAACATTTATCATGTTCCTTCCACTTCACAATTATGTACCACTTTGTGTCACATAAAATACATTTCTGTTTTTGGTCGTAAGATGACAAAATGTGGAACATTTTCGGGGGTATGAATACTTTTTCAAGTGATTGTAGATACACTTTAGGCCTCAGTGGACATGTTCGATCGTGTGTACGGCCTATGTGTACGGCCTATCGGACCGTTTTCCAGCAGACAAAAGTTTCCAAACATGCTTAGAAACCTGTCCGCTGGAAACCTGTCCGTCGGACAGTTTCGATGGTTAGTACACGAAATCATCGGACCAAAATCCCGCGCATGCTCAGAATCAAGTCGACGCATGCTTGGAAGCATTGAACTTCTTTTTTCATCACGTCATTGTGTTCTACGTCACCACGTTCTGGTCCGATGGGATTTTGGTCCGATGGTGTGTACGCACATCAGACCAACAGACCACTTCAGCGTGGTCCGATGAAAACGGCCCGTCGGACATGTTTCCTCGGACATGTCTGATTGTGTGTACAGGGCCTTAGATTCTTGGATTTTTCACCTCAACTACCAAAATAAATCTGTGTACTTGTGTTGTAACTTGGAGACATATACAGATGAGCTTGAGCTATCGTGCCTAATTTATTTGTACTTGTTTTAAAATATTTTATTAGTCAGCCCAGGGGCCCCCCTCTCTTCTTTAGCTCTTTTACGAGGGGGGGTCTTCTCTGCTCTCCGGGGGTCTTCTCCACTCTCCGGGGGTCTTCTTACATCTTCTCCACTTCACCGCTGTTGTCTCGGCGCTCGCCGGTTCTTCTCCCGCTCGCTCTCCGATGCCTTCTTCTTCAGGGCTGGCCACCGCTATCTTCGCGTTAGCTCAATTACTAGGGGTGGCCAGCCCTCTCTCCTATGCCGTCTTCTGCCTTCTTCTCTTCTTCCTTCTTCTCTTCTTCCTATGTTGACGCAACGCTTCCTCCTGCTGTAATGCCGGGTGCGCGGCTCGCACCAATTTATATAGGCCTCCTACGACGTCACAGTCCCATCATGCTCCGGTACCAACCTACGTGGGTCTGTACATCTCATAGAACTACTACTACTACTCATAGAAGATAATATAAAAAAATGATCTTCACTTAACTTATCCCCACCACAGGAAAACTGCTGAGAACAACAGGTCCAGCCTTTACCCATCACAGCGGGTAATGTTGTGCCAACCTTCAGGGTTGTGGGTCCCTACTTAAAGGAACCTCTTCCCTGGACATGTAGAAGACTCTGCCAAGATCTTTTCATGCCACTTAGATTAGTACACCAAGGACTGGAGGCAATGTTAAGTATGGACGACGGGACATCGTCGAATTGGACGTCGTTTACGTTGTTTGCGTAAGCCGATTCAGAATGGGGCTGGGCGTAAGTTACATTCACGTCGTTTTCAATCACTATTTGCGACGTGATTTGGAGCATGCACACTGGGATACGTTCATGGCCGGCGCATGCGCAGTTCGTTTAGTGCGTCATTTACGTGGGGTCAGGGATAATTTAAATACAACACGCCCCCTACCTGCCCAATTTGAATTATGCGCGGATACGCTGGGCCATTTACGCTACGCCGCCGCAACTTACGGAGCAAGTGCTTTGTGAATACAGCACTTGCCTGTCAAAGTTGCAGAGGCGTAGCGTAAATAGGATACGCTACGCCCACACAAAGATACGCTCTCCATCGTGAATCTGGCCCAATATCTATTAGCATTTCTTCAAAGTCATATTGTTGCACATTCTATTTCCTGCAGGAGATATAATGGGTACAGCCATCCAGAATTTGGACAGACTGTTGGCTATGCCATATGGGTGTGGGGAGCAGAACATTGCCCATTTTGCCCCCAATATCTTTGTTCTACAGTATCTGGAGAAGACTAATCAGTTGACTGATGAGATCAAGAGCAAAGCCACCGAGTTCATGGAGAAAGGTAAGAGACTTTTCTTATCATTTAGACATGATTATGTTTCCCAAGGTGTGGAATGTGTACCACTGTAGTGGTCCAAATCATTTGGTGGAGGGGGGATTATGGTGTGTGCTTGTTTTTCAGGGGTTGGGCTTGGCCCCTTAGTTCCAGTGAAGAAAACTCTTAAGGCATCAGCATGCCAAGACGTTCTGGACAATTTTATGCTCCCAACTTTGTGAGAACAGTTTGGGGATGGCCCCTCCCTGTTTCAACATGACTGTGCACCAGTGCACAAAGCAAGATCCATAAAGCTATGGATAAGCGAGTTTGAGGTGGAGGAACTTGACTGGCCTGCACAGAGTTCTGACTTAAACCCGATAGAACACCTTTGAGGTGAACGTATGAACAGAAGATCAGTGATTTCCCCTAGTGAGGCCACCCCCCCATACAGTTAGAACACACCCAGCAACACACTTAACCCCTTCCCTGCCCCCTAGTGTTAACCCCTTCACTGCCAATGGCATTTTTATAGTAATCCAATGCATTTTTTTAGCATTGATCGCTATAAAAATGCCAATGGTCTCAAAAATGTGTCAAAAGTGTCCGATGTGTCCGCCATAATATGGCAGTACCGAAAAAAAAACGCTGATCGCCGCCATTACTAGTAAAAAAAAAATAAATAATAAAAATGCCATAAAACGACCCCCTTTTTTGTAAACGCTATAAATTTTGCGCAAACCAATGAAGAAACGCTAATTGCGATTTTTTTTTACGAAAAATATGTAGAAGAATACGTATCGGCCTAAACTGAGGAAAAAAAATGTTTTTTTATATCTTTTTTGGGGATATTTATTATAGCAAAATGTAAAAAACATAGAATTTTTTTCAAAATAGTCGCTCTATTTTTGTTTATAGCGCAAAAAATAAAAACCGCAGAGATGATCAAATACCACCAAAAGAAAGCTCTATTTGTGGGAAAAAAAGGACGCCAATTTTGTTTGGGAGCCACGTCGCACGACCGCGCAATTGTCAGTTAAAATGACGCAGTGCCAAATCACAAAAAGTGCTCTGGTCTTTGGACAGCAATATGGTCCGGGGCTAGTTATGAGACGAGTTATGAGACGGAGCTTCAATGGAACAGAGTGCCGTCGAACGTGGTGTATGTCACCACGCTTTGCTAGAGCATTTTGGAAAAACGATGGTGTGTATGCAACGTTGTTTTGGAAAATGAAGTTTGAAAAACGTCGTTTTGTTTCATCACTTGAAACGTCGTTTTTTTTTCATCACAAAAAATGATCGTGTGTACGCGGCATCAGCCTTTAAAATTAGCACTTTAGATTTCAAACGTTCGAGTCCCATAGACCTTAACAGGGTTCTAAAGTTCACACGAACTTGCCACGAACACCTCAAATAGTTTGCTGTTCGGCGAACAGGCAATGTTCGAGTCGAACATGAGTTCTACTCAAACTCGAAGCTCATCCCTAGTGCAGGGTATCAGAGGCAGCTCAAGTACAAACATGCCGATGGATCATACAGTGCATTTGGAAACAGCGAGGATGGAAACACATGGTGAGTTTGATAATATCATATCGGAATGAAAACACTTGATTCATTAAAACAATACATTTCCTTCACCTGTAATGTATGTGTTGCAATTCCTTTTAGGTTAAAGCCAAACTCCAGGGTTTAATTAAAATTAAGGCCCCATGCACACCAGACGCAAATGCAACCACATCAAAAACCGGCATTTAAACACTTGATACCCGCCCACCGTCAAATGACGGCGGGCGGGTAACTGTATTGTCCTGACTGCACGTCATATGACGTGCTGTCATAGAAAGCTGCTGGGGGCGTGCGCGCCGCCGGTGGCGCGCGCACGCACGCACCCGTCGCATCACTGAGAACCCTGTGCGTGTGCCCGGCGGGCACACGCGATTGCCGAGTAACTGAGCTGGGACGTGGAGTTCTGTGTGTAAACACAGAGCTCCAAGTACCCGTTAGGGAGAGAGGACACCGATTGTGTCCCTTGTACATAGGGACACAATCGGTCACCTCCCCAGTCACCCCCCCTCCCCCCACAGTTAGAACACAAACTAGGAGAAACATTTAACCCCTTCCCAGCCCCCTAGTGGTTAACCCCTTCCCTGCCAGTTACATTTATACAGTTATCAATGCATATTTATAGCATTGTTCACTGTATAAATGTAAATGGTCCCAAAAATGTGTCAAAAGTGTCTGATGTGTCCGCTATAATGTCCCAGTCCTGAAAAAAAAATCGCAGATCGCCGCCATTCCTAGTAAAAAAAAAAAATCATAATTATGTCCCCTATTTTGTAGGCAATATAACTTTTGCGCAAACCAGTCACTATACGGTTATTGCGATTTTATTTTTTACATTTTTTTACCAAAAATATGTAGAAGAATACGTATCGGCCTAAACTGAGATAAAAAAAAAAAAAATTTTAATGGGATATTTATTATAGCAAAAAGCAAAAAATATTGTGTCTTTTTTCAAAATTGTCGCTCTTTTTTTGTTTATAGCGCAAAAAATAAAAACCGCACGAGCGATTAAATACCACCAGAAGAAAGCTCTATTTGTGGTGAAAAAAAGGACGTCAATTTTGTTTGGGAGCCACGTCCCACGACCGCACAATTGTCAGTTAAAGCGACGCAGTGTCGGAAGCTAAAATTTTGTCGGGGCCGGAAGGGGGTATATGTGCCCAGTAGGCAAGTGGTTAAAATGCCAGTTTTTGCCACGAATTTCACGGCGTTTTGTCGCATTTTACCGCGTTTTGCCGCGATTGCGTTTAAATGCGTTTAGGTAAGAAACATAATAAGACCCTCCCTAAGCTCAAAAAACAATATTATTTAACCATTTCAGCCATTTTGTGAGACCAAAGTGAGTAGCAGCTGAAAGAGCAGCAGTGTACTTGTATTTAGCGTGTCACTTGCCACATCACCTGCCACAAGCTGTGGATTGTCCACTTGCCATGTCACCTGCCACAAGTTGTGAATTGTCCACTTGCCACGTCATCTGGCCATACCACCTGCCACAAGTTGTGGATTGTCCACTGGCCACATCACCTGGCCACGTCACCTGCCATGTCACCTGGCCACGTCACCTGCCACAAGTTGTGGATTGTCCACTTGCCACGTCACCTGCCACTTCACCTGGCCACGTCTGAAATTGAAGGGATAGTTTTCTATTATCACAAATGACTTTCTCATGAGGAAGAAGTTGGTCAGCTAATTCTAGCCATTGGGTCACTATGGGAGGTGATGGATTTAGCCACTTGATTGTAATCATCTTGCAGGCTAAAAATATGGTTTCAGTTTCTGGTATTATGCAGTCAAAGCTCTTCATCCACTTTGCCAAATACAGTAAAACCTTCGTTTGAGAGTAACTTAGTTTGAGAGCGTTTTGCAAGACAAGCTACATTTTTTAATACATTTTTACTTGATATACAAACGATGTCTTGATATAAGAGTAGTGTCATGTCACAACTGAGTATAAAATAGAAGAGAGGCGCCTCTAAGTGTAGCAATATGGCTACATTTGATGAAGGAACAGCATTTAGAAACTTACAAGGGTGATGATTAAAGCAGGCACATCTATGTATGCAGGCATCCAGGGAAAAGCTGTCCACATAGACCATCCTCTGCACCACCATTGATGTCATCCCTTCCACAAGCGGTTCAAGCCTCGCTTTCAGATCGATCTACTGCAGGGTAGTCTTCCCGGTCACAATTGCAGAGAGCCGGCGGTGAGGATGATGGTCTATGTGGACAGCTTTACCCCAGATGCCTGCATACTCAGATGTTCCTCTTTTAATCATCAACCACGTGAGTTGCTAAATGTTGTACCTTCATTAAATGTAACCATATTGCTACACTTATAGGCGCTTCTCTTCTCTTGTATACTCTGTAGCTCCTGCTGGATTTTGCTTCTAATCCCCTTGAGGAGGCTTCCATTTGTGGATGGACATTTTATGGTTACACAATCTGGTCACATTTCTATAATCTTTTTATATGGACTATAAACTGAAGGACTTATGAATAAATTGTTGTTTAACGAATCATTTGAGTTTCCATTATGTACCCCTGTCTCCCCTCTCATTTCTCTCCCATATTCTGCTTCATTTACATTTCCTCTTCATGCTTCTACTGATTTTTATTTATATATATTCTTTCATCCCCTCCGAGAGCCAAAATTAATCCCATTTTTGCCATATTACTGGCATTTGACTATTTATGTATCCTTCATCTCTAAGGCCCCGTACACACGGCAGAGAACCTCGACGGGCGGAACACATCGTTCCGCCCGTCGAGGTTCTCGGCCGGCCATCAGATTCGGCGACCAGCCCGTCGGGAAAGGCGACCAGCCATTCATCCCGACGGGCCGTCGAGTAAACAGAGAACCTGCTCTCTATTTCGGCTCAACGGCATTCCTGACGGGATGCTCGCCGAATCCGTACACACGGCCGAGGTCAGGATGCCAGCAAGGTTCTCGCTGGTTTCTGCCGAGAACCTCGGCCGTGTGTACAGGGCTTCATCTGTTTTTACATATATTGTATTTCATTCATTTTTACATATTCAGTCTATTATATTTGTGCTCCTACTTTCTCTCCATTTGCAAGCTATTATTGTTCTAGCTGCCGTTGTCATGTAATGAAAAATATCCTTCTTGATACTCTTTATAGAATCTGGAATCAAAGATAGTAATGAACTATCTATGTTCATTATGTTCATTATAGAACTATCTATGTTCCGGATACTTTCCAATATATTTTGTGAACTTGTTCCCAGAACTTTCTTACCAAGTGACAGCCATACCAGATGTGGTTCATAATCCCCATTTCGACCTTACATCTCCAACAAATATCTGTTTGTCCACTATTTATTTTATTTAACGCTACTGGGCTCCAATACCATCTCATTGCTATTTTATAATTTCTTTCTTGGTACTTGATTGCTATAGATGTTTTATGAATTATTAAAAATATCTTCTCCCGTTCTATCTTTGATATGGATCTTCCAATTTCCTTTTCCCATTTTTTCATACTTGTTAGCTCTTTAAGGCCGTGTACACACGATCAGACCGGTCCAATGACACTAGTCTGGAGACCAGTTTCATTGAACCAATTCGATGGAGTGTACGGCCTATCGAACCATTGTCCGTCGGACCAAAGTTTTAAAACTTGCTTTAAAATCTGTCCGTCGGACGGATCCGATGGTTAGTACGCAAAAGCATCGGACCAAAAACCTGCGCATGCTCAGAATCAAGTCGACGCATGCTTGGAAGCATTGAACTTCGTTTTTCAGCACGTCGTTTTGTTCTACGTCACCGCGTTCTGTTCTACATCAGCCTGGTTCGATGAAAACGGTCCGTCGGACCAGTTTCATTGGACCGGTCTGATCGTGTGTACGTGGCCTAAGGGGTCCCGTGGGGAGTAGTAAGACATATACAGTGGGTGCCCGCGATATTGTGTCAATCTCGCTCACTTTCTCGGCGAGATTGACCACCTGCGAGCCCCATCGCAGGAGCCAGCGCCAAGCTGGCATGCCGCGATGGAGACAAAACCATCATAGAAGCGACGGGGATCCGACGTGGATTCCCACCAATTCTACACGTGGGCGGCGTTTGTTATGAATCCTGAAGGAGAAGTCCCCGCCGGATTTAAAAAAAAAATCTGGCATGGCCCCCACCTCAGGAGCATAACGGGCCCTTAGGTCTGTTATGGGTTGTAAGGAGACCCCCCTACGCCGAAAAAACGGCGTGGGGGTCCCCCCACAATCCATAACAGACCAGTATCCAAGAGTCAGGTGTTCTGGGGCAGGAGAGCAGGAGAAGACCCCGGAGAGCGGAGAAGACCCCCGGAGAGTGGAGAAGACCCCCGGAGAGCGGGAGAAGACCCCCGGAGAGCGGAGAAGACCCCCGGAGATCGGAGAAGACCCACCCCCCGCTAAAGATGTCGGAAGAAGCCCACCGAGCGACCATACACACACCCCCCCCCCAGCGGCCAACTAATAAAATATTTCAATATCCTGTGTGGTTTATTTGTGTTTACACTTTGCCTCCAGGTGAATGGGTAGGGCTACAATGTACCCCATACTCATTCACTTAGGGTGGGGGGCCGGTATCTGGGGGCCCCCTTATTAAAGGGGGCTCCCAGATTCCGATAAGCCTCCCACCCGCATACCCCGACAACCAACGGCCAGGGTTGTCGGGAAGGGGTCCTGTCCTCATCAACATGGGGACAGGGTGCTCTGGGGTGGGGGGGGGGCCAGAGCACCTGACCCCCCCATGTTGAGGGCATGCTGCCCGGTACGACTCAGGAGGGGGGGGGGCGCTCGCTCGCCCCCACTCCTCTCCTGACCGGCCGGCTGGCGTGCTTTGGATACGGGTCTGGTATGGATTGTGGGGGGACCCCCACGCCGTTTTTTCGGCATAGGGGGGTCTCCTTACAACCCATAACAGACCTAAGGGCCCGTTATGCTCCTGAGGGGGGGGGCATGCCAGATTTTTTTTTTAAATCCGGCGGAGACTTCCCCTTCAGGATTCATAACAAATGCCGCCCACGTGTAGAATTGGTGGGAATCCACGTCGGATCCCCGTCGCTTCTATGACGCGCTCACTGGAATGTGCTTTTACTATTCCAGCGAGTGTGAGATGTCGGTACCCTGTCGCCGAGAGTCAGCGCGATGCTGTCGTGCTAAAAACACATTCTCAGCGGCAGGCACTGTATCTTAGATAATTTAAAAAAAAAAATTTGTTCAATTTGTTCAAATTTTGTTTTTGGCCTATTTATTAAAGCGGATCTCCACCCTAAAGTGAAGTTCCGCTGATCGGAACCCTCCCCCCCTCCGGTGTCACATTTGACACCTTTCAAGGGGGAGGGGGGTGCAGATACCTGTCTGAAGACAGGTATTTGCACCCACTTCCGGCCCGCAGTCTCGGGCAAAGGACGGGTTTTTCCCGTTGTGTGCTGGGAACTCTCGGCTCCCAGCACACAGCGGGAGCCAATCGGCGGGCGCAGCGCGACTCACGCATGCGCCGTAGGGAACCGGGCAGTGAAGCCGGAGCCCTTCAGTTCCTGGTTGCCTCACCGTGGATGGAGGGGGGAGCAGCAGAGAGACGAGCGAACGCTCGTCCATTGCTGCGGACGGCGCTGGACTCCAGGACAGGTAAGTGTCCTAATATTAAAAGTCAGCAGCTGCAGTATTTGTAGCTGCTGGCTTTTAATATATTTTTTTAAGGGGCCATCCGCTTTAAAGATAATTCTATATTTGTTGCATTGTATGTTTTTAATTGATGGTATTGCAGCCATTTGTGTTTATGTTCAGGTCCCAAATCTTGCATTTTTTGTATTTTCCCTTCCACTAAGATCTGGGCCACCCTTGTGTTCTCCAATATATTCAATTTTAAGTATTTTGTGGTTGCTAAGGCTGGCGGAAATTCTGTTGGAGAACAAAGAGGTCATTGGTCCCATCATAGTGGATAGGTTCCACTGTTTTAATTGTATGTCCCATATTTATAATGTAGCTCTTGCAAATATTGTTAATTTTGTGTTTCCATTATTTTTTTATGGGAAAATTTGCTTTGATATACAAGTGGTTTGGATTACAAGCATGCTTCCGGATCACAATTATGCTCGCAAACCAAGGTTTTACTGTATACAAATCTCAAGGGTGCATGGTCAATAAGTCAACCCATTGAGACCAATAGGAAGGACCACAGTACAAAATCCGAATGTGGGTAAGTACATCTCAAGCAATTAACAGTACTACTCAAGCGCCCTATTTTATGTAGGTGGGCAGGAGAAAAATATGTCTGATGAACTATATACAACTGAATACATTTATTGCTAATTGCTGGTGAGACTAAAGTATAGGAGGAACAAATATTCTCAAAATTTTCCTTGGACATACTGGGAATAAGGCCGCGTACACACGACCCAGAACCTCGACGGGCAGAACACATCGTTCCGCCCGTCGAGGTTCTCTCCCGGCCGTCGAATTCGGCGACCCGCCCGTCGGGAATGGCAACCAGCCATTCTTCCAGGCGGGCCGTCGAGAAAAAAGAGAGCGTGCTCTCTTTTTCGGCTCGACGAGCTTCCCGACGGGAAGCTCGCTGAGACCGTACACACGGCCGAGGTCCTCGCTGGAATGTGCATTCCAGCGAGGTTCTCGCTGATTTTCAGCGAGAACCTCGGCCGTGTGTACGGCACCTAACAGCTCCAACTCTTCTGGAAAGGCTGTCTGCAAGGTTTAGGAGTGTGTCTATGGGAATGTTTGACCATTTTTCCAAAAGCGCATTTGTGAGATCAGGCACTGATGTGGATGGGAAGGCCTGGCTCACAGCTTCCAAGTTCCTCCACCTAAAACTCCCTCATCCATGTCTTTATGGACCTTGTTTTGTGCACTTTTCAGAAGCGTTGAAGCTGTTATAGCTGCAAAGGGTGGGCCAACTCAATATTGAACCTTGTATTAGACTGGGATGCCATTTAAAGTTCATGTACGTGTAAAGGCAGACGTCCCAATACTTTTGGCAATATAGTGTATGTTGTGTGTTACTGACCAAGAGAACATTTCCCATTACTCCCTTAGCCCAATCCTCCCCTGATGGGGCTTTAAGAACAATAGTTTTTGACCTTATTAAGTAAGCTATTTTATTCAGTACACAGAATATGACTGGTAGGAACCAGTGTATTTTCGCTCCTTTTACCACCCATGCTTATGAGCTCTAACAGTAATATAATCAAACTTTGGTCAATAGTTTCTAGCACTTTTCCTTCTTAAAGGCAATAATAGGGGAGTCCCATCACCATCTTCCCTAGTAGAAGTGTCTGAAACACATTTCCCATGTTTCCTTATGGAAGGGACCATGTAGGTTAACACATAGGTAATACCAGTTTAAAATTTCAGAGAATTTAGCATGTTATAATTCCAGTAGTCACTTTTAATCTTTTGTTAAATAACACACAGTGATTGTGTGGTGAAGTTGTGGTTTAGGCCCATGCTATAGGGTGAATTTCATTCTTCTGATAGAGGTTTTTACACATCCTCCCTTCCAGCACAAACCCCAAAAAACAAGGGCTCAGTCTCCACTCATGGTGAGTAGGTAGAGTAATAAATGCAATACAGCAGTAAAACCATATCTTGCACTGATGATGGCTAAAGCCCCGTACACACGGTCGGACTTTTGCCCAAGCAACATCAAAATCCGACACTTTTCGCATTTGTCCGACCGTGTGTACGTTCCATCGGACCAACTTTTTTGGCTTTCATCGGACAAAAAGTTGGGTCTGCGAACGGACCCAACTTTCAGGCAACAAAAGTCCGATGGTGCAAAGTCCGATCGTGTGTACAGCAAACCATCGGACTTTTGGACAAATTACAAATGCGCATGCTCAGAACCAATGTTAAAATCAACCAACAATAGCAGAAGTTAACCAAAGGGTGGCAGTAAAGAGCAGAAAAGAGCAGAACAACCACGTGATGATGGGAAAGTTTTAGAAAAGTTTGCAGAAAAGTCCGAGCGTGTGTATGCTATGGGTGTGATCGGACAAATCAATTAGGACAAAAATCCAAGGGAAGTTTTGTTGGATGTCCGACCGTGTGTACGGGGCTTAAGAAGTATGAAAGAGCTGCATACATGTTGGCAATGTTGGTGGTGTATCTGTCTATATCTGGGCTATTCACCAGCAGTTCTGTATGCACAGATAGATAAAAAGAGAAAAAAGATTAGGTTTGCATTGCTCTGCCCACTTACCCAAAAGCAGAGACTGAGCTCCTTGTGTGAACGGTATCAGGATACAAACCTGTACACGTCTCTCACCTACCAGCGCTCAAATGTTTTTGTCTGTAAAGGATTATATTAGCAACTTTTTTTGACCAGTGGTCTCTAAACTGGGCCCAGGCCAGGTCCAGCCCTTTGCTTGCCTTTATCTGGCCCTTGGGGTACTATTCCTCTCATTAATATGAGGCATTCTTCCTCCTACTGGCATCAACTTTTGAGGCACCAATATTTCCACTGACACCAACAATGGGACATAATTTCTCCCACTGAGACACCTAAGATGGGACACTAGTCATTTCACTGACACTAACCTTGGGGCACTATTTCTCCCACTGACACTAGCAATGTGGAACCATTCCTTCCTTCCATCAACACCAAAGATGATGCACTATTCCTTCCACTGACACAAACAATGGGGCACTATTCCTCCCACTAATACTTATGATGAAACACTATTCCTCCCACTGACATTGACAATGGGACACTATTACTCCCACTGATACCAACAATGGGGCACGATTCCTTCCACTAATACCAATGATGGGGCACTATTCCTCCCACTGACATTGACAAAAGGACACTACTCCCATTGACCAGGGCCGTCTTAATAGCATCATGGGCCCCTGGGCAAAGTAATGCTCTGGGGCCCCTACAATGGAGACAGTGCAGGTAAACAGAAATCAAGTAGGTAGGAGGTAGGGAATATCTAGGGTGTAGAGGGGTCAGAGTGCGGTTCGATATCTGGGATGTAGAGGGGCATCCCAGCTGCCCCAATTTCGGGGCACCCCAGGCTCAAGCACAGCTGCTTTGGGGAAAGGGAAGGGGCCCCCCATGCAGCTGGGGCCTTGGGCAGTACCCAGGTGTGCCCTCTCATTAAGACAGCCCTACCACTGACATTGACAATGGGACACTATTAATCCCACTGATACAAACAATGGGGCATTATTCCACCCACTAATACTTATGAAGGGGCACTATTCCTCCTGCTACTGACCGCAGGTGTTATGTGATTTTTTTAAATACCACTGACTATCAAGCCCAAGGCATTTTCTACTCCCACTGCCCATAGCCCAGCCCTCCTAAATTCTGAACAGCAATAAACTGGCCCTTTGTTTACAAAGTCTGGAGACCCCTGCTTTAGGCCCCATACACACCATTAGATTTTTTGCAGATTTTTGTCTTCATATTTACCAAAACCATATAATATGAGGTCAAACTTTGAGGCCCCGTACACACGATCAAATCTGTCTGCTGGAAACGGTCGGCCCGACCGTCTCAGCAAACAGATTTGACCGTGTGTACGGGCAAGCCGACGGATTTGGCCACCCGACAGATTTCAAAGCATGCTTTGAAATCTATCGGGTGGGAACCCGTCCGCCCGACATGTCTGCTGGTTAGTACACTTACCAGCAGACATGTCGTCTCACACCGGCGCCGAATGATTTCAGCGCATGCGCGGAAGTGTTTTACTTCCTGGTGCGGTGACGTGGCGGCGTCAACGTCACGCCACGTCACCGAAACGTCAGCGCGCTGTCTGCTGGCGGGGATTTTGGTTTGCTCGTGTGTACACGCGAGCAAACCAAAATGACAGCAGACAGATTTGTTCAAATCGGTCGGACAGACCGTTTTGAACAAATCTATTGCCTCGTGTGTACGAGGCCTAAGGCCTTGTACACACGAGGGGATATGTCCGCTGAAAACGGTCGATGGACCGTTTCAGCAGACATCTCCGCTCGTGTGTATGGGCTAGCGGACAGATTTCTCCACCCGACAGATTTCAAAGCATGCTTTGAAATCTATCCGGTGAGAATCTGTCCGCCCGACATGTCTGCTGGTTAGTACATTTACCAGCAGACATGTCGTCCCGCACCGCCGCCGCGCCGCCGCCGAATGGATTCGGCGCATGCGCGGAAGTGTTTAACTTCCTGGTGCGGTGACGTGGCGGCGTCAACGTCACCGCCGCGTCACCGCTACGTCACCGGCGGGGAATTTGATCCGATGGTGTGTACACGCCATCGGATCAAACTCCCGATCGGACATATCCGATGGAAATGGTCCGCGGACCGTTTTCATCGGATATGTCCGATCGTGTGTACGAGGCCTAAGAGTTTCAATTTGCATGCAATCAGGCATGCCCTTGCACTACATGGTTTTGGTAAATCTGAAGACAAAAATCTGCAGAAAATCTAATAGTGTGTATGGGGGTCTTAGACTGATTGCACAACCCACTTTCAGTTTAGTTGTGTAGCGCTACCCGCAAAGGAGCCGCTGATTGATTGTTGGGATCGGCAAATTAAGTTACCCTAGCGTTGTCTAGGGGTGTGATGCAGGAACAAAGTAGTGAGCGGAGGTCCAGACAGTCAATAAAGGTTCCAATGCTTTATTTCCAGGCCAACAATGCCAACATCAACTTCAGTTAGGAAGGAAAGACAGGTTGATGAAAGTAGAGGAGAACTTGCGGTGTCAGGCCTGGATATGAACGGCAAGCCTGCCCTTAGCAATACCAATTTGTAAACTCGTCGCCACTCCTGCCTGAGTGGGTGAAGTGCCCACGGACAGGTTTTCTTTCTCTAACCTGGCAACCGAGGTGTCACTTTAGATGTCTGGGAGGAACAGGTCTTTCGCACAGACCTGGCTCTAGGGCCTCTGTCACAGGCCAATTGCTTTAGATGAGATTAGGTGAATGAACAGAGCGAATCCTCCCAGTAAATTCTAGCACAGGTCACCAGGAGACAGTAAAGTGTACCTGTCAGCATCCCGGTCACTGGATCCCCGATTGGATCGTTAAGGCCCTGTGTACAACCTGCCTTTGGGTTCCCCTCGAGCCGATTCCCCAATCGCACGGCACTCAGCCTGGGATCCATTCAATAGGATTGGGAACCCAGTAGGTCACTGGGGTCCCCTTTCGCCTCCGGTTGAGGTTCGGTGAAGCCTGTAAGCTTGGCCAGGTGGGCCACGCTGGCGTAATCCATGGATGCGCTTACCCCAAAGGTGGATGCCGGACCCGGAACTGGGACCCCGCGAAGAAGAGAAGAGCACATGACATCTGTCACAGATATACCCCTCCCCAGCATGCCCTGCGAGGGGAGAACTCCTCCAATTGGCTGCTGGGGAGGACTTGCTCTGCCAGAAACCCCTCTGGTGCCAACTGCCGACCAGAGATAATACCACATCCCTAGAATGCAGCCTGACCCAGTGGACCTTTCCGGAATGACAGAGGTCATAATTTAGGTAAATCATGACTGAGGGCAATGTAGCTCTCCCAGTCCAACTAACTTTAGCGTAGTGCCCATGCTGAAAGCAAGGGGGCGCTACAGTTGTGATGCTTTTTTTTTTACATCACTCTAATAGTAGCCATACACGCTTCAATAAATGATCAAATTATTTATTTATCTACCTCGTCCCGTAGGCATAATTGATCCATAGTCAACAATCCATTTGATTGATATGCTGCATGTTGGGAAGTGGATCACAACTGATAATTAATAATCGTTGATTGCATCTCTGGTTCCCACCATGAAATATCATAGTCTGATCAATCGACATACGATTGCAGTGTTGCCATTTCATGCAAAACTTTTGAAATGTTTTTGTCCTGGCAGATCGACTTGCCGAGTCGATCAAATTGCACATGGAAAAAAAAACTAAAAAAACAAAGCATGTGTGATAGCTAATATTGTTACATAAAAAAACAATCACCTTTCGCTTCATACTGTAATCAATATGCAAAAAATTGAGTTACTGGCAGTGGGAGGCACCGAGGCAGGGCGGACTGACAACTCATGAGGCCCCCGGGCAATAGGAGATTATGGGGCCCCCGGGCAATAGGAGATTATGGGGCCCCCGGGCAATAGGAGATTATGGGGCCCCCGGGCAATAGGAGATTATGGGGCCCCCGGGCAATAGATTATGGGACCACACAGTAAGCACACACACATACAGTATACATACACAGTATACACACACAATATACACACAAAGTATACACACTCTGTATACATACACACAGAATACACATACACACACACTAAAAAGGTACTGGAGAGGCGGGGCAGCTATAATCTTGGAATTTTTTTTAAAAACACAGGTCCAGATTCAGGTACATCTGCGCATTATTGGACCGGCGTAGCGCACCGCCTTTACGTTAGACTTGCGCAATGTAGCCGCGTAATCACCCTATTCTCGTAGCTTTTGCGCAGAAAATTGCGAATGCGTAACGTTATTTCAGAGGCGTAAGGCGGAGTAATACAAATTGGGAAGGACGTGGGCATGTTACATTGAAATGAGCCGTGACCCCATGCAAATGAAGGGCTGGCCGGCTCGCGCATGCGCACTTGAAGCAGACCATGGTCAGCACCTCTGTGCGCATGCTCACAACTCAGGAACGGCGCAATCAGTGAAATTGGAAGTGGACCCGGGCAACTTAGTGAACTACGCAAACAGCATAAATAGACAGACACAAATGAACTTCCTTTGCAAAAGTACATCCCTTTGTATCCCTTCCTATACAGCAAGGTGCTTTTGTTTATTAGCGTTTGTTTGTTTGTGACGTGTCTTTGAGATATTTGGGGACTGTTTTGCAGAGTGATTTTTGTCTTTTATGTGTTTTCTTTGTTGTTATTTTGTTTAAATTATATTTTTGCTGGGCATTTTTTATTTTTGCTCGTCATTTATTTTATTTTTTTGGTTCTGTTTGTGTATGATTTTGGAATGTGGGGGTGATATTCCTGCGGGAAAAGGGGTGTCACCCTCATTTGTGGTGGAGAAGTGATCCCCAGGTCCGTGTGAATGGTGTATGAATGTACAGTGACATAATTGGAGCCTTGGCGTGGCGTTGCTGCTCACAAGTCCTGCATGGTGGGCTTGTGCCAATCCAATGTGATGAGGATGTGATGTGTCTGTGCTAGGGACCACAGTGGTGTGCATGCATGCATTCTCATTGTGCCATGATTAATGTGTGTGTTTAACGTGCAAAGATGCATATGTGAGCTGGCATGAGATGGGGTCATGAGATGGGGTCCCAGTGCATATGCAGAGTCACCTTGAAGGGAAAAGACAGGAGGATGTTAGTAGTGCATGTGCCCCTTGTGATGTGTGCATCATGGGGGGGGACAGTCATGCCTGCCACCCATGTCACTCACCAACCAGCCAGCTGTCCCCATACATGTTCTGTTCGAAATCTGTGGGGATGGGGCTAAGATTGTATATGTAGCTGTCATGGGTGTCATGGGTGCCATGTGTTGGGCTGGTGATGTCCTCCTGCAAGGTTGTGGTTAATTCCATGATGGCATGAGGGGTGAATCTGAAGATGCGAGACACCTCAGAATCACTCATGCCATAGATGTCTATGCGTGTGTGATATATCCTCTCCCGTGAAGAGTGAAGAGTGAGGGGCTTGTATCAGATAAGAATATTGTATTAGATTAGATTAAATTGTAAAGTTTATATAAGCAAATAAAAAAATTAAAAAAACATCTCCCGTGCCCTCCTTAGTGCCCTCCTCAGTGCCCTCATCCTTCTTTGTTCATCTAAAGTCAGTAGTATAGCTATGCGCGACGATGCCCCTGGCATGTTGGCATACAGATTGTTGTGCAACACGTGTGACTGCTGAGCTCCTCACTAACAGTGTTGCTTTATCTAAAAGGTAGACTTTTTTTCTCTTTTTAGACCAGCTTTCATATGGTCTAATTTTAGACAGGACATTTTGCTGTTGCGCACACTGCGTAGCCTGCGCTGTCTTAACGTTCTTTTGTGGATCCCCGTAAGTCCCTCATTAGCATATTTGACTAGTAAATCAATGGTCTGTCTAGCGCAGTTTTGCGCGGACGGATGCGCCTGTCTAACGAAATTACGCCGGACAATAAACAGTAGATTTCTTGCATATCTCGTTTTGGGGATGCCGTGCATCGAAACGCACGCGCACATTTAGACTTACGCACGCGCATCTCCTGTTGCGCAGGCGTAATCGCTCTGTGAATCTGGGCCACAGTTTTTACATACTGTCCCTGGTTTTACTGAGGCTGACAAGCCTGATGTGGCCCCCTAGTGGCATGGGGCCCGAGGGCCAGCATGATCTGTCCGCCCCTGCACCAAGAGGATTGAAAGAATTGAATTTATAATGCATTGCAAGTTTTCATTGGTCAACCCCTCAAATGGGTCACAATAATGTGGAATACACAATGTACTGGATAGGACTTTCACATTACATTCTGTTAAGAGCACATTATACTGGGTTCCCAAACAAAAAACAATGGTTAAATAGGGTGGAAAAAATAATGATACCTTTTAACTTGAGATCAAGGTATAAAAAGGGTATATCTGTTACAATGGAAAATCAGGTAGTATTACAAAGGTGTCTGGAAGGACACAGGAGATGAACATGGCTGAGATCAGACCTTGGGTTTTAATAATGTAACATGTCTTAGAGAAAAAATAATGATTGATTGGGGTCTTTTCCTGCCTTACAACAATCAGCATGTAGGTTTAATAAATGCTTCAAAGCAGGAGCTTTATAAAATATTGCCTGACATTCTGTTTTATAAATGTGTTAATACAGAGATATTATTATATTACATTCAGCCATTGACTCTCCAGTATTTGAGAGTGAGCTGTACTGGCACTACATGTAATGGCCTCAGAATAGAAAAAAAAACAAAAACAAAAGATCTGTTCTTTTTCTAGCATTCCAGGCCTGTCTAAGCCAAGTGGCACAAAGTGATACAAGAGCCATAGCTGACAGTATTTGTGTGTAAATGAGTTTGAACATTGTACATACAGTATAAAGGTTTCTAAATATATTCATGTGATGTGTCAGTGATCAGAAATGTCAGCGATTATGTGACTCCCTATAATAGCTGTGTTCTTTAGATCCCATAATAAGTGTTGGCAGTCTGCCTCAAAGATGGATGACAGCTTTTATTTTGTAACATTAGGCAATAGGTCACTTAAACTGAACCTGTTAACTGTTTTAACCATTCAGCCCCGGACCATTTTGCTGCTAAAAAGACCAGGCCACTTTTTGCGATTCAGCACTGCGTCGCTTTAACTGAAAATTGCGTGGTCGTGCGACGTGGCTCCCAAACACAATTGACGTAATTTTTTCCCCACAAATAGAGTTTTGTTTTGGTGGAATTTGATTACCTCTGCGGTTTTTATTTTTTGCGCTATAAACAAAAATAGAGCGACAATTTTGATAAAATGCAATATTTTTTACTTTTTGCAAAAACAAATATCCCCAAAAGATATATGTAGCGCTACTCCCGGAGAAGCCGCTGGTTGATTTGTTAGGGCCGGCACGTTACATAACTCTTTCGTTGTCTAGGGGTGTGGTGCCGGAAAAAGCAGTGAGCGGAGGTCCAGACATTCAATAAAGTTTTCCAAGGCTTTATTTCCAGGCCAACACAGCCAACATCAACTTCAGTTAGGAAGACAAAGGTTGATGAGTAAAGGGATGAACTTGCGGTGTCAGGCCTGGATGGGGATGGGCAATCCAGCCCTTGATAGCATCAATCTGTGATGGATGAATAGGGCGAATCCTTCCAATGGACTCCAGCCCGGGTCACCGGGGGACAGTGGTGCATACCTGTAACTTCCGGTCGCCAGATCGGCACTCAGCCTGAGATCCGTTTCAATAGCACCTGGAACCCAGTGGATCACTGGGGTCCTCTTTCGCCTCCGGTTGAGGCTTGAAGCCTGCAAGCTTGGCCAGGAGGGCCACGCCGGCGGAGCCCATAGGTGCGCACACCCTGAAGGTGGATGCCGCACCCAGCACCGGGACCCCGCAAAGTTTGTAGAACACATGACACCTGTCACAGATATACTCCTCCCCAGCATGCCCTGAGAGGGAGGAACTCCTCTAATTGGTTGCTGAGGAAGACTTGCTCTGCCAGAAACCCTGCTGGCGCCAACTGTTGGCCGGGGATGAAACTACATCCTTAGAATGCAGTCTGGCCCAGGAGACCTTTCTGGAGCAACATAGCTCTTCCATTCCAACTAACTTTAGCGTAGTGCCCATACTGAAAGTAAGGGGGCGCTACATATGTAAAAAAACGTTTTTTTTCCACAGTTTAGTCTGATACATATTTTTGGTAAAAAAAAAAAAACGCAATAGGTGTTTATTGATTGGTTTGCGCAACAGTTATAGATTCTACAAAATAGGGGACTGTTTTATGCCATTTTTAATAATAATTTTATTTTTTTACTAGTTATCGTGGCGGTCAGCAATTTTTATCGTGACTGCGACATTATGGCGGACACATCAGACACTTTTGACACCATTTTGGGACCATTGTCATTTTCACAGCGATCAGTACTTTAAAAATGCACTGGTTACTGTGAAAATTACACTGGCAGTGAAGGGGGTTAACATCTAGGTGGCGCTGTAGGGGTTAAATGTTTCCTAGGATGTGTTTTTTACTGTAGGGGGGCGTGGCTTGGCTTGATACATCACTGATCGTCTGTTTTGCTGACATGGATCAGACGATCACTGACATGCCACTAGGAAGAATGGGGAAAGGTCTGTTTACACTTTCCTCTCCCCGTTCTTCAGCTCTGTGACCCGATCACGGGACACCAGTGGCGATCGCGTGCGCGACCCACGGCTGGGTTCTTAAAGACGACGTATCTGTACATGCATTTGCCCAGCCCCCTTGCCGATGTAAATATACAGGCGGCGGTCCTTAGCAGTTAAACTTTTCAAATATATTGCCTTTCTAATGCCGCGTACACACGATCACTTTTTGTGATGAAAAAAAATTACATTTTTAAAAATGTCATTTAAAATCACTGTGTGGGCAACATGTAATTTTATGTCTTCTGAAAAACGACCAAAAAAAAAATTCGAACATGCTTGAATTTTTTGTGTCATTTTTTAAAATGTCATTTTTTGTGTCATAAAAAATTATCGTGTGTGGGCAAAAATTACGTTTTAAACCCACACATGCCCAGTCCCCCAGAAGCAAGTTAGGAGACGGGAGGTAAAACTAGTATTCATAATGGAGATCGCACATTCATCACGCTGTAACAGACAAAAAAGCGTGAATCGTCTTTTACTAACAAGTAACCAGCTAAAAGCAGCCTCAAGGCAAATAGAACTTCCCCTTTAGAGTGCCGTTGTTTTGTTCATCATTTTTCAAAAACGATGGTGTGTGGGCAACATCATTTTTTATGATGACGTTGGAAAAATTTCACTTTTTTTCATGAAGAAAAATAAAAAAAAAATTTCATCACAAAAAGTGATCGTGTGTACGAGGCATAAGAGCAGTCATCACAATGTTCTTGCAAATATCTTATAATGTTAGCCAGAAAAGTTTCTTTTGGGCACTTTTTAAGGTAGGACTAATGCTGCGTACACACGATCTGAATTTCTGACAAGAAATGTCCGTGTGTAGGCCCCATCGGAATTTCCAAAAGCAAACGTTTGAGAGCTGGTTCTCAAATTTTCTGACTGGAAAAGTTCTTGTCAGAAATTCTGATCGTCTGTATGCAATTCTGACGCACAAAAATCCTATGCATGCTCAGAATCATTGAACTTAATTTTCCTTCGATCGTCGTAGTGTTGTACGTCATCGTGTTCTTGACGTTTGGAATTTCCGACAACATTTGTGTGATTGTGTGTATGCAACACCCGTTTGAGCCAATATTCCATCGGAATTTTTTTTTTACAGCAAATACACGATCGGAATTTCCGACAACAATCTCCCATCGAACAGTTCCGATCGTGTGTATGCGGCATAAGCCTTTCCCACCACCATTAGGCTATCTAATTGGACAGGTAGGTAGTGGGTGGCTAAAGCTTAGGTCCAAAGTCAAATTTCCAATTTATAACGAACGAGGACTAAAGTGGCACACATGAAGTGGTTGAGAAAGACTTGTAAAGGCTTTTAAAGCATCACCTATGGATAATTGTAGGTACTGTTGTTTGTCCCATTTCACAGACATGCACAAATTCAAATCTTAAAATGTTTGGTATCTGTATACTCATCTTGTATAATTTACCAAACTATAGTGTTATACTGTGTTTGAGTGCACAAAACGTATTCTAATGGGAGTTAACCACAAGGGGGCACTGAAGGGGTTATATGTGACCTCATGTCTGTTTCTAACTGTAGGGGGGCGTGGAGTGAAGCTGTGTTTCCACACAGCTCTCCCCGTTCTTCAGCATCCGGGGACCGATCGCGGACCGGGTCACGAGCGAGCGCCCGCAACCCACGGCTGGGCACTTAAAGAGGACGTACCTGTACGTGCTTGTGCCCATCCGTGCCATTCTGCCGACGTATATGTGCAAGAGGCGGTCCTTAAGTGGTTAATTACCAGATTATGTTTCAGATTACTCTTTAAATTTACCTGTTAAGTTTCCATGTTTGTACCTGTAAAGCAAATACAGTGCAACTTTTGTTAACAAGTAACGTGGTTAACAAGTAATGTGGTTAACAAGTAACGTGATTAAAAAGTAACGTGGTTAACAAATAACGTGATTAACGAGCGTTTTGAAAGACGAGCAACTTTTTTCTTTAAATGCTGACTCGGTTTGCCAGTGTTGTCTCTCAAAACAAGCGGGATTCAAGCAGATGGGGTGTGCAGTATTGCATTTGGCTCGAGGTGCGGGGGCGCTGGTGACACTTGGAAAAGTATTTCTGGGGCTCTCCGGCGCCCCCTACCTCTGGACACATGCATGTAATAGGAGTCAATGCAGAACTAATTATCTTTGTTTCAATTGACTTCCACGGGGGAACTCGCTTTGATATGCGAGTCCTTTGGATTACAAGCATTCTCCTGGAACGGATTATGCTTGTAATCCAAGGTTCCACTGTAGTCAATAAAATGAAAACCAGTGTGTGTGCCTAAAGTGGTTCTAAAGACTTAAACAGGAGCTCCAGTCTCCAACAGTATGTAAAAATTAAGAGTCAGAAGCTACAAAAACTGCTGACTTTTATTAAACAGGCACCCGCCTGCCCCACGTTCCAGCGCTGTGTTCAGCCCAGCCCAGTCACTTATTAAAGAGGGCACCAGACCCTGATAAGCCCCCACCCGCAGACACCGACAACCAACGGCCAGGGTTGTCGGGAAGAGGACCTTGTCCTCATCAACATGGGGACAAGGTGCTCTGGGGTGGGCAGTAAACATTATAATGGTGCAAGAATTTAAAGCAGAACTAAACTTTCACCAGGGTGTGGTCACTTTTACCAAAAAGTGCAACTTGCACATTATGACAAACTAACCACCTAGTTTGCCCTCTTCCAGAGCTGATAGATCTGCACTCTCCTTCACTGCTGCCATATTCTTCTTGATTTTTTGCTGATTCTTTGTCATCTTCTTGAATGTTTTTCACTTTGACCAATAGGGACCACTGTTGCTGTAACTCCTGTGCATGAGTGCTAGAGTTACATTATCCCAATATCCCACCTCTATTACTGACAATAGACTGTCAGGCCTCGTACACACGATCGGACATATCCGATGAAAACGGTCCGCGGACCATTTCCATCGGATATGTCCGATCGGGAGTTTGATCCGATGGCGTGTACACACCATCGGATCAAATTCCCCGCCGCCGGAACGGCGCGGTGACGCGGCGGTGACGTTGACGCCGCCACGTCACCGCCACGTCACCGCACCAGGAAGTTAAACACTTCCGCGCATGCGCCGAATCCATTCGGCGGCGGCACGGCGGCGGTGGGGCACGACATGTCTGCTGGTAAGTGTACTAACCAGCAGACATGTCGGGCGGACAGATTTCACCGGATGGATTTCAAAGCATGCTTTGAAATCTGTCGGGTGGAGAAATCTGTCCGCTAGCCCATACACACGAGCGGAGATGTCTGCTGAAACGGTCCATCGGACCGTTTTCAGCGGACATATCCCCTCGTGTGTACGAGGCCTGAGAGTGCACTGTGCAAGAGATGCGCACAAAACACTGCTAGGAGAAAAAGAAGGGAGAATTTTGCCAGAACAGCGTTTTTATTTTCAAATTTTAGTTCCACTTAGAATATTGACTAGGGTTGGCAAACCCTTTATAATAGTGCCATATTTTCCAGAAAGCACCGTACTGTCTTTTAAGGGAAGCCATGAGATCATCCATGCACATAATGTTATTTACCTTGGCAAACCAAAGATGAAGCATTGGATGGAGGTTTGCTTTCAAGTTCCAGTATGCATGCTCTGGCATTATTTAAGAGGACGGATGAAGAGAGATTTTATTTTATGCCATTTTAAAGAGGCTGTTATGATGCAGAAGAAAAGCTGCTGATTCTATTGACAGGGAGACACTATTACCATGTCTTTCTGCCAGTAAAACCAATCATTTTCAAATACATTGAGTAGCTGAGTTCAAAAAGATGTAAGCACGGGCCAACAAAAATGTTCAAGACCTCACTCTCTCCTACTTCACAGCAATAGCTGATGCTAAAAGGGAATGTTTTAAAAATTACCATTCCAGCAAGCAGTATAGGATTTATGGATGAATCCTATATATACATTTAATTTAACAAACTGTATATTTATCTTCACCTAAATATAATTAGCAGTAGAATGGAATTTAGAGTAATCAAGAAACCAAACGATAGAAAGAATTTTGTGCAGTGGGAAAAACAGATCTGATGCCTAGTACACTCGATCGGTTTCCCAGAAGGTCAAAATACCGCCGGGAAAACCGAGAACCGGCTCGGTCCCTTTTTCCTTGTACACACGGCCGGTTTTCCCAACAGGAAAACTGCCAGGAGAACTTTGGTCGGGAAAACTGACCGTGTGCATGCTCCCTCGTAGTGATTCCCATAGGAAAACTGTGGGGAAAAAAACGCAGTGATTCATGGCGAGAAAAAATAGAACATGTTCTCATTTTTTAAACTGCAGTTTTCCTGTCGGGAAAACTGCTAAGGAGCATACACATGTCCGGTTTTCCTGGCCAAAGGAAAACATGGCAGTTATCCCAACGGGAAAAATGATCGTGTGTACTAGGCATTAGAAGAATATCAGTGAGTGACTTCTTCTCTCATAGGGAAAGTGATATCAGAGAAAGTAGTTCAGCTGACTAGATCTCCAAAATCCCACCCTGGGGATTGGTTTACCTGTTTGTGTTCTAAAATTATGGTGATGAACGCTCCCGTCAGGTTCAGAGACAAAATATTTTCTTCCATACCTATTTGGATCCTAGGGCTTACTAGTATGCGTTTCATGAGTGAAGACTTTACATTTTAGTTAAATGTTGTCTGTTAAAGTATTTGAATGTCTAAGGCCTCGTACACACGATAGGTTAAACAGAGGACAACGGTCTGATGGACCATTTTCATCATTTAAAACCGATCGTGTGTGGGCCCCATAGGTTATTTAACCATCGGTTAAAAAAAAGCCAACTTGCTTTAAATTTAACCGATGGATTCCTAACCGATAGGTCAAAAACAATCGTTAGTAGGCACGACTATCGGTTAAAAATCCACGCATGCTCAGAATCAAGTCGACGCATGTTTGGAAGCATTGAACTTCATTTTTTTCAGCACGTCGTTTTGTTTTACGTCACCACGTTCTGACACGATCGTTTTTTTAACCAATGGTGTGTAGGCACATAAGACCATCAGTCAGCTTCATCGGTTAACCGATGACAACGGTCCATCAGACCGTTCTCATCGGATGGACTGATCGCATGTAAAAGGCTTTTATTGTCAAATTTATGGTTGGATGTGTCTTACATGTAAGAGAAAATATTTCATCGATCCATGAAGTGTCAAATGAAGTAAAGTTAATCAGTACCTGCTCTAGCCAAACTCAAAATGTTGTGCCTCTATCTCTACACCAGTTATTTCATCTGTAAATTGTGTCATAATATAACATTGGATCAGGGAAGCCATTGTCATTATTATTATACACGATTTATAGGACTACTTCCTGATGAAGGCTTCTATGTTAGACGAAACGTTGAGGTAATATCGCATCATCGCGTTACTTCCGCCCCAACCAAAATACCCCCGGGAATCGTGCACCAGGACGCCAACAATGGGCTCATAAGTTCAGGGCGGGTTACCCTTTATATAATCGCCTGCTACATACCCTGAGTGCCAGGACTATCAGGCACTCAGCAATTTAAGTGTAACTTTTTTAACTTATGTGGAACCAATCAATTTTAATACGGCATTGTGCAATGAGGCTGTCTTTTTGCTCGTATCATCCCCATTCACCCTTATAAGGCACATCTCTACTTCCAAGAAGTCATCCTAACCATTCGGGGTATCCCCACATGCGCATAAGCCCATACTAGAGATAGGTGGTCCATATCCAGTGTTGAGTGTACATCTATGTGGTGCAACCAGTCCGAGCACCAATCTGTAAGGCCGCGTACACACGATCGGTTTGGTCTGATGAAACTGGCCTTAAGGCCAATTTCATCGGTCCAAACTGAGCGTGTGTACAGCCCATCGGACGGTCGTCCGTCGGACCAAAGTTTTAAAACTTGCTTTAAAATCGGACCGATGGATGCCTGACCATCGGACCAAACCGATGGTTAGTACGCAAAAGCATTGGACCAAAAACCCACGCATGCTCAGAATCAAGTCCATGCATGCTTGGAAGCATTGAACTTTGTTTTTTCAGCACGTCGTTGTGTTCTACGTCACCGCGTTCTGACCCGATCGGATTTTGGACTGATGGTGTGTACGCACATCAGACCATCAGGCCACTTCAGCTGTGAACCGATGAAAATGGTCCGTCGGACCATTCTCATCGGGTTGGACCAATTGTGTGTACGCGGCCTAAGAGACATCTTTTGAGCACTGAGCACCATATGGGATTATCTGATGTCATTATTTTAATGATGCATTTTCATTAATATATTTTTTTGTTTGTCTAATGATTTGTCTAATACTTATATCTAACTATTTGTAGCGCAATTTTTTGTTTTCTTATACGATTTATATAGCGTTGACAGTTTATGCAGCGCTTTACAATGTAGAGGAGGGACAACACAATTACAGTACAGTTTAATACAAAAGGTAAAGGAGGGTCCTGCTTGTATAGCTTGCATTCTAAAGGGAGGGGGTGGTGGTACAAAAGTTAATAGCTGCAGAGAATGATTTGATAGGGGTGGCTCGGTGACAAATTAGGTGGATGTGGGATAGGCTTCCCTGAATAAATTAGTTTTCAGGGATCTCCTAAAGGTGGACAGGGCTGATCGGACATACCAGGGAAGGGAGTTCCAGAGGATGGGAGAGGCTCTGGCGAAGTCCTGAAGGGGAGCATGGGAGGAGGTAACAAGGGAGCTAGAGAGCAGGAAGTCCTGGGAGGAGCAGAGAGGACGATTTGTGCGATATTTGCAGATGAGCTTGGTGATGTAGATGTTGTGAATGGCCTTGTAGGTTGTGGTTAGCATTTTGAATTTTACACGGTGGGGTAGGGGAATCCAGTGAAGGGATTGGCAGAGAGGAGCAGCAGTCACAGATGGTGTAATTTACTAGAAGAGTAGTGTTATTGTTGTGTGCCTTCTGGCAGACTCGTTTGCACATAAAAAAAAGGTTATTTGATGATATATGTAAATCAAATAGAGAAAATATTTCACACACCCGTGGAGTGTCAAATGAGATAATGTTAATTATTTCCTACTCTAGCTGAACCCATCATTTCATGTCTCTGGGCCAGATTCAGGTAGGAGCGCGTATCTTTGTGCGGGTGTAGCGTTTCCTATTTACACTACGCCTCCGCAACTTTGACAGGCAAGTGCATTATTCACAAAGCACTTGCTCCGTAAGTTGCGGCGGCGTAGCGTAAACTGGCCCAGCGTAAGCCCGCCTAATTCAAATGTGTAAAGCCCCGTACACGCGGCCAAGGTTCTCGGCAGAAACCAGCGAGAACCTCGCTGGGAGCCGCATTCTGCCGAGAACCTCGGCCGTGTGTACGCTCTCGGCGAGCCCCGCCCGTCGGGAAACCCGTCGAGCACATAGAGAACAGGTTCTCTATTTGCTCGACAGCCGTCGGGATGAATGGCTGGTTGCCTTTCCCGACGGGCGGGTCGCCGAATCTGACGGCCGGCAGAGAACCTCGACGGGCGGAACGATGTGTTCCGCCCGTCGAGTTTCTCTGCCGTGTGTACGCGGCATCAGAGGTGGGCGTGTTTTATGGAAATGAGCCGTGACCCCATGAAAATGAATCGCCGATCGTACGGCGCATTCGCGCGCATGCTTAGTATCACGTCAAATTTTTCCCCTAAGTTACGCCGGCTCAATGCCTGTGACGTGAATGTAACCTACGCACAGCCCCATTCCCGTACGACTTACGCAAGCGACGTAAAAAGATACACTTGTTCCGATGTCCATACTTTGCATTACCTGCGCCTGCTATAGCAGGGGTAACTTTACGCCGGACGTAAGCCGAACATAAACGGTGTAGCGGGCGCAATTATGTTCGTGAATCGCCGTATCTGCCATAATTTACATATTCGATGCGTAAATCTACGGAAGCGCCCGTTGTGGCCAGTGTAAATATACACCCAAGATACGACGGCGTAAGAGACTTACGCCGCTCGTATCTTGGCCAAATCTTTCCTAACTGATTCTAAGAATCAGGCGCATAGATACGACGGCTCACATAAATTTTTCCCACTTTAAATTCATTTTATTTTGTTTGAATCAGTGACATATAATCCAAGCTAAATCTATTTTAATTTCAATTTATTAAGGACAAATCTCATGTCATGTCTATGGTAGTGGGCACTGGGCAGACATGCACTGACCACCAGTAATCAGAGGATCATCAAACATGCTGGTTACAATACAATTACTATTGTTCCACCACAAGACGCGATGTGCTGGATTTGTCTGTCTGTCCTACCCTCCATGAATTCATTTGCCAATTTTATGGGGTGTTCTGCAGCAGTAAGAAAACTGCCCTGAGAGGAAATTCGTTTTGTTGACCACTGAATGGTCTCTTGATGATATACTGGTATGCTCCCTTTGAATTTTTTTGCTGCAGCCTCTCTGAATAAGAAAAATTATATCATCCACAAGAGAAGGGTTTCTCAATAGAGGGAGTATATAAAATGGTAGGAATACGTTTTGCTGCATTTTTTCCCCTGCCGTACCTGAGGAAATACATATACTACAGGATAATTTAGGCGAAAGGTGGGTTTTCATTTAGGCTTGGGAATTTGCACACAGGGAGGTTTTCTTTATAGAGTGAGTGATATAAGCTTTGGTTAGTGATATTTTGTTATAGAGCTGTCATTATTATTACAGACAATCCCCAGGTGACAAACAAGAGAGGGTCTGTAGGTTTGTTATCAAAGGAGTTGTAAAGTCAGAAGGTTTTTTATCTTAATGCATTCTAAATTGGCACACAGTGCGGAAGCTCAGCCCGGGTGCCCCAATAGCAAGCTGCTTACTGTGGGGGCACTCAACAGGAGGGAGAGGCCAGAAGCAGCAAAGAGGGACCCGAGAAGAGAAGGATCCAGGCTGCCCTGTGCAAAACCAATGCACAGAGTGGGTAAGTACAATATGTTTGTTTTTTTAAACAAGACTTTACAATCACTTTAAGTTGATTTGGTTTTTAAGTGGGAACAGGTACATTTTTTAAGTGTAGTTCCAGCCCAAAAAAATGTTTTTAAGCTTTTTTGGTAGCATAGGGAAGGGTTATAACACCCCAGTAACATTTTTTTTTTGTTATCTGGATGTTTGTGTAGCGGGCAGCTATTGTCCTTGCTGGCCCTGCTTTAAATTTAGGGGTTAGTCAGAGGATTAGTTACCTCTAACCTATTTTGTTTTCAAATTTTGACCTCTGTCCCAGCCGTGGCTGTACTGCAGGTGACCACTATTGTTGTCTGGGTGTCGGTTCCACCCCAGGCCAAGGGTGGCAGCAGTAAGATCCAGGTGTGTTGGGTATTCTTTTTTTCAGCGGCCAATTAGTGGGGGTTGATCGCCTTGCTGTGCATGCTGGGGAGGGGTGTTTAAGGGACAGATGTCACAGGTTCTGGGTTGTCGTCCGCCCTGGGCAGTCGTCCCACCACCCCTGTGTGTGACCCTCCTGGCTGGGGGTGCGTGTTCAGAGTTTCATGGTCCAGTAGTCAGACTGGGTCTGCATTGCTAAAGTGGTCCTGTGCTACCCGTCCTAGAGGGAGAAATCCGTCAAATGAAGTACCTGTCTGGAGAGCACCCAGCATGAGGCTGGTACACTCAGGGGAGGTCTGAACTCCATTGAAGGACCTCTCGTTGCTGAAAGGCTGAGCAGTGATCGCCCGTCAGTTGCCTGATTTCACAAGTTACTACTTTGAGAAGAGATCCGGGTGCTTAATCCTAAAGTGAGAGGATTCTGGACCGATCGTATCTCCACCGTTGGGAAGGTCAGTGGCAGAAACTGTACCAAGGTTCCATGTGATGCCCTGGCTGCTAGGACTAGTGAGAGAGGCCTATCCAGGGGCACAATATCCACTCTGGCTAGAGTGGCGACGAGATGTCTGGAGGCAGGAGTGCTTCCTATCAAGTTCTACACCTGAACCTATTACGCTATACCCTATTTCACCTCTTCAACCTATTGTTCGTTCTTTTACCACATTCAGTAAATAAAGAATAGAAAAAGAAACGCAACGTGTGGACATTGACTTTGTTTCAGCTCTCATCCAGTACCCTAGACGGCAGAGAAATAGAGGTAACGTGCCACCCAAAACAAACCAGCATCTCCTTCGGGGGTAGTGCTACATTTGTAACCGAGAACCGCCTGTATTTCCTATGGATCGTTAGTGCAGTGTTCTAAAATACTGTTTTGAATATGTGGGTACTTTTGAGATATATAATTAAGATACTGTATGTAGTTACATCTTGGTTTAAGGGGAGCCCCTATAAGAAGCATATATGCATTACAGTGGCAACATGGAGGGGAAATTAATTATTTAATTGTCTATACAGATATCTAAAAGAATACTAACAATGCGCTAATCCCAACATTTGTTGCTGTAAGTACAATAGACAGCGTGCCACAAGATACCAATAAAAACCTCCAAAAGGAGGGGGTAATGGTATCAATAAAAAGTGCAAAAATGAAAAACATGTGCAATGTGAAGAAAAAATAATAATAATAATAATAACTTATATGAACAACAGAGCATGAAAAAATGTCCTTAGTTAAGCACAGAAAAACACCTCCCCCTTTCAGACACAGATCAGTGTGACGGCTGAGGCCAGGAAGGAGCAATCCTATGGTGTACTGGGAATAATCACAATGCTCAATTCAGCTCCAACCGGTGCTCAATGCTTCAAGGTGCAAATATTGTAGGGCAAAAGGGAGAACACATGTGCGGTGTCTGCAGATACACTTACGTAACCCTCCGATCAATGACTGCTTCAAAAGTAGCGTCGATTGCCGCTCAGTGTAGCGATCTCCTCATACGGACGGGTGTCCGTCGATCGCGTCACTAGGCTCCTCCCACACGTTGCGTCACTCGGCATGTGACTTAGTCATTCCGAGTGACGCAACGCGTGGGGAAGGAGCCTAGTGACGCGATCGACATTGTAACTGGTTTTGTACACCTTTTTATATGCAGCTTTTGCCATTTGGTTATTTTTGTTGTGGGTTTCTTTCTTGTTTAATATTGAGTAGTAGCGCTGTAGTACCACTTTACTTATATACAGATATCTAAGTTACCTCCCCTAAAGTTCTAGGCTGTGATATACAACTATATAGCCTCTATCCTCCCTAAAGATCATGCACTATATATTCTGGGGCAATATAAGAGGGCTAATAGAATTGTATCATTTCTTTCACGCTAAAGGGATACTCCCTGAGAACCCTCCATTTGGTATATATATGTGTCATTTTTATTTTAGGTTCTCCATAAGAAGGGGAGGTTTGGTGTTGTGATGGTCCCCTGGTTCCAGACACTATGGTTCACAATAAATAGTATTTGAACTCTATATAATGTAAATCACATGCATTGTCATTCCATTTATTTATTGGATGCCATCTCATGATGATCTTATTCATACAGACCAAAGAAGGTGGATATTTGGAAGCAACAAAATGCATCGTGACATATCTGTCCAGATCTCTCTTGCTACTGTCATATTGGATCTTGAAGTCATCTAACGTGACTACAATGAAGGATGTAACTATTCTCAAATTAGGGTGGCAAAACCAACGTTATATCATGAAACAAGTGTTTTTAATGTCAATACATTGTGGATCTGTAAATAGGTCATGCGTGACACTAATCCATTGTAATTTTGTGAAATAAATTGTATGATTTTAATAGCGGTGCTTAACCCCTTGCCGCCGAGCGTACGCACTTATGCGGACTCGGGTTTAAGGGGTTATCGTTTTTTAAAGCGGGCGATCGCCTTTCCAGGGATAACAACCAATACAGCTAAAAGCCACTCAGTTGTTATCCCGGAGGTGCGGGAGGGGACATCCCCTCCTCCCCACGCTCTTAACGGGCCTCCCGTCCCACCGGGAGACCCGATCTACGATCCGCCACCTCCAGCGCCCAGCCACAGACTGGAATGAAGCCATAAATGGCTTCGATCCAGTCTATTAAATTTAAATACGGAAGCGACGTCACGACATCACAACGTCACTTCCGGTTTACTCGGCTACCAATGAAGCCGGATTTAGGAAAAAATATACAGTATTCAAAATCGCTGTTTTAATCGCTGTACAAAGGAGGGATTGGGGGTCTTTTAGACCGTCGATCCCTCCAAAAGAGTCGCCACCTACTAATGTCACAAGGGATGTTTACTTTCCTTGTGACAGCAATAAAAGTGATAAAAAAAATTCCAAAAAGTTGCGTTTAAAACACTGCTGCACAAATACCGTATGACATAAAATATTGCAACAATCGCCATTTTATTCTCTAGATTCTCTGCTAAAAAAATATATGTAATATTTGGGGGTTCTAAGTAATTTTCTAGCAAAAAAAATACGGATTTTATCTTGTAAACACTAAATGTCACAAATAGTCTCAGGCCTCGTACACACGACCGAGAATCTCGTCGTAAATGAAACATCGTTTTCCTCGACGAGGTTCTTGTCAGGCTTGTCGAGAATCTTGTCAAGCTTTCTTTGCATACACACTGTCAAGACACAATCTCGTGGTTCTCAAACGCGGTGACCTACAACGCGTACAAAGGCACTATAAAGGGGAAGTTCGATTCCACTGGCGCCACCCTTGGGGCTGATTTTGCTAATCTCATGTTACTGCTTGTTAAGTAAAAGTTTGGAAAGAGACGATTCGCGCTTTTCAGTCTGTTACAGCGTGACGAATGTGCTATCTCCATTACAAACAGGCCCAGATTTCCCACAAGGCCACAAAGGCCAGGCCTCGGGGCGGCAGGGTGCCAAGGGGCGGCAGTGGCATGGAGTCCCCCGGTGGCCGTAAAACATACAGTTGAGGGCGGTAAGTTGCTGTGTGGGAGAATTAAGTGGGGGAATCCGCTCGCTCGTTAAGTGATTATGACGATGTCATCAAAATCACTTGTCAAATGTGTGCTGCTGTCCGTTCTCCCCTTCCCCCACATACCTTTCTCGGCTTGCTCTGTCTTCGGGACTCCTCCGTCCTCCCCCCAGCTGCCGAGTCTGTCTCCTGTCCCTGCCGCCGATGTACACAGTGAGAGGGGTGAGCTGTTCTCTTCCCATCTCAGCTGTGACAGGAGTTCTAGCACAGTGCTAGGACTTCTGTTTTGGAGGTGACAGGGTCAATAAATAGAACCTGTCACCTCCAATTGCTATCGCACAGGGAATTGTTTTCTCCTGTGTAATAGCAATAAAGTTAAGTGAAAATAATTGATAAAAAATAATAATTAAATTAAAAAAGTAACTAAAAAGTAAAGAATATGAAAAATAATATTCAAAATAATAAGAATATTACACAAAAAAACGACAAGCTAAAACGACAAGCTAAAAATGAATAAAAATTAAAAAAGTGCTAAAAAAGTAAAAAAAAAAAAAAGAAACATAAAAATTATTTGAACTAACCCTGCCCCCCTGTCCCCTCCGGTTGCCATTCTCCATTGATTTGGGGAGGGGGTGCATTGTGGAACCTGGCCTTGGGGTGGCAGGGAGAGCAAATCCGGCCCTGATTACAAACGCTACTTTTACCGAAAAAAAACATACACACGACCATTTTTCTTGGCAAAAATGCTCTGCCAGCATTTTTCTTAATGGATTTTGCCGAGAAAAACGGTCGTGTGTATGAGGCCTTAGTCATGAAAGTAAAAGAAAAAAGGTTGCGCTCAGAAACACAATTTGATATTGTGAGAGAAATTAATATACATATCAGTATAAATAAATAATGAAAAATGGATATATCTGAATTATGAACTAATAGGTAAGTCCGTGAGGGTTATTTTTGATGTGATCAAAACAAATGAGTTGGATTAAATAGCTTGTATTAAATCTTAGTCTCTATTAGTCCATTTGAGCTGGTATAAAAAAGATGTAATTAGATGGTTAAATAAATATAAATATGAAGGATTGTCCAATGCTAAACAAAGGGCGGTGATAACTGTAGATTGAAAAAATCCTGGACGGGATTCGCTACCGATCTCACAGTAATTCTGCAGACACATCAAAAGGTAAGTAAAGATGTGCTCTTACCGGATCCTAGGGTAACTCAGGCATGTCAATCCACTGGCATCTGGAAAGGGAGATAACCTCGACCACTTCCGGTTCTTCCACATAGGATTGACAAGATCTCCACTGGAACAAAAAAGTACTCCACACTAATGCAGACTCCACGTACCATTCATAGAACCAAGGGGGGAAAAAGCAAGGGCTCGCAATGGAGAAATACTTCCAGGAAGTTTAATAAAATATGTGCAGCAGATTACACATCAACATTTAAAATTGCCAGCTAAAAATGACATAAAAACAAAAACAGCAACAAAACGATTACGTGCGCCCGCGCTTCCGGGGTCACGTTTAACGCGGTGACGTTGGTGCGTGGCTCCGCCCTGACCGGTTTCGTCACAAAATGACGTTGTCAAAGGGCACGAAGTCATGAAAGGGATAATATTATATGTATGTTGTTAGGCAACTTTAAAGTCCCATTATTGTGTATTCGTCTGTTTAAAGATGCAGTGATTTTGGTGTCTTTCATATATGTATATGAGTTTTGTCATCAAAAGTCAACAGTAAAGGCATTGCCTCCATCATGAACCACCCCGACTGCTAGCTGATACTGTATATGCAAAGAGAAATGACACATGGGTCTCTAATGCAAGCTTTGGCTGAGACCCTGACATCACCATCTCTATGCTGTGAAAGATGGCAGCATCCACCGGGGGAATAACTAGGAATCTGCTACTGACTGAAACAGAGTTTTTCTTCACTGACTATTTACTTGTAAGCTGTTTGCAGGCTAAGTATTTGGCATTGGTTTCTGCAAATAGTGATCATGGTAAGGGTTGCTTTAACGTATATGCCGAAAACTTTTTTACAGTTTTGCATAGAGTGGGGAGGGATTTGAACCCTTGTCATGATTTAAAGAGATTTCCCCTCCCTTCCTGTACTGCTGAAACGGTTTAACTCACTGGTTAATGATTATTTTTTACTTTTTTCCAGAATTTCTTCATTAACTACAGTTTTTATATATCCAGCCAAGCAAAAAATTCCTTTATTATTATTCTTGTTTTCATTATATGGTAGGTACAAAAATTATACCCTTGAATTTGTTAAACCGAAATAGCCTGTTATCCAAACCTTATGCCTATCTTTAGTAAATTATATTGTCTTTGAATATACTTAGGTGTGGTGACCTGTAATTATCACTGTACTTTCAAGGCACCACCTAAGCAGAAAACAATGCTATAATGAGAAACTATGTTTTTGTTACAAAGAAAGGGAAAAGAGAATATCTTAAAATAAAATGGCACAGGCTAAAGAAATGAACATTAAAGGAAAGACTATATCTGGAAAAAGTTATAGTGAACAAGAAACATCTGTTAAAACAAAGAAAATTAGCCATTTTCCTTCATAGCAGAGTAAACGAAAGTGGAGGAAAGCAAAAGAACGAAATAAAAATAGAATTTACCAGGAAAGTCGAGTTTAGACTAAGCACGCAAAGCAAACATTTAGTGCTACAGCTACAACCAGTTCATTCTATTCATATGCACCGGTGAAGGTCCTGGAAGGGCCACATTAACAGTTAAATGACCTTCCTCATTCTAGGTTAAGTTAAATATCTATGAAGGTGTTGATATGGTACTGAAAGTTGCAGGACCATTAATGCTAAAGCTCTCTGTGTGAGTAAAACAAGGTTTATTTAGCATGTTCTATGGTATCCTTCTGTGCATGGTACTTGGTGATCCATGGCTTATATGTTTGTAACAATGAAGTAACTGTCCAGTGTCTCCAGATGGCATGTCCATCCGAAGGTGATTCAGTATGTAAACAGTTCAACAGTCCTTGTTGATGGCACTTAATACACAATGTACAGTGTTGTGCAGTCAGACAGAGGCATCCATTGACAACTACAAGATATGAATTGGTATGCCTACACAAAACTGTATATTTTTGTAATACTATAGGATTACTTATATGGCTTCTAAAGCTTAAAGTGGGTTTATCATTACAATGCATAAAGCATTTTAAAATCACGAGAAAAAAGTGTCTGATTTTTGCCATAAATAATAAATAAAACACTGCTCCATGGTGTCTCCAAACATCTGAAATTTTGCAGACTTTGCAGTGACTTTCCTACGCACAGACTACTTAATGCAGAGTTGTGGAATTTCTCTTCGCTCTTCGTTGATACCATTACACTGCTGTATAAAACATGGTGGCTTCTGTTCAGATCCAATCAATGCAGTCAAGTACACAGACATATTACATAAGAAGTTTCCAACTGGTTGTGTATGTAGATCCGAAGCACAAGAATAAAGTAGGAATTGAGCATTTTCTTGTTTTAGTATTTTATTAAAGATTATCAGAAAACATTAAATGTAATGAGTAAAGAGAAGAATTTTACAACGTAACAGTAAGATAATCTTATTACAGGAAAGTATATCTCTAGACCCATTTGACATCATATAATTGTTTTGTTAAGAATAAAAGTAAGAGAGATCGATGCAGTAAATGAATAGTTATCTATCTAAACAAGAAGCTACAGTGCCTTGAAAAAGTATTCATACCCCTTGAAATTTTCCACATTTTGTCATGTTACAACCAAAAACGTAAATGTATTTTATTTGGTTGTTATGTGATAGACCAACACAAAGTGGCATATAATTGTGAAGTGGAAGGAAAATGATAAATAGTTTTCAAAATGTTTTACAAATAAATATCTGAAAAGTGTGAGCCCCTTTTACTCGGATATCCCAAACTAAAATCTAGTCGAACCAATTGCCTTCAGAAGTCACCTAATTAGTAAATAGGGTCCACCTGTGTCTTTAACCTCACTATAAATACAGCTGTTCTTTGAAGCCCTCAGAGGTTTGTTAGAGAACCTTAGTGAACAAACAGCATCATGAAGGCCAAGGAGCACCCCAGACAGGTCAGTTGTGGAGAAGTTTAAAGCAGGGTTAGGTTATAACAAAAATATCCCAAGATTTGAACATCTCTTGTAGCACTGTTCAATCCATCATCCAAAAGTGGAAAAAATATGGCACAACTGCAAACCTACCAAGACATCGTCGTCCATCTAAACTGACAGGCCAGGCAGGGAGAGCATTAATCCGAGAATCAGACAAAAAACCAATGGTAACTCTGGAGGAGCTACAGAGATCCACAGCTCAGCTGGGAGAATCTGTCCACAGGACAACTATTAGTCGCGCACTCCACAAATCCGGCCTTTTAGGAAGAGTGGCTAGAAGAAAGTCATTGTTGAAAGAAAGTCATAAGAAGTCCTGTTTGAAGTTTGCGAGAAGCCACGTGGGGGACACAGCAAACACGTGGAAGAAGGTGCTCTGGTCAGATGAGACCAACATTTAACTTTTTGGCTTAAAAGCAAAACGCTATTTGTGGCGTAAAGCTAACACTGCACATTACCCTGAACATACCTCCCCCACCGTGAAACATGGTGGTGGCAGCATCATGTTGTGGGTATGCTTTTCTTCCGCAGGGACAGGGAAGCTGGTCAGAGTTGATGGGAAGATGGATTGAGCCAAATACAGGGCAATCCTAGAAGAAAACGTGTTAGTCTGAAAAAGTCTTGAGACTGGGGTGTAGGTTCACTTTCCAGCAGGACAACGACCCTAAACATACAGCTAGAGCTACAATGGAATGGTTTAGATAAAAGCATATTCATGTGTTAGAATGTCCCAGTCAAACTCCAGACCTAAATCTAAACTGAGAATGAGAATCTGTGGCAAGGCTTGAAAATTGCTGTTCACATACACTCTTTATTCAATCTGGCAGAGCTTGAGCTATTTTTCAGAAGTGTAGCACCCTGATGTTTAAGCAGGGTATATAGTACATTTACCTGCCAGGTATAGTTGCCTTGGCCAATTGATAGGATATCAATTGATTCCACCCTAATTCTGGAATTACAGCATAGCTCATCAGTCTGCTTTAGCTAGGGTAGGGAAAGGCTGCTGCTGATCTGAGGGAGAGATTGAGATAGGACTATCCTGCTTCAGAAATCTACACCAGCACTGCATCTGTCCCCTGTGAGATACTGTGCATTACATAGTTTAAGGCAAGGTTCCTGCTTGTTGCTATAGGGAGAGAATTATATAGGAGATACTCTGCATATTACACCAGCACTGCATCTGTCCCCTGTAAGATACTGTGCATTACATAGTTTAGGGCAAGGTTCCTGCTTGTTGCTATAGAGGGAGAGAATTATATAGGAGATACTCTGCATATGAACCAGGCATGGATCCCACAGGACTTGTCCGTACCTTGTGCAGAATAGACACCGGGCCAGCCTTACCCAGCCATTCTTTTTTTTTTTTTGATCTTTCTAGGGTTGCCACCTTATCCCTTTAAAAGTGAAAACATATTAATTACACAAGTTCTCTGGCTGATTAAGGTGCTGCTAATTAAACTCACTTGGTGCCTTATCGACATTAAATTAGCCCCAGAACCTGTGTAATTACTATGTGTTCGGGTTTAAAGGGATGAGGTGGCAACCCTAGATCTTTCTCACTCTTTTGGGGTGTACCCTAATTTAAAAAATAAATCAATTAAAAACCAAAACCTGCTGTGTTGGCTACCTCGTCCTCCACCGCCGCTTCCACCTACAATGCCACATCCACCGCCACCTCAACCTCATACTCCATATGGACCTCGTCCTCCTAGGTCAAGATTATTATTATTTCTTTAAGTTATTGTTTTTTTTTGTGTTATTTTAAGTTATTTCCCGATCCACATTTATTTTCAGAGTACTTGCCATGCTCTTACCGACATTTTGCTGTCATTTTCAGCCCTCTAGCCACCCTAACCCTAAACCACTAACCATAACACTCAACCTCCTACTCCATATGGACCTCGTCCTCTTAGGTCAAGATTTTTGTTTATGTTATTTTAAGTTATTTCCCTATCCACATTTGATTGCAGAGTACTTGCCATGCTCTTGCCAACATTTTGCAGCCCTCTAGCCCTTTCCTTTAGTTTTTTAGAGACATTTTAGTAGTCAAACATTTGGATCCCCATTGACTTCAATGGGGTTCGGGTTCGGGTCAAGTTCGGGTCCCGAACCCAGACTTTTTTCCAAAGTTCGGCCGAACCCGCCTAACCCGAACATCCAGGTGTCCGCTCAACTCTAGTCCTTATATTACATAGCGTTGGTCAATTTAAAGATGATTGTACAGTCAGATCATAATCATTTGATATTAAAGCAGATCTTTGACCCTTTTCAATAAGAAAAAAAATAAAATATCACATCAGCATAAATCTTTGTATGCGCCTAAAGCAGGCCATACACGATCAAATTTCCAACAAATTTTCTTTTCAAAATCAGAAAGTTCTTTTTTTGTGATCCGATGATGCCACCATTGATTTTTGAAATTCGGCCGACCAAACCTTAATGTTGCCGGGAATATTCGTTTCTCTCCGAGAATATTCTTTTCTCTCCGGGAATATTCTTTTCTTGCACATGCGCATTTTTTTCTATTATACTTCTCACGCGATTTTCCCATCATTGATCAGAAAATCGTTTGTTTTTCCAACATGTCGAATTTGTTTGCCGCACAAAAAATCGACTGTTGCTGCAGCCTACTAACGGTGCGAAATTCGTACAAAAATTATTTTATACGATTTTCGAAAGAAAATTCTTTCCAAATTCGAACAGTGTATGGCCGCCTTAAAAATGTTTCTTAAAGTCATTTGTTAGACAAACATTTCTGCTTTTGCTTAGTGAGACACTGGTGGTATAGTCCCGGCCTCACATCTGCATGGTGGAATGTTCCTGTCACATGTTTCAGGAGGTAGATCAAAAGTTCAGACAGAGTTCCAAGAAGTAAAGGAGATTTAGCTGCCCTCAGTAAAAATGGCCACTATGAGAAAAATGAGGAAGAAAATAAAAATATGTTATGCAAAGAGTAAAAAGCCTGCAAATATCCGCAAGTTTCTGTTTCTAGATTTCTATTACTAAACATTTCTAAAAGTATATTTTTTGTAATTTTTATGACAAGGCTGAAGTTCATATTTAAGTAAAGCTTAAGTGCAGCAAAATAAAACCGAAAAAAGCACCAGGGACATAACTTGCAGTCAGTAGGATGTGTTCCTTGTGTTGATGTCTCTTGTGTTATATGAAATCTTCCTCATCCCCTCTATCTCCGTCACCTTCTAGTGTGACGGGGGCTATTGAAATGTGATCTATAAATGGAGGTGGCAGGCCTTTCAATTATCCTCCCATTCTCCATTCATAAATCATGTTTCATTCATAGACATGTTACAGCGTCTATGAATAGAGCAGCTTGGCAAAAAGGGTGGTATAGTCAGGCACTCTTGATGAAGATCTGTGACAGCTCTCTCAGTTTTTTTAACCCCTGTTGCACCGAAATATTATGGCTGTGGGGTGCATAGACTGAAGAGGATTTTACCTAACAGAGGAGGAATTAGCACAAGGGACACATCCTACTAACCATAAGTTATGTCCCCAGTGTTGATTTTTTTTTGTCTTATTATTTTGGCTGCACAGAGAACTGAGCGATCAAACACTGCTGACCACTCAGTTCTCTGTCAGTCACTGGCTCTCTGCCCCTCCCATGCTCACTAAAGCACTGAGCTGGTGAAGGGAGGGAGCAGCTGGCTCAGTCTCCCAGCCCTGCTGAAAATGGATCACAGTGGTGCAGAAAGAACTGCACTCCTGTGATCCATAGACATATTGCCAAAAAGCTCCGGCCATACGTTTGGTTTAAGTAAAATAATGTCATGTCATTATAAAAGATTAAATCGACTATCAAATAAATAATCATGCTACTCATTAGTAAACAACACATTTAATTGAAGGTGTAAAAGTGCTGCTTTTCTGAAATAGATGGGATTTTGTTCTCTCTGTTTACATTTTTTTTAAAAGGTGTAAAGAAGGAATTGTTCCAAAATACGTGCCTTGACATAAAATAACCCCCTTATAAATCTGCTTTATTGTTAGTGGTTTCAGTAATGCTATCCCTGGCTGGCACAGATTAGTCTGTCTGACCCTGAAATACATGCAGAATAGACGTTTATTATCCTTTATCTACTCCCTTCCCTCTTGTGCGGCTAATTAGGGCCCTTTCACACTGGTGCGTTTTTGCTGCGTTTTTGCGGTAAAAATAGCGCTATTAAAATGCTCATAAAACGCTCCCCATGTCCCTCTCCATTGAAACAAATTAAAAAACACGGTAATAACGCTGTAAAAGCGAGGTGTTTTGGCGCGATTTTAATCGCGGCAAAACACTGCGATTTTACCGTGGTTTTACCGCGTTTTTAATTAATTTCAATGGAGAGGGGCATGGGGGCGTTTTAATAGCGCTATTTTTACCGTGAAAACACGGCAAAAACGCGGGAAAAACTCACCAGTGTGAAAGGGCCCTAAGGCCCCTTTCACATTGAGGAGTTTTTCAGGTGGTACAGCGCAAAAAATAGCGCTGCTATACCGCCTGAAAAACTCCTGCCCCAGCAACCTCAATGTGAAAGCCCAAGGGCTTTCACACTGAGGCGATGCGCTGGCGGGAGAGAAAAAAATCTCCTGTCAGCAGCATCTTTGGAGCGGTGAGAGGAGCCGCTCCTTCCCATTAAAAAGAATGGGAAACCGCGGCAATACCGAGCGCAATGCGCCTCTATAGAGGCGCATTGCGGGCGGTATTAACCCTTTCACGGGGGGTTAATACCGCACCGCTAGCGGCCGCAACTCGCGACAAATCCGACGGTATAGCGCCGCTATATTTAGCGGCGCTATACCGCCAGCGCACCTCCACTGCCCCCAGTTTTGATTTTATTTTTTTAAAGAAAGTATATGGGGACCCCATCCCCAGTCACCTGGCATACTATATCAATGTTTACTATTGTATCCCTCTTTTGAGAAATGGTCCTTCCCAACCAGGATATTGTGCTAAACCTATAGGTAAATAAGAGAACCAGAACCTTCACTAAGTGGAAGAGTGGGTTTGATAATAAAGTTGGCAGTGCCTCCACCCCTGACAGGGCTTCTGAACGGAGTGAATTCTCTTCCTGGCAAATAACCATAAGCATATAGATGCACACCAGTATATTATATATAACTTATTGACTCGAGTATAAGCCTAGGGTGGGAAATGCAGCAGCTACTGTAAATGGAATTGAGGGTCAACAATGCCCATCTGCAGCCTCACTGTGTGCATCTGCAGCCTCACTGTGTGCATCTGCAGCCTCACTATGTGCCCATCTGCAGCCACACTGTGTGTGCCCATCTGCAGCCTCACTGTGTGCCCATCTGCAGCCTCACTGTGTGCCCATCTGGAGCCACACTGTGTGCCCATATGCAGCCTCACTGTGTGCCCATCTGCAGCCACACTGTGTGCCCATCTGCAGCCACACTGTGTGTGCCCATCTGCAGCCACACTGCTGTGTCATGCAACTGCAGTTGGTGCCCGTCCACTGTAACAAAGCCCTGCCTCCTCCTCGTCCGTGATAGACAAAACACTGATTCAGTTTGTAATCAGTGTTTCATCTATAACGGATGGGGAGGAGGCGGGGCTTTGTTACAGTGGATGGCCACCAAACAGTAGACTGACACAGCATGAAACCCTCATCCGAGTATAAGGCGAGGGGGGCTTTTTCAACATAAAACTTTTTCCTGAAAAAGTTGTCAATGCTTAAATATGTATGGTAATTGCAGTGTTTTTTTCCCTTTCATTAGTAATTTTTATTCACTTATAATGTTCCTTTAAACCGGTGGTTCTCAACCTGGGGGTCGAATGACAATTTGCCAGGGGTCACCGAATCCTGGGCTGTTCCTAAAAACCTGCACCGCTTTCCCAGCCTTTTTGCAGCTGATAGAGAGATAAAAGGAAAAGAAAGGAGAACAGAGAGTTATACATCCTAAAATGTACCATAAGGGGTTTTAACACTGTACGAGTGGAAGGGACTCAGGGGGTGCTATATATCCGTGGGTTAGGGGCGCAAATTACTTGTCTTGCCTTGGGTGCTGACAACCCACGCTACGAAAATGTTACTGTTAGGGGTCTCCACAACATAGGACCTTTTATCAAGGGGTCACGGCACTAGAAAGGTTGAGAACCACTGCTTTAAACTTTCTACAAAATGTGGTTCCTTCAGAAAGAGACAATTCCTTAGCATACTCTCCACCTTCCATGTAAATCATAGCCCTCTTCTCTTCTGAAAGTGTATAATTACTTTCTGTGATGGCCCAGCTACTCTTTTCATCTTCTTACCTTTTTATATAACTGCTGGAGAAAAAGTGAAGGGGAATACTATAGAGCAGCCTTCAATCAGGGTTCCTTAAGCAATAAGCAATTTCTGAGACTTCAATAAGTAACTATTGACACCAGTGTTTTTTTTTTTTTCTTTCTGTAAGGGCAAGGGGTCTTCCTACTAACCACAAATCTAATGTTCTTCTTATTGACCATTACACTGATGTGCAGTCAGCTGCGGACCTGAACAGACTCTCCGTGCACCTCGATGGAGCCATGGATGTCATCCAACTCACTCCTATCCGTCAAAGTGTGAAGGAAGGAAGAAAACCCTATTTTCCATCCGTCTGGCGGATCTTATCTGATGACAACAGACTCTACGGTCCTTCGTCATCCAATCCCCCATAGAAGAGAGCGCCGCTCTGACAGGTCGGTCCCCGCGCAGTGCACAGAGACAGACCTGTCATCTGCCTGCTCAGTGGGGATCGATGGAGCGATCCCCGCTGAGCAAAGCGGAGCCCGCTCACGGACAGCCCGTGTGAAAGGGCCCTATTTGTATTTGAAAATTATGATCTTTTGAGTGATATAGTCCAGGACCATGATGAGCCCATCCTAAAGCATTTAAAGAACATAAAAGTAAAGTTTTCAGATGTCGGTCAGCCAACATTTTATTCCGACAAACAGATTCCCAAAATAAATAAGAAGGGGGCTTCCAATAGTGTAAAAAAATACTTTTAAAAGGTGTTTTATTCAGACATTGTGCACAACATAAGATACACAGTGCATATAAAGCATAAGAACTGCAGTATTAAAATTCACCAGAAGAAGTCCTTGTAGGGTCGAAACTGGTCGGGCGATGAGACGCTATCTATGTCACAGCAAGTTTTTTAAACTTTGGATTTTAATACTGCAGTTTTTATGCTTTATATGCACTGTGTGTCTTATGTTTTGAAAAGTGTCTGAATAAAATGCATTTAAAAAAGTTGAAAGCTATTGGAAGCCCCCCTTCTTATTTCTTTTGGAAATCTGTTTGGCGGACATGAGGTTCTGATCCAGTCATCTGGAGGAGCTGTTGGAGATAGGTATATTCCTTATACCACCGTTTCCCCTTGGCGCCAGGAGCTGACAGTTTCCTTTGCCTGTTAGACCTTCCATAACAGAGGGTCCACAGTGTAGGGTAAGAGTACAGCCTTACTTTATGTTGGTGATTCACCTGGTGAAGGAAACCATTTGGAGTTCACAGCACCCAGCACTTTATTCAGCATGTGTTTCAAGGAATTAGATCTATTAAAGCGGATGGCCCATTAAATTTTTTTTTTAAAAGCCAGCAGCTACAAATACTGCAGCTGCTGACTTTCAAAAATAGGACACTTACCTGTCCTGGAGTCCAGCGGTGTCTGCAGCAGAGGATGAGCGATCGCTCGTCTCTCTGCTGCTCCCCCCTCCATCCACGGTGAGGGAACCAGGAAGTGAAGCAGCGGATCTTCACTTTAGGGGGGAGATCCGCTTTAATTTATTTTGCTGACACTTTTTTGGACTTTACCATCCATCCACATTTATATTATATCCACTTAGAGCAACTTATTTTGTATCCTCTCTCTCTCTCTCTCTCTCTCTCTCTCTCTCTCTCTCTCTCTCTCTCTCTATATATATATATATATATATATATATATATATACACACACATTCACATATACTGTATTTATCTGTATTTATACTGTATATACAGTATATATATATATATATATATATATATATATAATTTTTTTTTTTCAACTCAATGGTCTGGAAGTAGGGTAAACTTAGCTAGGCTCAGCCTAAATACCTTTCTGATAGAGACTGCACTGCCTGCCTCACATGATGCATGCTTATTTTAGCTGAATACTGCTCTGGAATAAGTATTCAGCTTGAGAGTCAGACAATGGCAGCTTCTAGTAAGAGCTATTTAGCTAAATGATGGCCGTCCTTTTTAAGATAAGTAAAAGTAGAAACAAGACTAAAGCTATGCGACCTGCAGTTTATAATAGTTGCTGCATTATCCTTATGAAAGGTTTTCTTTCATTCAGATTCATATATACTATGAAGCATATTATTAAAGCAGCAATATGGACTTGCTGTGGCCATACCGCTGCTTTAAAGTGGGGGTTCACCCTAAAAACAATTTTCTAACATTACTTTGAGCTCACTCTCGACATTATGCCGATTTTTTATTTTTTTTGCTGTACATACCTCGTATAGCTATTTTCTGCCCCGACTTCCGGGTAGTGCCTCCCGTGGGAGTGGGCGTTAATATGCAGCAGTTAGTGATTGACGTGATGACAAAAACTATCCCCCCATTGGATAAGGAGCGTCACGGGTTGCCGAAATAAGCCAAACGTCGGTGCGCAGGCGCTGTATAGCGCCGAATCGACGTTCGGCTTCTTTCGGCAACTCGCGCGGTCGTGCAGTGTGGCTATTAAACAAAATTGACGTCCTTTTTTTCCCACAAATAGAGTTTTCTTTTGGTGGTTTTTATTTTTTGCGCTATAAACAAAAATAGAGCGACAATTTTGAAAAAAATGCAATATTTTTTTACTTTTCGCTTTAATAAATATCCCCCAAAAATATATAAAAAAAACGTTACTTTTCCTCAGTTTAGGCCGATACGTATTCTTCTACATATTTTTGTAAAAAAAAGTTGCAATAAGCGTTTATTGATTGGTTTGCGCAAAAGTTATAGCGTCTACAAAATAGGGGATAGATTTATGGCATTATTATTATTATTGTTTGACAGCGATCAGCAATTTTTATCATAAGTTCGACATTATGGCCGACACATCGGACACTTTTGATACTATTTTGGGACCATTGTCATTTTTACAGCGATCAGTGCTAAAAAAAACGCAATGATTACTGTGAAAATGACACTGGCAGTGAAGGGGTTAACCTGTAGGGGGCGCTGAAGGGGTTAAGTGTGCCATAAAGGAGTGATTTATACTGTGTGGGGCGTGGCTTGGCATGTGACATCACTGGTCGTCGTTCCCTATGGACAGGGAACAAACGATCAGTGACAGTCTGACCAGGAAGCACGGGAGAGGTTTGTTTACACTTACCTCTCCCCGTTCTTTAGCTCTGTGACCCGATCGCGGGACACCGGCAGCGATTGGGTCCGCGGGTCCCGAGGTCACGGTCACAGATTACCCGACTGGGTCGTGAGCGCGCTGCCGGCAGCGCACACGAGAGCCATGGCTGTACATATTAAAATATCTACGTCAATATGCGCAGCTGTGCCATTCTGCCGACGTACATCGGCGTACAGCAGTTGGCAAGATACCCCAGTTGACCAGTCATGTGACCTATCAAAGTCATGTGGCTGGCCTCTCCTTTAATCTCAAAGTCATCTCAGGATCCACATTGAGGGCTGCATTTTATGAATGATAGGTAAAATACAGGAGCAGTGTGGAGTAAACACTGCAGTGTCCAGCAGAGAGCGGTACTCACAATATGTTTAGGTTTTATAGTATAATATAGTATAATATAGAAAATAATTAATTGATTTTGATTTGATTGATTGATTGATTGATTGATTGATTGAGAAAATAACTAGTAAAATCCATTTCTGATCAGCCTCTTGCAATGATTTTAAAGTAGCATTCATACTGGGATCAGGGCCTTCAGCACTAAGAGTCAATAAGATTAGAGATGAGAACAAAAAACACCCCTTTGGGTCTGGTATGAATATTAAGGGGAACCCCAAACCAAAATTTAAGAAAGAAATGATGATGGGACCTGCAGAATACCAAAATATGGCTGCCCAAACTATGATTGTGTTTTAAAACCATGTTTTACCTTTGGCACAAAACTTTTCAAGCTTTCACCCATGAATGTTTTGCTTATGGAGTTCACGCCGCAGTTTTGTGGACACAGGTTTTTGAAGATTGAGATTGAGCTCTGCAGTCACTTTTGCAACAGTTTTCTGATTCCGGGTCACAATTCTGAGCAATGTCCTTTTGTCTTTTTCGATCAGTTGACCATGTCAACCGTGCTGATGCTTATCAGACAATGTTTTTCTGAAAACTGTATATGCCATCATAACCTTTGATACTGTACCTCGCTACACCGCAAATAAATTGGCATCTTAAGTCACAGAGGCACCAGCTAAGTGGGTACCAAAAATTTGCCCTCTTTGAAAGTAGGCTCTGACATGACTCTGTATAAGGGCTCTTTCACACGGAGTGTCTGTTCAGATCCTCTTCAGTCCATCATGAACGCTGCTGCCAGACTCATCCACCTTACCAACCGCTCTGTCTCTGCTGCTCCTCTCTGCCAATCCCTCCACTGGCTTCCGCTCACCCAACAAATTAAATTCAAACTACTAACAATTACCTACAAAGCCATCCACAACTCTGCCCCCAGCTACATCACTGACCTAGTCTCTAAATACCAACCTAATCGCTCTCTTCGTTCTTCTCAAGACCTCCTACTCTCTAGCTCTCTCATCACCTGCTCCCATGCTCGTCTCCAGGACTTTTCCAGAGCCTCTCCAAGCCTATGGAACTCCTTACCCCAATCTATCCGTCTATCTCCCTCCCTACTACCTTTTAGAGGATCCCTGAAAACCCTCCTTTTCATAGAAGCCTACCCTTCCCACACCTAGCAACTGCACTTTTCATTTGAGTCCATCTGACCATCCCCCACAGATAACTACCCTTTGTTCCACTTGACCCTCCCTTTTAGATTGTAAGCTCTTACGAGAGGGGCCCTCTGATCCCTCCTGTTTTGATTTGTATTGTGAATGTACTGTCTTCCCTGATGTAAAGCGCTGCGTAAACTGTTGGCGCTATATAAATCCTGTATTATAATAATAATAATAATAATAATCCGCCTGCCGTTTTTTTATGTGGACCTGAACGGGCACTCCGTACTCCTCTATGACATGCCCGCTGACATCCGACCCGCTCTGATCCGCCAAAGTGTGACGGAGGAAAAACCTACTTTTCCTTCCGTCTAGCGTATTGGATCGGGTGAACACGGACATACGGTCCGTGTTCATCCGATCCCCCCATAGGGGAGAGCGGAGAAAAGACAGGGCAGTCCCTGCACAGTGTGCAGGGACCGCCCTGTCATCCGCCAGCTCAGCGGGGATTAACGGAGCGATCCCTGCTGAGCAAACAGAGGTGCACGGGGCAGATCTTTACTGATCCGCCCCGTGTGAAAGAGCCCTTACTAGCAGCGCACGTAGTGAATGACGAAAGTGAGGCTTCCCACCTGTTAGTTAAGTGTCTCATCACACAGTGGAAGCAACAAAAATGCAACATAATGTCCGCTTTCAATGCAAAACATGTTATCACTTTTACATTTGCAAATCATGAGGTGTTTCAATATTTTTGTCCAACCCCTGTAAATGCATGCTCTCAAAAGTTAATGTTATCAGAGCCCAAGATGGTAAGGTAGGAACTCTCATGCCCTTCACTCCTAGAGTATAATCCATAAAATGGTCTTGTAGGTGGCAAATGGCAGGTACATAGACATAAGCTTAGTCAGGAAGAGTAACCAGAGACCCTTTCCAAGAGGAACCAGAGCCAAGTGTTAACATCACAGTGAGAAACAAATATGTAGGAAACACAGCTGGATTCAAGGTAGGTGAAGTATGATTGAAATGAAACCAAGCAAAGTCAGCAACTAGGGTAAATCCAATACACACTAAGGGCCAGATTCTCAGAGGCGTTACGACGGAGTATCTCAGATACCCCGTCGTATCGCCTTTTTTTTTGACTCGTATCTATGCGAGTGATGCTGAGCATCACTTTTGCATAGATACGCTTCTACATCCGACAAGTGTAATACAATTACACTTTCGGATCGTAGATGTAATGACAACTCCGGCCACTAGGTGGCCTTTACGTTGTTTTTTCATTTGCATATGCAAATGAAGTAGTACGCCGATTCTCGATCGCTTTTACGCCGCCCCGTCGTCGCGTACGTCGTTTACGAACTCGTAAGGTTACCCCAGCTTCTATGTGGAGTAACCTTACGAGGTCCCGTCGGATGCCGTCGTGTCCCGTCGGATGCCATGTTAAGTATGGCGTCGGGTCAGCGTCGGCTTTTTCCGTCGCTTACGTCGTTTTACTAACTCGTTCGCGAATAGAGACTTGCGTAAATGACGCTCACGTCGTTTTGACGTCGGTTTCAACGACGCTTTCCGACGTGAGCTGGAGCATGCGCACTGGGCTTTTTCTCCGGCCGGCGCATGCGCAGTTCGTTCGACGCGGGGGCGCGCTTAATTTAAATACAAGCCGCCCCATTTGAATTGCGCGGGTTTACGCTGCGTGATTTACGCGACGCAGGCGAAACCTACGGAGCAAGTGCTTAGAGAATAAAGCACTTGCTCCAGTACGCAGCGGCGGCGTAGTGTAACTGGCTTACGCTACGCCGCCGAAAATATTTGAGAATCTGGCCCTAAAGAGTTGTAAACTGACAAATTCTATAACACAGGTGGACAGGACACCATGAGGTCATAAAAGGATGCTGCTCCAGACGTACGGCTTCGGGAGAAGAGCCTGCAGGATAGGAGAATGCAGAAGAGCAGCAAGACCCAAGAAGTGCATCAGAGGAAACTGAGGCAGAAGCGTTTGTATGACAAGACATCGAAGGCTGGCCCACAGTGAACCAATTGTGAAGTCTGATTACTTTCTAAATGACTGTGACAGAGACAACAGTCCAGATGCTCACACAGAAAATGAGTTCCTGACACATGGGTTCTGGACACCACTCATAAAAGTGTGGGGGTTGCACATAAATAACATTTGAGAACGCAAACGTCTTCAACGAGGGAAAATTCCAAAGCTACTAAGCAAAGCAATCTAACAAACATCAAATACAGAAAGTATGGAGTATTCCTTTATGTGGCAGTAAACACGTTTTGTCAATATGAATGGTCTCATATTTTTATGAACTGTGGGATCATCAGCATAGTGCATATGCTCATTTCCTAAGACAGTAATATTTTACTGTACTGAGCCATAAAATGAAAAAGATCAAGTGCTGTGTGTATTTCATCCTCAGTGATCCATCCAAGTCAATTAAAATTTGGTCTGCCTGGTGTATACTTTGGATCTTGCAATGAACCTTTTGTAGTTTAACATCTGGTCTCCACAGTGAAGGAAAAATAACCACAGAAAATGTTTAAAATAAGGTCATCTGTGAAAGTGTAAAAAGAAGCAACTGAAGAGCATTACCAAAAAACAAAAGCATGCAGAGCAGATTTTGTTTGTTGTGCTATGATGCCATGGTTCCATGCTTAGCTTCTGTCCTAATGAGAAGAATAAAGTTATGTGCATGACCAATTCATGATATAACATTTAAGGTGAGTGCCTTACTTCCAAATGGACTGACTAGGACTAGGTCAATGAGAGAAAAAATCCTGCTGTGTTTTCTCCCACTAGGCAACTCAAGTCACAGTCACTACAATGAAGTTGAAACCCTTGTCTATACTAGTGGCTGTCATTAACCACTTGCTTACTGGGCACTTACACCCCCCTCCTGCCCAGGTGAAATTTCAGCTTCCGGCACTGCGTCGCTTTAACTGACAATTGCGCGGTCGTGCGACGTGGCTCCCAAACAAAATTTACGTCCTTTTTTCCCCACAAGTAGAGCTTTCTTTTGGTGGTATTTGATCGCCTGTGCGATTTTTATTTTTTGCGCTATAAACAAAAAAGAGCGACAATTTTGAAGAAAAATACAATATTTTTTACTTGTTGCTATAATAAATATCCCAATTAAAAAAAAAAACACATTTTTTTTTCTCAGTTTAGGGCGATACGTATTCTTCTACATATTTTTGGTAAAAAAAAAAAAAAAAAAAATCGCAATAAGCGACTGGTTTGCGCAAAAGTTATAGCGCTTACAAAATAGGGGAGAGAATTATTATTTTTTATTATTTTTTTTTTACTAGAAATGGCGGCGATCTGCGATTTTTATTGTTACTGCGACGTTATGGCGGACACATCGGACACTTTTGACACATTTTTGGCGCCATTCACATTTATACTGCGATCAGTGCTATAAATATGCACTAATTACAGTATAAATGTGACTGGCATTGAAGGGGTTAACACTAGGGGGTGAGGAAGGGGTTAAATGTGTATGCTAGGTGTGTTCTAACTGTAGGGGGAGGGGGGGTGACTGGGGGGGTGACCGATCTGTGTCCCTATGTAGGAAGGAACACAGATCGGGCTCCTCCCTTCCAGAGACAGGACATTGTCTCTGTGTCAGCCGGCAATGAGAGATGATCTATGAGAGATCATCTCTCATTCGCCCACAGATCGCATTGCAAACGGCCGCTCTGATTGGCCGTTTGCCGCGATCTGTGATTGGCCGTGTCCAAGGGACACGGACAACACAGGGCTTCCCCGCAGCGCGCTGTACAGCGCGCGCTGGGAACGCCAGAAAGACATGCCGTCAAATGACGGCATGTTGGATATTGAGGTCCGCGCTGTTGCCGTCATTCGGCGATACGCCGGGCCTCAAGTGGTTAAAGTGATACTAAACACACAGGGCCAGATTCAGGTAGTAGTTACGCGGCTTATCTGTAGATAAGCCGCGTAACTTCTAACCTACGTCGTCGTATCTGTTTTCTGTATTCAGAAAACAAGATACGCCGGGATTGAGTTCAAATAAGAGCGGCGTAATTGTATTCCGCCGTCGTATCGGAACTGCAATTTTAAAATGGCCGCTTGGGGCGTTCCCACTGATTTACGCAGAGAATATGTAAATCAGCGAGATACGTCAATTCACGATCGTACGCGGGCCCGACGCAGTGACTTTCCGACATTTCCGTAAGAGATACGCGGCGCAAAGAAAAACATGCCCCCTAGGTGGAGTATCCTATGTTAAGTATGGCCATCGTCATCGCGTCGAATTGAAAAAGTTTAACGTCGTTTGCTTAACTCGTCCGTGAATGGGGATTGACGTCATTGACGTTGACGACGAAAACACCGACAGAATTTGGAGCATGCACACTGGGATACATTGACAGCTGACGCATGCGCAGTATGTTCGCCGCGGGATCGCGCCTAGTTTAAATACTACACGCCCCCTACCCGCCCAATTTGAATTCCGCCGGCTCATTTTCGCTACGCCGTCGCAACTTTAGGAGCAAGTTCTTTGTGAATACAGTACTTGCTCCTAAAGTTTCGGCGGAGTAACGTAAATGACGAACGTTACGCCAGAATAAAGATCCGCTCTCCTACCTGAATCTGGCCCACACTGTTTAATTTACATTGCCACTTCTATTTCTGTATGTGAATGATGGCACTGTAAATATTGTAATAAAAAAAAATATCAAAGTACCTTTTTCCTAATTGATATACTTTTCCAGCCTGTCTGCAGGTAAACATAAAGATATATCAAAGAAAATTACCGCGCTTAACAAGCAGAATCGACAATAAATTACAAGCAGCAACCACTAGGTGTTACACACACACTAAATAGTACAAGAAAGAAAAAATGGAGTTGCGCTAAAAATAAAAAATAAATGAAAACAAAAGTATTAAGTGATGACCAAATGGTTATAATACCATGTGCAAGAAAAATATTATGTGAATCTAAAGTCCAGGTGTACTCAAAAAATTAATGAAAATCAAAAGAGTATAAGTGGAAGACCAAAAAAACGTTAAAGTGTCCTTGATGGGCAGTTGTGTGAAAAGAAGTTGTTTACTCTGCTACAAAACTGTAAATATGATAAACAATGGAGGCTTACCAGAAGGCAAGCATACCGTGCTTGCGGCTACAACCCAGCCAGGGCCTTTAAGAGTCCACAGTAGGTTGATACAGCAGAAAAGAGGGTTGAGAGGTTGTGGGTAGCTCCAGGTGTATCAGCAGTTAGTTGCCAAAAAAAATTTAATAAACATAGTGAAGTACGTCACACCAACACATTGAAAAATAATAAAAAATAATATATAAGGATATCCTAAATAGTGACTCGAAATAACACCACCACCGTGTCACCAAATAAATTGAAGGCTTACCAGAAGCCAGATAGATATCGCATAGGAGAGAAAGCCTCGATTCAAAAAAACAGTGGAGCAGCTGTTGTCAGGGTGTATTATAGATCTTCCGGATGTCAGCAGTGCACCGAAAATAAATAAATGGCCCACATAGTGAAGTATGCTTAAACAGTCTTCAGGGTTTAATAAAAAAATGCACTTACATGTGGTATAAAAAGTTAAAACATGGAAATATAGCAGCCGGCCGGCTTACACGAACGCCCGTGTCTCTCGGAACGTCTCGTCACTAGAACGTCAGCAGGGAAGGTGACGTGCTGACGTTCTAGTGACGAGACGTTCCGAGAGACACGGGCGTTCGTGTAAGCCGGCCGGCTGCTATATTTCCATGTTTTAACTTTTTATACCACATGTAAGTGCATTTTTTTATTAAACCCTGAAGACTGTTTAAGCATACTTCACTATGTGGGCCATTTATTTATTTTCGGTGCACTGCTGACATCCGGAAGATCTATAATACACCCTGACAACAGCTGCTCCACTGTTTTTTTGAATCAAGGCTTTCTCTCCTATGCGATATCTATCTGGCTTCTGGTAAGCCTTCAATTTATTTGGTGACACGGTGGTGGAGTTATTTCAAGTCACTATTTAGGATATCCTTATATATTATTTTTTATTATTTTTCAATGTGTTGGTTTGACATACTTCACTATGTTTATTAAATTTTTTTTGGCAACTAACTGCTGATACACCTGGAGCTACCCACAACCTCTCAACCCTCTTTTCTGCTGTATCAACCTACTGTGGACTCTTAAAGGCCCTGGCTGGGTTGTAGCCGCAAGCACGGTATGCTTGCCTTCTGGTAAGCCTCCATTGGTTATCATATTTACAGTTTTGTAGCAGAGTAAACAACTTCTTTTCACACAACTGCCCATCAAGGACACTTTAATGTTTTTTTGGTCTTCCACTTATACTCTTTTTATTTTCATTAATTTTTTGAGTACACCTGGACTTTAGGTAAACATAAGCAGTAAGGGCTTCTAGTCCTCTGCTGCTGGTCACATGTTGTAACCCTCCCCTGCTCTGTCCAAAGCTAAGAAAAAGGTTTTGACTGGGCATACACTTTTTCCTTAAAGGGGTTGTAAACCCTCATGTTTTTTTCACCTTAATGCATCCTATGCATTAAGGTTTAAAAACTTCTGGTAGTCACCGGCCCCCCAGCCCCCCCAATTTACTTACCTGAGCCGTGGAATTCACTCGGCGGTGATGTGCTCTGCCTCTCTCCACTGGGTCCCGGCTCTTGATTGGATAGATTTATAGCAGCGCAGCCATTGGCTCCCGCTGCTGTCAATCAAATCAAATGACACAGGTGTGGGGGGCGGTGCTGAGTCATAAATTCAGCAGCAATGGAAGCCGAATGAATGACTCAGGAGTACGCCCACAAGGTAACTGCCCGGGAGAGTCCATCTCCTAGGTGGTTATCTGATGTGGAGAGGAGCCGCGAGAGCCGCTGGGGGACCGCAGAAGCCGCAGATCAGGGCCACTGTGCAAAACAAGCTGCACAGTGGATGTAAGTATGACATGCTTGTTATTTAGAAACAACAAAGCTTTGCAATCACTTCAAAGCAGACGTAAAGAATGGTGGAGGCAGACATCGATACCCCCACAGGAGCCGCTGATATAAACTAGTTGCTTCCCAAACAGTACAGAGGCTTCCCATTCACACACACAGTCCATTCACACTGGCTCCAATAAACAACCAAGGGAATGTATTGTTAAAGTTTATTGCTTGAAGAACTCCAATCGAGAAAAGGGAACTTGAGCATGGGGTATGTCAAAATACTCAGTAGTTAGTATTTAGAGGACAGTCACTCCTAGTAGTAGTAGTAGTTAGTCTTGAACAGTCTAAGGCCCCACAGCTAAAGACCATGAGAAAAGTCTTTGGGCATTTGTTTACCTTTTGCCTATGCACAACTACTGGCATCCAGTGCAGTCTGGTGCAGACTGGTATTCAGTCATTACTTCCCAGTTACTATATCATAGAGCCAAACTGGACCGAACTGGACTCCCGGTGGGACGGAAAATCCCGGGTAATGTCGCGAAAGGCGGTGGGAGCAGTGGGGATGTCCCCCCCTGTTGCTTGCAAAAGGAACCCAGTGGCTAGTTAGAATTGCTTTTACAAGAGAGCCAAATGTCGCCTCTAAAAATCAGTACCGGGCTTCGTCCCAGTATAACCACTTGAGGTCCAGTGACGTACCAGGTACGTGGCTGGTTGGCAAGAGAATAACAAACTTTCAGTGCTAGGTTGGCAACACTTACTTCTCTACTGTATCTATGGGAAACATTGCTGTCACCCTAGGCTACTCTCATGGTTTGGTCTTTAACGGCTTCCCTGTCGGCTCCTGTATACATATGGCAGCAGAATGGCTCTGCTGCATGAATCAGCGTATATACTGCAACTGCTTTAAGAGCCATAGCAGGCGCACATGTGCACTGCACGGTGGGGGACCCGATGCACTTGGCCGCCAGTTAATATCTCCCCTGGCCACCGGCGATTGCGAGCATGAGAGCAGGAATGGGGATTTGTGTGTTTAAGCATACAAACCTCTGTCCTGTCAGGGGGGAGAAACAGATTGTGTGTTCCTACTAAGTAGGAATAATGATCGGTCTTCTCTCAAAGTCAGTCCAATCCACTCACAGTTCGAACACACCTAGAGAACACACACTTAACCCCTTGATCGCCCCCTAGTGTTAACCCATTCCCTGCTAGTGACATTTGTACAGTAATCAGTAGCTATTTTTAGCTCTGATCGCTGTATAGATGTCAATGGTCCCAAAAAAGTGACAAAAGTGGCCGATTTGTCTGCCGCAATATCACAGTCCCGATAAAAATCTCTGATTGCTGCCATTACTAGTAAAACAAAATAATAATAAAAATTCCTAAAATCTATCCCCTATTTTGTAGACGCTAAAACTTTTGAGCAAACCACTTAATTTACACTTTTTGTAATTCTTTTTACCAAAAATATGTAGAAGAATATATATCGGCCTAACTGAGGAAAAAAAAAAGTAAAAAGTAAAAAATATTGTGTTTTTTTCAAAATTGTCACTTTTCTTTTGTTTATGCAAAAAATAAAAACCACAGAGGTGATCAAATTTTTTTGGGTACAGTGTCGCACAACTGCGCACTTGTCAGTTAAAGTGAAGCAGTACCGTATCTCAAAAAATGGCTTGGTCAGAACAGGGGGTCAATTCTTCCGGGGCTGAAGTGGTTAAGCATGTCTTCCTCTCTTCATCTAAATTACATAGGGGATTGGCAGGTTTGTACTTTACAGAAGGAAGGCAGCATTTTTTGATATTATAGTTTAATTTACAGGAATTGACATTTGCCAATACATGACATTGCATTTCTGGCAAGATTGCAAGGTATTTTCTGTACATGCAAAAAATATACTTAGCCTTAAAAAAAAATATGCAGGCATTCCAACTAAAAACTGAAAGACAGCAATATAGCATATGAACATTCACCTATGCATACAAGGTAGAAAAATGCATTATTACAAAATGCCAAGTTAAGGCGATGCATAGTGTTTTAATCATAAACTGAAATTGAATCGTTACATAGTCCCCAGTTTTAAAACATAAAAATATAACTTCGGACCCCTTTTGTCAGGTCTCCAATGTTATGAGAGATGTGGCTGCTGGTATAAAAAACCTTTAAAGATTCCTACAAGATGTAGTAAATTGAAACCAAAGTCCTGAAACTTTACGATTTGATCTTATTTTTTCTAAATGTCTTTTGCAGATGCCCATATTAGTGCTTAATAATTCATTTCAATTCTGCTTTTGTAGAGTGAACCAACTTATAACTTCATTGCAGTAACCTATAAAGTACACATTCTCGGATGAAAAGGGGGGAAAAAAACTCACAGTGCATTAGACACTGAGTAATTTTATTGTGCTCAGCATCTGTTACTGTACAGTACTTAATCTCTTATATATTTCACAAATTCAAGGAGAATAAGAAAAATTCTGTAAGGGGCCATATAGTTGTGGAATGTGGCTACAAAGCTAAAGTAATATATAGATTTTTCCTAAAAGGTGTATTTCATTGAGAATTTGGGGGGGGGGGGGGTGAAACCTCATTGTAAAGTTTACTGCTTTTTGGGGGATTGCGTAAATAGTTTTTATTTTATAGAACATATTTCTGTTAAATAAATGTTATTACGAGAAATAGTCACATATGTGTGTTATAGCAGTAGATTTTAAAGTTCACTGTGGGTCTTGCTAGCCACATAAGGTTTTGCTTATGGTATATGCATATCCACGTGGGAGTAGAAGGTGGTACAACTCTGCCCTGGGTCTACTAAAGACATTTAAACTGTGAATACAATTTAACTGACAGTAGAAATAAAACGAGTCACTTATGCTGATAAAGCTAAACTGATTATGATGGAATTACACCATATATATCCATATTTAAGCAAATTTCACATTCTTTTAATATCACCATTCAAAAGCTGCTATTTATAGAGGATTACCATGAACTAGGCCCCTTCTCAAATCATTAATTCTGCTTCTACTGCCAGCTTGTAAACAGTGAGGCCCGTGGGAAGTCCACTGATTAAAGCAAAGATGTCAAACACAAGGCCTGTTGGCTAAAACCGGCCCTCCAGGCCTTGTCACGTTGCCCTCTCACCCAGTTTTACACCTGGATCGTGGAAGAACCCTATTCCTTCACCTCCCACCCTCCACTCCCCGCCCAGGGCGATACTAGAGCCGCCTACATAGGGAGAGGTGGGAGTGACTAGAGATGCAACAAAGCTTTGGCGGGGTGGGTTGGCGTTGCACCCCCCCTAAACCCTGCTCACTTTACACTGCATACTCTAAACACTGTACACCGTGCACCCCTAAACCATGTGCTATGTACACAGCGCACCCCTGAACTCTGTACATAGCACACCCCTAAATCCTGTTACTGTATGTAACTCTGCATAGTCTTTCAGATACAACCGGCCTTCTAAGGCCAACCATACTGCTGATAAGGGCCATGATGAAATTGAGCTTGACACCCCTGGATTACATATAAAAGTTGACACTGTGAGTAAAAATGTCCCACTTTTGTCACCAGTCAGGTGTCTCCATTGCAAGATTTCCTTTGCTCTCATGTTTGGCGACAACCATAAAATGTTATCTTTCCCTCACTTTGTTTTCAGTGACAAGGGTCACAATAATTAATAGCGGGGGAAAATATCCCCAACAAAAGCATAGATAGCATCACGAATTGACAAAGCTTCTCCAAGTTGTGACACGATTTCCATTTTAAAATTTTACACCCTCTTCAAAGTTCTTTTTTTTAACCTTCAATAAGGTAAAGTCTAATAATGATGGACACTGGTTGTTCATGAAGTTCAGAGATAAAATACTGCTGCATCAATGGGAGGAGCAGAAGACTTTGCAGTGATGTCCTCTTTTGTGAGGTATATTCCTCTGGAGAGTCCACTATTGCTCATGTTTTTGGTACTACTTACCTCTTTTTTTCACTATGTCTAGATTCACACCTGTCTGCTTGATGAACATATACAATGCCACGGTGCATGGTGTACTGCATCACCTGTGTATCAGAGGTGCATTGGGTTAGTGTGTTGGGGTGCCAGTGAAAATAAATGGAACTGGAAGGAGCTAAAGCATTTAAAATGTGCGGTATGCATTCCCAGCAACCCACTGCACTGAAGAGAAGTGAAAGAGCCCTGGATGCATGGCATGCCATCTAAGGGTGCAGAACTTATGGGTTGGGACCACACTCCTCATCCTCAGGCATGCTATTTATTTATTTGGTATCGGTGGAGTCACTTTATCCTTTGGTTCACCCCTAAGAAGGAAAAAAAAAATACACAGATTTTTTTGGAGAACCATTGTTTTGCCTGAAAAGTGCCTTGGGTAATGTCTCTTGGCTCCATGCTCCCCATTAAAATGGGAAAAGGTGTACAATCTTGGTGTATAATATGGAAATATATGAATTCGGTAAGGGTCAATAAAGGTGAAAACACAGCTTTACTACAAGTGACATCACCACCAAATCAAGTCAACAACTTTGTTAGGTGAGCAGTAACAGGTCCTCCCTAAAGAGACTAGATCATCTTAAAGCGGAGTTCCAGCCAAAAAAAAAGCTATCTATTACAATGACATTCTGTGGATTTACCATTGGTTAATCATTTTACTAGTGCCATTATGTGTCACTTACCTGAAACCGAAGCCTGCGATGTCACTGCTGTCCCCTGTTGCAGGAAGCATCCATTCTTCACCCCTCTTCCTTCCTGGGCCGCGAACTACGGCTCTGTGACTGGCCAGATCTATCGCCATGCCGTTTCCTTTAGAAATGGCACGATTGCCATTTCTAAAGTGTGCCTGTGCTGTTGTCTACAGCGCATGCTCCATAGACATTGGCGCTCGTCACCAATGTAAATATCTCCTAAACTGTGGAGGTTTAGGAGATTTTTCCTGCACCTACATATTTATGATATAAAGTAATAGACACATAAATGTGAATTAAAGATGAAACCACAATATACACATAGCAGTTGCTCATGCAACATATGATACAAGTGGTTGCATTTCTGTTTGATCATCTAGATATCTCACGTATAGCTAGTCAATAAATGCCTCCCATGGACTACCAATGGGTCAACTTATTAACTGACCTTACCATCTTGAAAATTCTAAGGATGTGTTTTATTCTATGCAGAGTATATTAAACCTACAGTAGGTGTAGATCAGTGTATGTAGGTTAGTTAGTAGCTCTTGTATATGTCATTTTTTAATAGCTTTAAAAGCGGTATTAAAGGTTTGGCTTTTCTTTTTTTTAAATGAACAAACATGTTATACTTACCTGCTCTGTGCAGTGGTTTTGCACAGAGCAGATCTGATCCTCTTCTTCTCCAGTCCCACGCTGGCACTCCTGGCTCCTCCTCCTAGACTAGTGCCCCCCAGTAACAAGTCACTTGCTATGGTTCATGGTTACTTGTTGGCTCATGGTTACCATGGCTATGGTTACTGGTTCATGCTTGCACAGAGCTGCATCTTGGCCTCACCCCCTGCTCTCCCATCATTGGCTCCCTGGCTATGATTGACAGCAGCGAGGAAGGAGAGTCCCAGGATAGCTGAGGTTCTCATGCACATCGCTGGATCGAGAAGGAGCTCAGAGGTGCTGCACCCAGAAGTTTTTTTACCTTCATGCACAGAATGCATGAAGGTAAAAAAACCTTCAGACTTTACAATCACTTTAAGTGTTTTTATGACATTAGCGGGTAATGGATGATGACACCTTAATATTATTGCATAGGTATCTGGATATAAGCAGAATATCGCCCGGACCCTACCTCTAACAATTCTATTGACCAGTAAGGCAGTACATGATACTGATGGGTCAGTTGGGGAGCAGGGCTTACTGCCAAGCTCTGTCACAACCCAGAAGTGTTGAAACAGAGAACACTGTACGCTCTGGCAGGTATGCACACTTGACACTTTTCAGAAGCTTCCAGGGCCCACTTATACTTTATAGTCTTGTGGTTTGTATTAACATGCTTTGTGTCACATAAGCGTTTGTTACCCTAAAAAAAAATTGACCCTGTTTCTTTAACCACTTCACCATTTTTTTGCAATACATCACTGCATTGTTTTAACTGACAATTGCGCAGTGGTTCGACGTTGTACTGAAACAAAATTGATGTAATTTTTTCCCCAAAAATTGAGCTTTCTTTTGGTGGGTTTTATTTTTTGTGCTATAAACAAGAAAAAAGAGCAACAAATTTGAAAAAAAAAACACACTATTTTGTACTTTTTGCTATAATGAATATTCCCAAATTTTTTATTTATTTTTTATAATTTTCCTTGGTTTAGGACTTTAGGCCGATATGTATTCTTCTACATATATATACTGTAGTTAATTAGCTCATGTAAATTAGATCATGAGCCGGAGTCAGAAGGTCTGACTAAAAAAAGTGTATTGAGGGGGCTCGTCAGGAACCATTGTATAATGGTGCGGGTGAAGTTGGGTCATTGTTCATTTTGGTTACTAACTGTATATAAGAGCCTGATTTTCTCAATACAGGGTCTGTTCATTTGGAACCTCAAACAGAGCTGTGTGTCTCGTTATTGGAGTTTGTTTGCCTGACTGTGGAGTGTCGATAGCTGTCTTGGGTTCGGGAATAGAATATCTTAAACGCCATTAACCCCTGTCCCATTTGGGGTTCCGTTACAGGCACAGGCTGGCATGTGATGGGCATTGATTGGTAGCTGCTTGGCACCTTTTGATGAGGGCTGTGCTGATAATCAATGTGCTGATTATCAGCACAGACCCCCCTCTCTGACAGGGAGAGATGCTGATCATCTCTCCCTGTCAGCGTGAACTGAGGAGAGACTTTTACCGGCAATTCCTGGTTCACGCGATGATCAGCTGTGATTGGTCACAGCTGATCACATGGTATGAAGCCTCTATCAGAGGCTTTTTACCACAATCAGAGTTGGGGTGTGTCAGACTGACACACAGCACCTCTGATTGCCACGCTGTGAGCCCCCATGGGGCTTATCACGTCTTTATCACGTCGTATGATGTCTGATCAGGATAACTACCACTTTGCCATCGTCATTCTGCTATATGGTGGGCGGCAAGAGGTTAAACAATAACCTATTAAATTCTACTAATAAAGGATACCATCAAACACTGCACATACATATCCTCTCAATTTCTTAATGTTTTCTAGGCAACAGATGTACTTTAACAAGTTCCCGCCTGGCCAATTGCAGATTGACAGCCGGGAGGTGTTTTTTTTTCCATCCTGAGTGGACGTCGTATGACTGAAGCGCCAATCACGTGGCCACGGGGCCATGCAGTGGCCCGATCTGTCACAGCTCACTACCTGTACCATGTGACCACCGTGATCAATCACAGCAGGTCACATGAAAGTTGTACACAATGGATGGCTTCCTTTCATGCCATCCATTGTATACAATTGTGTTGCTAGCTGTAATTGGTCAATTTGATCACATGGTACAGACAGGCAGGGCTGTCTTTAATGTTGACTGGACCCTGGGCAAACATTTTCTTGGGCCCCCTCTTCCATGCAATTTTGCTCTCCACATGCTTTGCGATATACAATAAAAAGCAGCTAGACTCAGTCAGTTTACTTAATCAGATCAGGCAGTGATTGCAATTGGTTGCCAGAGGTTACGGTGTATCATTACTGCTCACTGACTGGCTGCTAGAGGTTACAGCACACATTATGATTCACTGTTTATTTTCCAGATGTTACAGCACATTACTTCTGCTTGTTGCTTTGGCTGCTAGAGGTTACTGTACATCATCACTGATTGATTGCTAGAAGTTACAGGACATTTATACCACTCACTAATTGGTTGCTAGAGGTCACTGCACATTATTGCTGCTCACTGATTGGTTCCTAGAGGTTACTGCATATCCTTACTGCTCACTGATTGGTTGCTAAAGGTTAGAGCACATGATCTCCTCACTGCCTGCACACCATGGACTGGGGAGGTGAGGGGACCCACCAATAGACAGAAAACTCCTAGGAATCCTAGGACTCCTGGGATCAGTGCCAATGCTGGGGGATCAGTGGCAATGACTGGATGGTTGATGGGATCAGTGGTAGTGGCAGTGGTGGGGGATGGGATTATTTAGAAGGCAGTAGGCTGTAACAAATTATGAATCATGTAAAGGGAAATGTACACTGATCACCAATGTTATGAAGAATTTACACTGACAACCAATGTAATGGGGGATTTTACATAAACAACCAATAAAGGGGGATTTCTACACTGGCCACCAATGTATGGGGCAGAATTCAGCAGAAGCGATGGTAGATATAACCTCAGGGGGACATGATATACATATACATACATATACATACATATACATGATATTTACATATTAATGTCATGGTCCGCGAATATTTACAAATCTTTGCAGGTTATTTACATGTACACACAGGATCTGCAGGTGAGTCATCTGTACATGGCAATAGGCCAGAGCTGAGCAGTATTAGTAACAGAACTTCACACTTCACACTGAGATAGCGGGAGACACCTCGGGACTAAAAATTCAAGGGACAAAGGAATTTAAACTGGAATAGTTGGCAAGTACGAGTCATCTGCTTTGGGCCCCACAACAATGTTGGGGCCCAGGGCAGCTGTCCCTTTTTCCCTGCCTTAAAAACGGTCCTGCAGACAGGGCCAATCACAGCCCATCTGTATTCTGTGATTAGCTTTGATCAATCACAGGTAATCATAATGAAACAGACTGAATGATTACTGTTTCATTTAGTATAATGCTTGCTTATAGCACTGCTATAAACAAACATGTTTACCGCAGGTTTACCTGTACTTTTGGAAAATCAATAAAAACTATTTGAAATAAAATTGAATTAAGACGAAGGCTAAAAAAAAAAAAAAAAAAAAATCATTGTAAAAAAGAAAAAAATATGTAATAATAAAAAAAAAAAATATATATATATATATATATATATATATATATATATATACCGGTATATACAGTATGTATGTATATATATATATATATATATATATATATATATATATATATATCTTTACTGTTACCAGTCAGTGTCCCTGATCACTGCCACACCAATTGGGGGTGGAGAGATGCTATTGGAGACTCTGTTCACATCTCTGTGTTCCAAATCGCTGCGATTCTGCCTGTGATTCACAATAGCAGCACCTGTGTGTTCCCAGTGCGCTGCCTATCGATTCCAATAGCACCCCAAATGCAGCGTGATTTTCCCACGATTTCTCGAGCCACAATCGATTTAAAATCTGCCATGCCTCAAACTAAATACCTTGGTTGTCTACTTTCCAAAAAGGGGTCATTTGGGGGTATTGAGCCTCAAGAAATGAAATACATCAAGACTGATCAATTTTCAGATATACAGTATGAATATACCACAGTTTGTGTACTCTAACTTTCCTACAGACTAAATAATATACATTGATTTGGGTTATGTGTGCCAAACAAATGTAGCAGAATATATGTTGGGCTAAATTTATGAAGAACAAATACAAATTTGCAAGATTTTATAACAGAATTAATTAATGTACATACGGCGGTCCGTTTTGCTGGCCGGGCGATCCAGGATGAGGGGGCGGCTATTCGTTTTTGTCCGCCCCCTCTGGATCGCTCTCAGCCAATCCGCGCGCCCCCCCGCCCTGTCACTTCCTTCTCCTGTGTAAACCCAGGAAGGAGGAAGCGATGTGATCTCTCCTTCAGCGTTTTTTTTCAACCACCGCTGAGGAGAGATCACATCGCACAGAAATTCTGCACTAACACTACACTTACACACACTACACATAGTCACATTAACCCCTTGCGATCGCCCCCCAACACAGTGTCACTGAATGCAGTAATCATACATGTATGATTACTGTATTTAGTGTCAGTGTGACAGTTAGTGTGACAGTCAGTTAGTGTTAGGTTCTGAGTAGCCCCCGTACCCCCCCCATATAAAGTTTTAACCCCTTGATCACCACCCTAGTTAACCCTTTCACTCCCTATTGCCAGCGTCACTAAGCGATCATTTTTCTGATCGCTGTATTAGTGTCGCTGTTCCCGCTAGGTAGCTAATTTTTTTTTATTGCGATTTTTTTTTACTAAAGACATGTGGCTAAATAAATGTTGGCCTAAATGATTGACTAAAATTTAGTTTATTTGATTTTTCTTATAACAAAAAGTAAAAAATATTGATTTTTTTTCAAAAATGTCGCTCTATTTTTGTATATAGCGCAAAAAATAAAAATCGCAGAGGCGATCAAATACCACCACAAGCTCTATTTGTGGGAAGAAAGGGACGCAAATTTTGTTTGGGAGCCACCTTGCACGACCGCGCAATTGTCAGTTAAAGCGACGCAGTGCCGAATCGCAAAAAGGGGCAAGGTCATTTAGCAGCATTTTGGTCCGGGTCTTAAGTGGTTAAAATGTATTTATTCATGTTAGAATTATGGGTGTATCATAAATAGTATTTTTACAGTAAGAGATGCCATTTTCCTAAGTTATATTATGGTTGTTACTATAAGGGCTCATCTTACATTGATCTGCAATGTATAAATAGGCAATCAACATTGTTACCAGCTGTAATAATGCACTGCTAGCATAGTTGACACATTGTAACTGATCAGCATCAGCTAAGATATATCACTGCACATGCACAGAGCCACCTAGTGGCTACAAGGCTGCATTCACACCTGAGCGTGTCGTTTTCAGGCATTTTTAGTGCATTTTTTAAGCACTTTTTTGCATCTTTTAAAAGCATTTTTGAAGTGTACTACAAACATTTTCAAAGCTGCGGGTGTTTTTGTTTAGCCAATTTAAGCACTAGGGTGAGAAGAGGGAGAGGAAATTAGGGGTGGAGAGATTCTATTTGAGGCTCTGTTGACATTTCTGTGTTCAAATCATGGGTGGAATTGTAAAAAATATCGGGACACCTATGCATTGCCTATCGATTCCAATAGCACCCCAAATGCAGCGTGATCTTCCCACGATTTGTCGGGCCATAATCTCAGTAAAAAAGCCTGAATGCCAGTGATTCACAATAGCGACAAATATCGGGACGCCTGTGCTTTCCTGATGCGTTGCCTATCGATTCCAATGAATGCAGCCTTACCATTGCCATCAGTAGGTGTGTCAGCAGGGTGTGCAGCAGACGTGCAGCAGACGCTCTCACCTTAGTCTGCTCACCTTAGGGATAGTGAGAGCAGGACGCTCTCAAACGAGTCGGCTCTCCCCAGGGACAGCATCAGCTAGGCAGGCAGGATTTTTTTCGCAGCTCTCTCCTTCTTCTCCAGACATCCTCCCCAGGTAAGCCCTACTTTCCATCGCCTCCCCTGGAACCGATTGGCGGCCGTCCTTATCAGGATAAGCCGCCGAATCGGCTGAACGCTGGGGCCTCTTTCCCTCTCCTTACCCCACATTACCACCCACCTGCCAGTGCAACCTTCCCCCGGCGCCTCCCCGCGATTTCCCCGTCTTCTCCCCTGAACCGCGCCAGCCACCACTGATTCGCGGCCGCCGCATCTTAGGAAAGGCCGCGGCTTCATCCGCGGCCTAGCGGCGCGCCGCACTCTCAGCCAAATCACCTGCAGTAGCCCCCAGGAGCTCACCCCCAGCCCCTGTAGGTGCTCATCCACCCCTGGCCTCAACAACCAGTCCCCCCCCCCCCTGGCTCACCAATCCACCCAGCTGGCTACACACTAGCCTGGGTCCCATGTCCTGCTCCTGGTCGGCAGCCATCTTGGTACACCCAGCAGCAGTGTCAGCTTCCCCCCCCCACCCCCCTTTACACAACTAAATAGTACTTGATCCAGGGGTTCGCCCGATCGCCTTTCAGGGATCAGGAAGGAATTTTTTCCCCTACCAAAGCAAATTGGCATAGCACAGTTAGGGGTTTTTTGCCTTCCTCTGGACCAAGCCGGGAGGATTCACTGAATCCTCTCTTCATTGCCACCAAAAGGAACGACTTTTCCCCATGGTTTCCGACCATGGTTAATCTGCGGTACTCCGCAGAAACCATTTGGAATTTGAGGCGTTTTGCCGCAATACTGCCAGCCATCACCAAAAAGACCCTAAGAATTGAGCACCTTTTGAGGATCGATCGACGATCGACTGTCAAAAATTTTAGCCATTTACCCCAACCTAAGCGCATTTCATGTGCTTTGATCAACACAAGATCGGCAGTAAAACACCGACTTGAAATCCATGATTTCATTCTACAACACGACCTAGACTGTCTCTTCATTACAGAGAGCTGGCTCACAGCCGACTGTAACACCATTCTAGGAGAATTGGTGCCAGAAAACTACCGTATTATTACGGAAAACAGAATAGGGCAAAGAGGAGGAGGACTGGCGGTGATCCATAAGACGCGTCTTGCGATCACGAAACCAAGCCTCCAAAACCCTCTTCCATTCATGGAAACCCTTACTCTTCAACTGCAAGTAAACGGCCAGGAGACCATCCGGATTCTACTCTGCTATAGGCCACCTGGCCCCAAGTCGCAGCTGCTCCCATCTTTGACGGACTTTGTCTCCACCTATACCCTGAATAGCAAACACCTTTTGCTGCTCGGGGACTTCAACCTCTGGGCCAACTCCCCGCAAGACCCCATTGCCGACGCCTGCATCGACCACCTGGAAGGATTAGGGCTTCAGCAACTAGTATGTGGGCCCACACATGCTTCAGGTCATACGCTCGATCTTATTTTCAGACAAGATCTGGAAATAAAAATCTTGGAAAATGAACCTTTGCCATGGACAGATCACCATGCAATTAAATTCATTATTTCCGAATTCCCCCCCTTAACAAAAACATCAAATCCAGTGACAACACACTGGACCAGCTGTCGGAAGAAGCTCCATTCGGAACTCTTCAAAGCCACGTTAGGGGAAAAATTAATCACAATTCAGCCGCACCAAACAGCGGCAGAAACACTGGAGGCCATAAACATAGCACTATTGCAGTCAGCTGACTTGATAGCGCCGAAACGAAAGACCCAGATCAGGAAAAATAACTCCGGCTGGTTCAACAACCAGCTGGCGTTACTGAAGCAAGAGCGCAGAAGGGCAGAAGCAGCCTGGAAAAGAAACTCTTCAGATGAGAATCTCTCGATCTACAAGGCAATAACCAGGAAATACTACAAGCAAATCTTCGAAGCCAAGAAAAACTATTTTTCTGAGGCTATCAACGGTGCCCTAAATCGCCCCCGCGAACTCTTCAAGCTGGTCACTCAGACCATGAATCCAGAATGTCTTGAAGCCCCCAACTCGGACACACAAGAATTTTGCGATGAGTTATCGGATTGCTTCATTAACAAAATTATGGCAATCCGGCAAAGCATTCAGCAAAACAATTGCTCTCCCAGCCCCCCCGTAGTCATTTACACAGCACCGGCAGCAATTCACCACAGTTTGGTGAGTTCACGCTGGAACCCATCTCCATTCAGACCACTAAAAATATCATCGGCACTCTGCGCAACAGCACTGCGCCAAATGATATTATCCCCACCAAACTGCTGAAGGAATGTGCCGACATCCTGGCACCTCCTGTCACGCAGCTTATTAACCAATCCTTCAGGGAGGGCAAAATGCCCTCCCAGCTGAAGGAGGGCTTCATTCAACCCATCTTGAAGAAAGCCACCCTGGATCCTAAGGATCCACTCAACTGGCGCCCCATAACAGGCCTAAATGTTCTCTCCAAGGTAATGGAGAAAGCAGTGGTACAGCAGCTGCAACAGCATCTAGATACCCACAACTTACTCGACCCATTGCAATCAGGATTCCGTCCCGGACACGGGACGGAAACAGCATTGCTTAAGATATGGGACGACGTTCTCGAGGCCGCTGACGAAGGAGAATCTTCTCTTCTGGTTCTGCTGGACCTAAGCGCAGCCTTTGATACAGTTGATCACAAGCTGTTATTGACTCGGCTGGCTAAAATAGCCAAAGTCGCAGAAAGCGATCTATCTTGGTTCTCCTCTTTCTTGGAAAACCGATCGCAAATAGTGAAGCTAGGACCATTCACTTCGGAACAACGCACATTATCGTGCGGGGTCCCTCAAGGATCTCCCCTGTCGCCAATGTTATTTAACATCTATCTGCGTCCTCTTTTTGAAATCATCAGCAGCCAAAAACTGCTATATCACTCTTACGCAGACGACACGCAACTGTACTTCCGCATTTGCAATAAAAAGGATCACCACCTCAACCTAGAGACATGCCTCTCTTTGATAGAGGACTGGATGAAAAAGAGTTATCTCAAACTCAACGGAGCGAAAACAGAACTTCTTCTGTTTCATGCCAAGCATAGGAATCAATCGACAACAACCTGGATCCCCCCGCCCATTCTGGGCAAAGTCATCACCCCTAGCGCCAAAGTCAAAAGTCTTGGGGTCATCTTTGACTCCGACATGACAATGAACGCACAAATAGGGGCAGTAGTCAGCGGATCTCACTATCTGCTGCGCCTACTACGCAGACTCACGCCTTTTATTCCCAAGAATGACATAGCGGTCGTGGTGGGAGCGATTGTAAACTCCAGATTGGACTATGCAAATGCCCTTTACCTCGGACTCCCCAAGTACCAAATCGCTCGTCTTCAAGTCGTTCAAAATACGGCCGCCAGACTTGTGACTGGGTAAAAACCCTGGGAATCAATCTCACCTTCACTGAGATCCCTTCACTGGCTACCAGTCAAAGACAGAATCACCTTTAAAGCACTCTGTCTAATGCATAGATGTATCCATGGGAATGCTCCCCACTATCTATGCGAAAAATTAAAAATTTACAATCCCAATCGTATTCTACGATCCACCAATCAAAATCGGCTTCAGATACCGAAAGCCCAATACATGTCCAAAGGAGACAGGAGATTCGCTGTCCAAGGTCCCAGACTATGGAACGCCTTACCAGCCAGTATTCGGCTGGAGGAGAACTACTTAGTCTTCAGGAGAAAGATTAAGACTCATCTCTTTTGATCTCAAAGGAGACAGGACCAACAAGCGCCCAGAGGCGATTTACTTCGCATGTGCTGCGCTATACAAGTTCTTCATTCATTCATTCATTCATTCGTTCACCCCAAACACAGCGAGATCTTCCCACGATTCGTTGCGCTATTATTGCAGTAAAAAAAGCCCGAACAGAATCGCCGGACGCCTGTCGCCCAAAATAAATACAGGAGCTTCTTTTGGGGTGAAGGTCGCCCCATGATTCTATTTGCACATTTTTACAGCGATTGTCACCCCCATACGCGGAGATGTGAACGGAGCCTGAGTGTTTTTATGGGCTTTTTACAAGCGTTTTTCTGCTCAAGTCAGGCATTTCTATTGAAGTCTATGGCCCCGATTCACGTAGATCGGCGTATCTTTATGCCGGTGTAGCGCATCGTCTTTACGCTACGCCGGGACAATGTTGAGAGGCAAGCATGCTATTCACAAAGAATATGCGCTCAATGTTGCACCAGCGTAACGTATAGTTGTCGGCGAAAGCCGACGTAAGTCAAAGTAGGTGGAACTGGGCTGGAAGTGGGCGTGATATATTATAATGAAGCGTGACCCCATGCAAATGATGGACTGAGCTTCAAAAAATGAACTGCGCATGCGTCGTCTCTTGGACGCATCCCAGTGCGCATGCTCACAGTTATGTTGAAATAACTGCCTAAGATACGTCAATACACTGCCTACGACGTGAACGTAACCTACGCACAGCCCTATTCACGTAGTACTACGTAAACAGCGTAAAATACGATGGCTGTTCCCTCGTCCATACCTTTGCATGGGTTGCGTCACCTATATGTGGAATAACTTTACGCCAGACGTAAGCCTTAAGGCTCATACACATGGTAGGACATCCAACAAAATTTCCCTTGGATTTTTGTCCTAATTGATTTGTCTGGTCACACCCATAGCATACACACAGTCAGACTTTTCTGCAAACTTTTCTAAAACTTTCCCATCATCACATGGTTTTTCTGCTCTTTTCTGCTCTTTACCGCCACCCTTTGGTTAACTTCTGCTATTGTTGGTTGATTTTAACATTGGTTCTGAGCATGCGTATTTGCACTTTGTACAAAAGTTGGTTGGATTGCTGTACACACGGTCACACAAGGCACCATCAGACTTTTGTTGCCAAAAAGTTGGTCCGTTCGCAGACCCAACTTTTTGTCGGATGAAACCAGAAAAAGTTGGTCCAATGGAGCGTACACACGATCGGACAAATTTGAAAAGATGCAGATTTTGAAGTTGGTTGGCCAAAAGTCCGACCATGTGTACAGGGCTTTACGCAAACCGCGTATCTTTTCCACCGGGGCGCATCTACGTTCGTGAATCGATGTATCTCCCTCATTTGCATATTTGCAATGGGGCGTCCAGCGTAACTATGCACCCAAGATACGCCGGCGTAGGCAAGTTACGTCGGGTGGCAGAAGCCTATTTTTCAAGCGTATCTAGCTTGGGGATTCGGCACAGGGATACAACGGCGCACATTTGTACTTACGACGGCGTATCTCTAGATACGCCGGGGTAAAGCTTACGTGAATCCGGCCCTATGGGGCCAAAAACGCTTGTAATCTGACAAAACTAAAATAATGTGATTGCATAAGTGTGCACAACCTTTTATAACTGGGGATGTAGCTGTGTTCAGAATTAAGCAATCACATTGAAAATCATGTTAATTAGGAGTCAGTACACACCTGCCATCATTTAAAGTTCCTCTGATTATCCCCAAATAAAGTTCAACTGTTCTAGTAGGTCTTTCTTAACATTTTCTTAGTCGCATCCTTTAGCAAATGCCATAGCCGCAGAGAGCTTCCAAAGCATCAGAGGGATCTCATTATTAAAAGTTATCTGTCGGGAGAAGGGTACAAAAGAATTTCCAAGGCATTAGAAACGCAGAGAAGACATTAGCAAGTGGAGAAAATATGGCACAACAGAGACATTACCAAGAACTGGACATCCCTACAAAATTAATGAAAAGAAGAGAAGAAAACTGGTCAGGGAGGCAGCCAAGAGGTCTACAGCAACATTAAAGGAGCTGTAGGAATATCTGGAAAGTACTGGCTGTATGGTACATAGACATGTGCAGACTGGAATATTTCGTTTCATTTTTTCGTTTTCGTCCAGAAAATAAATTTATTTAGTTACTCCCGAAAATAGTTTTGATTTATTTCGTTTTCGTCTGGAAAGTTTTCGTCCGAAAAGGAAGATTTTCGATGACTTTGTCGAATAAAACGACGGAAATTCGACAAAGCATCGAAAATCGTCGTTCTGAATACACCTATTCCCTGTATTCAGAACAACGATTTTCGATGACTTTGTGAAATTGAACGACGGAAATTCGACAAAGCATCGAAAATCGTCGGATCTGAACGAAAACGAAAACCGGATCTTTCGGTTTTCGTTTCTTGCGCTTTCGTTTTCGTTCGTTAAAACGATAACGAAAATACCCGATTTTCGGACGAAAATGCATTCTAACGGAAACAAATGCACATGTCTAATGGTACATGTGACAACAGTCTTCTGTATTCTTCTTATGTCTGGGCTATGGGATAGAGTGGCAAGACAGAAGGTTTTTCTTAAAGAAAAACATCCAAACCTGTTGAAATATTACAAAAACATATCTGCAGTCTCCCAAAAGCATGTGGGGAAAATGTGTTATGGCATGATGAAACCAAGGTTGAACTATTGGCCATAATTCCAAATGATTTGTTTGGTGCAAAAACACCACTGCACATCACCAAAAAAACGCCATGCCCACCGTAAAGCATGGTGGTGGCAGAATGCTTGGGGGCTGTTTTTCTTCAGCTGGAAAAGGGGTATTTGTCAAGCTAGAGGGAATTGTGAACAATTCCAAATACCAGTCAATATTGGCACAAAACATCCGGGCTTCTGCTAGAAAGCTGAACTTCATCTCTCAGCATGACAACGACCCGAAGCATACATCCAAATCAACAAAGGAATGGCTTCACCAGAAGAAGATTAAAGTTTTGGAATGGCCCAGCCAGATCCCAAACCTGAATCCGATTTGTGGGGTGATGTGAAGAGGGCTGTGCAGAGGAGATGTCCTCGCAAGCTGACAAATATTGAGTGTTTTTGCAAAGAACATTGGGCTGCACTGCTTCGGGTATGCAGGCGGCCGTCATTCCGCAACTATGGGGGTGGGGGGCTCTGCTTCTAATTTTGACTGTCCTATCATCCTGGACCACAAACCTTTGTCACTGCGTCACTGTGTTTTCTGCTGCACCATTGGCATGATTATATCTTCTTAGTCCTCTCCATAAAATTATCAGAAGTTTCTGCATAATGTAAAGCTGTAGGCAACACTTTTTTTTTCATTTTGGATGGAGTAAGGGAGGGTTATAGCCCCTGTCAGTTTGTTTATTTTTTACCATCCCTGTCCTATTGCAGAGATTTCCCTTCACTTCCTGCCACATAGCCAAACAGGAAGTGAGAGGAAATCTATGAAAATTAAGGGAATCCATTGCCCTCCTCCCCCCTCCGGCCCTCAGAACTAGTGTCCCCACTCGAAAATTTCAGGTCTTAAACAGAAAGGGTGTGTCCTCGACAGGAAGGGGTGGGTCATATTTAAATTAGGGGTGCACAAGTTTAGTCAGGCCTAGGGCAGTAAAAATCCTAAATACACTACTGGTGTTAGCCACAGCTGGAGCCTCGGTAAGCCTCATGGAGACGCCGGCTGTGTGTCTCTGGGTGGGAGTGATCTAGGGCTGTCAAACTGGGGAGCCGCCCACATGCTGTCTGGCCAATCAGAACGTGTTTCAAAGACACGGCCTCACCTTCCTCATCAGCTGCTAATCTGTTCTAATGTGTTTTAGCCCTGGTTCATACTGGTGTGATTTGACATGTCAGCACTGCACCAATTTCAAAAAGTAGTTACAGTACTGCACTACTTTTGCGCAGATGTCTCTGTAATCGCGGCCAAAATCGGGACTGACAAGCTGGAGTGAACTCGCACAGCTCCATTCTCGCAGCCCAGTGTGAACCTGGGCTCAATGTGTTTTAATGTTTTTTATCAGATGGTTTAGCGTTGAATATTATACCAATATTTTTATATCCACTGTACCTGTAAATGCAAGTAATGATAGTTAATTGTATATTTCACAATGGGCTAGTAGTGGTGAAAGAAGAGATGCTTCAGTATCAGTGTGGGTGAAAAATGGCCCTGCATCGGTGGTGTCATTGGAAGGAGAAAAATGCTCCTGCTTTGGTGGTGTCACTGGAAGGAGAAAAATGCCCCTGCTTCATGGTGTCACAGTAAGGAGATAAATGCCCCTGCTTCGGTGGTGTCACCGGTAAGAAAAAAATGCCCCTGCTTCGTGGTGTCACATGAAAAATAAAAATGCCCCTGCTTCGGTGGTGTCACAGAAAGGAGAAAAATGCTTCTGCATCAGCGGTGTCACTGTAAGGAGAAAAATGCTCCTGCTTCTGTGGTGTCAAGGGAAGGAGAAAAATGCCCCTGCTTCGTGGTGTCACAGGAAGGAGAAAAATGCCCCTGCTTCGTGGTGTCACAGGAAGGAGAAAAATGCCCCTGCATCGGTGGTGTCACTGGAGGAGAAAAATACTCCTGCTTTGGTGGTGTCACAGGAAGGAGAAAAATGCCCCTGCTTCGGTAGTGTCACAGGAAGAAGAAAAATGCCCCTGCTTTGTGGTGTCACTGGAAAGAGAAAAATGCCCCTGCTTCGGTGGTGTCACAGGAAGGAGAAAAATGCCCCTGCTTCGGTGGTGTCACAGGAAGGAGAAAAATACCCCTGCTTCGTGGTGTCACAGGAAGGAGAACAATGCCCCTGCTTCAGTGGTGTCACTGGAAGGAGAAAAATGCCCCTGCTTCGGTGGTGTCACTACAAAGAGAAAAATACCCCTGCTTTGTGGTGTCACAGGAAGGAGAACAATGCCCCTGCTTCGGTGGTGTCACTACAAAGAGAAAAATACCCCTGCTTTGTGGTGTCACAGGAAGGAGAAAAATGCCCCTGCTTCGGTGGTGTCACTGGAAAGAGAAAAATACCCCTGCTTCGATGGTGACACTGGAAAGAAAAAAATGCCTCTGCTTCGTGGTGTCACTGGAAAGAGAAAAATGCCCCTGCTTCGATGGTGACACTGGAAGGAGAAAAATGTCCTGCTTCGGTGGTGTCACAGGAAGGAGAAAAATGTCCTGCTTCGGTGGTGTCACTGGAAGGAGAAAAATGCCCCTGCTTCAGTGGTGTCACTGGAAGGAGAAAAATGCCCCTGCTTCGGTGGTGTCACTACAAAGAGAAAAATACCCCTGCTTTGTGGTGTCACAGGAAGGAGAAAAATGCCCCTGCTTCGTGGTGTCACTGGAAGGAGAAAAATGCCCCTGCTTCGGTGGTGTCACAGGAAGGAGAAAAATGTCTCTGCTTCAGTGGTGTCACTGGAAGGAGAAAAATGCCCCTGCTTCGGTGGTGTCACTACAAAGAGAAAAATACCCCTGCTTTGTGGTGTCACAGGAAGGAGAAAAATGCCCCTGCTTCGGTGGTGTCACTGGAAAGAGAAAAATACCCCTGCTTCGATGGTGACACTGGAAAGAAAAAATGCCCCTGCTTCGTGGTGTCACTGGAAAGAGAAAAATGCCCCTGCTTCGATGGTGACACTGGAAGGAGAAAAATGTCCTGCTTCGGTGGTGTCACAGGAAGGAGAAAAATGTCCTGCTTCGGTGGTGTCACTGGAAGAAGAAAAATGCCCCTGCTTCGGTGGTGTCACAGGAAGGAGAAAAATGCTCCTGCTTCTGTGGTGTCAAGGGAAGGAGAAAAATGCCCCTGCTTCGTGGTGTCACAGGAAGGAGAAAAATGCCCCTGCTTCGTGGTGTCACAGGAAGGAGAAAAATGCCCCTGCATCGGTGGTGTCACTGGAGGAGAAAAATACTCCTGCTTTGGTGGTGTCACAGGAAGGAGAAAAATGCCCCTGCTTCGGTAGTGTCACAGGAAGAAGAAAAATGCCCCTGCTTTGTGGTGTCACTGGAAAGAGAAAAATGCCCCTGCTTCGGTGGTGTCACAGGAAGGAGAAAAATGCCCCTGCTTCGGTGGTGTCACAGGAAGGAGAAAAATACCCCTGCTTCGTGGTGTCACAGGAAGGAGAACAATGCCCCTGCTTCAGTGGTGTCACTGGAAGGAGAAAAATGCCCCTGCTTCGGTGGTGTCACTACAAAGAGAAAAATACCCCTGCTTTGTGGTGTCACAGGAAGGAGAACAATGCCCCTGCTTCGGTGGTGTCACTACAAAGAGAAAAATACCCCTGCTTTGTGGTGTCACAGGAAGGAGAAAAATGCCCCTGCTTCGGTGGTGTCACTGGAAAGAGAAAAATACCCCTGCTTCGATGGTGACACTGGAAAGAAAAAAATGCCTCTGCTTCGTGGTGTCACTGGAAAGAGAAAAATGCCCCTGCTTCGATGGTGACACTGGAAGGAGAAAAATGTCCTGCTTCGGTGGTGTCACAGGAAGGAGAAAAATGTCCTGCTTCGGTGGTGTCACTGGAAGGAGAAAAATGCCCCTGCTTCAGTGGTGTCACTGGAAGGAGAAAAATGCCCCTGCTTCGGTGGTGTCACTACAAAGAGAAAAATACCCCTGCTTTGTGGTGTCACAGGAAGGAGAAAAATGCCCCTGCTTCATGGTGTCACTGGAAGGAGAAAAATGCCCCTGCTTCGGTGGTGTCACAGGAAGGAGAAAAATGTCTCTGCTTCAGTGGTGTCACTGGAAGGAGAAAAATGCCCCTGCTTCGGTGGTGTCACTACAAAGAGAAAAATACCCCTGCTTTGTGGTGTCACAGGAAGGAGAAAAATGCCCCTGCTTCGGTGGTGTCACTGGAAAGAGAAAAATACCCCTGCTTCGATGGTGACACTGGAAAGAAAAAAATGCCCCTGCTTCGTGGTGTCACTGGAAAGAGAAAAATGCCCCTGCTTCGATGGTGACACTGGAAGGAGAAAAATGTCCTGCTTCGGTGGTGTCACAGGAAGGAGAAAAATGTCCTGCTTCGGTGGTGTCACTGGAAGAAGAAAAATGCCCCTGCTTCGGTGGTGTCACAGGAAGGAGAAAAATGCCCCTGCTTCGTGGTGTCACTGGAAAGAGAAAAATGCCCCTGCTTCGGTGGTGTCACTGGAAAGAGAAAAATACCCCTGCTTTGTGGTGTCACTGGAAAGAGAAAAATGCCCCTGCTTTGATGGTGACACTGGAAAGAAAAAAATGCCCCTGCTTCGTAGTGTCACTGGAAAGAGGAAAAATGTCCTGCTTCGGTGGTGTCACAGGAAGGAGAAAAATGTCCTGCTTCGGTGGTTTCACAGGAAGGAGAAAAATGTCCTGCTTCGGTGGTGTCACAGGAAGGAGAAAAATGCCCCTGCTTCGGTGGTGTCACAGGAAAGAGAAAAATGCCCCTGCTTCGGTGGTGTCACTGGAAGAAGAAAAATGCCCCTGCTTCGTGGTTTCACAGGAAGGAGAAAAATGTCCTGCTTCGTGGTGTCACTGGAAGAAGAAAAATGCCCCTGCTTCGATGGTGTCACTGGAAAGAGAAAAATACCCCTGCTTCGTGGTGTCACTGGAAAGAAAAAAATGCCCCTGCTTCGTGGTGTCACTGGAAGGAGAAAAATGCCCCTGCTTCAGTGGTGTCACTGGAAGAAGAAAAATGTCCCCGCTTCGATGGTGTCACTGGAAAGAGAAAAATACCCCTGCTTCGTGGTGTCACTGGAAAGAGAAAAATGCCCTTGCTTCGTGGTGTCACTAAAAAGAGAAAAATGCCCCTGCTTCGTGGTGTCACTGGAAGGAGAAAAATGCCCCTGCTTCGATGGTGTCAATGGAAGGAGAAAAATGACCCTGCTTCGGTGGTGTCACTGGAAAGAGAAAAATGCCCCTGCTTCGTGGTGTCACTGGAAAGAGAAAAATGCCCCGGCTTCGATGGTGTCACTGGAAGGTGAAAAATGCCCCTGCTTCGGTGGTGTCACTAGAATGAGAAAAATGTCCTGCTTCGGTGGTGTCACTGGAAGGAGAAAAATGTCCTGCTTCGGTGGTGTCACTGGAAGGAGAAAAATGCCCCTGCTTCATGGTGTCACAGTAAGGAGATAAATGCCCCTGCTTCGGTGGTGTCACCGGTAAGAAAAAAATGCCCCTGCTTCGTGGTGTCACATGAAAAATAAAAATGCCCCTGCTTCGGTGGTGTCACAGAAAGGAGAAAAATGCTTCTGCATCAGTGGTGTCACTGTAAGGAGAAAAATGCCCCTGCTTCGTGGTGTCACAGGAAGGAGAAAAATGCCCCTACTTCGTGGTGTCACAGGAAGGAGAAAAATGCCCCTGCATCGGTGGTGTCACTGGAAGGAGAAAAATGCCCCTGCTTCGGTGGTGTCACAGGAAGGAGAAAAATGCCCCTGCTTCGTGGTGTCACTGGAAAGAGAAAAATGCCCCTGCTTCGGTGGTGTCACAGGAAGGAGAAAAATGTCTCTGCTTCAGTGGTGTCACTGGAAGGAGAAAAATGCCCCTGCTTTGGTGGTGTCACTACAAAGAGAAAAATACCCCTGCTTTGTGGTGTCACAGGAAGGAGAAAAATGCCCCTGCTTCGGTGGTGTCACTGGAAAGAGAAAAATACCCCTGCTTCGATGGTGACACTGGAAAGAAAAAAATGCCCCTGCTTCGTGGTGTCACTGGAAAGAGAAAAATGCCCCTGCTTCGATGGTGACAAAGGAAGGAGAAAAATGTCCTGCTTCGGTGGTGTCACAGGAAGGAGAAAAATTTCCTGCTTCGGTGGTGTCACTTGAAGGAGAAAAATGCCCCTGCTTCGGTGGTGTCACAGGAAAGAGAAAAATGCCCCTGCTTCGGTGGTGTCACTGGAAGAAGAAAAATGCTCCTGCTTCGGTGGTGTCACAGGAAGGAGAAAAATGCCCCTGCTTCGTGGTGTCACTGGAAAGAGAAAAATGCCCCTGCTTCGTGGTGTCACTGGAAAGAGAAAAATACCCCTGCTTTGTGGTGTCACTGGAAAGAGAAAAATGCCCCTGCTTTGATGGTGACACTGGAAAGAAAAAAATGCCCCTGCTTCGTAGTGTCACTGGAAAGAGGAAAAATGTCCTGCTTCGGTGGTGTCACAGGAAGGAGAAAAATGCCCCTGCTTAGGTGGTGTCACAGGAAAGAGAAAAATGCCCCTGCTTCGGTGGTGTCACTGGAAGAAGAAAAATGCCCCTGCTTCGTGGTTTCACAGGAAGGAGAAAAATGTCCTGCTTCGGTGGTGTCACTGGAAGAAGAAAAATACCCCTGCTTCGATGGTGTCACTGGAAAGAGAAAAATACCCCTGCTTCGTGGTGTCACTGGAAAGAGAAAAATGCCTCTGCTTTGATGGTGTCACTGGAAGGAGAAAAATGCCCCTGCTTCGGTGGTGTCACTGGAAGAAAAAAAATGTCCCCGCTTCGATGGTGTCACTGGAAAGAGAAAAATACCCCTGCTTCGCGGTGTCACTGGAAAGAGAAAAATGCCCTTGCTTTGTGGTGTCACTAAAAAGAGAAAAATGCCCCTGCTTCGTGGTGTCACTAGAAGGAGAAAAATGCCCCTGCTTCGATGGTGTCAATGGAAGGAGAAAAATGACCCTGCTTTGTGGTGTCACTGGAAAGAGAAAAATGCCCCGGCTTTGATGGTGTCACTGGAAGGTGAAAAATGCCCCTGCTTCGGTGGTGTCACTAGAATGAGAAAAATGTCCTGCTTCGGTGGTGTCACTGGAAGAAGAAAAATGTCCTGCTTCGGTGGTGTCACTGGAAAGAGAAAAATGCCGCTGCTTCGTGGTGTCACAGGAAGGAGAAAAATGTCCTGCTTCGGTGGTGTCACTGGAAGACGAAAAATGTCCTGCTTCGGTGGTGTCACTGGAAGAAGAAAAATGCCCCTGCTTCGTCGTGTCACTGAAAAGAGAAAAATGCCCCTGCTTTGTGGTGTCACTGGAAAGAGAAAAATGTCCCTGCTTCGGGGGTGTCACTGGAAGGAGAAAAATGCCCCTGCTTTGGTGGTGTCACTGGAAAGAGAAAAATACCCCTGCTTCATGGTGTCACAGGAAGGAGAAAAATGCCCCTGCTTCGGTGGTGTCACTGGAAAGAGGAAAATGCCCCTGCTTCGTGGTGTCATTGGAAAGAGAAAAATGCCCCTGCTTCGTGGTGTCACAGGAAAGAGAAAAATGCCCCTGCTTCGTGGTGTCACAGGAAGGAGAAAAATGCCCCTGCTTCGATGGTGACACTGGAAGGAGAAAAATGCCCCTGCTTCGTGGTGTCACACGAAGGGGAAAAATGCCCCTGCTTCGTAGTGTCACACGAAGGGGAAAAATGCCCCTGCTTCGTGGTGTCACACGAAGGGGAAAAATGCCCCTGCTTCGTGGTGTCACACGAAGGGGAAAAATGCCCCTGCTTCGTAGTGTCACACAAAGGGGAAAAATGCCCCTGCTTCGTAGTGTCACACGAAGGGGAAAAATGCCCCTGCTTCGTGGTAGCACTGTGTTAGTGGTGTCAATATTAAGAGATCTGTCTTGGCATTTATGTCAGTGAATTGTGGGTGAGGGTTTTGTGGGGAGCGTTGCACTAAGGGATCCTTATAGTTCACACCTTCTTCTTAGTGACACGCATGCTCGGGAAACAAGGACATTTCTACTTCTTCCTGTCTCTGGTCATGTGATATGTCAAAAAACAATGGAAGAGAGGAAGAAGGGCTGTCTGCCCTCACTCCTCAGTGAGCACCTGCACCCTGTGCTACATTTAAATCGACTCCTGTACTGTATATCCTTTGGGACACTTGTACTACATTCTTGGGGGCACACATGATATATTCTATGGGACACATGTAATATATTCTATAGGACACCTGTACTGTATTCTATAGGGCATCTGTACTACATTCTATGGGACACCTATACTGTATTATATTGGACACCTATACCGAATTCGATGGGACATCTGTAACTTAATCTATGGGACATCTGTAATATATTCTATAAGACACATGCCGGTACTGTATTCTTTGGGAAACCTGTACTGTATTCTATGGGACACTTGTGATATATTCTATGGAATACCTGTACTGTACTCTGACCTGTAATATATTCTATGGAGAACCTGTACTGTATTATATAGGGCACCTGTATTACATTCTATAGGACACCTGTAATATATTCTATGGGACACCTGTACTGTATTCTTTAGGACTCATGTACTACATTCTATGGGACACTTGCACTAAATTTTATGGGACACCTGTACTGTATTCTATAGGTCACCTGTACTACATTCTATGGGACACCTATACCATATTCTATGAGACATCTGTAATATAATCTATGGGATACCTGTAATATATTCTATTGGACACCTGTTATGTATTCTTTGGGACACCAGTACTGTATTCTATAGGACACCTGTAATATATTCCATGGGACACCTATACTGTATTCTATAGGACACTTGTACTGCAGTCTATGGTACACTTGCACTACATTTTATGGGACACCTGTAACATAATCTATGGGACACCTGTACTGTATTCTATAGGACACATGTAATATATTTTATGGGACACCTGTACTGTATTCTATGGGACACCTGTAATATATTCTATGGGGGACACATGCTACAGTCTATGCAACACCTGTATTATATTCTATGGGACACCTGGATTACATTCTATGGACCACCTGTACCGTATTCTATGGGAGATACATGCTACAGTCTATGCAACACATGTAGTATATTCTATGGGACACCTGTAGTATATTCTATGGGACACCTGTAGTATATTCTATGGGACACCTGTAGTATATTCTATGGGACACCTGTAGTATATTCTATGGGACACCTGTAGTATATTCTATGGGACACCTGTAGTATATTCTATGGGACACCTGTACTGTATTTTATGGGACACCTGTACTATAGTCTTTTACGGGTGTCAGCAACCTGTAGATTGCAATCTACCAGTAGATTGCAGACAGGTGACTGGTAAATCACGGTCTGAGTTTGCTGACCCGCCATCCCAGAGCATCAGAGTACAATGCAGAGGGACTACTTGAAAAGTTGGAGCTGTTGTAGGGAGCAGGAGCCGCATAAGCCGATGCCTCCTGACCCATGGGGAGTAATACCAGCTACACTCCACCTCTTATGCCAGCTAGCGGTCTCCAAAGTGGTGCCAGCAGCAAGAACTGTGAAGCAATACACTAAACATATTTGTATAGGGCTATTTTCACACTGATACACTGCAGTGTATCCACATCGTGGGTGAAGTGTACCTGCAGCTTTCCCGCGGGTTTGCTACATTTAGCCGTAGACTTCTTTTTATATCCTGCTGTTTTACTCACCCCAACTTTACGTGTGAACAAGCCCTAAGGGTGCTGCTGCAGAATGCAACTAAGGGCTCATTCACAAGTGCAGCAGGCACTACTACTCCTCTGAAAAGTGATCTGAGTGTGTGGTGACAGGTGGTGAGGAGACGATGTGTTGCCTCCTCACCACCTGATTTAAATCCATGATTGCCGTGCAATGAACGCAATTGTCTCACGGTAGTGCAGCAAATAGAGGTTTAAATCAGGTGTGATGAGGCCACACTGTGCCCAGTGATCTTTGACTTCTCCCATGTTGCCCAGCTAGATCTTCACCTCCGTAAGGTTGCCCCCTCTTGGTCTATGGGATACCTGCACTATATTGCATGGGCACATGTACTGTATTCTATGGGACATCTGTAATACAGTATATTCTATTGGACACTTGTAGTATATTCTATGGGGCATCTGTCCTATATTCCATGAAATACATGTACTATATTCTATGGGACACCTGTTCTAAATTATATTGGCCATTTGTAATATATGTCATGGTACACCTGTACCAAATTCCTTGGGACACCTATACTATATTCTATGGAACACTTGTATTTTTTTCTTTGTCACACCTGTACTACGTTCTATGTAAAACTATATTCTATGGGACACCTGTAATATATTATATGGGATGACTGTTCAACATTCTATGAGACGCCTGTATTACAGGTGTCCCGTAGAATACAGTACAGGTGTCTCGTAGAATATAGTACAGGTGGCACATGGGCAGCACAGTGGCTAAGTAGTTAGCACTTGCAGTGGCAGCACAGAATCATTGGTTTGAACCCCAACCATGGTACTACCTGCCTGGAGTTTACTACTTGTGGTTGTTCTACCTGTGTGGGTTTCCTCCGGGTACTACGGTTTCCTACAACACTCCAATGATGAATGTGAGTTAGGGAGAGCAGGGAGTGATGTGAATATACAATATATACAGGTATGTAAAGCACAGTGTAAATTGATGGTACTATATAAACACCTGTAATAAATACAAATATAGTAGGGATGTTTTATAAAATGTAGTACAGGGGAGGGCCCCACATGGGACCGCTATATTGTATTGTATAGGACACATGTAGTATATTGTATTCTGTAGGACATGTGTAGTTTATTGTACGGGACACATGTAGTATATTGTATAGGATATGTGTAGTATATCGTATAGGACAAGTGTAGTATATTGTATTCTGTAGGACACATGTAGTATATTGTATGGGACACGTGTAGTATATTGTATAGGATATGTGTAGCATATCGTATAGGACACATGTAGTATATTCTATAGGACACATGTAGCATATTGTATATGACATGTGTAGTATATTGTATAGTACACATGTAGTATGTTGTATAGGATATGTGTAGTATATCGCATATGACACATGTAGTATGACGTATAGGACACGTATAATATATTGTATGGGACATGTGTAGTATATTTTATAGGACACGCATAGTATATTGTATAGGACACGCGTAGTATATTGTATAGGACACATGTAGCATATTGTATAGGACAGCCCTCAAAATTTCCACTCGCCTACTAGCATTTGGCCAGTGGATTTAGGCAGGGGGCGAGTGATGACAGGGCTGCATAACCAATCTCCCTCCAATCTGTGCCTACACTTAGAGTCCAGGTGAGATTGGTGGCCGAAGAGGAAAGGTGCATGCTCGGGAAAAGTAGTCTGGTGAGCCGCGAACAGGCAGAGTAGTACACAGGTGCTCTCCTTACAATTCTCATTAAGCCATGGGACCTAAGGCCTCGTACACACGAGGGGATATGTCCGCTGAAAACGGTCCGATGGACCGTTTCAGCAGACATCTCTGCTCGTGTGTATGGGCTAGCGGACAGATTTCTCCACCCGACAGATTTCAAAGCATGCTTTGAAATCCATCCGGTGGAATCTGTCCGCCCGACATGTCTGCTGGTTAGTACACTTACCAGCAGACATGTCGTCCCCCACCGCCGCCGCGCCGCCGCCGCCGAATGGATTCGGCGCATGCGCGGAAGTGTTTAACTTCCTGGTGCGGTGACGTGGTGGTGACGTGGCGGCGTCAACGTCACCGCCGCGTCACCTCGCTGTCCGGCGGCGGGGAATTTGATCGATGGTGTGTACACGCCATCGGATCAAACTCCCGATCGGACATATCCGATGGAAATGGTCCGCGGACCGTTTTCATCGGATATGTCGGATCGTGTGTACGAGGCCTAACAGTATGACCTCTCTGAGCCTGCAATCCCCCCCCCCACCCCGACCAATGTAGTTGGAGAGAAGAAAGTAATCAGTGAGGTGGAGGATTGTGAAAATTACCATTCTGGTGCAGCGCTCACTGAAAGTTGCCCTGATATGAGAGCGGCAGCCTTCCAGTTTGTGCAGTTTTCTTCTCCTTGTACTCTATGTAAGGTGTCCAACAGTTCAGCCTGAGCACTGTGAACAGACTGATCTCAATGTGTGCTGTGCAGTGTCAGTGTGCGCTGTGCTATGGTGTCAATGGCTGTGCAGTTGTGTGGATCTCAGCGCCGGATTGTACTCCCTCCGGCTTTGCTGCAGCTCCTCTCCTCACTGCCAGCCTGAATAAAAGGGGGAAGTGGGGACATGCAAGCATGGAGGCTCCTGATGATGAGATGAATGGGAGAGAGAGAGAGAGGGTGGATGGGAGTTGCAGAGGAGACAGCAAGAGAATGGGGAAGAGACCCAGTTCTAGTGCCCTGTCCCTCTGGTCTGCCCCCAGTGCCCTGTCCCTCTGGTCTGCCCCCAGTGCCCTTGTCCCATTTTGTTAAAGTTGTTGTTGGTAATATTTAATTTTGTAACTTGATTCTGCATAAAACATTTAACAGTGTAATTCCATGAGATAATCTACGAGGCTGTGTTTACGGGTGCAATTAAGCGCAGGGCAGTGTATGAATTAGGTGGGGCAACTGGTGGCGAGTAACTCTTGAAGCCTGGCTAGTAGCTCAGGACTTGAAATTTTGAGCACTGGTATAGGACACATGTAGCATATTGTATAGGACACGTGTAGTATATTGTATAGGACACGTGTAGTGTATTGTATAGGACACGCGTAGTGTATTGTATAGGACACGTGTAGTGTATTGTATAGGACACGTGTAGTATATTGTATAGGACACGTGTAGTATATTGTATAGGACACGTGTAGTGTATTGTATAGGACACGTGTAGTATATTGTATAGGACACGTGTAGTGTATTGTATAGGACACGTGTAGTGTATTGTATAGGACACGTGTAGTATATTGTATAGGACACGTGTAGTGTATTGTATAGGACACGCGTAGTGTATTGTATAGGACACGTGTAGTGTATTGTATAGGACACGTGTAGTGTATTGTATAGGACACGTGTAGTATATTGTATAGGACATGTGTAGTGTATTGTATAGGACACGTGTAGTGTATTGTATAGGACACGTGTAGTATATTGTATAGGACACGTGTAGTGTATTGTATAGGACACGTGTAGTATATTGTATAGGACATGTGTAGTATATCTATAAATATATATATATCTACAGTATCTCACAAAAGTGAGTACACCCCTCACATTTTTGTAAATATTTTATTATATCTTTTCATGTGACAACACTGAAGAAATTTCACAGCTTGTATAACAGTGTACATTTGCTGTCCGTTCAAAACAACTCAACACACAGTCAATAATGTCTAAACCACTGGCAACAAAAGTGAGTACGCCCCTAAGTGAAAATGTCCAAATTGGGCTCAAAGTGTCAATATTTTGTGTGCCCGCCATTATTTTCCAGCACTGCCTTAACCCTCTTGGGCATGGAGTTCATCAGAGCTTCACAGGTTGCCACTGGAGTCCTCTTCTACTCCTCCATTATGACATCACAGGGCTGGTGGATGTTAGAGACCTTGCGCTCCTCAACCTTCCATTTGAGGATGCCCCACAGATGCTCAATAGGGTTTGGGTTTGGAGACCTGCTTGGCCAGTTCATCACCTTTATCCTCAGCTTCTTTAGCAAGGTAGTGGTCGTCTTGGATGTGTTTGGGGTCGTTATCATGTAGGAAAACTGCCCTGTGGCCCAGTCTCTGAAGGGAGGGGATCATGCTCTGTGAACCTCAATGAACTGTAGCTCCCCAGTGTTGGCAGCACTCATGCAACCCCAGACCATGACACTTCTCCCACCATGCTTGACTGTAGGAAAGACACACTTGTCTTTGTACTCCTCACCTGGTTTCCGCCACACATGCTTGACACCATCTGAACCAAATACGTTTATCTTGGTCTCATCAGATTCCAGTAATCCATGTCCTTAGTCTGCTTGTCTTTAGCAAGCTGCAGGATTTCTTGTGCATCATCTTTAGAAGAGGCTTCCTTCTAGGACGACGGCCATGCAGACCAATTTGATGCAGTGTGTGGAGTATGGTCTGAGCTTTGACAGGCTGACCCCCCCATCTCTTCAACCTCTGCAGCAATGTTGGCAGTACTCATACGTCTATTTTCCGAAGACAACCTCTGGATATGATGCTGAGCACGTGTACTGAACTCCTTTGGTTGACCATGGCGAGGCCTGTTCTGAGTGGAACCCCTCCTATTAAACCGCTGTATGATCTTGGCCAGGGGTGGACTGAGAATTCGGGCACTCGCTGCTCTTACAGTAAAGAACCCTCTTCGTAATTTAAGGTTAAACCTCTTTTCTTCTAATTTTAATGAGTGGCCATGTGTCTCATTAAATTCCCTTACGCGGAAAAGTTTTATTCCTATTGTGGGGTCACCAGTGTGGTATTTGTAAATTGAAATCATATCCCCTCTCAAGCGTCTCTTCTCCAGAGAATCAGTTCAATGCTCGCAACCTTTCCTCATAACTAATGTCCTCCAGACCCTTTATTAGCTTTGTTGCCCTTCTTTGTACTCCTTCCATTTCCAGTATGTCCTTCTTTAGGACTAGTGCCCAGAACTAGACAGCATACTCCAGGTGCGGCCGGACCAGAGTCTTGTAGAGCGGGAGAATTAGGCCTCTTACACACAGATCAGTTTTTCTTCAGGTTTTTCTTTTCAGTTTACCAAAACTATGTAGTACAAGGGCCTGCCTGATTGTATACAAATTGAGACTCTTGAGGTTTGACCTCATATTAGATGGATTTGGTAAACTGAAAAGAAAAACCTGAAGAAAAACTGATCTGTGTGTAAGAGGCTTTATTGTTTTATGTCTTTGCCATGGGGTGCCATGTTGAACTTCCAGTGACCAGTATGAGATAGTGAGAGCGATAACACCAAATTTAAGACACCTGCTCTCCATTCACACCTGGGACCTTGTAACATTAATGAGTCACATGATACCAGGGAGGGAAAAATGCTAATTGGGCCTAATTTGGACATTTTCACTTAGAGGTGTACTTACTTATGTTGCCAGCAGTTTAGACATTAATGGCTGTGTGTTGAGTTATTTTGAGGGGACAGCAAATTTACACTGTTATACAAGCTGTATCAGGCAGTGTATGATCGGCTCTCGGGCAGTGCATGGTTGGATCTCGGGCAGTGCATGGTCGGCAGGGCCGGCGCTACTACTAGGCGGATTAGGCAGCTGCCTAGAGCGCACTTCCGCCTAGGGCGCTACAACCGCACTGTCAGTCCACACTCCACAGAGCCTAGAACACCAGGCAGGCATCCATGTTATGTGTTAAGCAGCGCCACGGCCCCCCGCCCCCATCTTCGCTCTAAACAGTGTTACAGTGTAGTGATACAGTCCAGCACTCCCCCCGAGCCCCGCCGCTCTGACTCTGTAATCCATCTCATTCCCTGCCAGCCCGCTCTGTGCTCTGCAACATGTGACAGTATGCAGGTCCAGCCCACCCCCCAGGGTGCTCTCCGGTCTCCACACGCAGCCCCCCCCCCCAAGTCCCGAGGACGTTCTAATGCTGCATACACTCACACCGCTGGAGCGGTGGGACAACACAGTGCCTGGTGAGTCCGCATTTGATGGGCGCCGGTGAGGCCGCATTTGATGGGCGCTGGTGAGGCCGCATTTGATGGGCGCTGGTGAGGCCGCATTTGATTGGGTGCTGGTGAGGCCGCATTTGAATGGGCGCTGGTGAGGCCGCATTTGATGGGCGCTGGTGAGGCCATATTTAATGGGCGCTGGTGAGGCTGCATTTGATGAGCGCTGGTGAGGCCGCATTTGAATGGCGCTGGTGAGGCTGCATTTGATGGGCGCTTCATTAAAAGGGTAGGGTATACAAATACTATACATAAGCAGGGCAAAGGGGATGGGGTCGGGGGTGGAGGCGACAAAATTATGTTTCGCCTAGGGTGTCAAAAATCCTTGCACTAGCCCTGATGGTCGGATCTCGAGCAGTGCATGGTCAGATCTTGGGCAGTGCATGGTCGGATCTCGGACCGTGCATGGTCGAATCTCGGGCATGGTCAGATCTCAGGCAGTGCATGGTCCGATCTCGGGCATGGTCTGATCCCGGACCGTGTATGGTCGGATCTCGGGCATGGTCAGATCTCAGGCAGTGCATGGTGGGATCGTGGGCCGTACATGGTAAGATCTTGGGCAGTGCATGGTCGGATCTTAGGCAGTGCATGGTCGGATCTCGGGCAGTGCCTGGTCGGATCTCAGGCAGTGCTTGGTCGGATCTTGGGCAGTGCATGGTTGGTTGCCAAATTGAATAGACATGTTACTGGCCGCTCCCTTAGATGGAGCTGCCAATTCCGCCTTGAACAGCCAAAGAGTCGGCAGAAAAAATGGGGGGGCCGGGCTTTTTGTGTGCTCGGCCCGAGAGAATGGAATTTACTTCCCCTAAGTCTTAGACAGAGTCCGGACTTACTTACATTTAGGAGGGATCTTAAAACCTGCCTGTGGGCAGAGGCAGAATGATAGGAGTATTGATGTTAGGGCATTTTGGAGGGTAGTACTGCTGAATTTGTTTTATGGGGAATTGTGTGTTGTCTCTCCGTTGGTTTTATGTGATTTTTATGGTTTTATATTGTATCGTATTGGTTTTTTGGTTCTATATTGTTGTTATATTAAGTGATTTTAATCGTGGTACATATTGTATATTGTTACTATGTTAATTTATGCCTGTAACACCCGGTCTCGTTGTGAATTGTTAAGTTCTGGAAGCGTTTCGATATCTTCGGGTGATTCTACGCTAAACAAGCAATAAACAATAATCTCGGGCAGTGCATGGTCTGATCTTGGGCAGTGCATGGTCGGATTTCGGGCAGGTGCCTGGTCGGATCTAGGGCAGTGCATGGTCGTATCTTGGGCAGTGCATGGTCGGATTTCGGGCAGGTGCCTGGTCGGATCTAGGGCAGTTCATGGTCGTATCTTGGGCAGTGCATGGTCGGATCTCGGGAAGTGCATGGTCAGATCTAGGACAGTGCATGGTCGGATCTAGGACAGTGCATGGTCAGATCTCGGGCAGTGCATGGTCCTATCTTGGCCAGTGCATGGTCGGATTTCCGGCAGGTGCATTGTCGGATTTCGGGCAGTGCATGGTCGGATCTAGGGCAGTGCATGGTCGGATCTCGGACAGTGCATTGTCGGATTTCGGGCAGGTGCCTGGTCGGATCTAGGGCAGTGCATGGTCGGATCTAGGACAGTGTATGGTCGGATCTCGGGCAGTGCATGGTCGGATCTAGGGCAGTGCATGGTCGGATCTCGGACAGTGCATTGTCAGATTTCGGGCAGGTGCCTGGTCGGATCTAGGGCAGTGCATGGTCGGATCTAGGACAGTGTATGGTCGGATCTAGGACAGTGTATGGTCGGATCTAGGACAGTGTATGGTCGGATCTCGGGCAGTGCATGGTCGGATCTAGGGCAGTGCATGGTCGGATCTAGGGCAGTGCATGGTCGGATCTAGGACAGTGCATGGTCGGATCTCGGACAGTGCATTGTCGGATTTCGGGCAGGTGCCTGGTCGGATCTAGGGCAGTGCATGGTCGGATCTAGGACAGTGTATGGTCGGATCTCGGGCAGTGCATGGTCGGATCTCGGGCAGTGCATGGTCGGATCTAGGACAATGTATGGTCAGATCTCGGGCAGTGCATGGTCGGATCTTGGGCAGTGCATGGTCGGATCTTGGGCCGTGCATGGTCAGATCTCGGGCAGTGCATGGTCCTATCTTGGCCAGTGCATGGTCGGATTTCCGGCAGGTGCATTGTCGGATTTCGGGCAGGTGCCTGGTCGGATCTAGGGCAGTGCATGGTCGGATCTAGGGCAGTGCATGGTCGGATCTCGGACAGTGCATTGTCGGATTTCGGGCAGGTGCCTGGTCGGATCTAGGGCAGTGCATGGTCGGATCTAGGGCAGTGTATGGTCGGATCTAGGGCAGTGCATGGTCGGATCTAGGACAGTGCATGGTCGGATCTCGGGCAGTGCATGGTCGGATCTAGGGCAGTGCATGGTCGGATCTAGGGCAGTGCATGGTCGGATCTAGGGCAGTGCATGGTCGGATCTAGGGCAGTGCATGGTCGGATCTCGGACAGTGCATTGTCGGATTTCGGGCAGGTGCCTGGTCGGATCTAGGGCAGTGCATGGTCGGATCTAGGACAGTGTATGGTCGGATCTCGGGCAGTGCATGGTTGGATCTCGGGCAGTGCATGGTCGGATCTAGGGCAGTGCATGGTCGGATCTTGGACAGTGCATTGTCGGATTTCGGGCAGGTGCCTGGTCGGATTTCGGGCAGGTGCCTGGTCGGATCTAGGGCAGTGTATGGTCGGATCTCAGGCAGTGCATGGTCGGATCTCGGGCAGTGCATGGTCGGATCTCGGGCAGTGCATGGTCGGATCTAGGACAATGTATGGTCAGATCTCGGGCAGTACATGGTCGGATCTCAGGCAATGCATGGTCGGATCTCGGACAGTGCATGGCCGGATCTAGGACAATGTATGGTCAGATCTCGGGCAGTGCATGGTCAGATCTCAGGCAGTGCATGGTCGGATCTCGGGCAGTGCATGGTCGGATCTCGGGCAATGCATGGTCGGATCTCGGACAGTGCATGGCCGGATCTAGGACAATGTATGGTCAGATCTCGGGCAGTGCATGGTCGGATCTCGGGCAGTGCATGGTCGGATCTCGGGCAGTGCATGGTCGGATCTAGGACAATGTATGGTCAGATCTCGGGCAGTGCATGGTCGGATCTCAGGCAATGCATGGTTGGACCTCGGACAGTGCATGGCCGGATCTAGGACAATGTATGGTCAGATCTCGGGCAGTGCATGGTCAGATCTCGGGCAGTGCATGGTCGGATCTCGGGCAGTGCATGGTTGGATCTCGGGCAATGCATGGTCGGATCTCGGACAGTGCATGGCCAGATCTAGGACAATGTATGGTCAGATCTCGGGCAGTGCATGGTCGGATCTCGGGCAGTGCATGGTCGGATCTCGGGCAGTGCATGGTCGGATCTAGGACAATGTATGGTCAGATCTCGGGCAGTGCATGGTCAGATCTCGGGCAGGTGCCTGGTCGGATCTAGGGCAGTGCATGGTCGGATCTAGGACAGTGTATGGTCGGATCTCGGGCAGTGCATGGTCAGATCTCGGGCAGGTGCCTGGTCGGATCTCGGGCAGTGCATGGTCGGATCTAGGACAATGTATGGTCAGATCTCGGGCAGTGCATGGTCGGATCTCAGGCAATGCATGGTCGGATCTCGGACAGTGCATGGCCGGATCTAGGACAATGTATGGTCAGATCTCGGGCAGTGCATGGTCAGATCTCGGGCAGGTGCCTGGTCGGATCTAGGGCAGTGCATGGTCGGATCTAGGACAGTGTATGGTCGGATCTCGGGCAGTGCATGGTCGGATCTCGGGCAGTGCATGGTCGGATCTAGGACAATGTATGGTCAGATCTCGGGCAGTGTATGGTCGGATCTCGGGCATGGTCGAAAATTGGGCCGTGTATGGTCGGATCTCGGGAAGTGCATGGTCCGATCTAGGGCATGGTCTGATCTCGGAACGTGTATGGTCGGATGTCGGATCTAGGGCAGTGTATAGTCCTATCTCGGGGATGGTCAGATCTTGGGCCGTGCATGGTCGGATCTCAGGCAGTGCATGGTCCGATCTCGGGCATGGTCGAAAATTGGGCCGTGTATGGTCGGATCTCGGGCAGTGTATGGTCGGATCTCGGGCAGTGTATGGTCGGATCTCGGGCAGTGTATGGTCAGATCTCGGGCAGTGTATGGTCAGATCTCGGGCAGTGTATGGTCGGATCTCGGGCAGTGTATGGTCGGGAAGTGCATGGTCCGATGACTCCGATCTAGGGCATGGTCTGATCTCGGACCGTGTATGGTCGGATCTCGGGCATTGTCAGATCTCGGGCAGTGCATGGTCAGATCTCAGGCAGTGCATGGTCGGATCTCGGGCAGTGCATGGTCGGATCTCGGGCAATGCATGGTCGGATCTCGGACAGTGCATGGCCGGATCTAGGACAATGTATGGTCAGATCTCGGGCAGTGCATGGTCGGATCTCGGGCAGTGCATGGTCGGATCTCGGGCAGTGCATGGTCGGATCTAGGACAATGTATGGTCAGATCTCGGGCAGTGCATGGTCGGATCTCAGGCAATGCATGGTTGGACCTCGGACAGTGCATGGCCGGATCTAGGACAATGTATGGTCAGATCTCGGGCAGTGCATGGTCGGATCTCGGGCAGTGCATGGTCAGATCTCGGGCAGTGCATGGTCGGATCTCGGGCAGTGCATGGTTGGATCTCGGGCAATGCATGGTCGGATCTCGGACAGTGCATGGCCAGATCTAGGACAATGTATGGTCAGATCTCGGGCAGTGCATGGTCGGATCTAGGACAATGTATGGTCAGATCTCGGGCAGTGCATGGTCGGATCTCGGGCAGTGCATGGTCGGATCTCGGGCAGTGCATGGTCGGATCTAGGACAATGTATGGTCAGATCTCGGGCAGTGCATGGTCAGATCTCGGGCAGGTGCCTGGTCGGATCTAGGGCAGTGCATGGTCGGATCTAGGACAGTGTATGGTCGGATCTCGGGCAGTGCATGGTCAGATCTCGGGCAGGTGCCTGGTCGGATCTCGGGCAGTGCATGGTCGGATCTAGGACAATGTATGGTCAGATCTCGGGCAGTGCATGGTCGGATCTCAGGCAATGCATGGTCGGATCTCGGACAGTGCATGGCCGGATCTAGGACAATGTATGGTCAGATCTCGGGCAGTGCATGGTCAGATCTCGGGCAGGTGCCTGGTCGGATCTAGGGCAGTGCATGGTCGGATCTAGGACAGTGTATGGTCGGATCTCGGGCAGTGCATGGTCGGATCTCGGGCAGTGCATGGTCGGATCTAGGACAATGTATGGTCAGATCTCGGGCAGTGTATGGTCGGATCTCGGGCATGGTCGAAAATTGGGCCGTGTATGGTCGGATCTCGGGAAGTGCATGGTCCGATCTAGGGCATGGTCTGATCTCGGAACGTGTATGGTCGGATGTCGGATCTAGGGCAGTGTATAGTCCTATCTCGGGGATGGTCAGATCTTGGGCCGTGCATGGTCGGATCTCAGGCAGTGCATGGTCCGATCTCGGGCATGGTCGAAAATTGGGCCGTGTATGGTCGGATCTCGGGCAGTGTATGGTCGGATCTCGGGCAGTGTATGGTCGGATCTCGGGCAGTGTATGGTCGGATCTCGGGCAGTGTATGGTCAGATCTCGGGCAGTGTATGGTCAGATCTCGGGCAGTGTATGGTCGGATCTCGGGCAGTGTATGGTCGGGAAGTGCATGGTCCGATGACTCCGATCTAGGGCATGGTCTGATCTCGGACCGTGTATGGTCGGATCTCGGGCATTGTCAGATCTCGGGCAGTGCATGGTCGGATCTCGGGGATCATGCATGGTCCGATCCCGGGCCGTACATCTCCCGATCCTCCAGATGTAACAACTAACAAGGAGCCGACTAGTGACCGAATGGGGCGTGCCCAGTCGTGATCCGCCTTCTTCTACCCAGCTGGAGCCAATGAATATTCGGGGGTGTGTCTTGGTGACAGGGTTAACCCTATGTGGTTGGGATGATCGGGGCCGATGTGTATGAGAAGGACGCGGTGTAGTGCTGGGAGGCCGTCCGTCCTCAGTGGGATCCGCAGCCCGGACTCCGCATCATTCCCCGGCAGGAGACATCACCAAGGTGAGCGGAGCCCGGGGGGGGGGGTCCAGGAGGGGACGGGGGAGGAGGGCGGACAATGGTCGGGAGAGGAGAAGAGAGGAGAGCGGATGCTGATTGATCGTATCTATAGTAACGCGGCTCCTGGACCGCTCTGTCCTCATACATCCTCCCATTGTATCATTACTAAGAATGGGGAGCGACCTCTATATCCCTCATCTCTATCATCTCCATCTATATCCCTCATCTCTATCATCTCCATCTATATCCCTCATCTCTATCATCTCCATCTATATCCCTCATCTCTATCATCTCCATCTATATTCCTCATCTCTATCATCTCCATCTAATGATAGCAATAAAATGACCATGGATGGAGCCAAGGCAGGCGTCACGTGACCCTCCACCCGGGGGGAGCACATTGATGGATTACATGTCACCCGTATTAGGCACTGACAGGCACAAAGACTGTCCTAATGTCAGCTCTCTATTCATGTCACACAGACATCCACAATGTCTGATCTACACACCATCACATCTCACCCAGTGTAATCCCCCCATACAAGAAAGAGACAATCTTATACATCTATCACATCAATCCCTCCCAATCACATCACCCCCCCCCCCCCCAACACATCATTGCCCCCCTCCCATCACATCATCATCCCCCATTACATCATAATCACCCCCCCCCCAACACATCATCATCAACCCCCTGATCACATCACCCCCCATTACATAATCACCCCCTTTCAAATCCCCCTCCTCCAATCAAATCCCCCCCCCACTTCACATCACCCCTCTGTTCACAGTGCCCCCCCCCCCCCATATTGCTGCTCTGATCATCTTGTCCCTGTTATACATTACCTATCCAATCACAAAACTCCACTCATGCAGTATATTGCCCCTCTGATCACAATGATACTGTTATCACATTGCCCCTCTGATCACATTGCCCCTCTGATCACATTAATACTGTTATCACATTGCCCCTCTGATCACAATGATACTGTTATCACATTGCCCCTCTGATCACATTGCCCCTCTGATCACATTGCCCCTCTGATCACATTAATACTGTTATCACATTGCCCCTCTGATCACAATGATACTGTTATCACATTGCCCCTCTGATCACAATGATACTGTTATCACATTGCCCCTCTGATCACATTGCCCCTCTGATCACATTGCCCCTCTGATCACATTGCCCCTCTGATCACATTGCCCCTCTGATCACATTAATACTGTTATCACATTGCCCCTCTGATCACATTAATACTGTTATTACATTGCCCCTCTGATCACAATGATACTGTTATCACATTGCCCCTCTGATCACATTGCCCCTCTGATCACATTGCCCCTCTGATCACATTGCCCCTCTGATCACATTGCCCCTCTGATCACATTGCCCCTCTAATCACATTAATACTGTTATCACATTGCCCCTCTGATCACTTTGCCACTCTGATCACATTGCCCCTCTGATCATGCTTTCCCTGTGATCAGATTGCCCCTGTGATCGTGCTGCCCCTCTGATCACATTGCCCCTCTGATCCCATTGCCCCTCTGATCATGTAGTCCCTGTTATCACATTGCCCCTCTAAACACATTGCCCATCTGATCCCATTGCCCCTCTGATCCCATTGCCCCTCTGATCCCATTGCCCCTGTGATCACATTGCCCCATGTGATCATGCTGTCCCCGTTATCTTGTTGCCCCTCTGATCCCATTGCCCCTCTGATCCCATTGCCCCTCTGATCCCATTGCCCCTCTGATCCCATTGCCCCTGTGATCACATTGCCCCTGTGATCATGCTGTCCCCGTTATCCCATTGCCCCTCTGATCCCATTGCCCCTCTGATCACATTGCCCCTATGATCATGCTGTCCCTGTTATCTCATTGCCCCTCTGATCCCATTGCCCCTCTGATCCCATTGCCCCTCTGATCCCATTACCCCTCTGATCCCATTACCCCTCTGATCCCATTGCCCCTCTGATCCCATTGCCCCTCTGATCCCATTGCCCCTGTGATCATGCTGTCCCTGTGATCCCATTGCCCCTATGATCATGCTGTCCCTGTGATCCCATTGCCCCTATGATCATGCTGTCCCTGTGATCCCATTGCCCCTATGATCATGCTGTCCCTGTGATCCCATTGCCCCTATGATCATGCTGTCCCTGTGATCCCATTGCCCCTGTGATCATGCTGTCCCTGTGATCCCATTGCCCCTGTGATCATGCTGTCCCTGTGATCCCATTGCCCCTGTGATCATGCTGTCCCTGTGATCCCATTGCCCCTGTGATCATGCTGTCCCTGTGATCCCATTGCCCCTGTGATCATGCTGTCCCTGTGATCCCATTGCCCCTGTGATCATGCTGTCCCTGTGATCCCATTGCCCATGTGATAACAGTCCCCCTTTTGATGGAGGTCATTGTGTCAGTAGGACGTGCTGTGGATTATATCCAGCTTTGTTCCAGCACAGGAGGACTGTATAATACCCAGAAATATCCTCACAAATCCTGACGTCATCATCTGCTCCCAGAGACCTGATCCTCTTCTCAGACTGTATTACTGGTAATTCCCGGGTCTGGCAGTCATTCCTCCCTCCGTATGCTTTCCATCAGACGGTGTGCACAGCAGTCCTACCCTACAGACATGCCTAGGAATGATATGGGGGAATAATCATTATATTATTCTGTATATATGACTTACACATGACTGGATGGGAGGAGAGCCCAGTGCAGGGTGTTTATTAAACTTTGCCTTGAACAGAACCCGCAGCTCTAATGGCCATACATGCTTGGATAAATGATCGTTTTCTTTTCTGAACGATCTTCCCCAATAGGAATAATCAATCAATAGTTGACAACCTTTTTGATTGATATGGTACATACAGGAAGGTAGATTTTGATTGATGGTTGTAAGAAACCGTTCTACGTATTAGATTGTGAGCCTGCATGTTGAACTCAGAGATGCAATATGATTGATCAGAATACAAATGCTGATCAATGCAACTTTATTGATAAATTTCTATCCTGACCGATCAACTTTGACTGAAACCGTTCTAAATTGAGCTTAAATTTGAGCTTAAATCGCTTGAAAGGATGTTATGTTTATTTGATTGCTATTTTTTTTTCACAAATCACACATTAATTGGATAATAAAATCAAAGCTTGTGTGGCCACCCTAGGACTAACCATACACTGTACAATCTGCTTTGGATCTACCATCAAATATGTAGTGCAAGCGCCTGCCCGATTGAATAGGTTTGCCCCTATATTATGTTTTTGGTAACTGTAAAGCAGATTGTGCAGAAATCAGGTTGTATAGTGTATAGCCGGCTTAAGAGGTGATAAGATGCTTAGTGCGTTCTGGTTGGTGTCTTGTCTTTTACAGACACGGGGCTCATAGAAGCCTATGGAAAAGTTCCAGAAATTGACATGTAATGGTAGGTTGACACACAGCCTCAGGTGCTTCAGAGGTGTAGAGTCAGGCCGTGTACACACGACCGAGGTTCTCGCTGGAAACCAGCGAGAACCTCGCTGGAAGCTGCATTCCAGCGAGGACCTCGGCCGTGTGTACGCTCTCGGCGAGCTTCCCGTCGGGAAGCCCGTCGAGCAGAAATAGAGAGCACGCTCTCTATTTGCTCGACGGCCCGCCTGGAAGAATGGCTGGTTGCCATTCCCGACGGGCGGGTCGCCGATTTCGACGGCCGGCAGGGAACCTCGACGGGCGGAACGATGTGTTCTGCCCGTCGAGGTTCTCTGCCGTGTGTACGCGGCCATAGATGTAGGGATCATGCTGATTTCAACCTCCTCCAGTCTAGAGATCTGTGTTTCGTGGAGTTCTGATTTAAGGATGAACTGTGGAATAGGCAAATGTTCTCAAACTACAAGAGACGTTTGTATTATTCCTTGGGTCTTGGTGTTCTTTGTGTATTTCTTCCAGATCTGTGCAGTAATCCAGTGTGGACCTTCATGTAATAAAGACCAGTCACTAGCTGCTCGCTCTCCTTGTGTAGAATGACTGGTCTTGTCTCCTCCCCCTCCTCTAGTTTTCTGCAGATAGCATGTAGTGGGGGGAGCCTGCCGGGCCCCTCCCACAGCTCTGCTCTTTGCACACACTATGTACAGCACAGTGATGATGCCAGTGCTAATTTTAAAGGGGATTTTCAGATTTGTAAAGGTATTTGGTGCACACTAATGGATTTATATCCTTTGAGAGTATTGGGGAATATATTTCAATGACAGCTTTTGTGCTTGGAGTTCAGTGTGAAACTTTGCTTCTGTGCAGGAGATTCTTGTTAGGACCAGTCAATGCTGCCCACTCTCCTTGTGCAGGGGGACTGGTCTTGTCTCCTCCCCCTTCTGTAGTTTTCTGCAGATGGAAAATATAAAAAAATATACTATATAATAAAAGTAATATAAAATGTTATATTTATTATGAAAACAGTTAAAGTGATGCTAAAGTCTATTTTTTATTTATTTTTATTTATTTATTTACATTGATGTCTATGGAGACTAAATTCCCAACGCAATGCTCTAAACTCGCACAAGACCCTTTTTTTTCATCGCATTCGGAGAGGAATCGCAACGCAGAGATGTGATTATTTACTTTTTGGGTGACATGCGAATCTAGTTTGTGTTTAACGCATCGCATTCGGTATCAACTCGCACAGGTGTGAACCGGTACTAAGGATCAATTTACACTTGTACTACGCCAAAGTCGCAGGACTTTGGAGTGCAACTTTGAATGGGTTCGAATTAGATACGACTTTGGCTTTGACCAATGGTAATAGACAAGTGTTGCACAACTGTCAACTGTTTAACATTCAGGTGAAAGTCAAAAAAAAAAGTAGTGCAGGAACCTTTTTAACCCCTTCGCGCCGACGTAGCACAAATATGCGGCCCCACTGCACTGGGCTTTTTGCTGAGGGGCCGCATATTTGCGTAACTCCCTTTGTGCTGCATGGTGCACTCCCAGCACAGTGACCAGGGTCTCAACGAGCGCTGCAAGCCCCATTCTAATAATCGGGACTCAAAATATCTGATTCTGGGTCACCTGATTGCTGTGATGGCCTCTGATTGGCTACCACCGTGATCAGTCACTGTTACGCCTGCCCCTGTGTTTTCTGTCTCTTTGAATGAACGAGAAAGATACATTGTATCATTCTCTGTCCTTACAGAGATAGAAAAAAAAAGAAAAGTGTGTGTAATAAATAAATAAATAAAATAGGTTTAATCTAGGTCAATGCCAAGGTTAGTGTTTGGGACAAAGGTCAATGCCAGGGTCAAAGGTCAGGGTCAGGATTTTTTAGGACAGGATTTTTTTTTTTATTAGTATTAGTGTGTTCTAGCTAGGATAACAAATAAACAAAATTGATAATTGGGGGGGGGGGGGGGGGGGGGGGCAGGAGATATCCATTACCACTTACCACAAAATGAAAGCCCACTGAAAAAACAAGGTATAATCCACCTGGATGCACAAAGTATTTTTGATGATATGTATGGTTTTTATAAAATTGGGCACAGGCATTAAGATTTGTTTTACCCTTAGGCGCAAAGGGGTTAAAGTCGCTGTGACTTCAAGTGTCTCATATTTGAACCATTGCAATTGAAAAACATGGGGTACGACCAGGGGCGGACTGACAACGCATGGGGCCCCCCGGGCAATAGTCGATTATGGGGTCCCCAGGCAATAGGAAATTATGGGGCCCCCAGGCAATAGATTATGGGGCCACACAGTATACATATACACACACAGTATACATACAGACACAGTACACACACAAAGTATACACATACATATACACACAGTACACACACACAGTATACACATACATATACACGCATACATAATAATTCATAGATAGATGTAAAAAAAAACACAGATTTTTACATACTGTCCCTGGATTTACTAAGGCTGGCAACCCTGATGGGGGGCCCCCTAGTGGCATGGAGCACACAGGCAGTGCCCGAGAGGTCAGTCCGCCCCTGGGTACAACTTGTCTTGGGACTTTAGTGCTGAAAGTCGCATAACAAGTTGCACAAGCCTAAAGCCTCGTACACACGCTTGGTTTTCTCGGCAAGAAAACTGCTGGCAGATTATACCGTGCCTGTGTACGAGGCTTTGAGGTTTCCCATCAAGAAAACTGCCCAGAATCTAGACGAGAAAAATAGAGACCCTGCTCTCTATTTTCTCGTTGTGATTCTCGGCAGTGTTTTCCTGCCGAGAAACCCGAGCGTCTGTATACTTACCTGTCCCCGTGGAAACCCGCGCATGCTCGAAATGACTTTGACGCATGCGCGGTAGCTTCCAAGGCATAGGTAGGGTGTAGCAAGACGGCGGCGACGGCATCGAATGTGACGAGCGCATGCTCGTCGTAGTCGATGACGTCACCGCGTTCGTGCCATTTAAAGAACGGCGGTTCTTTTGAATAGAGTGTGTGTGCACTCGGCCTGCAAGAGAATCTTGCCAGGAATCTCGTCAGGAAAAACAATGTTTTTTTCCTGACGAGATTCTGGTCCGTGTGTACAGGGCTTAAGGCTAATTTAGTGTTAATTAAAAAAAGTGAACGCTATTTTTTTTGCGTTCAGCCAGCAGGTATGGCCAGCTTAAATAAAATCCATCCCTTGAGCGTCTTAATCTGATGATAGGCGCACAATGCATTTCCTATGGAAGGCCATCCACACAGGTCTTTATAAACTCAAGTGCGGAGATCGCTCTACTAGAGTCACCAACATTTCTGGGAAGGGAGGGGGAGGAATAATTCAACCTGCCTACATGATATAAAAAATATAGGTGGACTTAACCTTTCTATAACAGGACACAGCAAGCTACTGTGTATTGTGATGTTTAGTTGTTCCACTGAGGCATGCCAGAGCCCTTCTAACATGTGTAGGGGTGAAGGCATTCCTTCTCTTCCTAGCACCATTTACTTTCTCCAAAGACTGCTCAGCTGTCAGCTGCAGGAACTTGGGAGTAAAGGGTCTTAAACAAGCCATTCAGCTGGGTATATATCATGTGAGGCTTGACAGGCCAGAGATTATCATTACTGAGAGAAAAATCTCAAAAATAACCTCATAACTCACATCCCAACAGGAGCTTGAAGAGCCATTTCTCTTATTTTTTATTTTTTGAACGGTTCTGGAGGTGGAACTGACTTTGTGAGGATTATCTCTACTTACTGCTCTGTGCAGCTGCACTGCTTTTGCCGAGTGTAATGAAAGAGCTTTTATTTCAAATGTGAACGTTGGAATTTTGTGTTACATTATTTTAGAAAACATTCAGAGACCCTTGACATTATTACAATAATTATTAGATTTACATCTATCTATCTATCTATCTATCTATCTATCTATCTATCTATCTATCTATCTATCTATCTATCTATCTATCTATCTATCTATCTATCTATCTATCTATCTATCTATCTATCTATCTATCTATCTCTGCATCTATCTATCTATCTATCTATCTATCTATCTATCTATCTATCTATCTATCTATCTATCTATCTATCTATCTATCTATCTATCTATCTATCTATCTATCTATCTATCTATCTGGCTATCATTATATATTATTTTATAGAGACAGATTTATCATAAGCAGTACTTTGCTGGAGTGCACAACACTCACAGTGTACCGTATTTGCTGGCGTATAAGACGACCCCCTAATTTTCCAGCGAAAATGTTGGTTTTGGGATATACTCACCGAATAAGACGACCCCTCACTGTGCCATTATACATGCCTCACTGTGCCATTATTACATGCTTTACTGTTCCATTATTACATGCTTTACTGTACCATTATTACATGCTTTACTGTACCATTATTACATGCCTCACTGTACCATTATTACATGCCTCACTGTGCCATTATAACATGCCTCACTGTTCCATTATTACATGCTTTACTGTACCATTATAACATGCCTCGCTGTGCCATTATTACATGCCTCGCTGTGCCATTATAACATGCCTCGCTGTTCCATTATTACATGCTTTACTGTACCATTATAACATGCCTCGCTGTGCCATTATTACATGCCTCGCTGTGCCATTATAACATGTCTCGCTGTTCCATTATTATATGCTTTACTGTACCATTATAACATGCCTCGCTGTGCCATTATTACATGCCTCGCTGTGCCATTATAACATGCCTCGCTATGCAATTATTACATGCCTCACTGTGCCGTGCCATTTCATTCCCTACCTTCTCCTGTTTGCAGCGTACAGACGGCGGACATCCATTATTCAAAAGCCACGCCTCATTCACAGGCTGTTCCGTGATAGGCGGAACACTAATTTTCCCAGCAGAGCCTCTGTTCAGTGTTCCGCCTATAACAAATGTCCTCTCGTCCGAGGCCGAGGATGAGAAGGCACCCGTGATAGGGGGAACACTGAACAGCTCTGCTGGGAAAATTAGTGTTCCGCCTATCACGGAACAGCCTGTGAAGGAGGCGCGGCTTTTGAATAATGGATGGCTGCCGTCTGACACACAGGTCCCCGGCGTATAAGACGACCCCGACTTTTGGGGCATTATTTTAGATGCAAAAGGTCGTCTTATACGCCGTAAAATACGGGTATATAAAATGTGTCTCTTAGGCCGCGTACACACGACTAAATAAATCAGATCAAATCGGTCTGACAGACTGATTTGATCGGATTTGTCTGCTGGGCTATTTTGGTTTGATCGTGTACACACGATCAAACCAAAATTCCCGCCGGCAGACAGCGCGGTGACGTGACGGTGAGGTTGACGCTGCCACGTCACCGCACCAGGAAGTAAAAAACGTCCACGCATGCGTCGAATCCATTCGACGCATGTGCAGATAGATATGTCCGCTGGTTAGTGTACTAACCAGCAGACATGTCGGACGGACGGGTTCCCATCAGACAGAATTTAAAGCATGCTTTAAAATTTGTCTGCTGGAAAAACCTGTCTGTCCGCCCGTACACACGATTGAATTTGTCTGCTGAAACAGTCCGTCGGACCGTTTCCAGCAGATACATTCGATCGTGTGTACGCGGCCTTAGGCATAGCTCCCAACTGTCCCTGATTTCAAAGGACTGTGCCTAATTTGGAGCAATGTCCCTCATTCCACCTCATTTGTCCCTCATTTTGGTCTGATCTATATAGATGTATATAAAAAGCACTTTTTATCTATCAAATTTTTTCCAACACTAAACCTTTCATCCGATTCCTAAATTGCTGCACTTGTCAATTCCAAAGGCCAATATAAAGAAATAGTAGTGGTAAAAGAAGCACTTGTGGGTTTAACCAATCGTGTTTTTTGTACAATTCTACTTTAAGGGGGTGTGGCAAGAGGTGTGACCTATGCCTGCATCCTTTTGCTGATAGGTGTCCCTCATTCCCATCTCAAAAAGTTGGGAGGTATGCCTAAGTGAGTGTCTCTTGGCTATATGCGGGTAAAAATGTGCCCCATCGAGCAGCAGTCACTGGGTAATGGGGGTGCAGCCTGCTACCAAAGGCCCCCAGAACATTATTATCTGTTTCTCCTATAGGCCAAAGCCATGTACGGGTCCCACCAGTGCTCTATGACGATCCTGTCCCCAGCCTGCTCTCCTCTCTCACCCGTTTCCCGATCTCTCAGCCTCCTGCAAGTCGCCAATGTGACCACAAAGAGGGAAGGTAATAGTGGCTCTTACCGCCTTTGAAGCACAATCTGAACATAGCTTAAGGGAGATTAAGCTGCCATGGGGGTTTAAAGCAAGTGACAAAGCAGAAAAGTTAAGCCATGGACCTCTTCTCAACCTCAGAACCCTCAAGCCATGAAGGGTGCCATAGATTGCACCTTCTTTGAGTTGAGAGTAACTCCAGGTCACAAACCAACTTGGCATCTGCGAAAAGAGCACAGCAGAGCCTGTCGCTACACAGCCCAGACTTTATACCCAATCCCCTGAGGAAGGTAGACAATGAAGACCTCTCACATACACCTGCTTCCCCAAGTATATTATTAATATCTGTTGCAGGGAATAAAATAAGTTGACAGAGACTTTAAAGCCCACATCAGGACCTTAAAGTGATTATTATAAAGCCAGCAGCTACAAATACTGCAGCTGCTGACTTTTAATAAATGGACACTTACCTGTCCAGCGTGCCTGTGATGTCGGCAGCCGAGGCTGAGCAATCGCAGGCCCCTGTCGCCATCCTCTGTGAGGGAATCAGGAAGTGAAGTGTTGCTGCTTCACTGCCCGGTTCCCTACTGCGCAAACAGCGCGGCCCATCCTCACTGGTCCCTGCTGTCATCTGGGACCAGTGTGTTTCCCAGAAGACAGTGGGGGGGACGGGAAGGGGTCTATTCCCGGAAGCGGGTGCAAATACCTGTATTATACAGGTTTTTGCACCGCCTCACCCCTTTAAGGTGCCAGATGTGACACCAGAGGGGGGAGGGTTCTGAAAAGTAGTGTCACTTTTTGTGTGGACCTCCTCTTTAACCACGAAAGATGACCTAGAGCAGTGTTTCAAATGGATAGTAATGTCATTTGAGCAAGAACTTAAAAATGTTATAGCTGGCACCACTCAATTCAGTCATAGAACTGAAACACTAGAAGATACAAGGAAGGACTTTCTCCCTAGAATTGCCGCAAAAAAACTCACACTGACCTTAGCTAGAATCCTTATTGTTACAGTTAGATGACTACGAGAACAGGAGCAGATGTTCTAAAATTAAAAGAAAAGGTTTACCGGAAGCAACCAGGCCCCAAGATCCGATCCTCTGTCACATGAAATTTTCAGTCAAATACTGGGACTAGAAGATGACAATCACATTGAGACTGGTAGCGCTCTCAGACCATTTCACCCTCCAACCCAGGACCAAGACAAGACCAGAGATGTATTTTGTAAATTACATAAATACGCAGAACAAGGAGCAATAACTTTGATTTTTATAGGACCCAACTGAGCCTTGTCCTTGACCTCTCCAGATGTATTTTAATGATGCGGCAATCCCTTCTCCCACTACTAGAACAGCTGTGCAAAAATATTTCTTGTCATTAGGGTGACCCCTTCTGTCTGACTGCCAAGTCAGGGAATATAACAGTCCATACAGACGAACGTAATTTCCGATATTCATCGGAATAAAAAAGTTCTCTTTCTAAGTCCGACGGAATATCTGTTGGAAAAACGCAGATGGGGCACACACATGATCGGAATATCCGATGAAAAAATTCCGTCTGACTTTTTCCATCAGAGGCATAAGACTATCTTTGACTATCAGTTGCTGACTTTATCACCTGATCCTTCTGATCATCCTTCTGTGTAACATATGAATACGATTCCTCCCTTCCTTTTTTCTTCATTCTCTCATATCCTGGGTGGGTAAATTACTATACCCTGGCTGTCAGGGGTAAATTGGTTTACCACCTTATATAGACTCTTTACAACCAGTCCTGCTCAAAGTCACCTTTCCACCGGATGGCTGATATCTTCATTACTCTCAGTTGAACTCTCTGACTTTAGCTGTAGATCCCAGTGTTCCTGCAATAATCAAAGAACATTCACCTATGTCTCCTGCACACATCGATCGTTGTGGACTTTTTAATGCTCTATCATTCCCTTGTCCTACTTTTCGGATCGTCTGTCTCATAGAGTCCCATACCTACAAATGCGCTTACAATGACAATGTTTGATCAGAGGTGCACACAATCACTAACACACCCCTGTGCAACCTACAATTTACATGCAGCGGGGAGGACAGAATGGCCATATCATGATGACTATCATAGGCGTGCGCACAGGGTGTGCCAGGTATGTCCAGGCACACCCTAAGCAGCATAGATTCCCCCTACTGCCCTAGTAACCCTTTCACCTGCTCTGTTGCTGGCTTCCCTCCTCTCCTGGTGGCTGTTGCTGCGGAGATGTTTTAGGAAGAACGGTGGAAGGGGCCGGTAAATATGTAATTTACTGACCCCTTCTCTTTTTGAATAAACACAGTGAGCGACCGGTAGTGTGTGTTTAACATTTGGGGTGCACACCCTAATGCAATAGGCTGCGCACACCTATGTTGACTATCCACATACTCCCAATAGGACTTACTCCGAGTCACAAAGTACCCTCCATATCGGACTATGCTCTTTGTATGGCCATTGACACAAATCAGTGTGTAGCAAAGGGATATGATACCCTCTCTTTCTCTCCTCTGGACCCACTGGTAGTTTCCTTTGGTTCCCATACTGTATGTCATTTGTTACGTTGCAGGCTAGGACAAGCTTGATTGATCTGGTTGATCGCAAAGAAACACTTAAGCCTCATACACACGATCGGACTTCCATCTGACTTTTTCTTAGATTTTTGTCCAAAGTGCGTTGTCCAGGAACTTGTTCTGCATACACACGGCAGTACATTTTCAGCTCTTTACCGCCACCCTTTGGGCAACTTCTGCTATTGTTGGCTGATGTTTAGCATTGGTTAGGAGCATGCGTGTTTGTACTTTTGGATTTTAGTCCGACGGATTTGTGTACACACAATCAGATGATCTGACGTAACACATTTGTTGTCGGAAAATTTGAGAGCACGCACAGCCAACATTTGTTGTCAGAAATCCCAACAACAATTGTCCGATGGAGCATACAGAAGGTCGGATTATCTGATAAAACACGTTTATCGGACCATTGTTGACGGAAAATCCGATCGTGTGTATGGTGGGCATTTAGAGAGAAATATGGAAGGTACGCTGTGTACTAGGGAAGATACACTCGATTGCAAAACTTTTTCTCTGCGTTGTCAAATTTATGATCCATGAAATCTCTCACACTTTTTAAATCTCACTACACGGGAGAACAAGGGCCTCCTATTACTTTCATGAAAACTCATACTGAGCGGAGAATCCAGAAATTATTTATACTTTATTAAGGAATAAAAGTCGGAATTTGAGAAAAATAAAGTATTAGCACTGGATCACACTGATGCGGTGCGGGAAACCACATGTAAATTGGACAGGAATTGCACCGCATTTCTGTTCAAATCACATGCGATTCTTTTCAGTAGGATTTAAGCTCATTTCTTTTGTATGGGCTTAAATCACATCAAACCCACAAGAATAAGGTGGATGCACCTTTTTTTTTTGCTGCTTCTGTTTTTGGGGTGTCGTCAACTTGACATTGACACCCGCAACAGTTCACATGAACAGAGTTTGATTGTGATGTGATGTGATGCGAAAAACGCACAGGAATCACTGCAAATCCCACACCGCATCAGTGTGAACCGAGAAGTCAATTAAAATAAAAAGAAAAAATTGCCTTAAGTTAAAATGTAACATAACATCAAATGTATTTTAAATTTGATTCTCAGTTCACACTGGTGCGGGATTCTCAGGGATTCCTGGGTGTTAATGTTAAAGCAGTGGTCCATTAGCTACAAATACTGCAGCTGCTGACTTTTAAAAAATGGACACTTACCTGTCCAGCGCGCCTGCAATGACGGCAGCCGAGGCCGAGCAATCGCTCGTCTCTCGGCTGCCCCCACTGCCATCCTCGGTGAGGGAATCGGGAAGTGAAGCATTGTGGCTTTGCTGCCTGCTACCCTACTGCACATGCGCGATCCACACGGTGTGCCCTCACTTGTCCCTGCTGTCTCCTGGGACCCGTGTGTTTCCCAAAAGACAGCAGGGGGTGATGTGAAGGGAAGTGACTCCCACGGCAGTCTATTCCCGGAAGTGGGTGCAAATACCTGTATTATACAGGTATTTGCACCCCTGAAAGGTGCCAAATGTGACACCGGAGGGGTGAGGGTTGCGAAAAGTCATTTTTGTGTGGACCTCCGCTTTCACGTCACCCCAAAACAAGTCATAAAATGCAGTGTGAATGGCTGAATTGGACTGCATGGGTCTGATTTTGTTTGGGAGAGTGCATGTGATTAGCATAGGGCCAACCAGCACTGTCCAGACAGAGGGTCAGGGGTCCTGCATCCTAGGACACCTCAGTGCAATAACATGCAATTGTTGTGAACACCCAGGCGATCCTATTCCAGTGCGGCAAAAAAAGGGTGCATGCACTTTTTTTGTGTAGGTGCGGTGCTATTTGAGCCATACAAAATGAATGCAAAAAGTTGTATGTTATTTGAACAGGAATGCGGTGCGAATCACATGCGGTTTTTCCGCACTGCATCACTATGAACCAGCACTACGTGTAAGCAACTATATTGGACCTGGTATTAGCCTTTTACAGTATCTGTACAGCAGGGCTGGAATGTGAGAGGAAGAAGCAGCAAAAGGAGCTAATCAAATCTCTGAATTGAGGGTGAATATTGCAACACAAGCTGTTTTTTCTTTTCTTTTGTCTTTTAATGGGCTATTTATATCATTGTATTGTTGCCTTGACTTCTGCTTTAAGAAATTTGCATTTATGCAGATATCATTGAGCCTTCCTTCTTATAGTTAACCAGGAACCTGTGGCCCTGTAGAGTTCTGGGAACTACAAATGCCAGCATGTCCTAACCTCCAGATGCTGCCCGCATATGATGGGAACTTGTAGGACTCCATAGCAACAAAGTCCAGTCAATAGTACAAGAAGAATTAAATACGGGGCTTTTTTACTGTTTCCTATTATATAACCATAGCAAACCTTTAGCAGATTTTACTCTTAAATTTCTCAAAATGCTTTGTCAGCCAGCAACTGGCAGAGCATTGTGGAATATCTAAGTCATCAACACTTTAATATGGAAAGTTGCCCATCCATGGCGTAGTCTTCCAGTACAGTACTTACAGTATATACATGGCTACCCTTTCTACTGCCTATACAAACACTGCTCGTTCATCCATGTAAACATTCAAAGTAAAAAAAGATCTTTATAGTAGCATTTATTTTTATTCAAGTGAAACATTCACATTGTTTTCTGAATTTCAGCAATCTTTCCAATTTCGTCAATTTTCAAGAGACTTCTTGCGAAATTGAGTCGGGTATAAGTAGTGCGCGGTTATAAATTGCTGTCTTTTACAGTTTAACCCATGGGCATTAGTCTCCTTCAAACTTGCTTATTTATATTACAGCTTTACTGTAGGCTGGCCATAAACTAGTAGAATTTAGTTTAAAAAATGTAGTTTTAAGAACATTTGTTTAGGGCTGTTACTGATCAAAATTTTTGTGTTCGATTAATCGTTTTATTTTTTAATCGATTAATCGACTAATTTCGATTAATTATAACGCACATACAGATCCAACTACTTTTAGCTGATCTCCTTGCAGGCTGATTCCCAGTGCAGCTTCCAACCACTGGAAAATGGATAGCAGGATACAAAACACACACAAAGGCAGTGCTTGATGGGAATAGCAATAACCTTTTTATAGTCTTCAAGTAGGTAACCAAATAAATATTGCACTGGAGATAAAATCGATGTAGCTACATAAACTGTAGTAATACCAAACAGTAGCAAAAGCAGTCTTAAAAACATGTAGCTAAGCATGATACTGGTATAAAAATGTGTACAACGATGCCACTGCTGAATCCAGATGAGGAGAGGTTAACATTATGCCGTCGACGTGTAGATGTCCACAACTCCCAGTGGATGGCTGTAGAATCCCAGGTTGATAGAGGGAAGTGTAACAGCCCTTGCGTGTGGTAGATAGTAAAGTCCTGCCGGCACGCAGATATGAAGGCACAGCAAAGGAGCCCTTCAGATGGACACGGCAAGCCCTGCCGGGGTCCGTGATGTTACTGGCCCTCCGACGGAACTTCCTGAAGGCCCAGAAGTCGGCGGAAAAGAGTACAAATTAAAAGAATTTTAAATCGATCAAAAAGATTTTAACCGATCAAAAAAATTAAAGATTAATCGATTAATTAAAAGTTAATTTGCACATCCTACATTTGTTTAAATTTCTAATTATTATGCTGCGTACACACGACCGTTTTTCATGATGAGAAAAATGCAATTTTTAAAGTTGATTGTGAAAAACGGTCATGCGTATGCTCCAGAGCATTTTTCTCGACGAGAAAAATGGCCGATTTTTTTTTTAGAACCTGCTCTATTTTTTCGGCGTGAAAAACGGTTGTGTGTATCGGCATTAGAAGTGTTTGTTTTTGATGGAAGTGACCAGAAAATTCGAAGGAGCTGGATGGAATTTTTTTCTTGAGCAAATTCATTGAAAACAGTGAGGCCTCGTACACACGATCGGACATATCCGATGAAAACGGTCCGCGGACCATTTCCATCGGATATGTCCGATCGGGAGTTTGATCCGATGGCGTTTACACACCATCGGATCAAATTCCCCGCCGCCGGACGGCGCGGTGACGCAGCAGTGACGTTGACGCCGCCACGTCACCGCACCAGGAAGTTAAACACTTCCGCGCATGCGCCGAATCCATTCGGCGGCGGCGCGGCGGCGGTGGGGCACGACATGTCTGCTGGTAAGTGTACTAACCAGCAGACATGTCGGGCGGACAGATTCCACCGGATGGATTTCAAAGCATGCTTTGAAATCTGTCGGGTGGAGAAATCTGTCCGCTAGCCCATAAACACGAGCGGAGATGTCTGCTGAAACGGTCCATCGGACCGTTTTCAGCGGACATATCCCCTCGTGTGTACGAGGCCTGAATGTGTTTTTTGTTGTGGAAAGTCCATTCACTACAACCTTGAACGTTAAAGTGTTACTAAACCCAAGACCCTGCATTCACTATATCTGTTCTCCCACAGAACACATAACATGGAAATGCAATTATTTTAGTAAATATAAACTGCTAAATACCATTTTTCATCGCCAATATATAGCAGTTTTGTGATTTCTATCCTGGTAAAGCTTGTGGGAGGAGTTTTCATACTGCACTTAGCTGTCCTATCAGGATGCCGGACCTCTGACCCTCTGTCTGGACAGTGCTGACTGGCCCTGTGCTGATCACATGCACTGTCCTAAGAAAAAAAAACTCTAGCAATACAAACCAAACTGAGCATGTGCAGCCTGACTCCAAAGTCTCTGTCTTGTCTACCGTGATAGTGCAGGAAGGGGAAGATCTGTGTATACAAGATCAAGCAGCCTTTTAATAACAAATCAGAGGATTGAAGGGTTTGTAAAGGATTTTTTTTTATCTTAATAGCTTCCTTTACCTTAATGCAGTGCTGTTTTCATGTCCTCGTTGTTCATTTTTGCTCTCAAGTTGCTATAATTCTTCTCTGATCTCCACACTTCCTGGTTGTCTGTTTCCTGATAACCACAGTGCTGGGAGCTTTCTCTCTGTGGTCAGTAACTTCAAGGAGGTGTGATTACTGTGTGTCTAAAACCCCTCAGCGCCAATCAGTTTTGTTTTCCAAACCATCACTGCCCTGTATTGGCTCTGTGGCTCTGTACAGCAGAGAGGCAGGAAACAACATGCAAAAACGAAAGGTACATTATATGATTGATTTTTATCTGTTTTTAAAAGGAATCAGTTAACTATTATGTCTCTATACCATGTAAACAGTCATGTCAGCATAATTTTATTTATTTATTTACAACTCCTTTAACCCCTTAGGTTCCACAGAGAGGGGTGGAGGACACCAAAGTCAGTTGGTGTTAGTAAGCCCAGACAGATTTTACTGTTCTGGGCTTACTAACACTTTAAAAGCAAACCATTGTTGATGCGCTTTCGAATTATATTTATCGTGTCATCAAATGTACTGATGAGAATTTTTGTACGAATAGTTGAACGTTCATTCAGAAATCTACTAATGCATGGTTAGATTTAGTAGTATGTTTGTTACATGGCTGGAAACAACACAAATATAATTGTCAGCTGGGATCACTGCAGATCATAGTGGTCTTGCTTGCGATTGGAGCAGTGGATCCCCTGGAAACAGAAGCAACACCAATCGGTCTTGGCGTGACAAGCACGTTTACTGTGTGTTGCCAACTGTTTTGTTTTTTATTAATCACTTGTGTTTAATGCTGCACCAGAGTGGCGCCCTTGTTTGTGTTCTTTTGTTGCTGAAAAGATCCCTTTGTGTGTCTAAGAGTCGGTTCACACAGGCGCGACTCGTCAGGTGACTTAGCCCCCTGACAAGTCGCGCTCCGTTCTGTACAATGGAACTGTTCTAATAGGAGCGATTCAAGTCGCTCGGACTTAGAAAGAGGTTCCTGTACTACTTTGGGACGATTTCAGGGTGACTTGCATTGACTTCAATACAGAAGTCATTTTGCAAGTCGCCTCTGAAGTCGTGGGCAGATCGCATTGCCAAGTTGCTCGGGAAGTTGTGCTGCCTCAGTGTGAACCGGCTCTTAGGAGCTGCGTTCCAAGTGCTGCAATGTATCACATTATCTGTTTATTGGGACTTATGTGCCTTAAATTCTTGTGGACTTTAGACTTGTTACCTATGCTATGCCCCATCTGTGTACACATGTTTTGCTACAAAATATATATGAGCTGTAGATATATGTATTGTCAATGACACTTGTAAACATTACATTATTATTGTCCAGTAGCAACAATCTGGCGTCAGTCGCACTAACTATGGCACACCTTCTCGGGACACCTCAGATGGGAGGAAATGGTCATGGTGGGATTTTTTGACTAGTAGGCCTTGTACACACGACCGAGGAACTCGTCGGAAAAGACACATCGCTTTCCTCGACGAGTTCCTTGTTAGGCTTGTCGAGAAACTTGACAAGCTGTCTTTGCATACACACTGTCAAGACCAAATCTCCTCGGTCTCAAACACGGTGACTTCAACACATACTACAGCAGGGGAAGTTCGATTCCACTGGCACAACCCTTGGGGTTGCTTTTGCGTGTTAGGTAAAGTTTGGTGAGAGACATTTTCACTTTTCAGTCTGTTACAGTGTGACAAATGTGCTATTTCCATTACAAATGCTACTTTTACCGAAGGTGCGCGGGTTTCTAATAAGGTGACCACATTTCCAAACTGCCATTCAGGGACACACCCCCTCTCTCACCTTCCCCCCAAAAGATGAGGGGGGCGGGGACTAATGTAATCCCGGAGTTGATGGGGAATTCGGCAGAGGGTTATTTGTTAGGTGCCGCTTGCCACCCATAGCCTGCCACCAGATGCAGTGCTGCTGTCACTCCCTCATGAGCCACGTGCGTAGAAGGAAAAGGAGTGGCACTCTGGAGAGTGAAGATCACACCAATCCCTGCTGCTTGCTGTGGTGTGCCAGAGAAGGAGGAGGCACAGTGGTGGGTGGGGACAGCATGTGCTGCACTAGGCGCAGGCCTCCCTCCCAGGCTCACTGCCTGAGAGTAAATTGTCACTGGTTGCAAGATGCCAGGCAGCGCCGGCCCTAGCAACCAGTTCCGCGAATGTAGTTATTAGTTAGTAGGGGGTGGCTGTGTCCTCTATTTCATTCCGGGACATTGTATTGTCCCAGAATGAAGGTGTCCGGGACCCAGGACAGACATGTCAATTACGGGACAGTCCCAGGCAATCCGGGACACGTGGCCCCCCCAAGTTTCTAAGCATACACACCAACGTGTTTCTCGTCGAAAACCAGCCCGACGAGGAAATTGAGACTCCCGTCGAGGAAAAATAGAACTTGCTCTCTTTTTTCCTCGTCGAGTTCCTCGACAGTTTTCTCGATGAAAAGCATACACACGGCCGTTTTCATCGCAAAAAAGCTTTCCCACCAAGTTTCGTGATGGATTCTGTCGAGTTTCCCGGTCGTGTGTACGATGCCGTAGACTTATGATCCTAGAGCTAAAAGTTGGGGATGTCTGCAAGTCACATAGACACATGTCTTAATATCTTATATCTATGGGGTTGATTTACTAAAGGCAAATAAATAGACTGTCTACTTTGCAAGGGAGTCTGCCCTAGAGCTTAGTGAATGAGGTGAAATGTGCAAAGATAATCCTATAATGTGGATGGAAAATGTAAAAAAATGCATTTTTGCTTGCATATGATTGTATGATGGAAGAAAGCAGAGCGTCACCTCATTCACTAAGCTCTGGGGATAATTCCTTTGCAAAGTGAACCTTCTAGTTGCCTTTAGTAAATCAATCCCTCTATTTCTAATATATAAAAAAAAACATTGGCCCAGATTCATAGAGCAATTACGCCTGTCTAACTGGTGTTAGACAGGAGTAATTTCAAATTTTGCGCGCCGTATCACTAGTTTGAATCCTCAAACCATGATACGGCGGCTTCGGGCTTCGATCCGAGAGGCTTACGTCTTCGTAAGCCTTCGGATCTACGCTGCGATATTTTTGCGGCCGCTGGGAGGAGTTTGCGTCGTTTTCATGCGTCGGGATATGCAAATGAGTTTTTACGGCGATCCACGAAGATACGAGCGGTCTTCGCAATCGCTTACGTTTTTTTTTTTTTACGTACTGTTAGACCAGCTTTTTGCTGGTCTAACGGTGCGTAGCCCATGTTAAGTATGGCCGTCGTTCCCGCGTCAAATTAAATTTTTTTTTTTTTTTTTTTACGTAAGTCGTTCGGGAATAGAAATGTCCGTAAACGACGCTACTCAAACAACGAATGACGTAACGACGTGATTTCGTGCAATGCACGGCGGGAAATTTGCGAACGGAGCATGCGCAGTTCGATCGCCGCGGGAACGCGCCTATTTTAAATGCTTCACGCCCCCAACTCGCGTAGATGGATTGCGACGGGAGAAATACACTACGCCGCCGTCGTTTACTGGACAAAATCTACCTGGATTCCACGTAGAGCCAGGTAAAATACGGCGGCGTAGTGTATTTCTGATACGCTACGATAATCTAATTCTCTCTGAATCTGGGCCATTGTTTGTATCTCTGCCAACCTTTTCTGTAACACGTGTTGTCAGCATCATATCATTAAAGTAGGACTATACGCAAAACTTTTTTTTTTTTTTAGTCCCATTGGGGAGATTTCCCTTCACTTTGTGTCCCATGGCCAATCAGGAAGTTAGAGTAAATCCCTGCAAATAAGGTGAATTCCTTGGGGACCCCCAGGTCACTAGAACTAGTATCCCAATTGGAAGGTATCCTCTTTATTACATTTCTGGGGATAACCCAACATTTAGAATTTTCTTTACTGTACTTTCAATAATAGTGGTAAACAGGACAAATAGAGAGGGTAAATCTCCTTAACGGAGTCACAGACAGCAAGACAAACTAACAGGGGTTCTAATCCCTCTCCCCTCTATCCAAAAAACAAACAAACGTTTTGCCTTTTAGTTATACATTAAGACCTCATGCACACAGGGTGATTTTTCCTCATCTCCTGAACACCTTTGGTCCTGGCAGGAAAAAAGCAGCTTAAAGTGTTACTAACCCCACAACAGTAAAATCAGTCTGTATATGCAGTAAAGAATGCTTATTATACTCACTTTGGAACCTAAGGGGTTAATTAATGTGTAAAAAGGCAGTTTGATCTCTCTGATCCCTTTCTTCTTCTACTGTGCTCAATCCATCTCCTAATAGAACAAAGCATTGAGGGCACTCTGCACATGCTCAGTTTGGTGTGTATTGCTCGAGAAGTTTTTCTGTTTTGGAAGGGTACATGTGATCAGCACAGGGCCAATTAGCACTGTCCAGACAGAGGGTCAGGGGTCATGCAGCTTCTTAGGGCAGTCAGAGAAGAATGAAAACTTCTAAAAGCTTTAACTAGTACTTGGCCCGACACTGATAGAGGTCACAAGACTAATATGCACTGCTGATGAGAAAAGGTATTTAGCAGTTTATACAGTATTTACAAAAATAAATGCATTTCCATGTTCTGTGTACTGTGGGAAATCGGATATAGTGAATGCAGGGTCCTGGGTTTAGTAACACTTTAAAAAAAAATCTCCTAAAGTTGCATTTTGCATTTGTGTTAGGATGTTCATGCAGGGACGTAACGACAGGGGATACAGGGGTCACAATTGCGATCCGGCCCCATGCTACAGGGGGCCCGGTTGCCCCACTTGTACTCCTGGATAGAAGCAGTGGCAGGGATGGCTGCATATAGAGAAATCAATTTCTCTATTCTCCTGCTGCTGCCGCTGAATGCCTATGGGAGAGAGAGGAGAAGGAGATGCAGGTATTTAGTGGCAGCAAGAGGAAAATAAAGAGATTAATTCATTTACATGCAGCCGCCTCTGTCGCTCTTCCTATCCAGCCTTCTTCTGCTGCCCCCCATGCTCTTCAGCCCTCTGTGCTCTTTCTCAGTTTCCCTGCTGCAGGGGATGTGTCAGGATGGAGAACTGTTATTTAACAGTCTCTTCTTTTATTTTATGGACAGTAAGTTCTGTACAGAGCTTTTCCTGTCCATTTATTCTGTGCAGCTGAGGCTACAGAGAATGAGATTATGGATTGTGTCCTTTATCTCCTTTCCCTGTCTCAAAGGTGGAACATCAGAGGCCTGTTTAGGCCCCTGATATCTCAACAAAGCTCCACCCCCCCATTGTGCACCTAAAGAATTATAAAAAAAAATTCTGACACCAGTGCCGGAACTACCAGGTTCACAAAGACTGCATTTATGACCTGGCCCTGGCATTCTGCCACAGGGCTCAGAGTGAAGGGCCCCAGCTGGGGGTCAGGGGTTGCCCTTCATGGTTTCTTGCACCAATGCTCTGAAGCTTCTAGTTATGCCACTGGTTTTTGGATTCTATTGGCTAGAATATTAAATTAGTTTTGCCTTTGAAATTAATGAATGCTCAAGAACTAAATGTGTGCACCCCAAAGCCCCCAGGGAATTATTGGGAAGTGCTCTGTGCTGAGTGACTTCCTGTTCATTCACAAACTGAAGCAGAGTAAACACAGCACTGGCCAACTCGGGAGGTAACCTGGGCAGTAGGGGGAATCGTCACTGCAAGTAGTGATTAGGGTGTGCCCAGGCACACCTGACAGAACCCCTGCGCATGCTTATGGGTACAGCAGTTGTTAACAAGTTTCAGCTATTATGGCTTTGTTTACAACATTTATGTACAAAAAAGAAAAAAAAAGAAGCACATAATATATAGTATAAAAACATCGCCCCTCCTATTGGTCACAGAAAATTTCAATCAATTCATTAGCTGTTATCTAGGTGAGACAACAGAGCAGGGGGGTTGGAGTTCAAAAAACAGGTGATATGATAATAAATGGAATACAAATATAACCAGGGCTTTTTTTTTTTTCAGAAAATAGGTACAGGAACTCAATCATGATCCACCCGGCTCTTACACAGACCCTCCAAACTTAAATAAATAGTAGGTGTGGTCAAATTTCACTAACAGTGGGAGGGTCTTAACAGGGTCATTAAATACCAGAAGTGCGTTATGTACAGAGTGCAGAATTCAGGGAGGGGGTTACACACAGACTGCAGAGTTCAGGGTGTGCTACGTAAATAGTGCAGAGTTCAGAGGTGCGCTACATACCCTTCCACATCTCACGTTTAACTCTCGTTAGCTCTGACCTCTGCATGCAACCTTCCACTGCCCCCATCTTCTCCATCCGTCTCTCCTTAAAAGCTCCTCCATCTTTCACATGTCTTATTTTTGTTTCTATATTGAGCTGAAACACCCAGCCAGCTCTAGTATCTCCTCCCATACTGTAGTTGGCTCCACCTCTCTCACCTGCGGGGAGATCATCCATTGGTGATGTTGGCATTTTCACTGAACCCCGGGTACCTGCATTTCCCTTATGCCCATCCTTCACTCAGTGGGAGCCATTCTGAAGATCAGAACTGTGAGTGCTGTTGGGAGACAAGCTGTCACTTGTAAGCACAGAAGCTGGACTTTCAAGTGATAGTGGAGAGCAGCCAGGGAGCAGAGAGCCTGAGCCAGAGTTGGCCAAGTTTCAGCTGAAAAAAAGCCCTGAGTATAACTATGAAAAATGTTGTGAACAAGACCATCATGGCTGAAATGCGTTAACATCTGCTGTACCTACCTGTTTTATGGAGTATAAATAGATTTGTAAAGATTGAAGAGCATGTTTATGGAGTTTTGGATCCTCTTTATTGATTATCACGCTGGCAGCTGCGCTCAACAGCTCAGGAGGTTATTTGGATGATTTGGGGGTAGTAGCACCTCTTTCCTTTTACAATGTAAAATGTATCACGTGTAGTGGGGCATGTTGGAGGGTCTGGTTTACTGTCCTTGGTTTCAAGGCCTACAATATCATGGTATATGTAGGGCAGGGTTCGACAAACCCGGGCGCCAGGTCGCAATTGCGACTAGAATTAGCGACCTGGCACCTGGGGTATCCTGTCTCTCCATGCACACCCCCCCCCGGCGCGATCATGTTGGGCTGCGCCAACCGGTAATTGGGGCCACGGCTTTGTCGCCTTCTCTGCAGTCCTATGCTTCTATGGCGCCCTCTTTGGTTGGCCGCTGGTATGACAAGACAACCAGCAATGCTAATAGAGCTTCCCCTGCCTGTTTTTTCACTGCCCACCTACCTCCTTTCCTTTAATTAGAACCACCAAACATTATATATATATTTGTTTATTCTAACACCCTAGAGAATAAAATGGCGGTCATTGCAATACTTTCTCTCACACCGTATTTGCGCAGCGGTCTTACAAGCGCACTTTTTTGGGAAGAAAATACACTTTTTTTTAAATTAAAAAATAAGACAACAGTAAAGTTAGCCCAATTGTGTTTTATATATTGTAATAGATAATGTTACACCGAGTAATTACCCAACATGTCACGCTTCAGAATTGCGTCTGCTCATGGAATGGTGACAAACTTTTTACCCTTTAACCACTTCGGGTCCGCGCTATTGACAAAATACGTCAACAGCGCGGACCTGAGGCGCCGGGGTCACGTCTTTGGACGTGATGTATTTGTAATTCCCCGGCGGGGAAAAACAGTCCCGTCGCATTACTGAGGATTCGATGCGTGTACCCGGCGGCTGCGATGTCTGTCAGGTACACGCGATCGGTGGTGACAGAGCAGGGACGTGGAGCTCTGTGTGTAGACACAGAGCTCCACGTGCTGTCAGGGAGAGGAGACAGATGCCGTGTCCCTTGTTCATAAAGACACAGCATCGGTCACCTCCCCCAGTCACCCCCCTCCCCCCACACAGTTAGAACACACCCAGGCAATACATTTAACCCCTTCCTCACCCCCTAGTGCTAACCCCTTCAATGCCAGTCACATGTATACAGTAATTAGTGCATATTTATAGCACTGGTCGCTGTATAAATGTGAATGGCGCCAAAAATGTGTCAAAAGTGTCCGATGTGTCCGCCGTAATGTCGCAGTCCCAATAAAAATCGCAGATCGCCGCCATTACTAGTAAAAAAAAAAATATAAAAAAAAAAATCATAATTCTGTCCCCTATTTTGTAGGCGCTATAACTTTTGCGCAAAGCAGTCACTTATTGTGATTTTTTTTTTTTTTTACAAGAATACGTATCGGCCTTAACCACTTGCCCACCGGGCTTGTTTTTCAGATTCGGTGTTTACGAGACTAAAACAGTTTTTTTTGCTAGAAAATTACTTAAACCCCCCAAACATTATATATATTTTTTTTCTAACACCCTAGAGAATAAAATGGCAGTCATTGCAATACTTTTTGTCACACCGTATTTGCGCAGGGGTCTTACAAGCGCACTTTTTTTGAAAAAAAAAAACACTTTTTTGAATAAAAAAATAAGACAACAATAAATTTGGCCCAATTTTTTTATATATTGTGATAGATAATGTTACGCCGAGTAAAATGATACCCAACATGTCACACTTAAAAATTGCGCCCGCTCGTGGCATGGCGTCAAACTTTTACCCTTAAAAATCTCGATAGGCAACGTTTAAAAAATTCTACAGGTTGCATTTTTTGAGATACAGAGGAGGTCTAGGGCTAGAATTATTGCTCTCGCTCTAACGATCGCGGCGATACCTCACTTGTGTGGTTTTAACACCGTTTTCATATGCGGGCGCTACTCGCGTATGCGTTCGCTTCTGTGCGCGAGCTCATCGGGACGGGGCGTTTTACATTTTTTTTTTTTTGTTTTCTTATTTATTTTTAATTAGTTTATAATTTTATACATCGAAATAAATTAAAAAAAAAAAATTATCACTTTTATTCCTATTACAAGGAATGTAAACATCCCTTGTAATAGAAAAAAGCATGACAGGTCCTCTTAAATATGAGATCTGGGGTCAAAAAGACCTCAGATCTCATATTTAGGCTTAAATGCAAAAAAAGAGAAAAAAAAAAAAATGTAATTTTTCAAATTTCAGAAAAAAAAAATGTTTCTTTAAGACGCTGGGCGGGACTGACGTTTTGACGTCACTTCCGCTCAGCAGAGCTGTGGGGGACGGGTGGGGGCGATTTTTCCCCCACTCGTATCCCAACACAGCCAGCAAGAGGACCCGATCGCCTCCGCCGTTACCGACGGCTCCGGTAAGCGGCGGAGAGCGCGGGAGAGCGGCGGGAGGGGGGGGGCCCCTCTCCCGCCACCGATAACGGCGATCTTGCGGCAAATCCGCCGCTGGGACCGCCATTATCGTGTACAGCACTGCCCAGGGAAAAGATGGATATCTCGGTTGTGACAGCAGCTGCTGCCGTTACCGAGATATCCATCTTTAAAATCATGACGTATTTTTACTATGACACCGTGGGCAAGTGGTTAACTGAGAAAAAAAAAATGTTTTTAAAAAAAAAAAAATTGGGATATTTATTATAGCAACAAGTAAAAAATATATATATATTTTTAAATTGTCGCTCTTTTTTTGTTTATAACGCAAAAAATAAAAACCGCAGGGGTGATCAAATACCACCAAAAGAAAGCTCTATTTGTGTTGTGAAAAAAAGGACGCCAATTTTGTTTGGGAGCCACGTCGCACGACTGCGCAATTGTCAGTTAAAGTGACGCAGTGCCGGAAGCTGAAATTTCGCCTGGGCACGAAGGGGGTTTATGTGCCCAGTAAGCAAGTGGTTAATATCTCCATAGGTGACGTTTAAAAAATTCTACAGGTTGCATGTTTTCAGTTAGAGGAGGTTTAAGAATTATTGCTCTCGCTCTACCAATCGCGCTGATACCTCACATGTGTGGTTTGAACACCACTTTCATATGCGGGCGCCACTCACGTATGTGTTCGCTTCTGCACGCGAGCTCGGCGGGACGGGGCGCGTTCCTGGCTCCTAACTTTTTTTAGCTGGCTCCTAGATTCCAAGCAAATTTGTCAAGCCCTGATTTAGGCCATGTTCACTTGGTCAGCTGGGGTAAAAACAGGTGGTCGAGCTGGGGTTTTACCGCTCCCCCAAAGATGGACATGCAGATGCTCAGGGTTGTGCCAAATACCCCTGTCCTGTTTGCGTGGGCTATTTTCATGTGGCTTTTAATGCACTTTGTTAAAGAACAAGGAAGTATAGGAGACACTTTTAGCCAGCTTTGTTTCAATGTTTAGAGATGTAAAAGTGTTTTTTCCACTGAACTAAATGTTTTTTTTTTTTTTTTTACCGGTCTTAAGAATCTTTATGTTTTCTTGCATAGGGAAGCGTAGTACAATGTTATGTTTCTTCCTGAAGATATTACAAGTGGAAAAACCCTGTAGAGTGTACCATGATATAACAGATCCATAAGTGCTCTTGATTTTGTTGTAGCCAGTTTAGGGTATGACTATGGTGCCTCCTAATTCAATTATTCTGGTTTTGTAATGTCTCTGTTCACAGTTGGCTCTGAGATGAATCATCTGAAATAATTATTCTGGTTGGATTTTGGGATTTTCATTACAATTCTTTTCTGAAGACCAAATTTGGTAATGGGTGTTTTTTCATGTTTTCAAAACAGTTGTTTATTCTTTAACCACTTAAGACCAGAAAGATTTGCCCCCTTAATGACCAGGCCATTTTTTTGCAATACTGCACTGCGTCACTTTAACTGACAATTGCGCGGTCATGTGATGCTCTACACAAACAAAATGTGTGTCCTTTTCCCCCCACAAATAGAGATTTCTTTTGGTGGTATTTGATCACCTCTGCGTTTTTTATTTTTTGCGCTATAAACAAAAAAAAGTTACGTTTTTTTTTTTTTTTTACTTTTTGCTATAATAAAATTTTTTTTTTTTTTTTTTTATAAATGTGTTAATGAGTTTAGGCCAATATGTATTCATCTACATATTTTTGGTAAAAAAATTGCAATAACTGTATATTGATTTGCACAAAAGTTATAGCGCCTACAAAATAGGGGATAGGTTTATAACATTTTTATTATTTATTTATTTTTACTAGTAATGGCGGTGATCTGCAATTTTTTTAATACATTTTTTTAGTGGGACTGCAACATTGAGGCGGACTGATTGTACACTTTTGACACGTTTTTGAGTCCATTGACAGATATACAGTGATCAGTGGATTAAAAATGCACTGATTACAGTGTAACTGTCAGGGAAGGGATTAACACTAGGGGGCTATCAAGGGGATGATGTGTTCCCTCATGTGTGTTTCTAACTGTGGGGGGGTGGGACTGATTAGAGGAGGAGAGAGTGATCGCTGTTCCTAATAAATGGTCTCTCCTCTCCTGTCAGAACAGGGATTTGTGTGTTTACATACACACACACACACATCCCGTTCTGGCTCTTGAGCCCGCATGTAGCTGGCGGTCATCATGGCCGCTGGCCACATGCATCGATTTCCCCGCCGTGCAGCGTGCGCGTGCCTGTTATGGCTCTTAAAGGAGCAGACGTACAGTTACGGCGATTCACGGGAACGCCATATAATGAGGGTGGCTGGTCGGCAAGTGGTTAAGCAAGCTGAAGTTAAAAGCGAATTGGCTACCATGGAAAGTTGCACCAGATCATGCACTCTCCAGTTCTAGTAAATCAACCCCACTGGCTACATGGACAGAGCCACTGCTCCCAATTGGAAATCCATGCAGATGTGGGTCCCTGAATGCAGACAGTGGGGTTTATTTACTAAAGCTAGAGAGGGCAACATTAGTCACAATTCTGCAGAGAAATAAATCAGCTTCCAGGTTATATTGGTTATATTGCTAAAGCCTAATCAAAGAAGCCGAGGTTAGAAGCTGATTGGTTTCTCTCCTGAATTGTGACTAATTTTGCCCTCTCTAGCTTTAATAAATAAACCCCATTGTGAGTTCGGGGACAAGTATCCGCACCCAAACAAATGTCAAATTAGGAGCAGGGACTGTGTCCATGCATCTGCGGCATCACATTTGGCTTGAATGGGACTGCCTGCACACAGAAGGACGCTCATGTGAACCTTAGAGCCTCTGTTTGTTATGTCCATGTGTATTAAGCCTCATACACACAATCGCATTTTCATCGTACAAAGCGTAGGACTTTTGTCCGAAGGGCGTTGGCCAGGAACTTGTATTGCATACAAACGGTAAAGAATTGTCGGCAAACAAACACGAAATTTGTCCACTTCAAACCTGTCCGTCGGTTAGTACGCCTAACCAGCGGACAGAAATCCCCCGCATGCGCCAAATGGATTCGACGCATGCGTGGAAGTATTTTACTTCCTGGATTGGTGACGTGGCGGCGTCAACGTCACCACCACGTCACCGCGCTGTCTGTCCGCGGGGATTTTGGTTTGATGGTGTGTACAACCATCAGACCAAAACAGCCCAGCAGACATATCCGATGAAAACGGTCCGTCGGACCGTTTTCATCGGATAAGTTTGATCGTGTGTACGCGGCCTAAGGGTCCTTTCACACGGAGCGGACCGTTTTTGATCCGCCCCCTGTGTGTCCGTCGGGTCAGCGGGGATCATCCGTAAATCTGTGCAGAGACAGCCCTGTCTTTCCTCCGCTCTCCCCTATGGGGAATCGGATGAATACGGACCGTGTGTCCGTATTCATCCGTTCCGATCTGCCAGACGGAAGAAAAATAGGGTTTTCTTCCGTCCGAAAAACGGATCTTTGCGGACGCGGATCTTTGCGGACGTTAGCGGATGCATCATCCATTAACGTACGCGATCCCATAGGGATGCATTACAAGTCTGTAAACAGACTTGTAAAAAATGGACCGTTTGTCCGTACGTGTGAAAGGGCCCTTATGTGATCAGTTTTACAAAGAGGAATGCAAACATTTTAGCAATACAGTGGAACCTCGGATTACGAGCATAATCCATTCCAGGAGAATGCTCGTAATCCAAAGTACTCGCATATCAAAGCGAGTTTCCCCATTGAAGTCAATGGAAACAAAAATTATTTGTCCTGCATTGACTTCAATGGCATGCAATACCGCATGTGGCCAAAGGTGGGGGGCGCCGGAGAGCCTTGGAAACAGCCGGAAGGGCCCAAGGACAGCTCGGCTGACCTCTGCAAACCTCAGGAACGGAATATTTCCGAGCATTTCCGAACAGCGCGAATAGAAGCCGCCCCACCTCAGGCCAAACACAGTACTGCTCGTTTTGAGTTAGGATTTTTAAAAATACAGTGCTCGTTTTGCCAAAACGCTCATTAACCGCGTTACTTGCAATCCAAGGTTCCACTGTAATGGTTTTTAAGTGTGGAGGGTCCCTAAAAATAGTAACAGTCATTGCTGCTTTGCCGTCTTCCATATGTCTGTTTTACAATTTATTCTTCACCATTTTCATTAAGAAAACTTGTTGGTCCCCTAAGAAAACGGCCTTTTCTCCCATCCATCCTTAGTAGTGAGGCTGCCAGACTATTTTATCTCACTTCCAGATCTTCATCTGTTCCTTTGCTTTGCATGTCCTGGACTCTTTCCTAATATTCCCAGTAATCAAATGTATGACCTTGACCCTACAAAGAAACTTACGTTCCCCCATGGTCCAATAAACAGGACCAATACTTTCTCTACTCCACACACCCTTTAAACTAATTTTATCTCCTGTGGAATCAAAATAATAGATTGTAACCATTCCCCACAGCCCAAATTACACCTCCTAATTATAACTTTGCTCTATGCAGGCAGCGCTTGTAATTATAAATTCCAGCAAGGGTTTTGCTAACATTAGCATTGGTTAGCTTCTGTCATTTTATTGGCAGCTACAATTTCTCATATCCTAAAAAAAACAAAAAAACGAATTTGTAGCCATATAATTTAATAGCAGTGATAACAATGCTTTCTTTTCATGTAAACCCATTACACTGTGTGGTACCTTTTTTATGGGTTCAATCAACCACAAGAAAGAGTGCTCAATGAAACAAAGAAAGCTAATCCAGGTGAATGCGTCTCCAGTTATTTCCACACACACTAGTCAAGTGCTAGCCCAGCTTGTATGCTGTGTATCATAAAGCAAAGCTTTCAGATGGCTGCACTACCAAAAATGCTCTTTATGGAAGCTTTATGTGACAGGTAGTTAAAGATGAAGCATAGGTCAAAGAAGTAGGCGCGTTTTACGCAAATGTTAGCGTATAGTCATTACCTCAAGAAAGAGTGCCTTTTCCAACGAGACTGAAACTGTACAGTCCAGTTTTAATGGAAAATGAAATTTGCTCTGTAGTTCAGTTTTTTTGTTTTCACAGCATTGCTGTAGTGCACTAGTTCACTTTGCTCCCTGTTATCTGTTCTCTGGTGATCCTGGAAAACACCTGTTGGTGATCCTGGAGAATGCCTGTTGGTGTCCCTGGAGCATGCCTGTTGGTGTCCCTGGAGCATGCCTGTTGGTGTCCCTGGAGCATGCCTGTTGGTGTCCCTGGAGCATGCCTGTTGGTGTCCCTGGAGCATGCCTGTTGGTGTCCCTGGAGTATGCCTGTTGGTGTCCCTGGAGTATGCCTGTTGGTGTCCCTGGAGCATGCCTGTTGGTGTCCCTGGAGCATGCCTGTTGGTGTCCCTGGAGCATGCCTGTTGGTGTCCCTGGAGCATGCCTATTGTTGTCCCTGGAGCATGCCTGTTGGTGTCCCTGGAGCATGCCTGTTGGTGTCCCTGGAGCATGCCTGTTGGTGTCCCTGGAGCATGCCTGTTGGTGTCCCTGGAGCATGCCTGTTGGTGATGCTGGAGTATGCCTGTTGGTGTCCCTGCATCATGCCTGTTGGTGTCCCTGCATCATGCCTGTTGGTGTCCCTGCATCATGCCTGTTGGTGTCCCTGCATCATGCCTGTTGGTGTCCCTGCATCATGCCTGTTGGTGTCCCTGGAGCATGCCTGTTGGTGTCCCTGGAGCATGCCTGTTGGTGTCCCTGGAGCATGCCTGTTGGTGTCCCTGGAGCATGCCTGTTGGTGATCCTGGAACATGCCTGTTGGTGATGCTGGAACACCATTGTTGCTGCCTTTGACACAAATTTCTTTCCTGCAACCAAGTTTGGGGTGCCATTGAAATAATAGCAATGCAAATGCATCCTGTGTTTTGCCGTGACTCTGGAATCGTGGGCAGAATCACACAATTCCAGTACGCTCAGGTGTGAACAGAACCTTATGTGGCATGTTGTCCTATCTAACATTACTGTCACACTTGACAAACAAGCAAGTCTATAGCCTCATACACACGCACGGTTTTCTCGGCAAGAAAACTGCTGGCAGAGCTTTTTGCAGAGAAAACCGTGCGTATGTATGTTTTTTTGTTGAGAAAACTGCCGGGAATGTAGATGAGAAAAATAAAGAACCTGCTCTCTGTTTTCTCGTCGGGATTCTCGGCAGTGTTGCAGAGAAACCCGATCGTGTGTACACTTACCTGCCTCCATGGAAACTCTGTTCTTTTGAATGGCAAGAACGCGGTGACGTCATCAATTACGACGAGCATGCACTCGTCACATTCGATGCTGTCGCCTCTATCCTGCTACTCTCTACACTATGCCTTGGAAGCTACCGCGCATGCTCCGAAGTCTCATCAAGCATGCGCGGTAGCTTCCAAGGCATAGTGTAGAGAGTAGCAGGATAGAGGCGACAGCATCGAATGTGACGAGCGCAAGCTCGTCGTAATCGATGACGTCACCACGTTCTTGCAGTTCTTTTGAATGGCCGTGTGTACACTCGGCGAGCAAGGAAAGCTTGCCAGGAATCTCGTCAGGAAAAAAGTTTTTTTTTCCTGGCGAGATTCCCGGCCGTGTGTACAGGGCTTCAGTCTCAGAGAACAGGTCTCGGTATTAAAAAAAAAGCTTCCCATGTTGCCTGCTAGTTAAATTACAACTCCTATTTGCCCAGTGATCAAATGTAATTAAATGCTAATATCTACACAGACAGGTCTTCTTCTTGGCAAGTTTATAAATGAAGGTTTGCCCCATTTCTCACTGAAAGAAGTGAAAAATAAGGTGGCTCAGTGGTACAATTGCAAGAAAAATTTAGACACGGACAGCTCCCATTTTAGTGCTGCTACAAGCTGTCGTCTTCTATATATTTTCAAGTGGAAAATTAATAATTACCAAATGTTTCTAATTCCAGGCTCTTGACATAATAGATCTAGTACAGTGAAGACATAGTAAACACTGTGGTTACATTCATGTACATAGTAACTTTATACGCTTCCAACAAATGTTCTGCAGCTTATATTTCATATGTGGAAATTATTGTTTTTAATTCAGAGAAGGAAGATTAGTGTTTCATATTCTTTTACATAAAGCAAAACTCCGGCATGCAATGCGCTTAGCAACTCAAATTTCCCCTTTACCCCTCATCAAAAACTCATTCCAAATACCACAGATAATCAATTAAAACTCATGGTCTTGAGCCTGCGACAGTCTTCTTCCCCTTTCTTAGCAGACGGGGACACAGCAGCTCAGGCGGCGTACACACGACCGAGGTTCTCGCTAGAAACCAGCGAGAACCTCGCTGGAAGCTGCATTCCAGCGAGAACCTCGGCCGTGTGTACGCTCTCGGCGAGCATCCCGTCGGGAATGTCGTCGAGCAGAAATAGAGAGCATGTTCTCTATTTGCTCGACAGCCCGCCTGGATGAATGGCTGGTTGCCATTCCCGACGGGCGGGTCGCCGAATCTGACGGCCGGCAGAGAACCTCGACGGGCGGAACGATGTGTTCTGCCCGTCGAGGTTCTCTGCCGTGTGTACGCGGCTTCAGAAGAACTTATGCACTGTATTAAAGCGGGGGGTCCGCGGGTATTCTTTTTTTAATTTTTTTTAGATCCTTCTGGCGCTCTTACCTTTGTTAATCTGCTGCTCATGTGTCCTAATCTTCTAGCTGCCATGATTGTCTTTGTCCCGCAAAAGATATTTTATAAAATTCATAGATGGACGTTTCCATCTTGATTGTGGGCACTCTGAAGCCCACCATGATTTCCTTCCAGGATACGGTGAATGCTGACGTCCCAGCATTCACCACTCTATCCCGCGCATGTGCAGTTCTGACAGCGAGCGTCGCCGTCAACACTACACAGTTGCCATCACAATGGCCGGCGTACTGAGAAGGTCATGCGCCGTTGTGACGACATACACCTTTTCTATCAGCTATATAGGATTACAGTACAGCGCGTCTCCTGGGAGTCTCGACACATCACTACCAGGAGACATCCTGCACGGCCGGGGAAAACTAAATACACGGCTAATTTGAAGTCCTGTCGTGATAAAACGATCGTAGGGTGCCGTGACGTCATCTCATTCCGTCCTGAGCGTCGGCGGTGTTTGCATGTGAAGCGAGAGGCATCGGAGAGGAGACACCATAGCTCCCTAGCATATGATATGCCGCATTCTTATCTGCCAATTGTAAGTGCAATACTTTATTAAATCCCCCCTTTTTTATACTTATTACGCTATGAGAGTCCATCTTTTTATGTCATTTTCGAGTTAACCCTGGATCAACTACTGAGTTCCATCTGGCTATCATACTGATTGGTTTGTGGGAGACCTCACTTCCCAGCGCGCTATGAGACTGATGCAAAGCAGTCTCTCCCTTTGGTAAGCAGGCAGTCCTAACTCACGGGTGTAGTGTGAAGATCTGGCTTTTGGTGCAGAAGACTGACGTTCTATTCATCACTTTTTATTGCCGTTTTATATCACACAACTTAATGCTGGACTTTTTATTATTGAACCTCTTCTCACTAAGCAGTTTTTTTGGTGAGTTTTCTTTTTATTACACTGATGCTCCTTTTTTTTCTTTTTCTTTTTTTGGGATCAGTTATTGATTTTTTACCACACATATTATTTATTAGCGCTGCACTTTCCTTTGTTTTTGTATCTTGTATTGAGTTGTTGTACACAACTTTTTAGTGCTAGCAGCTTTTAGTTCATATTATTCATTGTCATTGATCCACTTATTTTTTTCTTGCTAGCGCAGCGTCAGCCTTTTGGCTTTTTTGTAAAACTAAATACACACCCACTACCGTGGGGAAAGGATCCCGGAAACAACACTAAATGCTGCCTTTTCAAGGTAAACAATCAGATTAAAAAAAAAAAAAAAACGATGGATTGTGCATACACGATGGCTAGTGGTATGAGTCAGACAAACTTGACATTTAGGGTGAACCTCCGCTTTAATGTACATTACAAGGGACTACATGTGAGTGAGTGAGTGAGTAACTTGTATAGCGCAACAAATGCGAACTTAATCGCCTCAAGGCCCTTTGCATCCAGTGTTGTCCTGATCCTTAGAAAAGGTGCGTCTTCAGCTTTTTGCTAAAGGCCCGATTGTTTTCTTCCATGCGAATGTTCGAGGGTATGGCTTTCCAAAGCCTGGGTCCTTGGACTGCAAATCTGCGTTCTCCCTTAGATTTGTAGCGAGATTTAGAGATTTGGAGAAGGTACTGTATTGCTTCCCTAGCAGTGAGGGGCATGTACAGATCATATTTATATCCATGCCAGAATCCATAAGCACTGCATTAACATTAGGTTCACATGCTGCATGGAGATATTACTGAGTGACAAACAAGGGTGACTACTTTGCCAGTCCATCCGCCAATGATCCCACCCACTACCTGCTTGGGGAGCATAAACACGTCGCCAATGTGATTACAATGCTCTGCAGCAGAGGTTCTCAACCCTGTCCTCAAATACCCCCAACAGGCCATGTTTTGGGAATTTCTCATAGATAAAATAGCTGTCCAAAATACCAAGCTATTGACTCTGATTTGAAGCACCCGTGCAAGATAAAGGAAAACCTGCAAACATGGCTTGTTGGGGATACTTGAGGACAGGGTTGAGAACCACTAGTCTATAGAACCATTGTAACCACTGTATCTAGGAGAGGAAACAGCTGTGCGGTGAAGGCTGTCACACAACTAGAAGTTAGATGAATATCAAAGACTGGCTAGGATGTCTAAAGTAAATACATAGGCTTGAAAGTGTGGAAGGACTATTAAGATGAAGGGCAGTGAATATGAGGGCTTAAGGGAATATAAGCATTTTTACTGAAGTTGGAGTACTGCTTTAACAGCAAATCTCGAAGGTACGGGCTGTTTTCTGGAGAGAAAGTACACATGAATATTTGTCTTATGGATAATTTGCTGTACAGAGATCTACTGTTTACTTTCCTTTTTTTTTTGCCACCAAAGATATACAGACTTTACCTTTGTCCTGTGTAGTGACTCTTTCTGTTTAATTGAAAGTGTATATAAATCCTAACGATGAACATCTTTATGTGCACCCTTTTGATTTGATAGATATACTTGTGAAAGCATACCTCCCAACATTTTAAGATGGGAGTGAGGGACACCTACTAGCAAATGTATGTAGGCATAGGACACGCCCCATGATTCACACCCTTTAAAGAGAATTAACATTAAAAGTTAATTAAATCCACAAGGTTTTTTGTTACCACTACTATCCCTTTTACATTGCCTTATATGAAAGGTTTAGCAATGGGAAACACTTTTTGAAAGATAAAAAGTGCATTTTATATACAATTATATAGATCAGACCAAAATGAGGTACAAATGAGGAGGAAAGAAGGTCTTTGTTCAAAATGAGGGACAGTCCCTCGAAATCAGGGACAGTTGGAAGCTATGGTGAAAGCATTTTGTTATGGATGTTCGAAAAGTGCAAAAAAGAAAATATCTTTTCACCAGAAATCTTATGAGCTGATAACTTTCTGTAGTAAAATGAAAGCACTGCCTATGCCGTACTGAATTCATAAAGAGTCTTATCAGGCTTGCCCAGATTACCCTCTGTGGGCTAGAGAATACAACCTACATATTTAATGGTGATTTGCAAAGGAGTAGGTATCCAAAAGAGTGGCAAGCAGCCTAGGATGGCAGTGCTGTTCTTCCATGGATACAGTTAGTGGCCCAGATTCACAGAGCACTTACGCCAACGTATAACAAGTTACGCCAACGTAAGTGCATATGGTCGTATCTGTGTGCCAGACCTACAAACAGAGACACGCCTAAAACCGGGCTACACCCCGCCAACATAACTTGCTTACGCCGGCATAGGGTGGGTGTACATTTAGGCTGGGTGCATGGTGCCGCTCCCATTGATTAGACATTCAAACATGCAAATGAGGTAAATACGGCGATTCACGTGGTGCGCGTAAGTTGTACATCCGGCGTAAAGTTATTCCCCATAAAGGAGGTGTAACTCAGCAACAGACATGCTCAGGTCTGCTCCAGGGAACAGAAGCCGGCGTATTTTACGTTGGATGTGTGTCTAGCTGGGCGTAGGTTATGTTAACGGCCTATACAGTGATCCGGCGTATCTTAGGCTGTTGTTCCGATGTGGTTGTGAGCATGCGCGGTGCATGCGCAGTTCATTATGCGTACTTGTCTGGCGCTCAGCCTATCATTTGCATGGGGTCACGTCTCATTTGCATGGATCACGCCCAGTTCCATTTACGCTGGCCTGCGCCTTCGAAAATACGCTACGCTGGCGCATCTTGGTGAGCAATGGCTTGCTGAATGCAGTGCTTGCCTCTCCGCGCTGCGCCGGCGTAGCGTACTGTGTGTGCGCTACGCCGGCGTAAATGTGCGACCACTCTCTGTGAATCTGGGCCAGTAAGTTGTCACCCTCGGACAGGAAGTGTTTTGGGGATTTACATACACTTTTAAGCAATTCTGAAGACAGATTGGTTGTCAGCGCAGCCATTGCCTGAACAACCCTGAAGTCACAAATTTACCATCTATGCAAATGTTCTCTGCTCATTTCCATGGGCGCTTCTTATTGCTTCTTGTTGGGTTTGATATGCTGTGTTAAGGGGCCTTTCACAGGGGCGGTTCAAACAGGCCACCTATCCGTTTTTCAGGAGGACCTGATGGGAAGCTCAATCAGCTTATCTCTGAGTCTGTCCAGGTCCAAAAAAAATTCTTTCTGACTTAATTGGGATAGATTAGAAATCTGATCGCAATCGACTGGCCATGAATCTAACATGGGTCTGGAAAGCTCTTTTTTTTAATGGATCTAATTCAGCAGGGGATCTGTGCATTGATCCCTAGGTTAATCCCTGGATTAATTTACTGGATGTGCCCATGTAGGAGGTCAAACATTTTTTAAATACTAGGCTGGATTTACACTGTTGTGTTGTGGTAACACACAATGCTATGAATTAAAGTCACAGCTAAACCGGGGAACAAAGACTGCAGCCGTGTGATTAAATGTGTACGCCTCTCATCTTCAAATGGATCAGTGTTTGTGAGAATAGTCAATCAATGAAATGCTACACAATTATATTTATTTCTTGTTTTTTGTGAACCATGATAATATTACTTTTTTATTTAAAGCTATTAAGAACCAGTGTTGACTCTTAGGTGTTATCTACAGTGAGTTATGAATGCAGTGCTAAGATGAAATCATTTCTTTAGTAAAAATGAAAAAAATGGAAAATCCTAGCAAGATTATAGCTGTAAAGGCAGTAAATTGTGTTTGGGAATTTTAAGTGAAGTTTTCTGACCTGGAGATAGAAGTTCAATAAAAAAAAAAGAAAATTGTTCTCCTTTAGTAAAATAAATGTCTAGTGACAACAATAAATTTCTGCAAAGTGGAGGAGTAGAGAATACACAATAGGTTTAAAATACTGTATTTATCTGCGTATAACAGGCACAGGCGTATAACACGCACCCTAACTTTAAGAGGGAAGTTTCAGGAAAAAAACTTTCCACAGCCCCCTGCGTATAACACGCAGGTACTCTCTATTTTCAGGGTAAAAAAGTGAGTGTTATACGCCACTAAATACAGTAATTTTAGCTTTTTCTGCCCTGATCTTGAGTTCCATCACTATAAAGTTACTCATTGATCTTCTGCTCTTGTTACTCTAAATGTAAAACTCATGTTTGGTTGTCAGAGCATTGCCTTGATGTCAAGCAAATATTACCTAATTCAGAAAGGTGGGAGCACTGAGGTAAGGATGTTGCCCAGGGGAACAAACTCAATTAATTTGGTATGTAAAACAGATTGATAGCTTTTGGCACTAGTATCTTGGCACTGTTGAATTTTTTGCTCAGTACCTATTGTCTTTCAGAGGTGGTTCTGAGTGCAGGATGAGCTCCCTATGATGCAAAAGGGGTACTTATTGTTAGGCCAGCCATAGACGGAGCAAATATTTTTTCCTACAACCACGAGTTGACAGGTGACTCCCTCCCACTGAGCCATTGTATTCTCCCGGCAGGTGGTAAGTCATTCCCGCCAGGAGAACACAGCAAATAATGATACAACAGCCACTAAAGATGATTGCATGTAAAATCTGTCAGGCTGCTTGTACCCAAGTTGATTGATCAGCCTGCCCATACATGGTTTTGAATCGTCTATGGCCAGCTTTAGGATATGTTTGGAGTTGACGTAGGATGTTGTAAAACTCATGGGTAGGGGACAACTGTTACATTTTAGGGTTAGGCCGCGTACACACGATCGGTCAAACCGATGAGAACGGTCTGATGGACCGTTTTCATCGGTCCAAACCGATCGTGTGTTGGTGCCATCGGTTATTTATCCATCGGTTAAAAAAAAGCCAACTTGTTTTAAATTTAACCAATGGATTCCTAGTCGATGCATGCTTGGAAGCATTGAACTTCATTTTTTTAAGCACGTTGTTGTGTTTTACGTCACCGCGTTCTAAGCCTTCCCCAATTTACCTAGAACAAAGGAAAGAGTTATTCCTGGAGTTGTAACTAAACCATCAGCCTAGTGTTCCATTTATCTGGAGTTTGTCTTTAAAACCTACAGTAATAAAGTATCCAATAACTGTGTGTTTCATAGATCCTGTGTTTCTTTCTAAAGGAAGCATACATTCCTGCCTACATGACGTAGCCTTTGAGCTCTAGCCATAACAATGAACACATGATTGTTTCCTTAGTTGTTTTGCAGAGGCACATGTCATAAACACAAGACTCGGAATCCAGGTGTCTGTCAAAGGAGATCCTAAACAAAACTGTATCTGCTTCCTCTGCTCAGTGGCTGTGTCTCTCTCTGAAATGATTCAGACCTCAGCTGGCCTGATTCATTCATGCATCAATTAAGAAGAAAACCATCGGTGGAAGTGGGAAACTGTGAGATCCTTTTGGCAATTGTTTCACCAAAATAAACTGTTTGAAAGAACGCAGGTCAAAAGCATGGCTGTCTTCAATGTCAAGCAGTTGAGTGGAATAACTATGTTAAATAGGTAGGAGAAATCAGAATTAATATGTAGAGCGGCCACATTGCAGAGTTGCAATATGACTTTTAGATTGACCACTACAGAAACACATTTTTTTTATTCTTTATTTAAAAAAAAAAAAGTCAGATGAAGACAATAGTCTTGCAAAAGAGTTGTGCTTGCAAAGACACAAAAAAATGCATATTTATAGAAAAAACATCCTAAGATGGCTGCACACTGTTAGTTTTGGAACAAAAATTTGCACAACATTTGTATGAAAATGTATTTAAAAATTCTCATTATATTCAACGGCTTGAATGATGTTGTTCACATGTAGTTCGAATTATTTTTATTTTTTATTTTTTTTGCTTCTAGCATTTGATTATAGAATAAATTGACTTAAAGCTAAGGTTCACCCTAAAAACAGTTTTCTAACATTACATTCAGCATACTTCCGACATGTACAGTATGCTGTTTTTTTTTTATTTTTATTCGCTGTACATACCGTATTATTGTTCTTTTCCACCCGGGTTCAGGGTACACACTCCCGCGGGAGTAGGGCTTCCTATGAAGAGGTGTCATGTGGGACTTGGCCCAGATGATTGATGCGCTTGATAAAATCTTCCCCCCGGCAAATAAGGTGTGTCAGAAGTTCCGAAAATAGCCGAACTGGGAGTCGACTCTATACGGAGCCTGCGCAGTCAGCTCTACACGGCTCCTAGTCTGTGCGCAGGCGCCGTATAAAGCCAACTCCCAGTTCAGCAATTTTCGGAACTTGTGACGCGCCTTATTCGCCGGGGGGAAGTTTTTATCAAGCACGTCAATCATCTGGGCTAAGTCCCAGATGACATTGCGCCACTGCATAGGAACGCCTACTCCCGCAGGAGTGTGTACTCGAAAGCCGGGTGGAAAAGAACAATAATACGGTATGTACAGCGAAAAAAAACAGCATACTGTACATGTCGGAAGTATGCTGAATGTAATGTTAGAAAACTGTTTTTAGGATGAACCTCTCCACTTTTAAACAAATGAAAATTACATACGCTCCTAGAAATTTGAGAACATTTTTTGATCCTGCTTCTTAAAATTTTCTCATCACTATAGTCAAAAGTAAATGTCAATTTGTCATTCCAAAATAAAACAAGCGTTAAAACAAATACATTTCAAATACAATTCTACTATTGTATACCTAGCTTCAGTCCTAACTAAGTAATATGATTGCAACTAGGTCATGAGGTCATCATATGTCTGCCACTAAGGCCTCTTCCACACAGGCGGACTCCCTCGCTACGGAATCTGCCTGCTCCCGCCGGATCAGTGGGAAATCTCTCCGCTGAGCTGGCGGATGACAAGTCCCTCTTTTCTCACTGAGCAAGGAGGGACTTGTGCAATGCCGCTGTCTCTTATGGGGATATCTGATGAAAACGGACAGCAGTTTTTATCAGACCTCACCCGATCCACCATGGACGGATGGGGACGTATTGCCATCCGTCCGATTTAATTGGATCGGGTTGGATGTCAGCGGACATGACTTTGCTGACATCCGACGCTTCATAGTACTGCATGGAGCAGCCGTTCAGATCCGCCGCCAAAACTGACAGGCTTACCTGAACGGTCCGATCGTGTGAAAGGGGCCTTAGGATTCTTCATTTGAAGTTTGGGGACAAAACAATAACTTTAGGTAGGGTCCCTACCTGCAAGGAGCCTGGGGAGGGGGATAGAAGAGGAAGGAATGGGGGATTTGGGGGGTGGAGGGTTAGATGGAGGAAAGAGGTCAAGGGGCCAGTGGCAAACCTTTTGCCTGTCCTACCTCCCAGATTTAGAATAATGTCCAAAATATCTAGGAAATGGTCGCAGTCTACAGTAATACTTGCTTATTTGAGCAGAACAAAGTGTTTTTTTTCCCCTCCCCCATTTTTGTGTCTAACATCTAATTCAGATATGACTAATTTTCATATAAGCAAATGAATTTCCTTGCAAAAAGTCTGACATGACAATGTCGAGGCACACTCAGCTTAGGCTGTCATATCATTGTCCAGTAACCAGCTGGACTGTTTATCTATCCACTGGTGACAGGGTGTGTTGCTTTGTTGAAGACTGTTGGACACGTCAAAAGAAAGAAAAAAGCCAAAAAAATTTATAAGTGGACCTTTACTATATCTAGAAAAACAATGGATCCATGATTTAAAATCTGTATGATCAATATAATGACTGAAGTGACAGCTCTAGAAAATTGCTGACAGGGCTCCAGGTGAGGATGATGGAAGAAAAGCTGAAGGATTTGGTGCATGTTGACAGCTTACACTGTAAACTGTCTGCTGGAGTTTTTGCATTAGTAGTTTGGCTGAACACACAGGTTCATTTAAGTTCATTTTAAAGAACAAAATGAGTTCCACAATTCTCATTTAAATGTTTTATTAAAGAATTGTGTATGATACATTCTACAATCATGCTAAGGCAATACCATTGTGTAGTATGATAATGTCATCCTAATGTAGAGTGGGCAGTGGTCCAGCTCCTGCCCAGCACCAATTTCAACATTCCTAGGTGTTTCTTACATGTCCTAAATTAACATAACGGGTCACATGTCAGAACAAAGCTGCCCATAAATCTCCCCTGTAGGCTATTGTGTTCTGACAGCCAGTACCAGCGACTGTCAAACTACCCAAACAATGAGTGCATCTGCAATTTTCCAACAGGTTCCTTCAACAAAAGTCGATTGAACAACTTTTTTTTCAAAATGGGTAACTGTAACTCACGGCTCAAATTCGGTAGTCTGACAAAGGAGTGTCGGAGAGAAAGGTAGTCTACAACACTGGTTCTCAGCCTCAGTCCTAAAGAACCCCTAACAGGCCACGTTTGCAGGTTTTCCTTTATCTTGCACAGGTGCTTTAAATCATGGCTTGGTATTTTGGACAGCTATTTTATAAGAGAAATTCCCAAAACATGGCCTTTTGGGGGTACTTGAGGACTGAAGTTGATAACCACTGGTCTAGGAGAATGGGAGTCTTTGTTTTGTGCACCATGGGCCAGATTCAGGTAGAGTTAGGTTGGAGTATCAGTGATTCGCCAGCATAACTCACTTTGAGCTGGCGTTTCTGTTTTCTGTAAGCAGAAAACAAGAAACGCCGGGTTGGAGTTCCTATACGAGCGGTGTAATTGTATTTCGCCGTCGTATCGGAACTGCAGTTTTAAAAATGGCGCTCGGGGCGTTCCCGCTGATTAATGCCGAGAATATGTTAATCAGCGAGAATCGGCAATTCACGATCGTACTCGGGCCCGACGCAGTGACTTTCCGACGTTTCCGTAAGCGATACACGGCGTAAAGAAAAACATGCCCCCTAGGTGGAGTATCCTATGTTAAGTATGGCCGTTGTCATCGCGTCGAATTTAAAAATGTTCGCGTCGTTTTTTCATAAAACGTCCGTGAATGGGGATTGACTTCATTGACGTTCACTGACAGAATTTGGAGCATGCACACTGACAGTCGACGCATGCGCAGTACGTTCGCCGCGCGATCGCACCTAGTTTAAATAATACATGCCCCCTACCCGCCCAATTTGAATTCAGCCAGCTCATTTTCGCTACGCCGCCGCAACTTTAGGAGCAAGTACTATGTGAATAACAGTACTTGCTCCTAAAGTTTCGGCGGAGTAACGTAAATGAGAAACGTTACTCCAAAATAAAGATTCGCTCTCCTACCTGAATCTGGCCCCATATGTGTTTTCTGGGGTTAAAACTGCATTGATTGTATGGACTGAGTGTCCCCTGAGCTATACAGCATTGTAGATATAATAATGTGGCCCTCTGTGGAAATGTCTGGACCACAGGCATATACAACATAAACTAACACACAATATAAAATATTAATATTTGCTTTGTATAATGTGTATGTTGTAGTAAGCAGTACAACACAAATCGTTACTGACCTGAGCTTTCTGTTGAGATGTGTGTTTACTGTTATATTAATTAAAGGCCAATTCCATAGAGATTTGATCATTACATTTTGCATGGTTTCTAGCAAATTCAATCCAATGCTGGCTTCTTATGTCTCTTGAGTATCCCATTGGCAAGGGATGTTCTTGAAAATCCCCAGCCAAACTGCCATAACCACTTCTTTCAAAATCCCCAGCCAAACTGCCAGAGCCATTGCCAAGTTATTCGATGGTGTTATGTTCTCCTGGTGAACTTCCCATGAGATAGAACAAAGAAACAACTGGGAATTATAACTCCATTAAAGTTTCACCTTCATTATGTCCTTATGGGAGAACAAAAAGTCACAAAGGGGTTGATTTACTAAAGGCCAATAGACTGTTCTTTTTGCTATGTAGTTTTCCCCTGAGCTTAGGGAATGTGGGGAAATTTCATTTTGCAAAGAATAACCAATCATGTACAAAAAAAAAGAAAAAAAGAAAGAAAAACATTTTTTTGCTTGCACATGATTAGATTATAGAAGTCAGCAGAACTTTATTTCATTCACTATTTACATTTAGTTAATCAACCCCATAGTCCTAAAAAATCTTGGCAAATCTTGCCTTTGGATATAAAAAAAGGCAGTGGGTGACTGGAGGGGATGACATTTTAATTTGTTTTTACTAAAGAGTGCTTATTGCGCCTAATGGCTAGATCTGTTTATGATTTTTTTCAATTTGTCACGCATCAGTTTTAAAGGGGGTTTCCAATTTTTAGTAAGGACCTGGAAAACCGGGTGAACTGGTCATAGTCTCCAACTCAGGACTAGCTCTTATTTGTTTCACAGCCTTTTAAAAGCAGCTCCAGGCTGTTGTAGTTCTTAGAACTGTTTGGAAGTTTAAGTGCAGTCCAAATCCAGCACAGAAACCCACTTAAAGTGTTTAGCTGGCTGATTAGGCAGCTTTCCATGTATAGCGACTCCTGCCAGTCCACACTATGGAGGAAATTGGAGGAGCTTTCCACTTTATGATTCAAAGGAAAAAACGCCTTCAAAATGATGTGTTTGGTGATTCTTTTTCCAAACCTAAATATTTTTTGATTGGTATCTACAGCTACTATTGCCACCACTAATGACAATAAATATACTCACAATTCATTATTTATAGCAAGCCACTGTCTAATTGTATATTGGCATCATTCATTAATGACAACGTGCTGAAAGATTTCCTATTGTTCTGACTGCTCTAAACATATAGAACAAGCGCATTACAGCCCCATAGGGGAACTAAAGAGATGAGGGGGGATAGGGGGAAAAGGAGAGAAGAAAATTGACCTCTAGAGAAGCAGAACAGAAATGGAGGAGAAAACATGACATAGAGTGGAGGAGGAGAGAGAGAGAAAGAGAGGCACTAAGGAGGAGCCTCCGTCTTCCTCAGGTTGGGGAATGTAGGGAAGTCTTAAGCCTCATACACACGATCAGACTTCCAACTGAATTTTCCGTGGATTTTGCTCCTAAGGGCATTGTCCGTGAACTTGATATGCATACACACGGTAGGTCTTTTTCAGCCAACAAACACAACGTAGTGACGTAATAGACGTACTACATGTTTTTTCTGCTCTTTACCGACACTTTGGGCAACTTTTGCTATTGTTGTCTGATCTTTATTCTTTTGCATTGGTTCTGAGCATGCGTGTTTGTAATTTGAACTTTTGTCTGATGGACTTGCGTACACACGATCGGATTTGCTCCATCGGACATTTGTTGCCGGAAAGTTTGTCTGTTCACACAGCGAACATTTGTCCGTTGAAAAAGCAAAAAAGTTTGCCCGATGACGAGTACACACGGTCATATTGTCTGCAAAAACAGGTCCGTGGGAGGTTTGTTGTCAAAAAGTCAGATCGTGTGTATGGCCCTTTAGCCTGAAAGATATCCATAATCATGCGAAATGGTCAAAAGGCGGGAGTAGTCCACAGAATTCTGGAAGTGTGACTATGCATACATTTTAATACACTTAATACCCAGACTTCACTCTCAAGTATAACCATTTAATTGTTTTAAAATAAAACTTAAGGCAAAAAAATGTAAATAAGAATAACTCAAAAGCTCAAGATCTGGACCTTATAATACACTTCCTTTTATTATGGTACTCATCTGATGGAGTGAAAAATGGTTACAATTGTTCTGCTGCCCTAATCATTTTTCCTCTTTAGCCTGCTGATGGATGAAGGGGCTCCATCATCCTGTGTTTACAGTAGACTTACAGCAAAACCATAGAAACCTGTCTGTCTCAAGTACTAACACTCCAGCTTCCATTCTGCGAGCTGCTGTGCATGGAATTATATAAAGTCCATATAATGGCAAATTCAGGTACCGTATAAGGCGTATAAGGTGACTGGGTGTATAAGACAACCCCCTAATGTTCACCTCAATTTGCTGATTTTCATTCCTTTATGCCTGGCAGACTGAGTCAGACTACAGGCGTTTTTAAAAGCCGCGCCTCCTACTCGTGCTGTTCCGTGATAGGCGGAACATTTAGTTTCTCAGAAGAGCCCGTGTTTAGTGTTCCGCATATCACGGACGTCCTCTCGTCCGAGACCGAGGATGAGACAATGTCTGTGATAGGCGGAATACTAAACACAGGCTCTTCTGGGAAACTGAGTGTTCCTTCTATCACAGAACACCACGAGGAGGAGGCACGGCTTTTAAAAAATCGACACCCGCAGTCTGCATCCGGTGTATAAGATGACCCCCGATCTTTGAGCCATATTTTTAAATGTAAAAGGTAGTCTTATACGCCGGCAAATACGGTACTTGTTTTAGAAACCATTAATTAATGTTTTTAACGTATTCTGCACCTGACTGGTTTAAAGGGTAATGTTACTATTTGCTTGAAGCTTGACTTTATTTTTTTTATTAGAAGATTTTAAGAGCATTTTTTTAAATCTTGATTTATGTTTTTGTTTACATTTAAGCTCATTGAATTCAAGATGTACCAGTATTCATTTCCCTCTGTAACTTCAACCAGTAGGCCTAGTAAAATGCAAATCTGTTTCCTACAGGAACGTGTTCTGTGGTCAGTGCAATTCCCCAGAAATCTCCCACTAAGTGCAGATAATGAAAAGCACACAGATTATATTTTGTCTAATGTGCTAGTCCTAGACATAGCTCAATTTGTCACTGATACCTATTTGATATCCTGCACATACCACTTTGGTTATATTAAGCAACTTGCAAGCCACCTACAAGTTTGCAATTTGGGTTTATCATTACAAAGCAGAAACATAAGCTAAATAACTTTGTTTTGTATCTTGTTGGCAGCAAATTGTGGAAATTTTGTTTTCAAAGTGAATCAACATTGCTTTTAACTTCCCATATTTGAACATGAAGAAGTCAGTACAAAACAAGGGTGGAAAACTATATTTTGTATACGCAATTGTTGGCTTCAGTTTTATTAGTCTTTCCTAAATAAACCCACACATATTCTTTTATTTTCTTGCTAGAAAAAAAAAGTCTGCTAAACATTTATATAAATATTCCCCATAACCCCAGTTGAGAAACCATGTGTTGGGGAGATTCACCCTATCCATTGATCCAGAAACTGAGAGAAAATGCAAACTATTAAGTCCTCCGAACAGGAATAGAGAGGGAGGTTTATCTCATTTTGGAGAGATTTCCTTCAACTTCTTGTTGTGTCCACTGAACAGAGAGTGAATGTACAGTAAACCTCTGAATGATGCATAAATGGCAAAAAGTCCTAACTAGGATTTTAACCATCATCTACTCTATCCTATCTATGAAAAACAATGTTTGCTTTAGATATACTTTACCTAAACTAGGATTTGCTTCTTTATGTTTGTAGTAACTGGAAAGAACCACTTGTAGACACGTGTATACGTTTATTACGACATGTTAGATGTGTCGGGAACCCCTACTAAATGATTACATTACATGGTACATTAATGTGATCATTAAGTTGTAAATATAAAGATAAATTAAATATAAAATTAGACTTTGCTAGCATATTGCCACTAAGTGGCAGTAATTATCATGAAATTAGATGAATAATCATAATGATCAGAAAAGTAACACAGACAATAAAAAAAATATGTTTTTTAGTGAAGAGATGCCCCCTTACATTGGTGGTCAGTGGAAAAATGCCTTCAATGTTTAGCGGTCAGTGGGAGAAGGACAGTATTGTTGATCAGTGTGAAGACTTAGGCTTCAGTACACACGACCGAGGAACTCGACGTAACTGAAACATCGTTTTCCTCGACGAGTTCCTTGTCGAGAATCTTGACAAGCTTTCTTTGCGTACACACTGTCAAGACCAAATCTCGTCGTTCTCAAACGCGTACGACGGCAGGGGACGTTCGATTCCACTGGCACAACCCTTGGGGCTGCTTTTGCTAATCTCATGTTACTGCGTGTTACGTAAAAGTTTGGTAAGAGACGATTTGCACTTTTCAGTCTGTTACAATGTGACAAATGTGCTATCTCCATTACGAACGCTACTTTTACCAAAGGTGCGCTCCCGTCTCATACTTTATTCTGAGCATGCGCGGGTTTCTAAGCATACATACAAACGTGTTTCTCGTCGAAAACCAGCCCAACGGGGAACACGATGAGGAAATTGAGACTCCCGACGAGGAAAAAGAGATCTTGTTCTCTTTTTTTCTCTTTGAGTTCCACGACAGTTTTCTCGGCAAAAAAGCTCTGCCACCGAGTTTCTTGATGGATTCTGTTGAGGAAAACCATTGTGTGTATGAGGCCTCACTTTTACCAACAGCTAAAATATTATTGATGACAATGGTTATTGAGAGAAAATGTTCATTGCTCAAGGAATCCCTGGCAACCTCTTGAGGAACCTTAAGGTTCAATGTAACCCTGGTTGTGGAGAACATTTTGCACTTGAATTGCCAAAGCTCATCAAATATTTTTATATTGTGACAAATAGGAGTAGCAATTATATCTGAATCTTACACAAATCCACAGTTTTTAGACATTTTCCTGTATCTCAGCATAAGCCAGGTGTTTTTTTCTTGACCCCGTCATGTACTTGGAAATATCTTCTAGGGACAGTTTCCAAGTCCATTGCCTAAAGTTGGCTGCTTGCTTTACATGATAACATAAGTTCAGAATCAGTGATTCAGCTGTTTTTAATATTATGCACCGGGTCTCCAATCTGTCTTTGGCACCTCTGCTTGCTAAACATTATAAACTCAACTACTATCTGCTGAGCAATAGCACAAATGCTTGTCAGATGTCCTAGAAGAGTCTGTGCTGCTTCTTACCGTCATGATGTATGAGGAGTCAGACCAGCGACATATTAACAAGAGAGCAGAAGTCAAAGAATTTCTGTAGCTTTAAAGATACAGAACAAATCTTCAGTTCCTGATATCCATTGACATAATAGTGCTTAACCTGTAGCCCTTGACCTCCTTGTGCTTGCGTGATTTGTGATTTTGTTCTGACAGTGCCTTTGTGGAGATATCTCAAAGAAGCTGTGTTGGCAGTATACAACAACTGCATTCAGGTTATGAGTTGGCTTTGTATCTGAGAACACAATTCTAAACGAAGGTATTTTCATTAAAGCTGTATGAGGCTAATGATTACTGTGGAACATCACACAGATAAAACTCTTCAAAACAAGTCAAATAAATGCAGACAGAATTGGACACTGAAACACACTGATGTGCCAGGAGGACCTGCAATTCATTATCTTTAACTGAGTGTTTCATGCTCTTTCATGCATCAAATAGCCAAAAATACAAGACAGATGCTCTGTTTTCATTGAACTAGGACATTGTAGAAATACGTGTTTGAGAATGCTTTTAAATATCAAATACCTATGTATGGGGTGATAGCTACTTTTTCCTACTTATCCCTTCTTCTGCTTCTTTTTTGATAAGTGCATGTATGGACTACTGTCAATTTTTGAAGCTCACTACTTAGGTACAGAACAAATCAAGGGCTGCATTGGCATAAGTCTGTAGCTCTTGAACAACTGCTTCCATTATTCACATTATTATGTGAGCAGTTGGCATCTACCTGAACTCAAATTCCCCTAAGACTTGGCTGTCCCAATCTGTTGTTGCAGACCACCAATGAAAAAGCTAGCTCAAGCTGAATGTGTATTGAAAGTTTTAGAATTTAAACTGCTCACTGCAAAATATGAAGCATTTCCTTTTAAAATACAGTTATAATTGGAGGGACTGGACAGAAGAAAAGAGTGCTAAAACACAGTGGGCCAGATTCACAAAGAGTTATGTTGGCGTATCAGTAGAAACGCCGACGTAACTCCGAATCTAAGCCCGTCGTATGTTTAAGTGTATGCTCAAACTGAGATACACTTAAACATGCCTAAGATACGACGGCCTGCGCCATCGTATCTTAGGGTGCAATATTTACGCTGGCCGCTAGGTGGCACTTCCATTGAGTTTGGCGTAGAATATGCAAATGAGTCGTTACGCCGATTCATGAACGTACGCTTGCCCATCGCAGTAAAGCTACGCCGTTTCCGTAAGAGATACACGGCGTAAAGATAAACATGCCCCCTAGGTGGAGTACTCAATGTTAAGTATGGCCGTCATTCCCGCGTCTCAATTTGAAAATGTTACGTTGTTTGCGTAACACGTCCGTGAATGGGGCTGGACGGCATTTATGTATACGTCGAAACCAATGACGTCCTTGCGACGTCATTTGGAGCAATGCAGCCTGGGATATTTTCCAGACAGCGCATGCGCAGTACGTTCGGCATGGGAACGCGCTTAATTTAAATGCTCCATGCCCCCTACCCGGCTAATTTGAATTAGGCGGGCTGGCGCCAGGTGATTTACGTTACGCCGCCGCAACTTTACAGGCAAGTGCTTTGTGAATAAAGCACTTGCCTGATAAACTTGCGGCAGCATAACGTAAATCAAATACGTTACTCCCGCCAAAAAATACGACCCACTGTTTTTAAGAATGGACCAATAATGCCCATAGACTTAATAGGGTGGCTGGCTGTAAGGGGATAATCCAAATGTCTTCAAAGAAAAAAATCTTGCATATAAGATTGCCCTTTTCACACCTCTTGTGAAGCAGTTGACATCTCTGCTCAAAATGTCCCCCTTTATTTATGGTGTAGGTAAACCGCTGAGTTTACCCTCCTATGTTGGGCCTTAAAGGGTTTGTAAAGGTTTGTTTTTTATTTTTTAAATAGGTTCTTTTAAGTTAGTGCTTTGTTGGTTCACTAACCCTTTTCTTCGATTTCCCTTCTAATTTTTTTTTTCTTTGTCTGAATTTATCACTTCCTGTTCCTCCTCAGTAAGCTGTTCTGGCTGACTAACCCCCATGGATGACGAGGGCAAGCTTACTGAGGAGAAACAGGAAGTGATAAATTCAGACAAAGAAAAAATACATTTAGAAGGGAAATTGAAGGAAAAGGTAAGTGAACCAACAATGCGTTAGCTTTAAGCAGGGGTGTCAAACTTAATTTAATTGTGGGCTGCATCAGCATTATGATTGCCCAGGGCATCCCCTCCTCTTACATTAGATGTCAAGAGCCACCACACCATCAGAAGTTGAGTCCCCCACTCTCCCTTACATCACAGTTCACCCCCCTTTCCTTATGCTGCTGCTGGGAAGAAGCTGGATGCATTGCTTGAAAGCAGAAAGTAGGGGTCTGGAGGAGGACTGCAGCTCTTCTGCAGCTGCAGGAGAGGTGCGAGGGCCACATGAAATGGTCTGGAGGGCCGGATTCAGACCGGGGGCCTCGTGTTTGACACCTGTGGCTTAAAGGAACAAATTTAGAAAATAAAAAACGAACCTGTACAACCCCTTTAATTTATTGAGAGGTTAAGTTGTGAAACATCTTCAGCAATAGAGAACAATTCCAGTTAAATGCGACTAACTACTGCTAGGTATACCTTGACATGAATGAATTAAAACCTTTCATGGCTTGCCTTCTGGTATCTTTACAATCCTTGTTTTTTAGAATCCTCCAGACACCCTAAATTGGCTAGCATATAGGTACTCATGGAAGTTTGCTGTGAAAGTTTACCACCTTTTATTTGCCAAGAGGAAGAATTAACTACGGGCTTGTAAATGGATGTTTTACAGCTTCAAGGTTGCTGTTTATTTCCATCTGTTTCATGGATGGGCTGGTGTGACCAGATTGTACTCATTGGAAGCTGTGGGAAGTTCTGTGTGACATCACATCCAATACCTTTTTGAAATGTAACAGTTGAAGTCAAGTCAAAATATTATTATACAGGATTTGTATAGCACCAACAGTTTACCCAGCCCTTTACAATGTAGAGGGGGGACAGTACAATTAAAATACAGTTCTATACCAAAGCAATAAGAGAGCCCTGCTCAAGTAGTTTCCAATGTAAAGGAATGTATGTTCATGTGTAGCAATCCATACCCTTAAATTGGTAGTAAACCGTGTTAAAAAACAAAATGGTCACCCAGCAGGCTTGTGTCATAATATGCTATTATGCAACTGGTACTACAACGTTTTGGCAGATTTACCTAAAATACAGATCACTCCAGCAGCGCGCCATTACCACTGACAGTAAATCCATCAAATCTTCACCTGGCTTTCTTTCAGGTTCCCACGTATGACCGAGCCTCAATAATGTCAATGACGCGCATGTGTGCGGGATTCACAGCCGTGGCCCAGCTATCTCAATGGAAGACATGCCATCCATTGAGACGCAGTGCACACGCACCAGTGATGTCACAAGCTGCTACATGTAAATATCTTCTAAACAGTGCACGTAGGTGATATTTACTGTACTTACTGTACCTTATTATAGGCTTACCTGTAGATGCAAGACAACAAGGGGGGTTTACTACCACTTTAATCAGCATGACTTTGCTTTTACATTACTGTTCTGCAGGTAGCATTGTTGATATATCAGGCATGAAATCCTGGCTCAGATATTGTTTACGGGCTGTAGTCTTAGCACTGCAAAAAACTGATCTGGAAGTAGAATCTACTAGTGACATGAGCAGCTCTCCATCATTACCTCTCCTATTCTCAGAGGTTTATTGACAGTATAGTACCCCGATATGTCATGGAGAGTACATCATCTTCCACAGACACATAACTTCATCACATGTTACCTGCTTACATTTTTACAGCAATGCCTCCCCCTACTTTACATATTTTCAAATAACAGACCAGCAGGATCATGCAACGTAGTTTCTTTTAGTCAATCTTATGGTAATTTCCAAACGATTTTAGTAAATGTTGATTTTTAAAATACTCAACAGCTGATTCTGAACCTTTTTCTGGTGCACTGATATCCACTTTCACTTGTTTTGTTACTGTTACCATATGGGTCTTACAAAGTGGTTGAACAATATAAAATTGGATTTTCCTCTCCATATACAAGTATTGCTGGTCAGGTATTTGGAAATTATCCAACTACTGGATTATCTTTTAAACCCCTAGTTTTCATATTAACATGTACCTGTAAATGCCTTTATAAGCACTTACTATATAACTAAGCCTTTGTATGACCCCCCTCCTCCCTTCCCAATTATAAAATATATGCAGACACTATAACTAAACAGTAATCATAATTAGCAGAGCCAAGCCAATTATTGAGCAGTCCTTGTCATTGGAATTACAATACCAGATCAATCACTATGCTAAGCGAGTGTTTTTTTTACCTTATACATAAAACATTCTTCTTTATTCCTTCCTTTGGTCAAGCAGCATCAATAGCAAAGATTATTTAGACAGTAAATAGCTAATTTCCTTTATAAACATTTAGAAAAAAAAAAGATCTAAACACTGCTTAGTAGCTAATTATCCCCAGACCTTTGGCTGAAAATAAATCATATTGTTGGTTGTAACATGACTGCTCAATTTGCAATCCTTTAGGACAAAGATCTATGTCGGTGTTGAATTGTCAGAACATACCACTAGCATTATTGGGATATACAGTAGGTTATCACAGCATTCTGTCTCTCTACTCTTCATACACACCCTACCTCTCCATACCACAGCACCATCCAGTTCCACCTCGAGCCCCCACAGCTCAAGCCAAACCACACAACATACAAGCAGGATGGGCAGCCTGACTATCTGGTGCAACTTCCACTTAAAATTGCCACATGCAGGCTGCAGACTTCTTTCCCTTTGTGCCACTCATGCCACGTACACACAGTCGGAATTTCCGATGGAAAAAGTCCGATGGGAGCTTTCAAGCGAATATTCCGACCATGTATATGCCCCATCTGTTTTTTTCTATCGGAATTTCCGATGGCATTAGAGAGCAGGTTCTCTATTTTTCTGTCGGAAATTCCGACAGAGATTTGCCCGGTCAAAAGTCCGACCGCATGTATTAGTCATTAGTCTCTACAGGCATGGCCTGACCAGCTGTGCCTGCCCAATACAATGACTATGCTCCTGGCTGGACTGCCTGGCTACAGTGTAAATACCTATGTAACAAGCCAGTTGTGAGTGACCCCTCCCCCCTTTCCTATCTGTGGACCCTTTGCTGCCTGTGTTTAGATCCAAGGCTATGGCCAGGCTGCACATTTTGGACATAAGAAACAATTAATCTGTACCCTTCTGCCCTCTACTCCACTGGCCTTCCCTGCGAGGACCCAGCTCATGGAACTAGACTTCCCTGGACCAAATAAAGCTTCCAGTGTGACTGGTGCAGCAACCACTTGCTGAGTCATATTGTCATTTCTGTGATTCTGCTGGACTATCCCTGATGTACCATATTGTTGCCACTCTTAATCTGCTGGACTGCCCCCACATTATATCATTGGCACTGTGATTCTACTGGACTGTCCCTGCTGTACCCTATTGCTGCATTTGTGCCCCTGCTGTGCTATATTCTGGTCCTGTGATCCTTGCTGATTGTTCCTGACTGTACCCTAAATTGCTACCATTGCTAAGATATTTTCACATGCAATAACAGTACCAACATGATGTTCTGCATCTCCCTGGCCATCTCCCTCATTCCGCTGCTTTCCTTCTTTGCACCCTGTGGGCCCTTTACCTACAGTAGCAATACATTCTCTGTTTGTTGAACCCTTTTAATAAAGATCTCAAGGAGTGAGGGTTCTGAATCACTCTTAATCTCCATGTATGGTCGGTTCTGCCAACACCTCTGTTACATGGATTTTCACAAAATATTAGAAAATACAATGCACATTACAATAAATCTGTTTCTTAAATTTAAATTCCTAGAACATAGTAGCTCTCAGGCCCAGAGGCAGTAGTAATTGGCATTGAGCTTTGTGTGCTAAGAGCAAAAGAAAATTCTAAAACTAGCCATAGATCCTTAAATTTTTTTAGCCTTCAACCAGGGATCCCTTCCGCAGAGGGTTGTACAAAAGTAAATCAAAGGATCAACTTCAATAAAAACCAGCTTGGCCATAGACGGATTGACTTTAGCTGGTATTTAAACTTCGATCTGTCTATGGCTGGCCTAAAGCTTCCCTAAGTGTCCCTAACATTAAACAGACTCTGTTGTCAGGATATGTGTATCTTATTAACATTATCATTACTGCCTCCAGCAAATACCTTCAGAGCTACAATGACACAAAAGAAAGAATGTGGCCAACAGGTGGAACTACAGCTCAAAGCAGAGAATTGCAGTGTCAGATGCTGGAAATACTGGTCACGTTTTGTGTTCTGCAAGAGAATAAAGATTATATTTACAAGAGGTGGCACTAGCAAGTATGAGGCATTAAAGCGGTTGTATACCGGGGATGTTGCAAAAAAAAAAAAAGTGCAAGACAATGGCATAATGTGCTAGTATGCATTGCATACTAGTAGATTATGAAATACTTACCTTCGAAACAAAGCCCTCCGACACTGTAATGTCATGAGAAGGCTGAAATGTTCCTCATGTTTTTTTTCTGAGTTTGCACGCTCCAGCTATGTGATTGATTGGCCAGATGACGGGATGTCCGTAGGAGCCCTCGGTTTCTGGCATGAAGCTCTGAAGTTCCAGCAAGACTTGTTGGACCTTCAGAGCGCATGCACCAGTGATGTTACTGGCTGCATGCAGGGTGAATATCTCCTAAACAGTGCACATTTAGGAGATATTCATTTTACCTACAGATAAGCCTTATTATAGGCTTACACGTAGGTAAATGCAGGGTTTATAACTGCTTTAAAAGAGTTACACTGTAGTTAGGATACATGTATCCTCAAAGCAGAGTGTCATTAGGATACATGTATTCCCAAAAGAGTGTCTTTAAAGACCAGCTTTGGGAAACTCAAAAACCCTTATAGTGGGGATCTGTGCCCATACTGCAAGGGTTAATTGCCTGTTTAGGTCAAGTGGAATTAGAAAGGAAGATATTCTTCTTACCTGATCCTCCTCTCCTTTGCACTGCTAAACTTGTCCCCACCATTTCTTCTCCACCATGCTCCAACTGGCTAAGGTCCTAACTTCATCAAGATGAATGCATAATCCATAGCACTGCTATGGATGTGATGACACCGAGGGACTGTCTACTGTTGGTGCGTGGGGAGTGTCACCTGTAATAGCGAGTAGGGATCAGGTAAGTAAAAATGTTTCTCCTCTCCCTTAGACTAAACAAGCAGCTAACCCTTGTAGTGCAGGCGCATATCCCAAAGTTTGGCTTTAAACTCCTGAGCGGTATTCCCAAGTTAGGCTTGGGGTGAAATTTCAGTACTATTAGCGTTAACCCCGAGCCAGACTCTTGGTCGCAACCCAGTATCCAGGCATAGTTCCTTCTCTTGTCCCCTGGATTCTACGATGTCTCCGCGCTATGTGTGAAAGCTGTCTCCTCGCTCGATTCACACAGTGCCCGAATGCCACCGAGCTCCGTTCCCTGCGACGTTGCAAACAAATTCAAAAAAGAAAAAACAATATTATTATTTGTTATAATTAATTATGATTTTGTGTTTCAAACGTTATCATACCCGGGATGTCTACTAGACTCTTGTTTGGACAGATTTAAGTGAGTTGTTCCTAAGAATGCAAAATAATGGTACCGCTTTCAGCACCTAAAATCTGAAATAATCATACCGCCAGAGGGGTTAAAGGGGTTGTAAAGGTTCATTTTTATTTTCTAAATAGGTTCCTTTAAGCTAGTGCATTGTTGGTTCACTTACACTTTCCTTCGATTTTCCTTCTTAATGTTTTTTTTCTTTGTTTGAATTCCTCACTTCCTGTTTCTCCTCAGTAAACGTGCCACCATCATCCGAGCGGTGGTTAGTCAACCAGAACAACCTACTGAGGAGGAACAGGAAGTGAGAAATTCAAAACAAAGAAAAAAAAAACATCTTAAAGGAAGCTATTTAGAAAATAAAAAGCAAAACCTTTACAACCACTTTAAGGAACATTTTGATATCTATAACACCCCCTTAATATTAGGAATATATAATAGGGACTAGTGTCTAGGTTGATGCTAAAAGTGGAATTGTCTGATTGTAGTAAAGGTTATTTTTCTGTTTTTCATAGACAATTATTCTTCAATGACTTGTAATACGTTTTTATGATACTATATTGGAGCACACAGAAATTATGGTACACTAGTACAGGCAGAAAGAATTTCCTCCCAGAATTCTTCTGGGTATGAGCTATTGCCAGCCAAGGTCACAAATTTTGCTTACTATTTATCATTGTCTTTGAAAGCTGTAAAAATGCAGTACGGTCAATTTCCAAGCAAAATGAATTTCTTCTTGGAAACCATTTGGGTTTTCTTTGATTAATAGTTTTTAAAGCTTCATTGTATTCTTTGGATACATTAAGTAAGGTTTTCTATTTGTCTTTTAAACTAAGCCCTTATGGACACATTTGACTGTTTGTTTCTTAGCTCTGTGGTATTAAAGGGTCACTAAAGGAAAAAAAATATTTTTGCTGAAATGACTGCTTACAGGGTATAGAGACATAAGTTAACTGATTCCTTTTAAAAATGATTAAAACTAGATAAAAATCAATCATATAATGTGCCTGCAGTTTAGTTTTACCTTTAAACGGGTTTCATGTTTCTGTGAAGTAGAGAGGATCCTTTCACACGGACTTGTAATGCATCCCTATGGGATCGCGTCTGTTAGCGGATGATGCATCCGCTAACGTCCGCAAAGATCCGCGTCCGCAAAGATCATTTTTTTCGGACGGAAGAAACCCCTATTTTTCTTCCATCTGAAGAATCGGATCGGATGAATACGGACACACGGTCCGTATTCATCCGATTCCCCATAGGGGAGAGCGGAGGAGAGACAGGGCGGTCTCTGTACAGTGTGCGGGGACCGCCCTGTCCGCCAACAGCCCAGCGGGGATTTACGGATGATCCCCGCTGAGCCGACTGACACACATGGGGCGGATCAAAAACGGTCCGCTCCATGTGAAAGGACCCAGAGACACACAGAACAAAAACAAACAAATCCAGGGCAGTGTTTTGTTTTTAAAATGAATCTGATTGGTTCTGAGAAGTTTTAGACACACAGTAATGACAGCTTGGACCACAGTGAAAACCTGCCTTGAGATTTTTCATAAGGAGCCAGACAAGCAGGGAGTGTGGAGATCAGAGCAGATTTACAGCAACTTCAAAGCAAAAACGAACAATGAGGACATGAAACCAGGACTGCCGGAAGGTAAGGGAAGCTATTTAGCTAAAAAAAAATCCTTTAGTGATCATTTAAGCCTTTTTTCTAATGGTTGATATTGCCATAAGTTTTCAGGGAAATAATATTCTCGAGTATAGGCTATTTACAAACTGCATAAAGTAGTTTCTCCATAGATTTTGTGGGGATTTCTTCTTCTACACCTTATCTTGCTGTTGTATTTTATTTTTTATTTTTATTTTACCCATTTTTTTAGCAGTTAATTTACTTTTCACTGCACTTAAAATCAACTATTTTAGTTGATTTAAAAAAGATCATTTGTAAATCTTTGTAATTAAATCGCTATATATTGTGCGAAATCTATCAGAGACCTAATTTAAAAATAAATATTACAGACCTAGAGCAAAATCATTATCAAAATCACATGGTCCGTTTTTTGTCCATCTTTGTATTCTATCTATCTATCTATCTATCTATCTATCTATCTATCTATCTATCTATCTATCTATCTATCTATCTATCTATCTATCATTCATGTATATAAAAATACAATATTTCTGCTGTCACAGTTGCCTTTCTTTGACTTGTGTAATTACTAAAATACAAAAATTTATGATTTCTGACATTTGTGTAATATTTGCTTTGTATTTTTATTTATTTTTTACAAATTTTCTTTATTAGTTTTTATTACAAATTACATTTCAAATACATTTCGTCTGTCATACATATACAATAAACCTTCAAAAACATACATTACCCTACCCTACTCTATACAGTCTCAATATACTCTTTTAACCGGCGTAAAGTTAGAGATTATAAAAGGGTCCCAACCCCCCAGTCTACTCTGCAGTCCGATCATCCCACTAACCTCTTATCTGAACTTAAAGTTCCCCCACTCCTGTTTCTCTATTGAGTGGTCTGGAACCCCGGAGTTGCGTACTATATGGAGAGGGAGAGAAAGAAATATAGGGAAAGGGGAAAAGGAGAAAAAAAAAGAGAAAAAAAAATTCAGTGTTTTCTAAAGTGCATAAACTTTGGCCAAAAAAAAAGAAGAAAAGAGAATAGATACAATCATCTAATTAGAGAAGCTATGTGTGTGTATATATATATATATATATATATATATATATATGCATACCCCATATACGTGGACCTATACAGAGGCCCCAAGGCCAGATCCTTCAATGTCCCCCTCCCCACCATCACATGTGGGGGTGGGGGGGGCGACGCGTGGGGGGTAAGCGACTGGTGTTAGTGCTTCAATCATTCCGGCACCATGGTTGTTATGGTGTCAGGTTCAATTCACAAAGCAGAATGAGTGGGAGCCCTGAGTGTGTCACCTGCCACCGTCGCTTGTCATCAGATGGGAATGTCACTTGCCACACTGCCTGCTAGCAGAATGGGGTTTGCCACAGTAACCTGGCTGCCACCCAAATAGTACCAGTTTGTCACTAATTGCATGTAAAATCAAGCCCCCCCAGCATTGCAGAGTACTTTCAGCCAGGTACAACGCTGTCAGCCTCTCCTCTTCCACGCGGGGAAACTAGAACCGTAAAATAGAGGCACGTGAGGCTTCACGGCCCTGTAAGGGCGGAAGGAAATTGGAATAGCAGGGCGGGCAATGAGAGAAGATTTAATCTCTCTTCACCGCATCATTGAAAAATTACTTGTCTCCTCCGCCACCCCTGCACACAGTGCTGCCTCGAGGCCTGGCCTTGTTGGCCTTGTGGGAAATCCAGCCCTGCCTATACATATGTTCATACATCTTGTATTCAAATCTAAATATTAAAATTACAAAATCTCTAAAGTGCCTGTGCAGTGAGATCAATCAGGAAAAAAAAAAAAGAGAGTAAGGAGAATAGATACATTTGTCTAATTAGAGAAGCTATGCATATATATGCATACCACCATATACGTGAACCTATACATATGTTCAAACATCTTGTGTTCAAATCTAAATATTAGAGTAACAAAATTTCTAGAGATCAACCAGGGGAGAGAAAAAAAAAGTATATATATAATGTACCCGATCCCATATGTGTGCACCCTTACTTATATTCATATATATGTGTTTTTAATATCTAGATACAAAGTTTAAAAATCTCTAAAGTACTTGTGCAGTGAACTCTATTAAAAAAGGACAAGAGAAAGAGGGAAAAAAAAAAAAAAATTGTTCCCCCTCAACACCCACCCTCCTGTTGGCCTAAAATACTAATAAAAAATCTTACCGGGGCTTTACTTTTAACTACTTTATCCAAATAAAAATAAAAGTTAGCTTTATATAAACTTTAAAGCCCAACTCTGGGAATTACACTAAGCTAAGCTACCTTTGCAGTGCCCCCCTCACCGCTGCAAGGGTTAAGTGTTCATTAAGCCTACAGGTAGAGGAATAAGTACATATGTAATATGTACCTAACCTATCTGGCAGGCTCTCTCTATCTGTGCAACTGATCCCCATCTGTGAGACCAATCTTCTCTATGTCAGCCAGCAGTGGCAAACAGACATAGCATGTTACAATGCAGGACCAATACCCTGCATTGTACACAGGGACTGCCCATAGCCAGGCATGTCTATGGGAAGATGACAGTGCAAGGTATAAAGTAAGTAGATCACCTTATTTATCTACTGGTTTCAAGCCTTTGAAATTAAAAATTAACAAAGCATATCCTCTAATGAAGTGTACCTGTAACATTCCATAGCACCTAGGCCCCTTTCACACGTGCGGACCATTCAGGTCCACCTGTCAGTTTTTTAGGCAGACCTGAACGGGCGCTCCATACGGGTCTATAGAGCGACGGGTGACATCCGACCCACTCTGACCTTCTAAAGTGTGACGGATGGAAACGCTATTTTCCATCTGGCGGATTGGATGAAAACCGACTCTACTGCTAGTCTTCATCCGATCCCCCATAGAGGAGGGTGGCGCTCTGACAGGTCGGTCTCTGCACAGCGGGGATCGACGGATTGATCCCTGCTGAGCATAGCGGAGTCTGTATACTGACACGTTGTGTGTGTGTGTGTGGGTGTGTGAAAGGGGCGTTATTGTGGATCCTGGCTGCTCTATTTGCCTTCTGCAATCTACAGGTGTGACTTCTAACAATTTTCTCCGACACCAGGTTGCAGTGGCAGTTGTTCTGCCTTTTGAATAGTCATGTGATTTTTTTTTTTTTTTTTTAATCTCAAGTGTAAATGTGTAAGGACATAAGGAAACTGGAACACAACTCAATTCATGCTGACTATCTAAAGTGAAGCATTTAAATACATGTTTTATTTTCCATTTTGTATTTCTTTTTATCAGCTTTGGAGGCGAACTAAAACTGCAAAAGTGTATCTTTTAGTATCAGGCCTGGCACTCCCTGTGGACTATGTTTGTTGACATAAACACGGGTACAAATGTAATGATATCCTTCAGCTTTTATGTTTGGTCTAGTCACTCCTCTTTATAAAATCCAGCTTACTAAAGGGATTGTTCTGATGCCTTTCTGCACACAAATGCTAGATCTATGAAGTGCACACAGATCCCATTCTGCTCTATGAACAGTTAATGATATAAGCTTGGCTAAGTAAAAATAATACAAGGTGCATGAGTCAAACAATACACATCAAGTCTATACAAATTCCTCATACTTGCCGTTTAACACATTGGCTAAAAATAAAAAGGAATACATGGCTGTACCTATTAGGGATACACCACTGTGCTGGAAATGCCATTCATGCAATAAAATAAACAATAGAGTTGGTTGCTTTTCATTTTGGGCTTATTCACACTGCTGGTAAAAGCCATGCAGTAAAATACTTGTTATGCCGCGTACACATGATCGGACATTCCGACAACAAAACCGTGGATTTTTTTCCGACGGAATGTTGGCTCAAACTTGTGTTGCATACACTGTGGGGGTTATTTACAAAAGGGCAAATCCACTTTGCACTACAAGTGCACTTGAAATTGCACTGAATGTGCACTTTCAAGTGCAGTCGCTGTAATCATGAGGGGGACATGCAAGGAAAATAAAAAACAGCATTTTAGCTTGCATATGATTGGACGATAAAATCAGCAGAGCTTGCCCTCATTTCAGATCTTCCCCTCAGATCTACAGTGACTGCACTTCCAAGTGCATTTTCAGTGAACTTGCAGTGCACTTGTAGTGCAAGTGGATTTGCCTTTCGTAAATAACCCCCACTGTCACACAAATGTTGTCGGAAATGCCGAACGTCAAGAATGTGGTGATCTACAACACGTACGATGAGTCAATAAAATAGTTCAATAGCCAGTGTGGCTCTTCTGCTTGATTCACAGCATGCGTGGAGTTTTTGTGCTTCGGAATTGCATACACACAATCGGAATTTCGGAAAAGAACTTTTGTTGTCAGAAAAATTGAGAACCAGCTCTCAGATATTTGTTGTTGGAAATTCCAACAGCAAATGTCCGATGGAGCCTACACACGATTGGAATATCCAACCAAAAGCTCACATTCAACTGTTGTTGTCGGAAATTCCGATCGCGTGTAAGCGGCATAACTTTGATGCACATTGGCTTGTGTTAAGATCTGCACTGCACTGAATTGAACGCCAACATACTTGTATTATAGCTGCCTACACAACGGCGGTATAGTGCATCACAGCACATGTAGCACCGTGTTGCCTAAATTGCTACAAGTGTGTGTTTCATGCATCAAGGAGTGTTCCTCCTCCCATTCAAGATTATTGAGTTGCCATATGTGAATGTCTAATTTTTCTCTAAATTTAATAAATAAATGCACTTGATGCATAGTATAAGTATGTGCTAGTTTATTATTCATATCCTTTTTTTTTTTTATTGTGTGGTAGAATATAGTAAGTTTGAGCATATGCTGTGCCTTTGTTAGAAACTCAGGGTAATTTTTTTTAAAGAATAATGCCTTAATTTTTATACAAAATGGTTCCTTCAAGTTCTAATGACGCGCACACATGACCATTTTCTAGACCATCTAGAAAAAAATCATTTTTTTTTCAACCCGATTATTGTTAAGCCAGCCTTGCCTACACACGATCGTGAAAAAAAAAAGCTCTAGCAAAGCACGGTGACATACAACTGCACTATAAAGGGGAAGTTCCATTCGGATGGCGCCACCCTTGGGACTGCTTTTGCTAATTCCGTATTAGTAAAAGTTTGGTGAGAGACGATTCCCGCTTTTCAGTCTTACAGCGTGATGAATGTGCTATCTCCATTACGAACGCTAGTTTTACCAGAACGAGTGCTCCCGTATCATAACTTGCTTCTGGGCATGCACTTTTTTTTTCACGTCGTTAAAGGCTACACACGACCATTTTTTACGACGTTAAAAACGATGTGAAAATTTAGAGCATGTTTTTACACCCCGAAAAACGGTCGTGTGTACACGGCATTACAAATAAGGGATTGCCAAAAGAAAAAATAATAGGGTATAATGTGTGTCATATTGAAAGAAACTCTGTATTGAACAATTTTCAAAATCTGATGCATGTATTATCACAGAAATTATGTTGGTTGTATAACTCCAAAATATCTCAATGTTTAAAACAAACGCTCCTTCCAATGTACAAACATCAACTTACAGCAGTTCAAATTCTTGTAAGGTGCTACAGTGTTAGGTTTGAGGCAATGGAGCACTGACTTCTACTGGCCTGGAGGCTATAATGGCCCATGGCCAACCTTAGTTCCTGGTCTGGAGCATGAAGGGATTTTGAGAAAGGTTAAGCCGCGTACACACGATCGGTTCAAACCGATGAAAACGGACTGAAGTTCATTTTCATCTGTCCAAACCCCATCGGTCCGTTATCCTTCGGTCCAAAAACAGAGGGCTTGCTTTAAAATTGAACCGATGGACGGCTAAACGATAGGTCAAAACCGATCGTTAGTACGCATGAGCATTGGTTAAAAATCCACGCATTCTCAGAATCAAGTCAACGCATGCTTGGAAGCATTCAACTTTGTTTTTTTCATCACGTCGTTGTGTTTTACGTCACCGCGTTCTGACACGATCGGTTCATGAACGGATGGTGTGTAGGCACATCAGACAGCTTCATCGGTGAACCGATGAAAACGGTCCGTCGGACCGTTCTCATCGGATGGACCGATTGTGTGTACAGGGCTTTATGGAAGCTGGCCAGAGAAGTTTAGCAATGTTTCCCATGTGCATATAGCAAGAAAACAGAGTTGTTGTTTCTGATATCTGTCAAAATAATTATTTAATGGACATATAAGTCAGGTAGATTTCTGAATAGTTGCTTCATACAATGACAATACATAGGAATACTCCCCCTTAGTCGTAGGAAATATATATATATATATATATATATACCAAAATATTCTGCTCCTGACCTCCTTGAGGACCTTCTTGGCAAAGTCTATCGGCATATATTTGGCAGAAACCACCCAGTCACTGTCACCAGTTTATTTTTCCTTTAATTGTAATAATTAAGTTGGGCTATGATTGTGATTACAGCATTTGTCATTCAGGAATTTTAGTAGCAAAAAACTAATTAGTACAGAACCATTGAGATGCAACAGCCATCCATGCATTTGATATTTATACTCCCATATTTTATGTTGTATTCTTTGGCTCTTACTTTAGTTTTGTGAAACGCAGAACAAAATAAACACTGATGTTCCTGTCACCTTAAATGATTTATTTTTGAGTAGGGCATACCCACTGATGTTTGACTAAAGGCAGCGACATATTTCAAGCAATAAGTCTTTTCTTTATAGTATCTGTTCTTTATAGTATATTATCTTAAGAATTTTTTTTATGAAAAGAAACACGATAGTCAAGGCCTTGTCATTTCCACATGAAACCACACTGGTGATTTTAAAATATTAAAGAAATATTTATCTTTATGACAAACTGAAAAGATTCCATTGGGGTTAACCTTATATTTGACTTTCTGTATCGCTATACATCACTTTTCTAGGACCTACTTTCTAAAAGGGAACTTTTCAGGGTAAAAGTATTAGTGTTGCTAATTTGTATTTACAAAAATTTAAGCTTTAGGTTGTTATCATCATTCTACGTTAAATCAGCGAGCCAATGTCCTAGAGCAAGTGTGCTACCAGTGAAGTTAAAACACCAGACTTACATTTTCCAGGTTGGTCACCCACAGAATTGTGAAGCAAGGATGAGGATGGTGACTTTGACTTCTCTAACCCTGGCAGGTCAGGCAGTGTATAAGCCTGTTTTAGACACACATACTATTTTCTCTACAAATAGAGAGACTTACCATGCAAAGAATATGGAGAGTACATTTAAAGGTAGAGGGTTTTTTGTTTGAGCAGTTAGGTATTCTAAGTACCGTATATACTAGAGTATAAGCCGACCAGAATATAAGCCGAGGCACCTAATTTTACCACTAAAAAATGAGAAAACTTATTGACACGAGTATAAGCCTAGGGTGGGAAATGCAGCAGCTACTGTAAGTGGAAAAGAGGGTCAACAAATCTTCACCTGCAGCCTCACTGTGCCCATTTGCAGCCTCATGTACCTTAGATCTGCTGCTGTGTCATGCAACTGCAGTCGACAGACATCCACTGCAACAAAGCCCTGCCTCCTCCTCGTCCGTGATAGACGGAACACTGATTCAGTTTCCCAGCATTGATATCAGTGTTCCATCTATCACGGATAAGGAGGAGACGGGGCCTTGTTACAGTGGACGGCCGCCAAACAATTAAGACTGCATGACACAGCGGAGACCCTCACTCAAGTATAAGCCGAGGGGGGCTTTTTCAGCATAAAAAATGTGCTGAAAAAGTCGGCTTATACTCTAGTATATACGGTACATTTTTATAGGCAACAAAACATGTCTTTCATTGCCTTGCATTGTTTTGTTGTCTTTACAGTAGGTTACAGCACTTCTTTTATGTATTCTGTTTCTGTTTTCTTTACTAACTACCTCATAAAAGTGTTTAATACCAAATGATTTATACCTTTTTAAGCTTCTGTTTTAATGGATCGTTTCCTAAATACTCTTAACATGTGTTGAGTATAATCAATTCCCGTCTCGTTGGCTTGCTATTTTAACTCGAGTTTTCATCCATCTTCTATTCCAGCTTGAATATTCCTTCCGGCAGTGGTGCCAGAATGTGACTTCATTGAGAGCTATTGTGTTGTGGAGAACTGACTGTACACCGTCAGTTTGCCAGATACATGATTTGGATGGGGTTTCTATCTAATATTTGTCTTTTAAATAGAATAGTGTGAACTGTTCTGTTCTTGTCCATAGCTACCATGTCTTGGGATCATAAATGGACACATAAGCAACATCAATTATCATATACACTAAAACAGCATTTGGGCAGGGCCTACACGTGATGCCTTTTAAGCTTGCTACCAAAACGCCGGGGTTTGGAGATTGTCTGCCCAGGAAACCGCTCTGTGCATCTTTTAATGCAATTTTGCTATGGAAAATATGTAAGTGCACTTCTGTTATTAATAATTCCGATTTTATTAACATATTGCGCTATGAGATGCGCTATGAGAGACGAGGGGTGACCAAAATACATCCTGTTTTTTTTAAATGCACTATTGACAATTAAATTTGGTCCAAACTATCTGGTAAGGAACGAACTGTATCTTATATCACAGGTGATATCACTGTGGTGATCAACATTTGTATGTAACAACTATCTGTTCCTTCGAGTGCTTATATTTTTTGGATTAGAGTGGCATTCACTTGCACTTGGATATAGGACTATACAACCTTACATTTTTGCACATAAATTACCTATTTTTTTTAGATCTTTTTAATTTGTTATTGGGACTTTTTTTAACACACTCATTTTATTAGGTTGGTGTATTTTTTATGAAATGTAAATTTACATTTATTTCACATTTTTGCACTTTATGAATTTAGATTTTTATTATTAACTTATATTAGAGTTTTTATGCACTTTAAAGTGGTTGTAAACCTTCACATATACCCAGTGAACTGAATAGCCTCAGATACACAGAGATGAAACAAATCACCCTACATAAGTTTTCCTTGCATATCTGCTGTCTTACCCTTTCTAGACTCTTTGGAAATTTCAGATTGTGTTAGAAATCTTTCTTCCTCTTTCCACGGTGTGTGGGGAGTCTAGGCTTACACTGTGTTACAGCTGATTGAAGGAAAGGCACAACACCCCCTCCACATAGGCAGAGGAACGAAGGAACATGCAAAGCTGTAGTCTGAATAGACAAGCTCCCTGCTTATCTCCCTCTAAGCTGCTGTTATCTCACGTGTCAGACGTGGATTATGCTAACAGAGGAACAGCGCACCAGAGAGAAACGGCACTTAGAGCTTTGGAGAGAGATAAATTACATTACAATTACAGATATATGTGGTTATCAGGCTTGTATTGTCTTGAATATATTGTTGGAGAAATTCAATGTGCCAATATAAAGTGGACTTGTTTTTTAACAGCAGTTTTGTTTTCACAATATATTGATTAAGATATTTTTGACCAGTTTTAATGTCATCCCTTGTCATGACATTAAAACCAGTATGGATTTCTGTTATGTATTCTGTCCAAGCTGCACCCACAAAATCCATATAAACACCTCCACCAACACTGGATACAACTGATATATATATATATATATATATATATATATATATATATATATATATATATATATATATAGGATACCCACATTTACTGTTTTAGATAGGGCCTACTTTAAAGTGGAACTCAAGGGAATCAGATAAATACTTTATACATACCTAGATATGTACAACAAAGGATATGTAATTTAGGCCAGTCGTTCCTATGATGCCCTCACCTCTGCTAGGCAGTAAGATTCTGCCAGTGTTCCTTCTGCTGGACCAACTTATGGATAGGGATGATGATGCTGAAGAGGCAACATTTTGGTATATGAAACAATAAATCACAAGGTTATCTATGTACAATTACAAATTATTTGGCCTGTAAACATACAGTATATGTATTTCAATTGTATGTTTAAATTTAAAAACAAATTGACTCCCTCCTGGTAGGCCTCTTCTTTAGATAACTTTAAACATAACAATTTATCAAAGAGGAACACCTTTTAGCACTTGGTATGAAGGCAAAGGACATGTCCTTCCCACAGCTCAGGCTCAGTTACATAAACCACAAAGATCTAATATGCAGAAAACTGTTGACTAAATCACACAATAGCCTTTTGACCTCTATTTTTCCATACTATTGGCTTTTTAAAAGAACAAATGCAGTAATATAGAGGTTAGATAAAACAGTTTAGCGCAGAAAAAACATCTGAGGCTGCATGAGGGACAGAGGGATTTGGTCTCAAAAGATAGTTAGTCCCTCCAAATGAGGGACAGTTGGGAGCTATGATGACACTGCTCAAAATGCAAAAGCATAGTAAAAAAAAATGTCTCCTTTGAATCTGTAAGAGAAATGTTTAACACCTTTCTAGCCTATTGTAGAATGATGGCTGGGTGGGGGCTCCATTGTCCTGACTGGATGTCATATAAAGTCCTTTAGAACAACCCGCTGTTCGCTCCCTCATGGGCGCACAGGCCAATGATTGGTGGTGCGAACACACCACATGGGCAATCAAGGTAATGAGCCTGTGACATAGGCTCTTTACCACGTGATCAGCTGTGTCCAATCACAGTGTATATAGGAAGTGTCGGTTATCAGCATTTCTCTACTTGTGCCGACAGGGCATGAGTAAAGAAGACCTGATAAGCGGCTCTCCTGATGGGGACGGTTTGTGCTGATAATCAATGTATTGATTATAAGTGCAGCACCATCAGCGATGCCTGCCAGTGCCCACCTGTGATGCCAATCAGTTTCCATCATTGATGCCAATCAGTGCTGTCGTTCAGTGCCTATCAGTAATGCCAATCAGAGCCCATAAAGGCTGCCCATCAGTGCCACCTATCAGTGTCCATTAGTTCTGCTTTTCAGTGCCCATCAGTACTGCATATTAGTGCCACCTCATCAGTGCACAGCAGTGAAGGAGAAAAATTACGTATTTACAAAAATAAACGTTTTTTTGTCCCAAATTTTCGGCCTTTTTTTCATTTCCTTAGCGAAAAATAAAAAACACAGTGGTCATTAAATACCACGAAAAGAAAGCTATATCTACCTAAAAAAAATATATAAATATTTTGTTTGGGTACAGCATTGCATGATTGCGCAATTGTCATTTTTAGTGCAACAGTGCTGAAAATTGGCCTGAGCAGGAAGGGGGTTAAGTGGGCAGTATTGAAGTGGTTATTTATGAAGGGATAAACTAAGCCAGGATATAAAATCATAAATTGAAGCTTTTAAATATTTTAAAATGGGAGAGAGGACATACATTTCCCACGGGGCAGTTGTCTTTTTTAGCATGTTTTATGCTGGGGGCTCAGAGCCAACAACTACCAGCACTGTTATCCTGGCGCTAATAGCTAATATACAGTATAGAGATTACCTGGAGCCATTGTGCCTTCTAGAGTCCATCCCTTCTATGCAAATTACAACACTGTCCCAGATAAAGCCAGACCTTTCTCATCTTCAATGACACTGCTGTTCAGCATAACATTAAGTGCAGTCTTTCGGGAGTCTTGCTGTTTTGTGTTTTAAGCAGGGCAAATTCCTTTTTTACCACTTTAGTAAAATGTCTTGACATAATTTGTACATATGAAGATTTTTTTCCCCCCTGAGTTTTACAGAAAGGCTTTTTTTTTGTAACGCAAGTTACTTTGTTCAAGTTTTGACGTGGACAGGAATCCATGAGTGTCCTGTAGCACATTGCTCCTAATTTATAACTTGTATTTTATTACAGCAGTGTTTCTTGCTGAATGTTTTTTGGAAGCCATTTGTATCAGATAAGTTAGTACTTGCACGGTGATCTGGTGATAGAAATTTGGCTTTTCTGTTTTGTACTTTAAAAAAACAAAACATGTATAACATTAATGTGAAATGTTCCATAAATAAGGCCCTAAAACTCTTTTCATTATGGAGCCAGGCTAAAAATATCCTTAACACGTCAAAGGATTATTTTCAGTATCTGATCTTCAGAATAGACCAGAATCTTTAATCATGTTCCCTGATGTGTACTGATAACAGTGCTGTTCATAGAAAGGTCTGGTTGTTGTTAGACAGCGTGCAGAGAGCCCCCCTACATGGAAGTATTTCTCCCCTGACCCTCATGAGGCACTCATAGGGCACCTGCACTATGTTGTTGTCCGTTAGCGCAGCTATCCACCTACCTCTGTTCCATTTTGCATCTGAGCATTATCTTCACCACAGTTTCCCCAGAAGCCAGGATCTATATTACAGCTTCTAAGAATGTAACAGAATCTATGATTTGGAGGAAGCGGACCTTTCAATCATCGCCCACCCTTAATTCAGAGATCACTTTCTATTCATATTAGCTATATTATCCCTTCTTTGATGCTTTTGGAGCATAGTTGGGCTCACCTTGATGAGTTGTATTAATCCCACCACACAGAAAGATTGCAGCAGTAAAGGTGGGGGGCATGCATGGACTATTAAATGAAGAGGAATCGGCACAAGCAATGCATCCTACTGACTAAGGCTGGCCAATACACGATGCAGTTTTTTCCCCTGCAACCCTGTATTGACAGGGGAATCCACAATTTTCTTCTCCTGGTGGTGAGGCAAATGGGGGTAGCTGTCCCCGTTGGGAGAAGACAGTGATTCAGCCTGCCCATACACAGTTCGAAACTCGGCCAGTTCAGCAGGATTCAAACCGTGTTTGTCCTGCCCACATGCACTTATTTTTTTTTAACTACACTGAAAACTATGGTTTTAATTTTCTAACAGCAGATAGGTTGTATATTTTACAAGGCAATTTTCACTTTGCATTAAAATGATCCATTAGTTTAGTGAATGTGGTGAAAATCTACCGTATTTGCCAGTGTATAAGACGACTGGGCGTATAAGACGACCCCCTAATTTTCCAGCTAAAATGTTGGTTTTGGGATATACTCACTGTATAAGACGACCCCTCACTGTGCCATCTGTAACATGCCTCACTGTGCCATCTGTAACATGCCTCACTGTGCCATCTGTAACATGCCATACTGTGCCATCTGTAAAATGCCTCACATTACATTCCCTGCCTCGACGATCTCCCTACCTTCTCATGTTTTTTAGAGATGTCAGACGGCGGCCATCCATTATTCCAAAGCTGCGCCTCCTCCTAGGGCTGTTCCGTAATAGGCGTAAACACTAATTTTCCCAGCAGAGCCTCTGTTCAGTGTTCAGCCTATCACGGATGTCCTCTCGTCCGAGGCTGAGGATGAGAAGGCATCCGTGATAGGCGGAACACTAAACAGAGGCTCTGCTGGGAAAATTAGTGTTCCTCCTATCACGGAACAGTCATAGGAGGAGGCGCGCTTTTTCAATAATGGATGACCGCCGTCTGACACAGGTACCCAGCGTATAAGACGACCCCCGACTTTTGGGGCATGATTTTAGATGCAAAAAGTCCACGTATATGCCGGAAAATACGGTACTTTGCAAAGAATATCAAATCACATGCATATAAAAAAAGTACTTTTGCTTGCACATGGTTAGGTCGTGGAAGTCAGCCGACTTTATTAAGCTAAGCTTAAAATCCCTTACAAAGTGAACAACTTATTTAGTAAATCAACTTCTATAGATTGAGCAGATTGTTTAAAAGGGGCCCACAAACAGCACAAATGTTTGTAATTTAAAATGGAACTACAAACTGGGTGGTTAGGAGGATTGATCTACACTGGATATTGATCAAAGTCATTAGATCTTTGTAATCAATCCCTACTGACAATATTTCCAATTACTGCAGTACAAGAAACTGAAACTCCCTTGAGTTACAGCATTAGGGACTCCTTGTGTCCTATGTTGTTAAAGAGATGTGATCTCTTTCAAAATGAAACGTCTTGATGCCAGGATTGTGAGAGGTGACTGCACTAGATATATGTTATTTTGCACATGTGGTTTCAATATATTCATTGAAAATGACTGTTACTTCATATTTATCCAAAGTCTCCAAGTTACCACGAACATACTGAGTTGTCTTCCGGAAAATTATGCCTGGAATAGTCCTCCTGATGGTAAAAACGTGGCTTGGTCCCAAAACTGTTCATTGATCTACACATACTGCTTTGTGCATAACATATGCATATTCTGGCGTGCCTAATTCAAGCATAACATTGTTCATTTAAAGTATATGTTATGCCTAAAAACATTTTTTAAATATACGTTTTTAAGCATTTTATTATAATAGTTTGATAGGTGCAAAAATACCTGTTGATTCTGCCAGAAATTCAGTGCAGTTCTGTGCACTGTCATCTCAAATAATGTTAGGATGTACGTTATGACTACAGAACACATCCCCTTGGTATTATGGAGACGAAGAGAGGAGGATAGGTTGTAGTCTTAATACACTTGCTAGCCCAAAGTCACAATAAAGCCACTTCTCAATAGACACAGTACAGTGAGTTAAGCCGCGTACACACGATCGGTCAATCCGATGAGAACGGTCCGACGGACCGTTTTCATCGGTTCACCGATGAAGCTGACTGATGTGCCTACACACCATCAGTTCATGAACCAATCGTGTCAGAACGTGGTGACGTAAAACCCAACGACTTGATGAAAAAAACAAGTTCAATGCTTCCAAGCATGCGTCGACTTGATTCTGAGCATGCGCGGCCTTTTAACTGATGCTTTTGCATACTAACGATCAGTTTTGACCTATCGGTTAGCCATCCATCGGTTGAATTTTAAAGCAAGCCATCTGTTTTTTGACCGAAGGATAACGGACCGATGGGGTCTACACACGATCGGTTTGGACCGATGAAAACGAACCTCAGTCCGTTTTCATCGGTTTGAACCGATCGTGTGTACGAGCCTTAAGTGTTGTCAACCTAGGACAGGAAGTATGTTACTAGTAGGATCACCAGGTAAAATAAAGGAAACAAAATTAAAAAGAATAATTCAGCTACCACTTCTAATGACCAGTTTCCGCGGACATGTTCGATCGTGTGTACGGCCCAGCGGACAGGTTTCCAGCGGACAAAAGTTTCTAAGCATGCTTAGAAACTTGTCCGCTGGAAACCTGTCCGTCGGACATGTCCGATGGTTAGTACGCCCAACCATCGGACAGAAATCCTGCGCATGCGTCAAATTGATTCGACGCATGCGTGGAAGCATTGAACTTCCGTGTTTGAGCACGTCGGTGTCTTCTATGTCACTGCGTTCTCTGTCGGTGGGGATTTTGGTCTGATGGTATGTACACACATCAGACCAAAATATTCCTGGAGACATGTCCGTTGAAAACGGTCCGCAGACCGTTTTCATCGGACATGTCTTCTCGTGTGTACAGGGCCATAAGCTGCAATATATTTAAATGGGTTGTAAAGGTTTGTTTATTATTTTCTAAATAGGTTACTTTAACCACTTGCCGACCGCGCTATAGCAAAGATACTGCTACAGCGCGGTCGAGCTACTGTGACACGACGTCCCTGGGACGTCGTCCTTCACTTCCGCTATTGCGCGTCCCCTGGGACGCGCTTGCGGAAGTGTCCATGCTCGCCGGGTCTAGGAGACCCGGCGCATCACGGATCACGGTAAATTGCCGCTGATAGCGGCCGTTTACCACGTGATCGCGCCGTCGAATGATGGCGCGATCAGTAAACAAACCGGCGTCATTTGATGACGCCGGTTCCTCCCTCTCCTGCGTCTTCTCTCTGTACCATTCGGTACAGTGTGCGAGGAGAGGGGGGGGGCGGGGTGTCAGCAGCTGAGCTGTGGCTGGATCTGTGACAAATGCAGTCACAGATCCAGCCATCCCTCAATCCATTCCAGCTCTGCAGTACCCCAGTACCCTGCAATCCCCAGTACCCTGCAATCCCCCAGTACCCAGCAATCCCCCAGTACCCAGCAATCCCCCAGTACCCAGCAATACCCCAGTACCCAGCAATACCCCAATACTCAACAATACCCCAGTACTCGGCAATACCCCAATACTCGGCAATACCCCAGTACTTGGCAATACCCCAGTACTCGGCAATACCCCAGTACTCGGCAATACCCCAGTACTCGGCAATACCCCAATACTCGGCAATACCCCAATACTCGGCAATACCCCAGTACTCGGCAATACCCCAGTACTCGGCAATACCCCAATACCCTGCATGATACTTTGCAATACCCCAATACTCTGCAATACCGCCTATGGGGATTTTTAAGTAGCGAAGTTCGGCGCCATTCCACGAGTGTGCGCAATTTTGAAGTGTGACATGTTGGGTATCTATTTACTCGGCGTAACTTCATCTTTCACATTATGAAAAAAAATTGGGCTAACTTTACTGTTTTGTTTTGTTTTAAGCACAAAACAGTTTTTTTTTAAAAACACGCGTTCAATAAATTTCTGCGGAAATACCGTGCGAGATAAAAAGTTGTAACGGCCGCCATTGTATTCACTAGGGTCTTTCTTTGCTAAAAAGCATATATAATGTTTTGGGGTTCTATGTAATTTTCTAGCAAATAAATGATGATTTTTACATGTAGGAGAGAAATGTCAGAATTGGTCTGGGTTTTCCAGAACGCCTGATGGCGTTCCCTGCATGTTGGGCCTCTGTATGTGGCCACGCTGTGTAAAAGTCTCACACATGGGGTATCGCCATACTCGGGAGGAATAGCAGAATGTGTTTTGGGGTGTAATTTGTGGTATGCATATGCTGTCTGTGAGAAATAACCTGCTAATATGACAGAAACAAGTTTTTTTTTTTTGTTTTTTTTTTACAGAATTTTCAGTCGTTTTTCTTTTATAGCGCAAAAAATAAAAAACCCAGAGGTGATCAAATACCACCAAAAGAAAGCTCTATTTGTGTGACAAAAAGGACAAAAATTTCAAATGGGTACAATGTTGTATGACTGAGTAATTGTCATTCAAATTGTGAGAGCACCGAAAGCTGAAAATTGGTCTGGTTAGGAAGGGGGTTTAAGTGCCCAGTGGTCAAGTGGTTAAAGGGTCACTAAAGGAATTTTTTTTTTTTTGCTGAAATGACTGTTTACAGGGTATAGAGACATAAAAGTAAACTGATTCCTTTTCAAAATGATTAAAAATGGATAAAAATCAATCATATAATGTGCCTGCAGGTTAGTTTTAGACACACAGTAATGACAGCTTAGACCACCGTGAGAAAGCTCCCAGCATTGTGGTTATAAGGAAACAGACAAGCAGGAAGTGTGGAGAACAGAGCAGGATTACAGCAACTTCAAAGCAAAAACGAACAATAAGGACATGAAACCAGTACTGCAGTAAGGTAAAGGAAGCTATTTAGCTAAAAAAAAAATCCTTTAGTGATCCTTTAAGCTCGTGCATTGTTGGTTCACTTACCTTTACCTTCCATTTCCCTTCTTAATGTTTTTTTTCTTTGTTTTCTTTGTCTGAATTTCTCACTTCCTGTTCCTTCTCAGTAAAGTGTTCAGTAAGCTGTTCTGACTGACTTTCCACCGCTCGGATGATGGTGGAAAGCTTACTGAGGAGAAACAGGAAGTTAGGAATTCAAACAAGGGGAAAAAAACATTTAGAAGGGAAATCGAAGGAAAAGGTAAGTGAACCAACAATGCACTAGCTTAAAGGAACCAATTTAGAAAATAAAAGACGAACCTTTACAACACCTTTAATTTTTGTACTCTCTGGAAGATGTCTTTCTCCCAAACTTTTAAATCAACTCTCTCGACATATATACAAGAGAAAAGAAGAACTATAAATTATTAACCAGGTGGTATAGGTGCCCTGTGAGGCTTCATAGAATAACCCCAAACTATCCCGAAGAGGGTAGGGGGATAAAGGCACTATGATCCACATATGGTGAACCTGTCCTCGGATTATACAATTTTGGGAGTCTGTATTCCAAATTTGCTCCTTTGTTACTGGTATATTATATCAGAAATCTCCAGAAATTGCTCTGTTTATATGGGTTCTAAGGAAAAGACTAAAAAGGGACTGCTTTGTTTTATCCTTTCTGCAGCGCGAATACTTATACCTTGACTTTGGAACACTGATGTCACTCCTACTGTTAAAGAATGGATAGTTGAGTTGAGTCATCTAAGGAGAATGGAGGAATTAACAAGTATGCAAGAATGCTATTCTAAGCATAGGGCCCTATGGTCTCCTTGAATTGAGTTTTTGGGCTCTGATGCTCTGAGATCTTTCCTATAAATAGCTTATATTTCCTGGATTGATTCTGGTCTGGTTCTGATTCAGGGTGGCAGATCCCCGGATGGATTATTATTGTTTTACTTTATTATTACTATTTTTATGTTTTTTATTTCCTCTTCTATCTGTTTCCTTTTATTGTCTGTTTTTGTTTCATCTTGTGATTGGGATGATTTTTGCCCAAGTGAAATTATGGTTACTTAAGTACAGTTGTTTTTGGTGAACAGGTGATTAAGACATACTTGTATTGATTCTCAAAATATCAAGGAGGGATTGTCTTTCTATTAATGTGCCATACAGCACCAGATTATGGGCTTTTCTTGTATGCAACGTTTGTAAACTATTTAATAAAAATCAATAATCAATCATTAAAAAAATAAATACAAATTATGTAATTATTATTCTTTGGTTTGGATACACTTTAACCACTTGCCAACCGCTGCACGCCGATGTACGTTGGCAGAATGGCACAGGCAGGCACATTGGCGTACCTGTACGTCCCTTTTAAATTTGCCGCCCAGCGGGCACGCGCTGTGAGTGCGCTCATGGGTCCAGAAAACTCGATGTTCCCGGGAGTCCCGCGATTGCGGTTGGCAAAGGCAGAACAGGGGGATGCCTGTGTAAACAAGGATTTACCCTATTCTGCCTAGTGACACTGTCACTGATGACTGTTCCCCGTGAACGGGAATGGTCATCAGTGACGTGTCATGTGTAGCCAGTCCCCCTAACAGTAAGAATCACTCCCTAGTACTGATCAGTATGCCGGATCACTGTGCGCACCGTTAACGTAACCTACGCCCAGACACGCGTCCAACGTAAAATACGCCGGCTTGTGTCCCTATTTGCCAAAAGAACAGGCCACTAATGCTAATGTAATGAAAATACATCTCTTCCCTTCATTGCTCTTATTGCTTCACCTGCAACAGCTGTAGACTGAGAAAGCCAGAGATTGTGGGATATAAAGTTTCTTAACAGGAAGTGTCATTTCTCAGACTACAGATGGAGGTCATGCATTAACTTCTTCAGTACCATTCTGCATGCCTCATGTTTGACCACAAACATAATTTGCTGACATGAAGATTTTTTCTACTATAGACTGTGCATACAGGACAACAAAGCATATGTTAACCTGCTAACTGTGACCAATGGGAAATGTTCTAGTTCCCACATGATTAATTGAGCATTCTGCAAAATGCAAATAAATATGGCCAGGCTTGTCTACACTATGTATGTTTAAAATAGACCTGTGGCTAAACTTCATTGGTTAAACTATTACATTGAATAGCTGGCACCTTGAATTGCCTAAATACAGGTTACCTTTATTTGAGTATGCTGGGAGACACAAATAAAAAGATGCTCTAGCAAGCATTTGCCACATTAGATGTTCCCAAATGTATTTGGCCTACATTTTTTTTAAATGAATAAACAGGAAGGTGAACGCTTGGATTATTTTATGTATCTATATTTCTATCTATGTCCTAGGGGGAAAGATGAAAGGACATATGGTTGTCACCAGTGTGGCCATTGAAAAATTTGCCATTGCTTATTGTTTTGGGGACAACTCAAATTTTTTTTTTTTTACCTTTACTTTTTCAATGATAATAAGATACATGAAAAGTAGAGAGGGTGACTGTCCAACCATGGCACAGTTAGCAATACAAACCTGATAGGTGTTCAAATCCCTCTCCACTCTATCCAAAACAAAAGAAAAAAAATGTTTTGCCTTTTAGTTATACTTTAATTGGCAACAAAAGTAACTATATGTATTTCAAAGCAATAACTTTTTTTAGTTAAACCACATTTTTTCTTTTATGTGTTTTGGGGGTTGTTGTATTGTCTGCATAACTTTTCAGTAGTGGTGTTGTATGAAGGCCTTTACCAAACTTTGACTAACATTTAATCACATCTTTATTAAAAGACCAAACAATTTACTAAACCAGCCCAGAGAAAAGCAGTAACTGAGGTCCTTAAACAACCCCCAAAATGTTTAAAGCTTTGTTGTAAATCCCACAGCCTTTTTTGTAATCATTTTCTGTTTCAGAAACACGGCCGGTTGAGGTTTGCCTCCCCCACCCCCTTCTCTCTTTCAGAATGACCACATTTAAATTATACTTTGTTTGATAGACTTGAAGTCATTTTTTTCCTACCAAATGAGCTATGTAATGCAACTACAGTATGGAAAATTCTACTAAGTCATAAGCCACAATTCAATAATTCAAGTCTCTGCTAGAAATCTCGAGAGCTGTCACTTCTACATTAAAAGGTTAGAAAACAATGGAAATCTTAAATGTAGTCATTCTGCAGATCAAAATTTGAAAACCTGAAATAAATCTTTTAAAAACAAAATCTTAAAAAATACTACAAAAAATACCTATTTGCATGTGTTCAAAGGTTAAAACGTTGTCGCATCTCTTCCTAATTTCTTTGCCCGAGGCATTGCTTCCCTTCATTATTATAATACGGCTTCACCTCCCATCTGTTGCTTCACCATCTCCACCTTTACTTACTGTGCGGCGCATTGGTAGTAATGTTTTGGGAACAACGAGGAACAGAGGACACACCAGCCTAGCGCATTACATTTGTGATGAACTTTATTGTGTTCCGCGATAAAAGCATGGGATGTGACCCATTTGTGCTATACAATTGACAATTTATGCAACACTTAAAATTGGCTCTAAGGAAGAGGGGATCTCCCCTTGAAAAAAGCGTTAGCCTTTCTGAGAGTCTTCTCGCATCCGGGACTTGTCTAGGTGACCAGGTCGCTTTGAGTGTAATGTGCTGTGCCTATTTGCTGATGTTGTTTGTGAGAGTATATCTATTTTTTAACATAATAAAGTTCATCACAAAGGTAATGCGCTAGGCTGGCGCACCCTCTGTTCCTTGTATTTTTCAGCATTTTGTAGGGGGGAGCAAAACCTGTGCCAGTCACTGAACAGCCAAAGACTTGGGATGGACTTATGTTTGCCAGTACACTTCTCTTAAGTCCAGGGGATTGGTGTTTTCTATTTGCAGTAATGTTTTGTGTACTGGGTGGAGAGATGATTCCGCTACCTAGATTAAATGTTTACAGCACATTTACATAATGTCTCCTTTTTTAGCCATATCCTCCGCAGTATTCATATGATGAGTCAGTGGGGTTGCCAACTGTCTGTAAATATACACACAGGGCCAGATTCTCAAAAGAGATCCGACGGTGTCAGGTGTAAGATACCGTCGGATCTTAGATGTAATTCTACGCTGGCTGCTAGGGGGCGTTTACGTTGATTTCTCATTTGACTATGCAAATGAACCTAGCAGGTTACCCCTGCTATATGAGGGGTAACCTTATGTCAGTCCGCACATATGCCATGTTAAGTATGGCGTCGGTACAGCGTCGTCTTTTTCCGTCGTTTACATCGTTTTACTAAGTCGTTCGCGAATAGGGCTTTAAGTCAATGATGCTCACGTCGGCTTCATTGACGTTTTCCGTCGTGAGCTCGAGCATGCGCACTGGGCTATTTTTACGGCCGGCGCATGCGCAGTTCAATCGGCGCCGGGCGCGCTTAATTTAAATACAAGCCGCTCCCTTTGAATTACGCGGCCAATACGCCGGGCCATTTACACTACGCCGCCGCAAATTACGGAGCAAGTGCTTGGAGAATACGGCACTTGCTCCAGTAAGTTGCGGCGCCATAGCGTAAATGGCATACGCTACACCGCTGCGGATTCTACGTGAATCTGGTCCACAGTTTGTAAAACGAATCGATGTTTACAACTGTCCGTAAATATCTGTTAGGCCGCGTACACACGATCAACTCTGTCTGCTGGAAACTGTCTGCCAGACCGTTTCAGCAGACAGATTCGATCGTGTGTACGGGCGGACAGACAGATTTGGCCAGCCGACAGATTTTAAAGCATGCTTTAAAATCTGTCTTCTGGGAATCCGTCCGTCCGACATGTCTGCTGGGTAGTACGCTAACCAGCAAACATATCTGCTCGCACATGCGTCAAATGGATTTGACGCATGCGTGGAAGTGTTTTACTTCCTGGTGCGGTGACGTGGCGGCGTCAACGTCACCGCCACGTCACAGCGCTGTCTGCCGGCGGGGATTTTGGTTTGATCGTGTGTACACGATCAAACCAATACATCCCAGCAGACAAATCTGTTCAAATCGGTCTGCCAGACCGATTTGAACAGATGTATTTGGTCGTGTGTACGCGTCCTTACAGTTATTGTTTGACTTTTTGGTGGAGTATTGGCAGCTTGGTCAAAAGACACTGGGAGCGAGTTGGGCAAAGAAGGAGCAGGCGGCACACATTTGTTGATACAGTTCCTCTAGTCCAGGGTGCAGCCCTGTCACAGCGGAATGGCATCTGTCATCTAACACGACCAAATAAATCTGCTTAAATCAATGATATATGTTCTTTGTTGTCATTCAGTTAACCAAAGTCAGTAAATTAAACTCTGAGTCAAATTCTCTTGCTAAGCACTGGTTTTGTCACGTCACCTGTGGCCAGATGACAGATGCACCCCATTGGAGTCAGGAGTGCACCACAAGGTAGTGAACCCTATGGCAGACTGCTGCGGATGGAATACAGAGTGGATATGGACGGCATGTCCACTGGAGCACAAACAGGGATCCCACAGAAAGCTTGAGATAAAGATTCCCCAGGGTGCTGAGTCTAAGATCCAGCAGGTATTCACCAGAGTCTCTAGTGGTGAGAATAGCCTTAGCTGCAACTGAATCCAGGTTGCGGCCCCCAGAGTCCCCTACCTCACGCTCTGTAGGGCATAGAGAAGAGAGGGGAAGCAGTCACTCAGGATACAAGACATAGTGAGGGGTAGGCCAAGGTCAGGGCGACAAGCAAACAAGGATAAACAAGGGCAGGCCAAATGTCAGGGTCACAAGCAAACAGGAATAGTCGGGGGCAAGCCAAGATCGGTACACACAGATAAACGTAGCACCCGGCAAGTAGGAACCCAAACACACAGTGCTTAACAAACAATGTTGATCAGCAAGGCAGACCTGCAGTGCACTGGTTAATATAGAGTTCCTGATATGGCCTGGGGTGGAGCCATACAGGGAGGAGAGATGATAAAAGCAGAGAGTGTCTGGCCTCTAAGGTGAACACATGGAGAGGAAGGTAAGCTTCCAGACATTACTGCAAATCCTTGACAGGTTTGCTGATTGGATCAAATACAGAGCTGAGATTGACACAAAGGACTTTATTCACACATCCTTTTTTATCCCCTGCACAACCTATAAGATAATATGAAGATTGCAAGTGGGAATATATAAATTGATCTTCTGCAAACGATTCAAAGTTATTGAACTTACACTTGTTCACTCTATTGATACAGAATTCTGTAGTGAAGCATTTTTATACCTGTGTTCTATCGAGCCCTATGGTTCCTCCAGAGGTTGTTGGGGTGAGCGGTGGCAGATTGATCTCCCACCACACACTGCCTACATAGTTCCAGGGCTGACAGTCAGCAATGTTAGCTGGGATCTTGACTTTGCTAATAACCACTGACACCAATCATGTTTTAGATATCTGCAGGGGGCACATTCTTCCCACTGTCCCCCAAGGTAATGGGACATTCTTTCCACTGAGCACCAATGTGAGGGGGCATGTAAGGGAACCCTACACTGACCACCAATACAATGCTAATTCTTTTCATCGACCATCATGGCATTCTTTTATAAGGGCTGTATAGACTGGCTAAATATCAGGCGGAATCAGTCAGTTTCTATTGAAAATTCAGCTCCTGTGTAAGGGCAGCAGGTCTGACAGTTTGGCTGGCTTCTGTCGAAGGGGCATGACCGAAAAAGGCATCTGATTAGTGCTCTTAGCCAATAGCTGTATCATCAACGTCACATAGTTTATATAACGGCTCCTCCTGAGCTTTTCCGTTTTTTTTGTTTAGCCCGCTGGGTTGAAATAAATAAATAAATAAGTGTGTACTAGGCTTTACAGTAACCAACATAAGAGAGCTCTTCACTAACCACCAATGTAATGCCGTGTACACGCGGTCGGAATTTCCGACAACAAATGTTCGATGTGAGCTCGTGTGTATGCTCCATCGGACATTTGCTGTCGGAATTTGAGCTGGTTCTCAATTTTTCTGACAACAAAAGTTCTTGTTGTAAATTCAGATCGTGTGTAGCCAATTCCGACGCACAAAACTCCATGCATGCTCTGAATCAAGCAGAAGAGCCGCACTGCCTATTGAACTTAAATTTTCTCGGCTCAACGTACGTGTTTTACGTCACCGCATTCACTATGCAAGACAAGTTTTAGGCCAACATCCGTAAAAAAAAAAAAATCCACGGTTTTGTTGTCGGAATGTCCGATCGTGTGTATGCTGCATAAGTGTCCATTTCTTCACTAACTTTGAACATAAGAGAGAATTAAACTGAACGCCATTTTTCTATTCTTTACGTTTAATAAAAGATGCACTACTCCTTGCACTCTCTTTTATCCTCTAGTGAGCCCTACAGTAGAATTCACACTCCAGAGCCTCCGTGACCACTAAAATGTTGGTCTTACAATGCTCAGGAGAACCCCCTGTCATCTATATCCCCACAAGACATGCTGGTAGATTACTTGGCACCTGTCTAGATTTGCTTTAGTATGTGCATGTATATACAGACGGGCCCAAAAAATGTATACACACTTTGATAGTTGTTATCTATGCCCCTTTTCTAAATCCAAATTGAATTATGTGTAGTATTGGTTTCCCCTAAAGATGTCAGTAGTCACACCATTGTTGATGTTATCATGTTACTGGCCATTAATGCGGTTTATGCAAATTAGCAATTTACTTCCAGGAAAATGGCTCGCCACCTTACTACAACTGAGATGTGACATCCTGCTAGAACGTTGGATAGGACATAGAGGTGCTGTTAAATTCCCTCTACGTTCCCAGGACTTGGTTTATATCTATAGGGAACACTAAAGGATGACGTGTACCATAGGAAACCACCTACCCCCTGACTACATTACAGTAAGAAATTGAAACATCAAGGAGAGTTCCTGTGGCACTCTAGTCAATGTTGTTCATGCAGTAGTTTGCCAAAATCAAGTGTCTGAATGCTATTGGTGACCACTTGTAGAACCTAATGTGATAGTGTAATTTAAGCATGACTTACAGCTACCCTTTGATGTTTATATACAGTAAATCTAGCAATAACATTTGTGACAGGAAACCAGGTAAATCTGTGTGTTGTCACAGACGGGAGATACTTTTCTGCCTTGTTTAGACAATACACCAATTACTATTGGGTGTCGGCTGCAGAGATGGCCAGAGAGGTTTGGGGCATGGGAAGGCTTCACCTGTTCAGAATGAAGCAAGTAAAGCCCCTATAAAGACAGCCTAAGGATGACGACTGATTGCTGCATCCTGAGGCTTTGTGAGTGAAGGAGCAGTCACAAACACTACTGAGGAGGTGAGGTGCTGATTTCTGTGTGAGAAATATCAAAGAGACTTTTTGTTTTCTGCTGTAGGACCAGCAGTGTCTGCCCAGCAGTAGGTTGTGCCAGACTCCATAGGTAGGTTCCTGTGTTGGGAAGGTAGACGCCCCAAGTGGCAAGGGTTTATTTTATGTTTTGTTTTGTTTATGCTGTTTTGATGCTTGCACTTGTATCCAGCAATATGGAAAAATAAACCTTATTATTTGTTTTCAACCATCCTCAACTGCCTTTTTGTACAGTTCAGCGTGTAGTGAACCCATCCAGGGGGTCACACACACCCGCTACTGAGCTAATCCCTCACACATTGTTATGCACATATTTTTCATGTTAAACTGTTTATACATTTTTGACCCTTCTGTATGTGATGATGGGACCTTGATTGTAAGCTCTTTGAGGGAAGGGACTGATTTAAATGTGCAATATATGTAAAGCACAGCGTAAATTGTCAGCAGTATAAAATACATGTAATAATTAAATCTTACTATATCTACAACTTCCAGGTCACAGTAATGTACTATGAGTTGTGAATAGAACAATTTTTTAGCATGGGTTTCATGATTTTTTTTTTCCTAAAAATAATTTCAATGTTTTTTTCAACGTTAAAAAAAGTTTACTGTGTAGGTCCAACAAGTGCTTTATGAACATGCTTGAACCTCGGATACACTCTGCAAGTTTTGGAGAAATATGCTGCATAACTATGTTTCTCAGTAAACCTTGGTTGTAGAAAAGTCAGAAGCTCCTATAATTGCTCTTTTAAGTATGCATGCATGATTTGGGTCAGTGAGTATTAAAGCAAACAAAACTGGATGCTATGTCTATGCTCTACAGGCATACCCCACTTTTAAGTACACAATTAAAGCTGGGAAGCTCAAAATCAGGCTCACTTCTGCATAGAGACCAATGAGCTTCTAACCCCAGCTTGTTTAATTAAGCTTTGGTAATAAAACCTGGAGGCTCATTGGGCCAGATTCAGGTACAATTGCCCTGGCGCAGAGTATCAGAGATACACTACGCCGCCGTATTTTACCTGGCTCTAAGTCGAATCCAGGTAGATTTCAGCCCGTAAGGTACGGCGGCGTAGTGTATTTCTCGCGGCGGAATCGAAATACGCGATTAGGGGGCGTGAAGCATTTAAATTAGGCGCGTCCCCGCGGCGATCGAACTGCGCATGCTCCGTTCTGAAATTTCACACCGTGCATTGCACGAAATTATGTCGTTACGTCATTTTTTTTTGAGTAGCGTCGTTTACGTACATTCCTATTCCCGGACGACTTACCCAAAAAATAAAAAATAAATTGAAATTCGACGCGGGAACAACGGCCATACTTAACATGGGCCGTCTAACTATAGACCAGCTAATAGCTGGTATAACTTTATGCAGCAAAAAGATGACTACAGATTACGTAAGAGATTGCGAAGGACGATCGTAACTTTGTGGATCGTCGGAAAAAGCTAATTTGCATACCCCGACGCGGAAAACGACCCGAACTCCACCCAGCAGCCTCAAAAAAGATTGCAGCGTAGATCCGAAGGCGTGCGAAGACGTAAGCCTGTCAGATCGAAGCCCGAAGCCGTCGTATCCGTCGTATCATGGTTTGAGGATTCAAACTAATGAAACGACGCGCGTAATTTGAAATTACTCCGGTCTAACAGGAGATCGACCAGAGTAAGGGCTCTGTGAATCTGGCCCATTGTTTCTTATGCAGAAGTGATCCTGATTTTGCGCTTTCCAGCTTTAGTAAATATACCCCATTGTGTACTTAAAATGGGGTATGCCTTTTTTTTTTCAGTTTCTTTAAAATATTGTGTGTATTGTACATAGTTAAAACTAAATATATGCTTGCATTTTAATTTATTATAGTTATTATGTATTAATATGAAATAGTGTAAGTCTGACTCTTTACTAAAAGTAACTCTTCTACATAATTTAGCATTCAAATGTAAGCTAACATTGCCATGTAGTATATCACAGCTTTCAATTCTGCCAATTTTTTTCCCCAAAATCTGCTTCTACTCTTTACCCTAAAAAAAAAAAAAAAAAAAGAAAGAATCCACGAAAAGCCTTACATGCCTTTCAGCATAGTTGGCTGGAATTTCATGTAGTACCACAAATAAACAGGAAAAGACAAGGAAAAGCATTAGTAACCACATAAAATACAAATAGCACAACAAAGACAACAAAAACAGCCATTTAGTCCTAACATAGTGCACATCATTGTGTATTGTTTTTTTTACTCCACACACCTTTTTAGTATATGGTAGGGCACAATAAAAACATAGGGGTTAATTTACTAAAGACAAATAGACTTGCACGTTTCAGGTGCAGTTGCACTCAACAAATGCAGTTGGTCCAGAGCTTAGTAAATGTGATGCAGTTCTGCTGTCTTCCATCATCTAATTACAATTTTCTTATTTTCCTTGCATGTGATTAGGTATTCATTGCAAAGTGAAGCTTTAGTTCATTTACTAAGCTCTGCAGTAACTGAACTTTCTAGTGCAAAGGCTATTTGTCTTTAGTTAAATCAACCCTGTATTCGGTACATCTTTGCAATAATTGCAAATGTCTCAATGTTTTATCATTTAAAGCAGGGATCCTCAAACTACGGCCCTCCAGCTGTTGCGGAACTACACATCCCATGAGGCATTGTAAAACTCTGACATTCACAGACATGACTAGGCATGATGGGAATTGTAGTTCCTGAACAACTGGAGGGCCGTAGTTTGAAGACCCATGATTTAAAGAATGCAACCAGTGCAGAAAAATACCTGTGGATCTTGCAAACATTTGGTGTGCTCTTAACTCTTAGGCCGCGTACACACGATGGAACATATTTGCTGAAACAGGTTTCCAGCAGACAAAAGTTTTAAAACATGCTTTAAAACTTATCTGCTGGAAAACTGTCCATCGGACATGTCCGCTGGTTAGTACGCCTAACCAGCGGACCGAAATCTCCCGCATGCGTCGAATGGATTCGACGCATGCGTGGAAGCATTTTACTTCCCAGTTTGCGGACGTCACGGCGTCAACGTCACCGCCACGTCACCGCGCTGTCTGTCCGCGGGGATTTTGGTTTGATCGTGTGTACACACATCAGACCAAAACATCCCAGGAGACATGTCCGCTGAAAACAGTCCGTCGGACCGTTTTCATCGGACATGTCTCCTCGTGTGTACGCGGCCTTAATGGTTAAGCAGTGTCTTTGCTGAAGTCAAATCCCAACCAGGATTGTTAGCCCTGCTGACTAAACTACAGAACACTTACTGTCCTCTAATCTTTCTACTACTCTACATGCATACATTGATTTCTTTCTCAGCAATATATTGCCTCTGCCTTGACTCAATATGTGTAGCAAGAAGGCTCTTGGGAGATGTGGTTCTGGAGGAGGGGGGTGTCCCATGGCCAAAAAACTGAGCTCCCAGCAATTGTCCTGCATGAATTTTACAGGCTTGTTGAAAATGTCACAGGGAGTAATACAGGCTTCTCATTGCAGGAGCAAGGGAAAAGAAAAAATAATGCTGGGGCATGCGTTGCGGGGTAAGCGGGGAGTAAATTTAGCCAGTGACTGAGCATGCAGTTTACATTTTTAAATCGTGTTGTATCTCTTTTTATGAATGTAATATTGGTTCAAGATTCTGAACTCTGTTTGGGGTCATGTTGGGGAGATTTCACCTCGCTTGATACTAATAACTTGATAGAGTAGGCGAGATTTACTAAAACTGGAGTGTGCAAATCTGCTGCAGCTGTGCAAAGTCAATCGATTTCCGAGGGCCAATAGCAGCTGACAATGCTTTCCACAGTGGATCATTAGTCATTAACTAGGCCCATGTGAAAGAGAGGATCCTAAAACTATTTAGATTTCTGGTAACATTTTATATGGTACATGTCATACAGATTTGTGGCATCTTTTATACATTCATGGCCAAAGATATTTTTGTCGGATAATGCACCACTTCTCCCAGAAAATTGTTGCAATTATAAATGTTTAGGCATTCTCATGTTTATTTCTTTTTTTTTTTCATTGGTATGACACAAAAAAGTGTGAAAAACAAAAAGCCAAATCTCACATTCCACGCACAACTCCAAAAATGGACTGGACAAAATTGTTGGCACCTTCTCAAAATTGTAAGAAATAATTGCATTCCAAGTTTGTGATGCTCCTGTGATTTGTAATTAAATTCACCTGTATCAATTAATGTGCTGACAATATAGAAATCACTCCAGAAACCAGTTAAAATGGTGAAAAATGTACTCCACCTTTCTGTTGTGTGTCTCTGTGTAGCACACAGAGCATGGAGAAGAGAAAGAGCAGCAAAGAATTGTCTGAGAATTTGAGAACAAACATTGTGGAAAAGCATGGACAATCTCAAGGTTACAAGTCGATCTCCAGAGATCTTCATTTTCCTGTGTTCACTGTGTGCAACATGGTCAAGAAATTTACAGCCCATTGTACTGTAGCTAACCTCCCTGGACATGGACCAAAGAGAAAAGTGGATCAAAGAGTTTGCCAAAACTTACCTGAGAAATCCAAAATCCTTTTGGGAGAATGTACTGTGGACAGACGAAACAAAATTACAGCTTTTTGGTAAAGCCCATCATTCTATTGTTTTCAAAAGAAATGAGGCCTTTAAAGAAAAGAATACAGTCCCTAGAGTCAAACGTGTGGCGGTGCATTGATGTTTGCTGGTTCAGGCACTGGATGTATTGACCATGTGCATGGCGTTATGAAATCTGAACACTACCAAAGAATTCTGGGGTGCAATGTAGGGCCCAGTGTCAGAAAGTTGAGTCTCCGTCAGAGGTCATAGGTGTTTTTAGCAGGACAATGACCCAAAGCACGTGTCAAAAAGCACACAGAAATGGTTTAGAACAAAGAGCTGGAGAGTACTGAACTGGGCAGCAATGAGTCCAGATCATAGGCGTGCGCACAGGGTGTGCCTTCCTCCTCTCCTCTCAGGAGCGGGGAAGGGGCTGGTGAATATGTCATTAACCATCCTTCCTTTTCTAAATAAACTGTACTGATCGCTCCTGTCTTCATTCTTAACTTAATCGTAGTAAATAATGTTTACTGCAGGCTGCAGAGAAAGGGACTGAGGAATCTCTGTCCTCGGTTTCTTTCTCTGTCTCAAAAGTGAGACATCAGGGGTCTGTTTAGACCCTTGATATTTCATTAAAGCCCCATATATTTTTTTTAAATGAATGAAAAATAATATTGTAAAAAAAAAAAAAAAATACTGATACTATACACTGCCCTTCTGGCATCAATCTTTGCTTTACTGAGACATACACTGCTCTACTGAAACACATGTGTGTTTGTTTTCTGGGTGCACACCCTAATGCAATAGGCTGCGCACACCAGTGGTCCAGATATAAATCCCATAGGGCAGTGGTCATCATCAACCCTGTCCTCAGGGCCCACTAACAGGGCAGGTTTGCAAAATAACTGAAATAAATCACAGGTGATATCATTTGGTGCTCAGCGATTGCAGTATTATAGTCTGCATCTCCCCAAGGTAATACATAAAATCTGGCCTGTTAGTGGGCATTGAGGACAGGGTTGATGACCACTGCTTTGGGCACGTGTGGAGAGATCTGAAAACAGCAGTTGGGAAAAAGGAACCCTTCCAATCTGAGAGACTTGGAGCAGTTGTCGAAAAAAAACAGTGTAGAGAGGTGTAATTAACTCATTGATGGTTACAGGAAGCTATTGATTGAAGTTATTTTTTTCCAAGAGGTGTGCTACCAAATATTAAATTGAGGATGCCAATAATTGTGTTCAGTCCATTTTACTGAGTTTTGCGTGGAATGTGTCAGATTTAGCTTTTTGTTTCTCCACTTTTTTGTGTCATACCAATACACACAAAATAAATAAACATGAGAATGCCCGTTGTAATTGCAACAATTTTCTGGGAGAAGTGCATTTTCTGACAGCAATGCAGGGATGCCAATATTTGTGGCCGTGATTGTAGTTAGATAATCATTTTGCAGTTTTATAAAAGGAAAATCTAGTCCAAAGTGGGGAAGGATTACAGCAATCGCAGTTTTTGAATTGTCACCGGAAAAAGTGGTGATCGTAAATCTTCCGATAGGATAATTGTTCCAGTGACAACTAAGGCCTCGTACACACGACCGAGAATCATGTCGTACAAGAAATCAGGCTTGTCGATAATCTTGTCAAGCTTTCTTTGTGTATACACTGTCAAGACAAAATCTTGTCGTTCTCAAACGCGGTGATGTACAACACATACGACGGCACTATAAAGGGGAAGTTCGATTTCACCGGCACAACCCTTGGGGCTGCATTTGTTAATCTCATGTTACTGCGTGTTAAATAAAAGTTTGGTAAGAGATGATTCGCGCTTTTCAGTCTGTTACAGTGTGACGAATGTGCTATCCCCATTACGAACGCTACTTTTATCAAAGGTGTGCTCCCGCCTCATACTTTATTGTGAGCATGCGCAGGTTTCTAAGCATACACACAAACGTGTTTCTCGTCGTAAACCAGCCTGACAAGAAACATGATGAGGAAATTGAGACTTCCGACGAGAAAAAAAGAGAACATGTTCTCTTTTTTTCTTGTCGATATCCACGAGGCCTACAAAAGGCCTACAAAAGAAATTCCCCTTACATCCCCTCCTGCAGTGTCTCTAGGACAATACGTGAAGGTAAATCTCTCCAATGGGACACAGAAAGCAAAACACAACTGTCAGAAGTTTAAACCTGCCCCTATTTTATCCAAAACTGAAAAAAGGGGGTGGGTATATGTATATGTGCTTTCTTTCTGGCAAGGAAGGGTTTAAATACATACTTTCTGTCATGTAAAACATGTTAAGGTTTTAAATTTACTGACATGTGATGCCTTATATAAATCCGTTGTGTAGGTTTGTTACTATCCACATGTTTCCAGTGAAGACCAATGTGTGTTTTGCATTTCACTGTGTGCAGTATTAGGTTGGCCGGACTTGGAGATGTGCTTCAGATCGAATAAAGATAACTATTTCTAAAGGCTCTTTTGGATAGGTAAAGGCAGCACACTTATTTTTATAGACTCAAAATACAGCAAGCTGATTTGTGCCCAAATTAAACAGGGAACCAGCTGGATCCCTTATCATGATGGCTTTCCATTGTGGGATCATGTTACTGCGGAATTGTTTTTCCTGCATTGTGCACCGTATTCAGCTCCAGTCTCTGACAAGCACCACAATGTCAACAAATGGCAATGTGACACAGAGGACGCTTGCTCGCCTTTGTCCCTTTTTCATTTCGTTGTGTTTAAGTTTCCTTCCATGTGTATTAATTTTTCTGCTTGATGTTGGAAGAGGTTTTTGCCATGAGCAGGAAACAACACTTTTGGCTCTGATCGCTTTACAGCTGCTGTTAAAATACATCAGCAGTAAAAATCCCTGGACATTAAATCAGATCACAGAGAATAAATCGAGGGTTAATGTTCATCCTGTTTATTAGTAGATTGGCATATGTGACTTTCATAAGTATTACCATTGATAAATGTGTAAAAAAACAAACAAAACTGTGCATTAATCATAGAAATACAAAAAAAGACATTTCTGGTAATACAATGTACCTTTTATGATTCCCATGTGCCTCTTTTAGGTACATATGTGGATTAAACTTTTTATTTCATTTGGCTTCTATGCTTACTCAGCATGTGATAGCATTCTGCATGACAGTAATATTCTTATGGCTAGTCACTATGTATTTACCTCATCCCTCCCAAAAAGGCACTAGATGTCTACAACTTAACCCCTTATGGACCGCCGCATGTACATTTACGTCGGCAGAATGGCACCGACAGGCACATCAACGTATATATACGTTGGTGCCTTGAGGGGGTTTGGGGGTCCGATCGGGACCCCCCCCCTGTACATGCAGGGGTCCGGTTACCTGGCTGAGCGATCCGTGCAGAGGGGGTGGCAGTTCGTTTTTGTCCGCCCCCTCCGGATCGCTCTCAGTCAATCCGTGCGCTCCCCTGCAGTGTCACTTCCTCCGCCTGTGTAAACACAGGAAGGAGGAAGTGATGTAATCTCTCCCTCTGCATTTTTTTCAACCACCGCTTAGGAGAGATCACATCGCACAGTAAGTCTGCACTACACTACACTGACACACACTACACATAGGCACATTTGACCCCCGCGATGCAGTTAGTGTCAGTGTGACAGGCAGTTAGTGTTAGGTCCAGGGTAGCCCCCGTACCCCCCCTAATAAAGTTTTAACCCCTTGATCACCGCCCTAGTTAACCCTTTCACTCCCTATTGCCAGCGTCACTAAGCGATCATTTTTCTGATCGCTGTATTAGTGTCGCTGTTCCCGCTAGGTAGCTATTTTTTTTTTATTGTGATTTTTTTTTTACTAAAGACATGTGGCTAAATAAATTTTGGCCTAAATGTTTGACTAAAATTTAGTTTATTTGATTTTCCTTATAACAAAAAGTAAAAAATATAAAAAAAAATCAAAAATGTCGCTCTATTTTTGTATATAGCGCAAAAAATAAAAAGCACAGAGGCAATCAAATACCACCAAAAGAAAGCTCTATTTGTGGGAAGAAAAGGACGCAAATTTTGTTTGGGAGCCACGTCGCACGTGCAATTGTCAGTTAAAGCGACGCAGTGCCGAATCGTAAAAAGGGGCCTGGTCATTTATCTGCATTTTGGTCCGGGTCTTGAGTGGTTAAAGGAAAAGAAAGTAGAGGTGTGACCCATGTTAAAAAAATGTGCCATGTGTTATTTTTTTCTTAAGCAGGTTACACATTTAAATCATTGTTATGTTTAGCAACTCTACTGATCTTTTTCTGAAATACTTCTGCTGATGCCCATAAAGCAAGAAGGCCTTCTAGCTGCCATCTAAAGGGTTATAAAATGTATTCTTATACAGTATAGACATGTCAACCCTATCCAGTGAAACCAGGAGCAATGCACAATATAAAGAAACCCATAACAGTCAATAGGAGTCTTTACCTTGCCATGGATGATACCTTTTCTGTTGGTTCTCCATGATGGCACCTATCTGGAAATCATCTCCTTGTACATAAAGGGACAAGGAGAATGAAATGTATTCACATTACCCCCAGATTTTCTCCAATCTCCTTGGAAAATACTAATTCCCTCATTTACATTCTGAGCTTCTTGAAAATGAATTATAGGTATTAATTCTCTCCTTCCATAACAGCTCCTTGTTTCACATGATGGAACTTATTTGAACTGTGTTTTTTACCACATGGGAAATGAGTCTATGCAATGCAAACATCCCAACATTAATTGCAGACATTTGTTTGGACGGAGCATAGCTACCATCTAGATTTGAAGATTTCACTTTGAACAGATAAATCTTCTAGCGTCTGTAAAACTAAAACTAGAAGATGGGTTAAGCTTTTTTTAACCATGGCACCCTGGGGTGCTTTCTGGGTTCTTCAGGGGTGCCTTAGAAAAATGCCTAAAACTTGCCACAAATTGGTCAAAAATTGTCAATAAGCCAGCGAGTGGATCAAGTTTGCTCTTTTGTTACATAAAGCTGCATTTTTTTTTAGCCCTGTGCAGCATTACAACATTGGGCACTGAATGGGCCAGCCACTGGAATTCTAACAACCAATAATGTCAGTTAATATGGAGGATGTCAGACATCGGCACAGCATCCGTGTTTGGGCCTTCCCTGTCAGGACTGGGGTCACTTTAGCTAAGTGAAGCCTCGTACACACGCTTGGTTTTTCCGACAAGAACCAGCAATAAAACTGCTGGCAGAGCTTTCTTGCTGAGTAAACCGAGCGTGTGTACGAGGCTTTCAGGTTTCTCGTCATTACAAAATCAAAAGTGTCAAGGAAACACAATTTTGAAGTACTTTTAAGCGAATGTGTATGACCAGGTTTACATTTTATTTGAATAGTAGAGGTATACTGATGCAGTTTGTTTATCTTTGTGGAAATGTAGCTTTTAGCGTTCTCTTCACCCTCTTCTTGCAGCTGTGGCTATGATAACTGCTGTCTATTATCATGGCAGCAGCTGCTCTCCCTGGTCCTCCTGTATCATCCAGGCTTGCTTATCAGCAGCTTGGTCATCATTAACACTTTTCTGTAGTCTTCAGCGCTACAAACAGGCTTCATTGTTTATTTATTACAGGTGTTTATATAGTACAGACATTTTATGTAGCCCTGTCCTATCTCACATGCATGCAAACTCACACACATACACTAGGGGCTAGGTAAAGTGAATATAAAGGGGGAAAAAAATAACAAACATGTTATGCTTACCTGCTTTGTGCAACGATTCTGCCTGGTACCAGCCCTGATCCTCTACTTCTCGGGTTCCCGTCGGAGCTCTGCCCCCCCCTGCTGAGTAAGCTGCTTGCTTTGGAGGCTCTCTTGCCCTGCTTTGCTCCACTGACACAAAAAAATGGGGCTCAGCCCCACCCCTACTCCCTCCTCACTGGCTGTTATTGACATCAGCGGGAGCCAATGGCTCCTGCTGCTGTGTCTCAGCCAATGGTGAGGTAGCAACTGCTCTCGTGCACATCGCTAGGACAAGTTCGGGCTCAGGAAAGTAATGGGGGGCTGCACACAGAAAGTTTTTTACCTCTATGCATAAAGGTAAAAAACCTCCAGCCTTTAGAACCACTTTAAACTTATTGATATATCTTTGAAGTGTGGGAGAAACCCCACACAAGTACAGGGAGAACATGCAAACTCTATTCAAATAGTGTCCTGACCAGGTTTTGAACCAGGGAGACTAGTGCTGCAAGGCATAAACACTAAGTGGCCGTGCTGCCCATCATGTCAAGAGATTCAATGGGCATTAGCAGCAGCGATCCGCATGCTAGTGCAGACTGATGAGTTTTGCTCACTCTCTGCAGAAAACTGACAACCAGTGGCAGCGTCTCCTCCTCCTGGGCTTCAGAGCGGCCTACCTTGCGTCTCCTCCCTCCTCCTTGGCAGCCAATAGGCTTATCCTCTCGGCTAGTCGGGTGACGGGTCTTTGCTATTGTCGCACAACTGTGTGGGCTCAGGGTACAGTGCTCTGCACCCCAAGCCCACCCTTTTTTCTGTGCTTCCTAAAAGAAAAAAAAAACATTAGAATCCAAGTGTCCGTCCCCTGCATTTAGATTAAGGGCCGAGCACATGGATTAGGGGGGCGGCGCCCCTACACCCCATATGGATGGACTGCCACTGCTGCCAAGCCAAAAAATTCTAAATCGAATATTACTAGCATGTGACCTTCTGGTGAAGCACCTCCCATCAAACATGGCTTGCAGTAAAGAAGAACATCCTCTGGAATTTGCATTAAACTAAATCTCGAGGCATTGTTAAGGATCAGAGTTCAATAATTTCTTTAAAATTCTGCTGTATCAGTGTGCAGCAGGCTGGAGGGTAATACAAGCAAATAAGATACATGATCTTTGAGCACAAGAAATATCTGATTGAGAAAACAAGATATATCACAAAACCAGCAACATTAGACCAGCCAGGAATCATAATCAAATATAGTTTTTTTTTTTTACCCTTTACTTGATGCTGTTTTTCTGGATTTTATTATTTTACTAACTGTATAAGACAATTTTTTATTAAACTGCACATGAAATATAATGAAAATATTCTAGCAGGCATCTCTTTTTCTAATCATTACATTTTCTTTCTTCGTTTGTGTTTTAGGTTCTGTTTGGTGCTCAACAATCAACCACATATAAGTAAGTTTATTTTTGTTTAATTATTTAATTGTTGTATTTTATTTTTAGTGATAATATAAGAAACACCAAATTAAAATTTTAAACTGTTAGGCCTCGTACACACGATCAAATCTGTCCGCTGGAAACGGTCCGCTGGACCGTTTCAGCAGACAGATTCGATCGTGTGTACAGGGCTTAAGTGTGTACCAGGCATTACTGTACTGTAATGCCACCATCCTTTTTTTGTTTTTACTATGCTTGCTAAGCTGAGCAGACAACCCATCCTTTTCTATACCAAGCTTCCAGATCTTTCTCTAAGGATTTTAAGGTATTCTTAATAGAAATCTATCATGGTAGAAATATGGTTGATAGAAGGTGTGAGTGTGTGAAGCAATCAATATAAGTAGGAGTTGGGTGTACCATCTACTGTGAATGGTTTTGCTATGCTGCTCTCCTGATTAGTGGGGGCTACGTCTGGGCACTTGCAAAAAAAAAAAAAACATGCAGTAAATAAATAAAAAACCCTCATCAGGACTCAAAGGTGCAGGATAAAACCTAATCTGGATCGTGAATTTAAATGTAATCACAGAGCCTGCTGCAGCCAATGGGCCATGATCTAGTTGAGTTGCTTTTCATACTGTTAGGCATCACAGTTCGAATTTGATACTCAAAGTGAAGGCAAGCCTCCCACCTAATCTGCTTGGTGATTCAAAGAGGAAGGAAGACTTACTGTAATAGGTGCTGTTTTGTAGGATTTCATGGTGTGTTTTTTTTTTTTAACCAACTGGAATGGGATTTACCTTTTTGCCCTCAAACGTACACACAAACATTTTAAATTTGGATTTTTGCTCTTAATATTATATTTTTCTTGGAAAAGATTAGAGAGAGTAAACGAAAGGTGTGCAGCTGCTTTTTAAATAAGCTCCTGAGACTTCTGTACTGTATTTAGTCATTTATACTCTATTTTGAGAGTAAAACTTTCTTGGTATTTATCCTTAACATCTGTTTGAACTTTAGAGGGATAACGATTTCTGTGCTGTAAACCCAACTTAATTTTTAGAGGTCAGGAAAACAAACAGTACAGTATTATCATTATTTTTTCAAATGCTTTCCTTCCAGAATTTTATAGTGACGTTAAGTTATTTTCAGCATTAAGGTACCAGATTTTTTGAATGCCAGGTTAAACAACTGCTGCGTTTTTTGCCGTTTTCTTAAGCTTTATTTCACAGTAATAGTGTGTCTGTTTCACATAAAATCCTATGAAAAATAATGTGAATATTACGTTCTTAAGTGAAATCTGTTATATGCCAAATGTTTAATTCTTTTTGATACCTAATTTTATCTGACACACAAAAAAAAAACCTTCATGGACTCTAAACACTGCTATAGGTCCCATGGTATCTTCCATAATTGTATCCATAGGAAACAATGAAACCTTAGATTTATTAGGTAAGACATTGAAAGCAGGCATGTGATGACCACTGACAGATCAGCCATCTTATTTGTTCGTTCAATAGCTGAGTAACTGACACATTAAGTATGGATCTCAAGCCAAGAATAGCAAAATAATATCTTTGTCTATTCACATTAAAAACATATCTCATGTAATAAAAGCATATTGCACCTTCAGTAGAACTTTCATACATTGTTTTATATATGCAAACAAGTACAAACACTCTGAGCCCCACTTGTAATTAGCAAGAGTGTGGGCCAAAAGGAAAACTTTGGTCAAACTACAAAATTAAATATTTTATGGATCCAACACCATTTGTTGAAAAAAGGGGGGAGGTTGGGACTTTATATGAGATGCGTTTTTAGCATCTCTTTTTTCATCTATTTACAGGAATGGAGGCCTATGGTAGTATCTTCATATGCCTCATCTAAAGTCCCACCCCTATCCCCCTAGAAATGAAAGCAGTTGGTTCTACAAGCAAAAAGATTTTTCTGCCACTTCCTTTTCCTTTTTTAGGGTGACAACACTTTACCACTGCTATTAAATTCAGGTCACTATGGTCCCTTGGGTATACTGTACCAGCTTGCCTGGAGCATGATACAGGTATGTATTAGGTGACTATCAGCAGCAGGTTATTAATCAGTTGCTGCTCATGCCTATGCCTATCCCCAACTCCTGATTGATAGCAAATTCAAATTTGATTCAAACATCATTATAAAAGTTATGGTTTCTGTAGCAGCTTGCACATTAGAAAATGTCATGCAAGCACTATTGAAACTCGCAAACCATAGACCTCTTTTCCTGGGTGTGAGAGTGATCGTGGATTGTTTTCAAGACATAAATTGGGTGAAATGAGAACTTGCTTCTTCCAATTACATAAGGGCAATTGCCAATATTATTAATTTATTTAACCACTTAAGACCCGGACCAATACGCTGGTAAATGACCCAAAGTGTTTTTGCGATTCGACACTGCGTCGCTTTAACAGACAATTGCGCGGTCGTGCGACGTGGCTCCCAAACAAAATTTGCGTCCTTTTCTTCCCACAAATAGAGCTTTCTTTTGGTGGTATTTGATCACCTCTGCGATTTTTATTTTTTGCGCTATATACAAAAATAGAGCGACATTTTTGAAAAAAAAACACTATTTTTTACTTTTTGTTAAAAAAAAAAATCAAATAAACTAAATTTTAGTCAAACATTTAGGCCAAAATTTATTTAGCCACATGTCTTTAGTAAAAAAAAAAATCCCAATAAAAAAAAATAGCTACCTAGCGGGAACAGCGGCACTAATACAGCGATCAGAAAAATGATCGCTTAGTGACGCTGGCAATAGGGAGTGAAAGGGTTAACTAGGGCGGTGATCAGGGGGTTAAAACTTTATTAGGGGGGGTGGGGGGGCTATCCTGGACCTAACACTAACTGTTTTTTACACTGCCTGTCACACTGACACTAAATGCAGTGATTAAATCACTGCATTCAGTGACACTGTGACAGGGGGTGGGGGGGGCGATCACAAGGGGTTAATATGCCTATGTGAGTGTGTGTCAGTGTTGTGTTGGTGCACACTTACTTGTGATGTCTTCTCTCATCAGCAGCGCTGGGAAACAGCGCTGCGATGAGAGAATACATCATTTCCTCCTTCCTGTGTAAACACAGGAGAGGAAGTGACAGGCTGGACGCGCTCCCATTGGCTGGGAGCGATCGCGATGGGGGGGGGGCGGATATCACGGACATCCGCCCGCAGATCCCGGATCGCTCCCAGAGGTAGGGGGACCCCCGCACGCCGCGGAGGGGGTCCCGATGGGACCCCCGAACCGCACTCAGGCGGGGACGTAAATTTACGCCCTTGTGCCTGTACGTGCCATTCTGTGGCCGTATATGTGCGTGCGGGGGTCCTTAAGTGGTTAAGAGCCTTTGGAAAGTACTTTGACATCTCAAACGGTAATCATTAACTTTAAAGGAACACTAAAGGTTCGTTTTTTATCCTCTAAAATCATTGATATATTGCAGAGCATTTAGAAGTTCCTTACCTCTTCTTTTAAATTGCCCAGCAAAGTATTGAATTTCATCTGTAAAAGTTCCACTTCCTGTGCCTCCTCTCATTCCTCTCCTCCTGTGTCCCAGCCGTTTCTTATGGAGGAAAGCTTCACAAGCATGACGTGCACAACGTGCTCGCCCCCCCCTCTGTGCCTACAGCTCTGCGTCTGGACGTTCTGTGTCTTTCACAGCAGAGGAGACCAGCACATGCTTGGGCGTCTCTAGAACGCTGTAGCTCCGCCTCCCTCCATTCAATGTTTTGGGAAACTAGTCACAAACCCTGCCTTCCCTCCTCCCCCAGTTCTCTGATGACAAGTGTAAAGTGAAACTCATTTTTTCCTCCCCTAGTTCTCTGTAAATTGAAACTTGGTTTTCTACACAGCAGGAACACAGCAAGTTAAAGTACATCTAAATAAGATCTTATAAAATAAAAATTATGCTTTTAATTAAATTAAAATATAGTCAATATATTTGTATCCATTTCTTTACCATGCTTATTCAATATCATGCATTGTATGTCTTCTGTTCCCCCATGTCCAATACAAACACTCACTCCACCACCATTTTAGCCAATTTTTTACTATCCATTTTGAATACACACCACATATACTTTTCTCCCAATTCCATCCCTCCATCCCCTGGTATGATCATCCATCCCTCACAGAGTGATGTAAGGGGGGGGGGCCCTGCTGGGGACACCTGATGTAAAGGGGGGTCTCCGCTGGGATTGGCTTATGTAAAGGGGGGGCTCCGGTAGGGACACCTGATGTAAGGGAGGCTCTGCTGGGGACAAGTAATGTAAGAAGAAGCTCTGCTGTGATTCTCTTATGTAAGGGGGGGGCTTCACTGGGACATCTGGGGTAACAGTGGGAGTTGCTGATTAAAAGGGGGGCTCCGCTGGGATTGCTTATGTAAATGGGGGCACCGGTAGGACATGTAAGGGGGGGCTCTGCTGGGGACACGTAATGTAAGAAGAAGCTCTGCTGTTTATTGTCTTATGTAAGGGGGGGGGCTTCACTGGGGACATCTGATGTAAGGGGGTCTCCGCTGGGATTGGCTTATGTAAAGGGGGGGCTCCGGTAGGGACACCTGATGTAAGTGGGCTCTGCTGGGACACGTAATGTAAGAAGAAGCTCTGCTGTGATTCTCTTATGTAAGGGGGGGGCTTCACTGGGACATCTGATGTAAGGGGGTCTCCGCTGGGATTGGCTTATGTAAAGGGGGGGCTCCGGTAGGGACACCTGATGTAAGAAGAAGCTCTGCTGGGGACACGTAATGTAAGAAGAAGCTCTGCTGTGATTCTCTTATGTAAGGGGGGGGGGCTTCACTGGGGACATCTGATGTAAGGGGGTCTCCGCTGGGATTGGCTTATGTAAAGGGGGGGGCTCCCGGTAGGGACACCTGATGTAAGAAGAAGCTCTGCTGTGATTGTCTTATGTAAGGGGGGGAGTCCGCTAGGGACACCTAATGTAAGGGGGTCTCTGCTGGGATTGGCTTATGTAAAGGGGGGTCTTCCGGTAGGAAACCTGATTGTAGGGGGGGCTCCGCTGGGGACACCTGATGTAAGAAGAAGCTCTGCTGTGATTGTCTTATGTAAGGGGGTGGTCCGCTAGGGACACCTGATGTAAGGGGGAGCTCCGCTGGGGAACACCTGATGTAAGGGGGGAGCTCTGCTGGGACACCTGATGTAAGAAGAAGCTCTGCTGTGATTGTTTTATGTAGCCCCCCCTTATATAAGACAATCACAGCAGAGCTTCTTCTTACATCAGGTGTCCCCAGCGGAGCCCCCCTTACATCAGGTGTCCCCCAGCGGAGCCCCCCCCCTTACATAAGACAATCACAGCAGAGCTTCTTCTTACATCAGGTGTCCCCAGCGGAGCCCCCCTTACATCAGGTGTCCCCAGCAGGGGGGCTCCGCTGGGGACACATGATGTAAGAAGAAGCTCTGCTGTGATTGTCTTATGTAAGGGGGGGGCTCCGCTGGGGACACCTGATGTAAGAAGGGCCTCCGCTGGGGACACCTGATGTAAGGGGGGGGCCTCCGCTGGGGACACCTGATGTAAGAAGGGGCTCCGCTGGTATTGCCTGATGTAAGGGGGGCTCCGCTGGGGACACCTGATGTAAGGGGGGCTCCGCTGGATTGCCTGATGTAAGGGGGGCCTCCGCTGGGGACACCTGATGTAAGGGGGGCCTCCGCTGGGTATTGCAGAGTATTGCAGTGTATTGTGTATTGCAGAGTTTTGCATCAAACGCAGCCAGTGTGCCCACCATTTGCAGCCACTTGTGCCCGTCGTACACAGCTACTTGTGCCAATCAAATGCAGCCACTTCTGCCCATCAAATGCAGTCAGGCACATCCCCCGGCTGTCACTTTACTAATTCCAAACAAACCTCCCCCTGGGAAGGAACCCTTGTGTGGCTACACTTATCGAATGACGGCACTACTTCTTCCCCCCGCTTCTCTGTTTCCTCTCCTGCTCCTCTATCCCCCCCCCCCCCATGATGCACTGGTCCCACATGCGCCATGTCTCATGTCCCTCATGATGCTCTGGTTCGCCGCAGCGCTCACCTCCTCTCCCAGTCCAGCCCTGGTGTCCCCGTCTTCCGTGGAGAATGTCGTCCCCCTCTTCCGGTGGAGAGAATGTCGTCCCCCGTCTTCCGGTGGAGAGAATGTCGTCCCCCGTCCTCCGGTGGAGAGAATGTCGTCCCCGTCCTCCGTGGAGAGAATGTCGTCCCCCGTCCTCCGGTGGAGAGAATGTCGTCCCCCGTCCTCCGGTGGAGAGAATGTCGTCCCCCGTCCTCCGGTGGAGAGAATGTCGTCCCCCGTCCCTCCGGTGGAGAGAATGTCGTCCTCCGGTGGAGAGAATGTCGTCCTCCGGTGGAGAGAATGTCGTCCCCCGTCCTCCGGTGGAGAGAATGTCGTCCCCCCGTCCTCCGGTGGAGAGAATGTCGTCCCCCGTCCTCCGGTGGAGAGAATGTCGTCCCCGTCCTCCGGTGGAGAGAATGTCGTCCCCCGTCCTCCGGTGGAGAGAATGTCGTCCCCCGTCCTCCGGTGGAGAGAATGTCGTCCTCCGGTGGAGAGAATGTCGTCCTCCGGTGGAGAGAATGTCGTCCCCCGTCCTCCGGTGGAGAGAATGTCGTCCCCCGTCCTCCGGTGGAGAGAATGTCGTCCCCCGTCCTCCGGTGGAGAGAATGTCGTCCCCCGTCCTCCGGTGGAGAGAATGTCGTCCCCCGTCCTCCGTGGAGAGAATGTCGTCCCCCGTCCTCCGGTGGAGAGAATGTCGTCCCCCCGTCCTCCGGTGGAGAGAATGTCGTCCTCCGGTGGAGAGAAATGTCGTCCTCCGGTGGAGAGAATGTCGTCCCCCGTCCTCCGGTGGAGAGAATGTCGTCCCCCGTCCTCCGGTGGAGAGAATGTCGTCCCCGTCCTCCGGTGGAGAGAATGTCGTCCCCCGTCCTCCGTGGAGAGAATGTCGTCCCCGTCCTCCGGTGGAGAGAATGTCGTCCCCCGTCCTCCGGTGGAGAGAAGGGTGTCTGTCTCCGTCCAAACCACCCAAGGATCAGCTCTTCCAATTTTGGCCAACACTGGGGCCCATCTCCTTCTCCTTCAAACAGCCAGGGGTCCACTCCTTCTCTGCCAACCACCCAGGTTCTCTCTCCTTCTCCCCCGGCCACCCAGGGGCCCTCTTCTTCACTAAATGGCCACCCATTTAGTAACGCGGTTACAGCAGAGCATTGCACGCGGTTACGCAGAGCATTGCACACGGTTACGCACACGGTATTGCAGAGTATTGCACACGGTATTGCAGAGCATTGCACACGGTTACGCACACGGTATTGCAAGAGTATTGCACGCGGTATTGCAGAGCATTGCACGCGGTATTGCAGAGCATTGCACGCGTATTGCAGAGCATTGCACGCGGTATTGCAGAGCATTGCACGCGGTATTGCAGAGCATTGCACGCGGTATTGCAGAGCATTGCACACGGTTACGCAGAGCATTGCACACGGTACTCACAAGGTATTGCAGAGTATTGCACACGGTTACGCAGAGCATTGCACACGGTTACTCACAAGGTATTGCAGAGTATTGCACACGGTATTGCAGAGCATTGCACACGGTATTGCAGAGCATTGCACACGATTGCAGAGCATTGCACGCGGTATTGCAGAGCATTGCACGCGGTATTGCACGCGGTATTGCAGAGCATTGCACGCGGTATTGCAGAGCATTGCACGCGGTATTGCAGAGCATTGCACGCGGTATTGCAGAGCATTGCACGCGGTATTGCAGAGCATTGCACGCGGTATTGCAGAGCATTGCACGCGGTTATGCAGAGCATTGCACACGGTTACGCAGAGCATTGCACACGGTTACTCACAAGGTATTGCAGAGTATTGCACACACGGTATTGCAGAGCATTGCACACGGTATTGCAGAGCATTGCACGCGGTATTGCAGAGCATTGCACGCGTTATTGCACGCGGTATTGCAGAGCATTGCACGCGGTATTGCAGAGCATTGCACGCGGTATTGCAGAGCATTGCACGCGGTATTGCAGAGCATTGCACGCGGTATTGCAGAGCATTGCATGCGGTATTGCAGAGCATTGCACGCGGTTATGCAGAGCATTGCACACGGTTACGCAGAGCATTGCACACACGGTTACTCACAAGGTATTGCAGAGTATTGCACACGGTATTGCAGAGCATTGCACACGGTATTGCAGAGCATTGCACGCGGTATTGCAGAGCATTGCACGCGGTATTGCAGAGCATTGCACACGCGGTATTGCAGAGCATTGCACGCGAATTGCAGAGCATTGCACGCGGTATTGCAGAGCATTGCACGCGGTTACGCAGAGCATTGCACACGGTTACTCACAAGGTATTGCAGAGTATTGCACACGGTATTGCAGAGCATTGCACACGGTATTGCAGAGCATTGCACACGGTATTGCAGAGCATTGCACGCGGTTACGCAGAGCATTGCACGCGGTTACGCAGAGCATTGCACGCGGTTACGCAGAGCATTGCACGCGGTTACGCAGAGCATTGCACGCGGTTACACAGAGCATTGCACGCGGTTACACAGAGCATTGCACACGGTTACGCACACCGGTATTGCTGAGTATTGCAGAGTATTGCACACGGTATTGCAGAGCATTGCACATGGTTACGCAGAGCCTGGACAGCAGGGGTTCGGAGCAGCGGGTGTGGGGGCAATTACAGAGGATGGGGGTGCAATTACAGAGGAGGGGGGTGCAATTACAGAGGAGGGGGAATACAGAGGGGGTTGCAAATACAAAGAAGGGTGCAATTACAGAGGAGGAGGGTGCAATTACAGAAGAGACAGGGCAAACACAGAGGAGGGGGGCAAACACAGAGAGGACACAGAGAGGGGGGGCAAACACAGAGAGGATACAGAGAGGGGGGGGGCAAACAGAGGAGTCAAAAGGGAGAGAGAGAGGTGACAGGCAGCTGCTGGTACGGAAGTTTTTAATAAAATAGATGCTTATAAACAATGCACTCACTCTTCATGTCAGAGCTGTAGTAGGCATGTCAGTCTGTGAAGTCGGCTGTCCCATTCTCCCCCTCCAATCCACGCTGCTCTTACCACTGAATCGCTGGAGGAAACAGAGCCGTGGGAAACTCATGTGAACTGTCAGCCTCTGATGATGGAGGCGTGGTTAAGCCTCCGGAACGCTCTGATTGGTCACAGTATCCCAGGCTGACAGCTCACTGCAGTTTCCCCACGGCTCTGTATCCTTGGCTTCCTCCAGCGATTCAGTAAAGCAGCAGCGTCGATCGGAGGGGAGAATGGGACAGCCGACTTCACAACTGACATGCCTACTACAGCTCTAACATGGACAGTGAGTGCATTGTTTCTAAGCATCTATTTTATTAAAAGCTCCTGTACCAGCAGCTGCCTGTCGCTTCTCTCTCCCTTATGTTTTAATTGCTCTGTAATTGCCTCCCCCTCCCGCTGCTCCTCCGATCCCCCTGCTGTACGGGTCCCCCTGTGTGCTGGGGCTCCTAAAAGGAGGCCCCATGGTACCCCTGTCCGGGTCAAAACCATACAGGTGGCAACCCTATAACAGGAGGAGGCGGCAATATGTGTTGGAGGAGGGAGGAGAAAATGAAAGGGTATAGGCAGAGGGGCGGGAAGGGGTGTATACTGGGGGAGGTAGGGGCGGAGTGTGGCTCTTAGTTCACGAGAACATTGCTCGTTCTCTGTCTGGCGTTGTAAAACGAAAAAAAAAAACGCTTTCTACGCATGCGCGAACCGCTAAGCCTAATGGGAACTGTAGTTCCCATTAGGCAGTGACGTTTACACTATGAACGCGCACTGCCAAACCAGGAAGTGAGGGGAAATCAGACACAGAACTGACGGAGGGGGTACATCAAGATGCTGTTTAACAGGTATAGCAATTTTTTAAAAAAAATCATCACGTTTTTTATTCTTATATGCCTCAAGACTGCATTTGAAAAGGAAAAAAAATTTGACTTTACAACTTCTTTAAGTATAAGAAGTGCTTGCTATGATTTAGATTGTTTTGGAAAATATTGGCATCCAGTTTTTGTATAAAATTATAATTTTTTCACTGCACATGTGCAGCTTTGTTTAAGACAGGTAAGCTATGCCAGTTACTGGGGTTTGGCCATCGAGAACAATTGTTAGATGTCTCAATGCCTAGGATGTGCTATGTTTGTAGGAGTGTAGACTGGTCAAAATGTCATAATGTAGCTAAAATGGGAGTTGGGAGTCTGCATGGAGCAGTAATACTAGCAATAAAAAAATGCATCTTTTTTATACCATGACAGGTTTTTGGTCCCCTTCCAAATTTAGCCATGAGGCCTAATATAAAATTTGCACCATTGAAGAGCACATGACAACACCCTTGTATTACAAAGGAAAAAAAGAGAATAATCTAAGCCTGCTTTGTAGCATGATATGTGTTAGTCTTTTAATATTCATGGTTGCCTTCATTATTCATACGGTTGGGGACCGTATTGCCTGAAATAAAATGAAAATAACCTTCCCATGGCTGTGACATTGCTAAGCTACCTGAGCAGTTTATCTTTGATTTGTTTGAACATTTGCTGCGCCATGTTCATTAATTTATTTTCTTAAAAAACTATACATGTTTGTGAATGTTGTTTTTTTCCCACACAGCCTCCTTATCAAAGAAGTAACTAGTGTATATGCGTTATTGAAGACAGCTGCATGCAGGGGTACTTGTAGACATTTGTGCTTAAATATGTCTCCCTATATAGAAAAGATATTGTAAATGTTACCAAGATCCAAATTTCGAATTGAAGAAGGGACATTGATATTTGAACAGACTTATGCCGTATACACATGGTTGGAATTTTCAACAAAAAAAGTTCGATGTGAGCTTTTGGTCGGAAATTCAGACGGTGTGTAGGCTGCACCAGACTTTTTCTGTCGGAATTTCCGACAGCAAAAATTTGAGAGCTGGTTCTCAATTTTTCCGAAAAGAAAAGTTCAGAAATTCCGATCGTCTGTATGCAATTCCAACACGCAAAAAATATGCATGCTTGGAATCAATTTGACATGTGCTCGGAATCATTGAACTTCATTTTTCTCAGCTCGTTGTAGTGTTGTACGTCACTGTGTTCTTGGCGGTCGTAATTTTGTGTGACCGTGTGTATGTAACGCAAGTTTGAGCCAACCTTCTGTCGGAAAGAAATCCAAGTTTTTCTTGCCGGAATTTCCGATCATGTGTAAGCGGCATAATATGTTTCATAAATGTGGAACATTTTGTCAGGTGGAAAATGAATAAAGAAATTACCATTTGCCACTTTAGAATTTTTCACAAACAGTCCCCATCCCCAAAATCACACCTGCCTTAGATCCATTGTCCACATAACCTCTTCTGCAGTTCAAATTGGTCCTTAACAAACTGCATATTTTGGCATGTGTGAGATATCCAATAATAATTAGGAAAAGTCCTAAAAATTTCCAGGCTAGGCTCAGTGAGATGTGCTGTACTAAGTGTATGATGTTTTATGGAGAAAGTAACTCCTCCAGTTGCTCGTCCCTGTAATAAGTAGAAGTGAAGAACAGGTTTTCAAAATCTTTCTTTTTCCAACCTGTTGCCTCTCAGGTCTCGTATACACAACCGTTTTCCTCGGCAGAATCCATTAAGAAACTTGGTGGGAGAGCTTTTTTGCTGAGGAAACCGGTCATGTGTACGTTTTTCATCGAGGAAACTGTCGAGGAACTCCACGAGCAAAAAATAGAGAAAGTTCTCTTTTTCCTCGACGGGAGTTCAAATTGGCTCGTTGTGTTCCTCATCTGGCTGCTTTTCGACGAGAAACTCGAGCGCGTGTATGCTTAGAAACCCGAGCACCTTCGGTAAAAGTAGTATTTGTAATGGAAATAGCACATTTGTCACGCTGTAACAGACTCAAAAGTGAAAATGTCTCTTACCAAACTTTAATCGAACACGCAGTAACATGAGATTAGCAAAAGCAGCCCCAAAGGTTGTGCTAGTGGAATTGAACTTCCCCTGCTGTAGTATGTGGTAAAGTCACCGCGTTTGAGAACGAGGAGATTTGGTCTTGACAGTGTGTACGCAAAGACAGCTTGTCAAGTTTCTCGACAAGCCTAACAAGGAACTTGATAAGGAAAACGATGTGTCTGAGAACGACGAGTTCCTCGGACGTGTGTACGAGACCTCACAGTTATGTTTAGACAGAGGAGAAAAGTGTGACGATTATCATTCTTTCAGGCAGCAGGCTCTCCATATTCACCACTCAGGGTTGGTTAGCGAGCAGTCTGGCACAAACCTGACTTAGCCACATCCTACCCTGCCCTGGGAACCAATGTTGCTCAACAATTATTCAAGTTAAACATCACAGACCTGTTCCATGTCATTGCTCTGCAATACAGCATGAAGCATAATTATACTGCAGCTATGAAATTGGTCTTAAACACAGTCTTATTTATTGCTTTAACCTTGGTTTTGGCTGCAGTATACTGTCATGCCTTGCCATTTTACACATCCATGACTTGGAGTAGCTTTACAAAATATTGTGCTGGGTGGATGGTGTCATTGCTCAAAACATAATATGTGTGCTAGTCTTAACAATATATATGTACATATCTGAAAAAAAAGGGTCTCCCTGGGATTTTTGGACAACTGTCAGTAAAATAAATATTTTTTTGGCTGGCCACCCTGCTACAACTTAATTTGTCTTCAGCCATATCATTCCTCAGCAACCACCTCTGCCTCATAAGCGTCTCTCAACCACCACATCTGTCATCTAAACAATTACATCTAGCTACCCCTGCTTACTTTAATTTTTTGTATCTATGGTAATTAAGATTCATTGGAAGGTACATTCAGAGTTGAGCTCAAGTATTCAGTTAAAGCTTTTAGGTCCTAAAAAGGGACACGTTGTAAGTTCGGATTCCCTTTTTTGAAACTTAAAGCTTACTAAGCGGTCATATGACTTCACTGTACTTGAAGCCCTTACCATAGAGCTCTCAGTGGCTACTATTGAGGTTAGAGGGTAGATTGCTTTATGCTTTTACCTTGCCCAAAGAGTAGGCAGAAGAAGCTGCCACTTTAAGCATTTCAGCAACAGGTAGGATGCAAAAAGGACAAGGCCTGAAACCTATGCTTCTAAGGTGCTAAAAGACGTAGTCTCCAGTGGTGTGCAGAAAGGCCAAGGGTGCAATGGCCCCAGGCATCCTTTGGGGGGAGAGCATCCAGGACAGACAGATGCTGCTTACAAGCAGGCTCCTTGCCATTGTGTTGTAGCTGTGCTCGCTAGCAATTTTTTCCCAAGCCTCTGCCCACCGGGCAACCCACTGTCTGACACACTGACATCAACATATGAAGAATCTGAACAGAACAGGGCTGTCCTTTCCACTATGAATAGGGGCAACATTTATAAACCTGGTAAAATCACAAACACCTATGGGTTAGAAATTAAACTGCAGCTATTAGCTATATCAGGTCTGACTGACATCAACATATGTAGAACATGACCATCATTTCCACAATGACTAAGGGCAAAACTTAAAACACCTGGTAAAGTCCAGCATAGACACTTGGCACTGTGAATTCAAAATTAAACTGCCCCCATGAACTGTATCAGGTCTGACTCAGACCAGTTACAGATACAATTAATGGGTGCACTTTCAATCCTAACCCACAGTACCAAGCGTCTATGATTTCCAGAGACTTTTTTAGGTTTATGAGTTTTGCCCTTATTCATTGTGGTAATGATGGTCCTGTTCTCCATATGTTGATGCCAGTCAGACACAGAGCGACGGACCAACCTGGCTTTAATCGGCATTGAAAAATAATTCTTCACAGTAGTTCAAATGTTTTCTGACATGAGATCATCTTATTTAGGGAACCAGACATGATAAATATGGCAGATTTGTTTTGAATTTGAATAAATGTATTTAATGTTTACATATTTAAAATGTCATATTTTCTCACTTTTCCTAATACTAGGCCTTACACTTGAGTTTAAGGGCTTGCTCACACCAAAATGCATTGTGTCATCAAATGCTGTGAGGGGGTCAGCAAACTGTTTTGCATTTACTGTAAAATCAGAAAAATAATAGCCCGTGGTATTAGTTTATGTATACATGTAACATACCATCCTTTAAGTTGTTGTAAAGCCTTACAGACCACTTTTACCTACAGGTAAGCCTAGATCAAGGCTTACCTGTAAGTGCTTGATATATCTCCTAAACCTACATGGTTTAGGAGATATTTGCAATGTCCCTGAACGATGCCTTCTGCGCATGCACCGATGTAATCAGCGCATGCGCACTCATGAAAGGGCACGCTATGCCGTTTCAAGCTGAGGTCGTGCTGTGACTAGTGGCACCCGTGTGCATGCGTGACGGAAGGAAGAGGGGTGAAAAATGGATGCTTCCAGCCAGGGAGGAAATCGAGGACATTGCAGGCTTCGGTTTCAGGAAAGTGACACATAATAGACTACTATGCAATGCATAGTAGCCCATTATGCTTTACCTTTGCAGGGAAACAAAGAGGAAGTAAAACCCATCAGGGTTTACTTCCTCTTTAAATTTTAAATACATTTATGATCCCAAACCATGGTAATATATATTGCCAACCTCTGGTGCATATAATTACATCACATCAGCTTAGGCACTGAATGCATAGCTCTTGCATATGGATGAAAGGATACAAAAGCCTGAATCGTGCATAGACAACATGTAAATATTATTTATAGCGGTTAAATACGTGCAAATGTGCTAGTCATTCAGCTTAACCATAGCGTTTAAATATTTCTATATAACCGTGGTAGGAACACTGGATTTTCATTTCTTTCCTACAGCGTCTAATCTCAATTATTTTATGTATTCAGTAAAGTGTTATGGAGTGAGAAAGTGGTTTGTTACTATAGTTATTAATCTTGCAGAAGTATGCAGAACTCATTAATCAAAAGTTGTTTTCTGAAAACAAAGGCCTCTTAGCTGGTTGTCGTTTGGTAGGAAAAAACAGAATCCAGTGGTGCAGAAATTTTGAGTTGACATGTTCTTAAAGAGAATTTTTTATTTTATTTTATAATTGCATTTAGTTTTTTTTTTTGTAAATTGTTTCTTTTAGTTTTTTATTAAAAAATAGAGAAGTATTTGTTAAAAAAAATATACACTCCCTTAAGACCAGCACTAAAGCATTTTACAAAGTAGGTATTAGTAAACAAAAACCTGTGATACTTATAATCTTGCTGTTTGAGACTTGGTGAATTTAGTAGACATACGCAATCCTTAGTAGTAGGTAGTAAGGGCTGTATAGAAAAATTTCCAATTTGGTAACAACATATACCTCTTTATAATCGTTTGATAGGTTGGTAATATGTGAGGAACAATATAGCTGGTTGTAAGCCTCCAAATTTATGAATGCACATCTGAATTATCTAATTGCAGTAGGAAGAGGTGACAGGAAAACTTGGCCTTTGCTGAGTTACTGGCATTTGCAAAGTATTAGCAGGAGCTTAGGACCTCATTAATGATCCATAAGATAACACCGGCTGCAGCAAGGCCCTGGAGCAGCCAAGGAACAATCTTTCTCTGGGGGTGCCACATTTTGTAACTGCCAAAACCTGGCCCCTTTAGATTTAGCAGGGAGGACTGAAAACACGGTGAGCAAGTCATTATTTTCTGCAAATATTCACATTACCATAAATAACTCCTGAACAATACCAAGTTACCAGTGCTAGCAAAACAAAATGACACAAACGTTTTTATTTTTTTTGTAAAAATATTGAAGTATTTGAAAATGATTAGCTAAATGATTAGCAGATCCAGCAGTATATTCAGATAAACTTTTTTTTGTAGTCTGGCTTTCCCCACCCTTTGGAGGTAAAAATGGACAAGATTACATTTTCAGGAAAGTTGGGATCAGCTTATAATTTCCTAATGTAACCCCCCCCCCCGTATATCTTCCCTCCCTACATTTACAGACCTCAGATCAGCGTTGGTCTGTCCACACAAATGTCCCTCCCCCTAGGCTCCTCCTGATGTGGATATACTGTCAGTGAGGAGGAGGAGCCTAGGCTGAACTTTGTAGAGACAGCAGCAACTGCAGAGATACTGGAGGGCCCAGGGAAAGGAGGAAGAGGAGAGAGAGCTGTGGTGCCTCCTTCAATCCAGCGCCATGTCCCTCTAGGTGTCACCCGAGTGCGGCGTGCACCCCACTGCCCTTTGCGACGCCACTGCCCTCACCTACATGTGGTATCCCCATACTCAGGAGGAGTAGCAGAATGTGTTATGGTGTAATTCTAGATATGCCTTTGCTATGTGTTAGAAATATCTTATTACTTAACAACTTTGTGTAAAAAAAAAAAAAAATCATATTCTTACTGCATTTTCCAAAAGCTTTTGGCAACAAATGACCTTGAGGTGTTAGTTTTTCAAAATGTGGTGATTTTGTACGCGTTTTCACTGTCCTGGTGTGGTGCTTCAGGGCATCTAAAAATATTATAGGCATTCAGGAATTAGTAGTTTATGCCCCTAGAATGCTTGTTGTGTGTGAGAAATAACTTGAAATGACAACTTTTACATTTCCCCAAAAAGTGTGGCAAAAATGACAATTTGCAAAAATTTACAATGCTTCCTAACAAATACATTGGGCTATCTACTTTGCCAAAATGGATAATTTTGGGGGTATTCATATTGTCCTGGCATTTTAGGGTCTCAAGAAGCGAGATGCATTACACACAGACTTATATATTTCAGGCATTTTTTTTTTCCTTTTAAAGTGAAAACACAAGATTCAGTATCTCCGAAATTAGAATAATACATAAGACCAATAAAAATAAAAATAATAAAAAAAATATTTTTAATTCAGAAATGTTTGCTTAGTGAAAAGTATGTCCATGTACAGTATAGTATGCACTCAATACTTGGTTGGGGCTCCTTTTGCATGAATTACTGCATCAATGCAGCATGGCATGGAGGCAATCAACATGTGGCACTGTTGAGGTGCTATGGAAGACCATGTTGCTTTTATAGTGGCCTTCAGCTCGTCTGCATTGTTGGGTTTGGTGTCTGTAGGTGGTCCTCGGAGGTAGGTACCCGGACCGTCCTCCGTTCAGATAGTCCCTGACTATCGGTTGACTCGTGTTGTGCCCACGGGTACCCGGGAGATCAATTTCACCATAGAAAAGGACACAGAGTCATGCAGCAAGTGATATCAGAGCTCTCCGTTTATTTAGGCTCGTCTAGACCTTTTATATGGTGTAAAGAGGGGTGTAGAATACATTTACAAAAGATAACTTATTAACATTCTATAGGTAGATGTAAATGAGGAGGTTATAACCAGTTGTGACCGACATTTCAGAGGAAAACCAAGGAGGACAAGAACATGTTGTTCTGCAGAGGAGTGTAAAGGAAGATAAGAACATATTGTTCTGAGAAAGGCTGAGAAGACAGATCTAAGACAGTTTCAAGGTAACACATTCCACAGACAAGGACGTGCAAAGGCAAATATCTAAAATGGAGCTGAGGAGTGAACAAGATGGCGTTACAATTGCAAAAGCATAAATCTCCTTCAATCCCCTCTTAAAATCATGTATATGTACAAAAAATGATTTTCCTATCTTCGTGTGAAGGATGTCATCAGGGACCTAGTCTCCCTGGGTGTGAGAAGTGTGAATAGGTGACTGAGCCTTGGGTTCCTTGCTGGTATAAAAAAGGACCTATTCCACCCATCCTAAACAACGAGGTTACGCTTCTTTCTTAGCTTATGTTTCTTTATGTAATCAGCATAGCCTTGGGGGGAGGGGTTAAAAGGGACCTCCAAGTCAGAGGTTACAGTGGAAAGCATTGAAAGATTGTCTATATCTTTGCTAAATATTTTGCGAAAGCAGGGGATCACACAGCAGACTATTACTCCTATTACAAGGAGTACTACAACTATAAAAATTCCTAGTTGGACTAAGATTTGTTTCCAGTTAGCAAACCACCCAAACCACTGATACCAGGGGTTGGTTAACCCTGAATTCTTCTTCAGTTCCACAGATAGGTTTTCTAGTTTCTGAATTGCTAGAGTAACCTTACCACTGGGACCAGTGTTATCAGGAATGTAGGTGCAACATCCGTCAGTCTTACCAATATATACACATGTGCCCCCCTTCTCGGCCAGAATCATGTCCAGAGACATCCGATTCTGGAAAGTCATTTGGGAAGTGTATTCGAGCTGTTCTGCTATCCCCTTTAGAGCATCCCTTGTATCATTAACAAACCTTTGTTGATTGTAATTACTTTTATTATGGGTGTGGGCATTATACTTCATCCATTCCAACCATAGGTTGACATCTGAGAACCCAGTTTCTATGGCTAGAGTGTCTTCATATGTGGGATGGCCATCATCTCTTGAATTGTTTGAATACGGGGTTTTAGAGGATTTATGGGGGGGCCTTGTTGCCATTCTTTAGAGTTATACATATCTTTTATTTCAAACTTGCCTAAAGGTCTATCCGTCCCTCCCCGCACCCATTTTCCCATCCAGTAAGCTCCCTCATCCCCCTTTTGTGGGTTCTCAATATTAAGGATTAGTTGGTACGCTGTGCCCCCGGATCTAAACTTTATATCCCCATCACTCCCGGTGAGTAAATACCTACCGGTGGCACATCGTTTGGGGGCTGGGCCCCTCCATGACAATGTCATCCTGGAGATAAGGGATTTCCCATTTCTATCTTTCCTACCTAGTGCTGACTGAGGTTTGTATGCCCAATCTTGTCCTGTGCTCCATCCCACACTTCCCCAATGTTTACAGTCTTGTCCCCAATAATTGTCCGTGACACATATATATATTTCCGGGTCTTGATCTCTTCTCTCATGACACTGCCATGCAGCGCCGGGACATGGCGCAACATCACAGTAGTCAAACAAGAAGGTAGCTACTTGTGTATTGGAGGAGTTAAACCAGAGTTGTGTCAGACCTGTTTTCTGTGTGATGGCTACCTGTTGGGGATTTGGGGAAGAAAGAGGGACACTTCTCCTTGTCCTGCATGGTTGTTTGTTTGTATAAGTTTTACCACAAATAACTTGTAGCCCGCCCAAGTCCTCTGGATGATAAATGCAGTTAGTTGTGATCCACACAAGGGTGTACACTGAAAATGAAACCAGTCCTATCAGTAGCCACAATTTGCTTGAGTCCGGTGAAATCAGGATTGTCATTTTCTACAGGGTCAGGGCTGTCTGCCCCCGTTATTACCCCCTTTTCTTGACTGTTCTGTTCGAGGTCAGAGCTGTCTGCTCCCGTTAGTACCTCCTTGCTTGCTTCTGGGTCCTGTTCGAGGTCAGAGCTGTCTGCTCCCGTTAGTACCTCCTTTCTTGACTCCGTTTCCTCTGACTCAGGTTCCCTGCGTACCAGCAGCATGGATCCAGGTAGGACTGTGTTCAGTTAGTTAGTTTCCCTTCTTCAGCTGTTCTATCAGTGTCATCTTCCTCTTGACAATACCCCACGAATCTGTGGGGTTTAGGTCAGGCGAGTTTGCTGGCCAATAAAGCACAGTGATACAATGACCTTGTGACCAGGTATTGGTACTTTTGGTAGTATGGGCAGGTGCCAAGTCCTGCTGGAAAATAAAATCAGCATCTCCATAAATCTGGTCAGCAGAGGGAAGCATGAAGGGCTTTCATTAATGAATGAATGAATGAATGAGAAAGTTATATAGCGCGGCACATGCGAACCAAATCGCCTCTGGGTGCTTGTTGTTTCAGTCTTTCTTGACATCAAAAGAGCAGAGTTTTAATCTGTCTTCTGAAGGTCAGGTGGTTTTCCTCCAACCGAATGCTGGTTGGTAAAGCGTTCCAAAGTCTGGGACCTTGGACCGCAAACCTTCTTTCTCCTTTGGACTTGAATCTGGCTTTGAGTACTTTGACCAAATTTTGGTCGCTGGATCGCAGAATGCGATTGGGATTGTGGGCTTCTATTTTATTGCAAAGATATTGCGGGGCTTTTCCATGGATGCATTTATGAGTCAGACAGAGAGCTTTAAAAGCAATTCTGTCTTTTACTGGCAACCAGTGAAGGGATCTCAGCGACGGTGAGATTGATTCCCAGGGTTTTTTCCCAGTCACCAGTCTGGCGGCCGTATTTTGTATGACTTGCAGACGAGCGATTTGGTACTTTGGGAGTCCAAGGTAGAGGGCATTTGCATAGTCCAGTCTGGAGTTCACAATTGTTCCCACCACGACTGGTACGTCTTCTTTGGGAATGAATGGAATAAGCCTGCGTAGTAGGCGCAGCAGATGGTGAGATCCGCTGACTACTGACCCTATTTGTGCGTCCATTGTCATGTGGGTGTCAAAAATGATCCCGAGGCTTTTGACTTTGGCGCTAGGGGTGATGATCTGGCCCAGAATGGGTGGAGGTGTCCAGGTTGTTGCCAGTTGACTCTTGCGACTGGCATGAAACAGAAGAAGTTCTGTTTTGGAATTGTTGAGTTTGAGATAACTCCTAGTCATCCACTTTTCTATTGAAGAGAGACAACTCTCTAAGCTGAGATGATGATCCTTTCTATTGCAGATGCGAAAATACAGTTGCGTGTCGTCTGCATATGAGTGATAAAGTAGTTGTTGACTACTGATGACTTCAAAGAGAGGTCGAAGATAGATGTTGAAGAGCACCGGTGACAGAGGTGAGCCTTGGGGGACTCCACATGACACAGTGCGTTTTCCAGAAGTGAACGGTCCCAACTTCACCGTTTGAGATCGGCTTCCCAAAAAGGAGGAAAACCATGGTAAATCACCCTCTGTGACTCCGGCTACCTCAGCCAGCCGAGTCAGTAGCAGTTTTTGATCTACCATGTCAAAGGCTGCGCTTAGGTCCAGCAGAACCAGGAGACAAGATTCTCCTTCGTCTGCGGCCTCCAGAACGTCGTCCCATATTTTGAGCAGTGCTGTTTCCGTCCCGTGTCCGGGACGGAATCCCGATTGCAGTGGATCAAGTAGGTTGTGGGTATCTAGATGCTGTTGCAGCTGTTGTACCACCATTTTCTCCATTACCTTGGAGAAAACGTTTAGCATTGTTATGGGACGGCGGTGATTTGGGTCCTTGGGATCCAGGGTAGGTTTCTTCAAGATGGGCTGGATTGTGCCCTCTTTCAGCAGGGAGGGCACTATGCCTTCCTTAAATGACTGGTTTATAAGCTGCGTAATGGGAGGCGCCAGGATATCGGCACATTCCTTTAGCAGCTTAGTGGGGATGATATCATTAGGCGATGTGCTGTTACGCAAAGCGCCGATGATATTTTCTGTGGCATCGATAGAGATGGGTTCCAGAGTGAACTTTGTTGGTTGTAGAATGTTCCTCGGGGTGCTGTGTGGTAGCTCAGGGGTATTGTTTTGCGGAATGCTTTCCCGGATTCTCTCAATTTTATTGATGAAGAAATCCGACAATTCATTGCAAAATTCTTGGGTGTCTGAGTTGGGGGCTTCAAGACAGTCTGGATTCATGGTCTGCGAGACCAGCTTGAAGAGTTCCCGGGGGCGGTTTAAGGCGCTGTTGATAGCCATGGAAAAATAGTTTTTCTTGGCTTTGAAGATTTCTATGTGGTATCTTCTTGTTGCTACTTTGTAGATGGCGAGGTTCGCCTCGGAAGCGTTTCTTTTCCAGGCGGCTTCTGCCCTTCTACGCTCTTGCTTCAGTAGCGATAGCTGGTTGTTGAACCAGCCTGCCTTGTTTTTCCGGGTAAGGACTTTGCGTTCTGGTGCTACTAAGTCGGCTGACTGTAGTAGGGCTGCATTTATGGCATCCAGTGTGTCTGCGGCCGTTTGACCTGGTTGAATTGTTTTAATTTTATTTTCCAAGGTAGATTTGAAGAGTTCCGAATGGAGCTTCTTCTGAGATCTAGACCAGTGTGTTGTCACTGGCTTGGGTGTTTTTATCAATAGGGCAGTATTGGAAATTATGAATTTAATTGCATGGTGATCTGTCCATGGCAATGGTTCATTATCCAAAATACTTACTTTCAGATTTTGTCTGAAGATAAGATCGAGTGTGTGACCTGAAGCATGTGTGGGCCCACGTACTAGTTGCTGAAGGCCTAATCCTTCCAGATGGTCGATACAGGCGTCGGCAACGGGGTCTTGTGAGGAGTTGGCCCAGAGATTGAAGTCCCCGAGCAGCAAAAGGTGTTTGCTGATTAGGGCGTAAGTGGAGATGAACTCTGTCCATGAGGGTAAAAACTGCGATTTAGGCCCCGGTGGCCTATAGCAGAGCAGAATACGGACGGTCTCCTGGGGTTTTGTTTGCAGTTGCAGAGTAAGGGTTTCCATAAATGGAAGCGAGTGCTGAAGGGCTGGTTTAGAGATCACAAGATGCGTCTTATGGATCACCGCCAGTCCTCCTCCTCTTTGCCCTATTCTGTTTTCAGTGATAATACGGTAGTGTTCTGGCACCAGTTCTCCAAGAATGGTGTTACAGTCGGCTGTGAGCCAGCTTTCTGTAATAAAGAGACAGTCTAAGTTGTTCTGTAGAATGAAATCGTGGATTTCTAATCGGTGTCTTACTGCCGATCTTGTATTGATCAAAGCACATGATATTGGTTGGGGTGGGTAGCTACATTTTTTGACTGATGATCGTCGATCGATCCTCAAAAGTTGCTCAAATCTCAGGGCCTTTTTGGTGACGGCTGGTAGCTTTGTGGCAAATTGCCTCAGGCCCCAGATGATTTCTGCAGAATATTGCCGAATGGCCATAGTGGCCCGTCGCCGGGGGGGGGGGGGTCAGGTGGCGGTGGGGAGTAGATTCCCTGAATCCTCTCTCCTTTTTTTTTGGTCCAGAGGAAGGCAAAAAAACCCTGGTTCAGCTAAGCCAATCTGCTGGGCAGGGAAAAAAATTTCTTCCTGATCACTCAGAGGCGATCGGTTGAGACCCTGGATCAAATCTGATGATTTGTGAGGGGATGGTGTGAAGGGAGTAGTTACTGCTGGGGGGGGTGTACCAAGCTGGCCGATGGCCTGACACAGGGCCCAAGCCAGGCCAACAACTGGCTGAAATAAACCCCAGAGAGGGGGTGGTTGGCTGCCAGGGAGGTGGATGGGGACGTCTGTGGTTAAGGGGGGGTGTGTTGGGGCGAAAGAACAGGGGCGATGCAGAGTGCTGTAGCCGTGCGCCGCTAGGCCGCAGTTGAAGCCGCGGTCTTTCCTAAGCCGCGGCTCCCGCGGACCTAGCGTGGCTGGCACGGACCGGCGAAACAGCCAGGAAACAGCGGCGGGGAGGGGGGGACGGGCTGGGTGTGCCTCGATTGAGGTCTGGGTGAGGAGAACTGATTCCCAGGGCTGGTCTGCCGCGGCTATCCTGAAAAGGACGGCCACCCTTGATTCTGGGGGGGACAGGCTGGATTACCTGAGTGATGGCGCAGATTATACTCAAAGGAGGGGGGGAAAGAGTGCTGGAGACGGCTGGAGGTGGAGGTGATCCGGGATCCGGGTAAGATGCAGCTGTGCTGGAGCTTGGCTGGGCAGGGGAACCCTGACTGCCTGCTAGCCTACACCTGCCTGGAGCTATAGCCCGCACGCTCCTACTCCTAGGAGACATGTGCCGTTGTGAGCTCCTGTAGCTAATCCGTCTGCCTCAACTCACTGACTCACTTAGGTGGAAACTCGGCTCCTAGCACAGGTAGGTGTTTCATAACACCTCATCAGTACCACAGGCTGATCACCTTAATGCCATGCTGCAATGATGCATTATTCATGCAAAGGGAGCCCCAGCCAAGTATTGAGTGCATACTAGTAGTCTGTTCCCATCACTTCACTCCTACCGAAAAACAGGTCCAGCAGACAACAGCTTTTAAAAACAAAGGTTGGGGGGTCTCCAGGATGACAACATTAGCCATTTATAGACATGACCATATCTGCTCAATAATGTCAGGGGATCTTTACTTTTCTTTCTTTTTTTTTACTCTTTTTTTTTTTTTTTTACTGGCACAAAGAGATCCAACTATATATTTTCTCCTCTCTATCTTCAACTCCTGGCAATCCTTGTGTGACACCTTCTTATTAGTGTGATGCTAAGCCTAGTCAGTCAGTTGAAGAAGTCAAAAGGCAGCAAAAGACAATTGGTTTGAGAGGCAGGAAATTAAAAGTCCAGCCCTGGATATAATATAGGATCAGCTGTAAAGCAAATCTGACTCAACATTTGGAACTAGAGCACTTGCACTTTCAGTATGTTAAAGTACAACTAAAGGAGTCAAAACAATTCCCAGTTCTGGTTACTATGTAATGCATAAGCCTCCTAAAATAAACAAAAACCTTGGCCCAGATTCACAGAGCGATTACGCCTACGCAACAGGAGATGCGCGTGCGTAAGTCGAAATGTGCGTGTGCGTTTCGATGCACGGCATCCCCAGAACGAGATACGCAAAAAATCTATTTTTTTTGTCCCGCGTAATTTCGTTAGACTGGCGCATCCGTCCGCGCAAAAGTGCGCTAGACAGACCATTGATTTGCTAGTCAAATATGCTAATGAGGGACTTACGGGGATCCACAAAAGAACGTTGGGGCAGGGCAGGCGACGCAGTGTGCGCAACAGCAAAATGTCCTGTCTAAAATTAGAGCATATAAAAGCTGGTCTAAAAAGAGAAAAAAAGTCTACTTGTTAGATAAAGCAACACTGTTAGTGAGGAGCTCAGCAGTCACACGTGTTGCACAACAATCTGTATGCCAACATGCCAGGGGCATCGTCGCACATAGCTATAATACTGACTTTAGATGAACAAAGAAGGATGAGGGCACGGAGGAGGGCACGGGAGAGGATATACCGCACCCGCATAGACCTGTTTGGCATGAGTGATTCTGAGGTTTATCACATCTTCAGATTCACCCCTCATGTCATCCTGGAATTAACCACAACCCTGCAGGAGGACATCAGCAGCCCAACACAACGCTCACATGCAGTGCAGCCACTGGTCAAGGTCATGGCAACACTCCATGTCCTTGCCAGTGGCTCTTTTCAGCGTACAAGTGGAGTGGTGGCTGGGATGTCACAATCCTCCATGAGCAGATGTGTGCACCGGGTTGTCCCTGCAATCCTCAGACGCATGGCCAACCAAATCATCAAACCCACCACTGAGGACCTGCGGCTGAAGGCAATGACAGATTTCTATAGAATTGCCAGCACATGTACCGCAATCAGAAGCATTGGCATTCCATCAACGTACAGGTGATAGTCGATGCCCAAGGCCTCATATGGCACGTCCGTGCCAAACACCCAGGGTCCAGCCATGATAGCTACATATACAATTGTAACGGTCACCACCGCTTACGACCTTCCATCCAACCACGACAAGCTTATCTGACACACTCCGACAATATTGCATACACGATCCATATCCTTTCCCAGAATAAGACGAGACAGAGCTCCGTTCTTGCTTCCAAAGATATGACAATTTATTAGTATTTTCTCAGCTTCTTATACAGTCTCAAGCATAATGCAGTTAATCACAGGACAATGCAATCTCCACCCCCCTTCACACCATGGGGGGCTTCAATCACACTCTAAAAGGCATTCAGGTAAGCTAACCATGTAGACCGGTCGGCACCGTATCTTCAATAGTGTTCAATTAACCTTGAATAGTAACACAGACATCCAGTTGAATAAGTTCTCTATACAGCTTTATCACACAATGGCAGAGTCTTGTGAGAGTGGGTGCAATCCACACCTTCCGCTATTTCAATAGCATATTATACAAAGGTATGACTCACTCTGGTCTTGTAGACCTGAATTAACACCTTTCCAAATCATGTGTGCCCAGATTGAATAGCTAACCGCTTTTGGTATTTGAAGACATCGTGCAAACATGAATTATTATTGATGTCCCTTATTAATGTCTTCTGTAACATATGAATTATGATTCTTTGTCACCCTATGGCCCTAGTGGACATAAGGTGACCCTAGACATAGGAATATCTCAGTCTGTCACGGTGCATTCCGTTACAACAATCAATGCCACATCCGAATGGAATTCGATCAGAACGTGTATTGGGACACCTGGCTGGTTGGTGAGTGACATGGGAGTCAGGCATGACTATCCCCTCCCATGATGCACACATCACAAGGGGCACATGCATGACTAACATCCTCCTGTCTTTTCCCTTACAGGTGACTCTGCATATCCACTGGGACCCCATCACATGACTCCTATCCGGAACCCCCAAACCCCAGGAGAGGAAAGATACAATCAAGCACATGCCCAAACACGAGCAGTGGTGGAGCACACCTTTGGCCTCCTAAAGTCACGTTTCCGATGCCTGGATAAGTCTGGGGGTACCCTCTTGTATTCCCCAAACTTTGTGTGCCAGATCATCGGTGCATGTTGCATGCTGCACAACTTCGCAGAAAGAAAGGGCCTGCAGATTGGCCTACGTGATGACCTGACCCCTGAACCAGACAATCCCCCCCTAACCGAAGCTACCCCGTCTTCTGAGGGAAGAGCAGCCAGGAGACAACTCACATTGGGCATCTTTGCACGTTAAACACACACATTAATCATGGCACAATGAGAATGCATGCATGCACACCACTGTGGTCCCTAGCACACACACCCCACATCCACATCAAATTGGATTGGCACCAGTCCACCATGCAGGACTTGTGAGCAGCAACGCCACGCCAAGGCTCCAATTATGTCACTGTACATTCATACACCATTCACACGGACCTGGGGATCACTTCTCCCTGGTCCTGGGGAACCCTTCTCCACCAAAATTGAGGGTGACACCCCTTTTCCGGCAGGAATGTCACCCCCACATTCAAACAGCATTCACAACCCCAAAAAAAAAAATTACCTGCAAAATCAAAAATGTCGCAGCAAAAAAAAAAGGGGGAAAAAAATAATTATTGCCCTTTACGTGAGCCACGCCTGGGGCGCCCCCGGCCACGGCCCCGGCTCCTCAGGGGAAACTCATGGGGGAGGGGTAAAACCGGGGAAGGAGGAGCAGCCCCTGATCTCTGCCCACCTGGCGGCCTGCCCTCCAAGGCCACGGCTATTCTGTCCAGGGCAGCACCAAGTGTTGCCGTGTTGGCCTGGATAGCCAGGGTAAGAGCCCTCACATCCTGCCCAACGCCTGCTGATGTAGTCTGCAGGTCGTTTAGGCAGGTTGTGAATGCCCGGGAGTGGGAGTCCAGGTTCCCGGGGAGAAGGGGAGGCCCTTGGGAGGGGAGCCATGTTGGGGGAGGAGGGGGGGGCTCCCCCTTAGGGAGGGCTGCCTGCTGCCAGCCAGAGGGGAAGAGTCCTAAAAAACCAAACGTCCAGTGCCTGACATGGACTCCTCCTCCTCATGATTCTCCTCCTCCTCATGATTATCCTCCTCCTCTTGAACCTCCTCCGCGGACTCCGGCCTTGTTGGGGGGGCCTCATTAGGCTGCTGTCCTGGGGATGGTGCGGTCAGGCCAGATGGCCCTGCACCCTCCTGCACATCTGTGGATGACACAAAACATTCACAGGTTGGAGGATCCACACACTTGCCACATATTCCCTTTCACCCCCTCCCCCACACATGCTACACACCTGATATTAAAAAAAATACTTACCTGGCACCACGGGCTCCGGACTTGAGTCAAAGGCGGGCAGGCCCTCCACTTCATGCCGATGAAAGGTCAGGGCCACCGCACGCTCCTCCGCTGTCAGCCTAATACGGCATGGTGGGCCCCCTCCTGTGCCCCTGGCATGGGCATGCATTCTGGCCAGCTTCTGTTTGACCAGACGCCGGAGGTCATTGATTTTTTTGTCAATCCCAGACCGGGTCCGTGTCTCCCCCTCCCCCGCTGAATTGACCTGCTCAGTGATCATATCCAAAATCTCCCTCCTTCTGGCCGGGTTGGTGTTGGCACTGTCTGGGCCGTGGAGGAAACGCCCATAATCGCTAATGGCCCGGGCAAGAATTATTTTTCCCCCCACAGTAAAATTGAGCTTTCGCTTTCTCTCTGTCATACTTCCAAAAAAACTCACTCCCAGTCAACAAAAACCACTCACAAAAACAAGCACAACCATTCAAGCAAGAACACACACAAAGAGAAAACTAACACCCAAAAAAACACACTAGCACTCAGCAAGAAACAGTCACAAAAACAAACAGCAAAAAAACAGCAAGAAAACAAACGAACAGAAATATATCAATCAAACAAACAGTCTCTCAAACACTTTCAAAGATCTACTAACAAACACTTGATCACACGAACACTAATCTGACAACTACAAAACACACCGCAACGAACAACAGGACAAAAGCACTTGGTTAAATGGGAAGGGACAAAGGGATGTACTTTTGCAATGGAAGTGCGTTTGTGTCTGTCTATTTATGCTGTCTGCGTAGTTCACAACGTTGCCCTAGTCCATTTCCAATTTCACTGATTGCGCCGCTCCCGAGTTGTGAGCATGCGCACAGCAGAGCTGACCATGGTCTCCTTCAAGCGCGCATGCGCGAGCCGGCCGGCCCTTCATTTGCATGGGGTCACGGCTCATTTCAATGTAACACACCCACGTCCTTCCCAATTTGTATTACTCCGCCTTACGCCTCTGAAAAAACGTTACGAATGCGCAATTTTCTGCGCAAAAGCTACGAGACTAGGGTGATTACGCGGCAAAATTGCGCAAGTCTAACGTAAAGGCGGTGCGCTACGCCGGTCCAATAATGCGCAGATGTACCTGAATCTGGCCCCTTGTTTTTATCTTTCCTGGCTCCACCAAATTCTTCTTTATTTATGTCACTTGTATCGGTGCCACACCAATGCAATAAGTTACATTAGGCAAAGTTCATTAGCAGGCTCAAAAGGTATTTGTGGGACTTTGCAGGTAAGTACTGCAACACAAATTTTGTTAATGGGATACCATTGTTTTGCTTTAATTTACACAGCGCTTGATAGCTACAAATCATAAGGCTCAGAGTTGTTAAAATCAAATACTGAATGAGTCCAAAATTTTAGCGATCTGATGCTCCCGCTAAGTATAAAGCTCCATTCACACCTAGGCGTTTTGTCGCCTGAAGCCCGACGCTATTGCAGCCTAAAATACGCTGGAGGGATTTAACATTGTTCTCTATGGAGATGGTTCACATCTCCATGCCGAACGCCGAAACGCCTGAAGCTCAAAACAAGTCCCGGACCCTTTTTTTCAGGCGGCTTTGGCGTTCGGCATAGCTGACAATGAACTGTTAAAAAAACAAGGTTAAAAACATTTGTAGTGGCAAATCGCGGTACAAAACGCTGCGCTAAGGTGTAAATGCAGCCTTAGAAAGAACTTTTAAACTTCAGCTGTGAGAGGAGCCATACTGTAGCAAGCACACTTAGTATTTTTTTTTCTAGTTTCCAGAATAGGCTGTCAAGTAAGATTTGTCATGGCACAGTCGTTATCCTTGCAAACAGATGAAAAAGCTTTGCAAACTAGCCTGTCCTCTGAAGCGAACCTCTTAAAAATGACTTGTTTGAACTGTTGAACTTTCCAAAGAAGGGAACACTCTGAATAAACCTTGGTAAGGATAAGGTGATCCTTTGCTTGGAACGTACCCTCTCACTAACATAAATCAAATGTGTCATGAGCTGGAAAGGCAATGAATAAAATAACAGTGCTTGAATTTTTTTTCTGTTTTCCTTTGTTCTTTCCCTAACCCAAAACCTTTGTGAGCAATTATAATTATCATTTTCAGGAAATGTCACTTGACGTGAAAACCAGAAGCCAATATGTCTGCGAGCAAATTTAGCATTTCTGCCTGAATTATAATACTTTCATCATGTACGTTTTTTTCTATAGTTGTGCTTTTTTGCTTGACAAATATCAAGGCAATATTTTATTTAAATTTTATTACAGACTATGGATTCTGGCATTTTACCTTGCTTAGTCACTTCTCATGGGTGACAATGCATATGGGCATAAGCAATACAAGCAAATGACAGGCCTATTGATCTGGTCACATTAAGCTGAATTTTGATGGGTATGGGTTACCAAACTTTGCACAGTGCCATTACATGGTAAATACATTTTTTAACCACCAGTGGAAAAAGAAAACTGATGATGGTTGTTAAAAGGAGCAGTGCAATATGCTTTTGCTCTTGTACCAGCAGAACTCCAGATTCACCCATTTCTGCCCCATCTGCTTTAGCCTCTGGTAGTTAAAGAATATTCCAAGCATAGTACATTTTTACAGTTACATGTAACTATGTACATAATCTACCTGACTGATGCCTTTGGAAACTGAAAAACACTGAGCGCATCCACTTGCTTACGGGTTTCATGCTGAGTAGTGGCCTGTTGCATTGGGAAGACAGGAGGTTGGCCACTTGGCATGAGCCCGTTGAGAGAATTAATGTTTTGCATTTTCTGAATGTATGCAAACCATTCTCTGGACAGGATGTAGAGGGTGGCGTACTTCTACATTGATGCTCCCTGCAGCCTTATTAAGCATACATTAGCAAATATAGATGCTCACACCATCAGAAAGTCTCTTACAATGTAAAAAGACAAATATATACAATGCCCATGGATGTAATTCCATCGTCAATCTCATCATCCAGCGATGTAGATCCTTCATCAATCCTTGTGACCCTCTGCCTAATGAAGTTTCCTTGCTGTATTACTGCAGCTAAATGTTCATAGCGGTTTATGATCATATTTGGGCAATGATGTCACCCAAGATCTACACTGCTACACTTTCTTCCTTGACAGCTAGCACTCTCCTCTGCTTTTCAAATCTCTGGAATGTGGGCAGGCCCTCAATGTTTTCCATCAGTTCTCCATCGCATGGGACAATGTCAGAGAGCTGAACTGGAAAGACACACAGACCAGTTGCATGAAGAGATGGAAGCCTGCTGGAGTGAGGAGTAAAGTAAGTATAACACCTCATTCATCAAATCCTAGGCAAAACAAGCATTTATCACTTGTAGTGAGGATGTGGACCCACTACAAGGATACATCTTTTCCCAGAGCTCAGCTTTAAACAAAATGTTATTTGCCCAGAGTTTTGGTTTCAAGGCTATAGAAATTGTAGAAAGTTTCTTGTAAAACAATATGAAGTAGCAAACTAAGAGCACTACTTTTTCCATAGGCCAACTACTCAATTTTTGTGTGCATGTGTAGTAATACCAATTTTCTGTATTTGTCACATTGTCCGCCAGCTGCCCTTGCTCTTGCTGGTTTGAGGCAACTGAGTTGCTTGCTATCTGTAATACAATCACTTGTTTCTTTTTCGTGGCTCCTTAGTTCTACTGTCTTATGGCTAAATAAGATGATGTCTGTCTTTCCCCTATCTTTAGAGTATTGCAGCAGAATTCCCTGGAGGATTGATAATATGTTATTATACAGTTACCAGGCTTGTGTGAGTTTTAATTAATAGGTATACATCTGTTTTTCTCTTCCATCACTCAGTCCCATGATAACAGCATCTTGTCGCTATGTATCTGTACATTTCTGCAGTTCATAGTATAGAGAATATACAGCTTTTCCTTAGCACGAAGGATTATCTCCTTATATCTCAGCTGTGAATTTCCTCATGATCATGATCAACGCAAGTAAAGTTTCTTTTATATGGCAATTAGCACTAAACAAGTGACACGATCTGTTTGGATATCCCACTGATGATCAAGATGGAGCTTTCATCAAATAACACAGAAATAATTGCCTGCTGCATTTAATCTTTAGCAGCTTACTGGGAAACGCCATTCTGATTTATTGCACATGGAGATGCATTACAAGACGACTGCCTACATCTTTTGTTCTCATCTTCAGCCTTGCCTTTGCCCATGTTTTGAAGAATACTGTTGTCAATGCTATTAACATCATTTTTAGTGCTGGATTTCCCCCTAATCCTCTAATCTGTAAAATTCGAATATTCACTGCATCCATGACAACTAAACTGGAAATCTGGTTGACTCTTTACATGGCTATCTTCTACTGTGTTAAACTCAAAAGGGTCATCCATCCTCTGAGGGCACCTCCTAATGGCAAATGGCGCAAGCATCACCTGATCACTGTGTTTGCCTTGTGGGTCATAGGGATCTTCGTTTGTTGTCCTTACTTGGTGTTTGTACATAATGTGCAAAGTTTGGCCTTATATAATGATACTTATCCTGTTCATCATAGCTTTCTCTATGACGATTGTGATGTTAGGTTCACAGATGCCATAACAGACCTCTATTACCATCAGATATTTATGGTTGTTACTGATTTACTTCCTATTGTGGTTTTATTCTTTGTTTGTGGTCGCATAATGCTGCTTTTCCATGAGCAGAGTCGGGCAACTTATGGCAATATATGGATTGGTCATGATGCTTCAGAGACTGAGGTTCTGCGAGCTTCCAAAGTCATAGTAATTTTAATGCACATTGTCACAGCATTGTGGGTGGCCCATTTTGTCATAGTTATGACCATAAAGGATGTAAATGTATGGTATTGGAGGTCAACTTTACTTGTTGTACTATTTTCTGGATATGCTAGCATCAGTCCTTACTTATTGATGCTAATTAATTACAAAATTAGTTTACAGATTAGGTCACTGAGCTCCTTTTGCTGTAATAACACTAAAACAAACAAACCATCCAGTGGTGGTCAAAAATCTACCGGTATACCTGAGAGTTCCCCTGCTGAAGATTGATCATATAGAGTGTGGTATTAAATTCATTGAGATTGATATGTGATCAGTTTTTCTTGGTTAGTTAATGTACCAAAGAAACTGACTCTGTATTCCAAAAACCTTCTGTACATAGTTTACACGATGATCATAGTTTATATGCTTAACAGCTAAAATATGTTTTATAGTTTTATAATATATTTTTCTATAGTGGGTATTCACTTCTGAAAAATGTAAAATAATTTAACCTTTTCATTTCTAGGGCTTTTTGAAAATGCCTAATAATAAATTAGCTATTTGGCTAGCAAATTGTTTGACTTTTTAATTTAATAAATATATTTGTAAAAAAAAAAGACTTTTCATTGTACCAAAAAAGATTGAATTGAGTGTTTTGTATCGTCTACTAATGCATATTTAAATGTATCTATAGTCATGTTTTAAAAAAAAACATTTTGTGTAAAATAGGAAAGATTATTATTATTAATATTATGTTTTTTTTTGTTTTTTTTTTACTGCTATGCCCTCCTGGGGATATTTCCCTCCACCTCTTTTTCTGGAGGCACAGCAGGAAATGAGAGGAAATCTCGACAAAACGAAGGGAATTCCTACTTAAGACATCTGTCACTAGAACAGGTGTCCTCATTGGAACATTTCCTCTCACCTCTTGCTTGGGTGACGACTCTAAGGCGCGTACACACGATCGAACATGTCTGCTGAAACTGGTCCGCCGACCAGTTTCAGCGGACATATCCGATCGTGTGTACGACCTAGCGGACAGGTTTTTCCAGCGGACAAATTTCAAAGCATGCTTTGAAATTTGTCCGCTGGAAACCTGTCTGCTGGACATGTCCGCTGGTTAGTACACTTAACCAGCGGACATAAATCTCCCGAATGCGTCGAATGGATTCGACGCATGTGTGGAAGTATTTTACTTCCTGGATTGGTGACGTGGCGGCATCAATGTCACCACGTTATCCGGTAGTGTAGTGCAGCATTTTCTACTAATATTTGGAATCCTGAGATTCCCCAGCAACTGGTGACTATTTTTAAATTGTTCCCCCAAAATATAAATTTGTTTATAGATATGACAGGTGTACATGGGAGCTTGTGTTAAACATTTGTGTAGATTGCATCACTGCACAGGAAGCCTCTAGGATTTTGGAGCCATTTTTAATAGCCGTGGATCAGATGGGTTTGAGACCTCTCCTACAGTCACATAGACCCGAGCACAGCTCACTTATATCTGCCAACTGATAAACTGTGAATGCAAGATTTTACTTGGCCAGTAAGATGACTGATGGCCCAGAAATTTCTTGCACAGGGTCCCTTTGATGACTCTGTCGGCCACTGATGATGAACGAGAAACACCAAGAGATTAATTAAGCCGGGGTGATTTACATGTACTTGAGGAGCCACTTTGTTTACTGCTGTAAAGAGTTTTCCTTAGTGTTACAATGTCCGGTCTGATGCTGCAACTGTCCCCCGATACCTCTAAAACCAAGAACTTCTTCTTTAATAAGTGATATCACCTGCTCATAAATTCAATCACATTACTTAAGCTCACACACTACCCCGATAGACAGTTCTGTCATAAGAACCTAGTTAGAAATATTCTAACTAGATTCAGGATAATGTGTGCTTTATCTGTTTACAATAATCAGTAGTGCTGTTTATAATGTAAATTGAATGTTTATTACGGTTAGCAAGTATTTTGTGCCATGTCTGTGACATTCACATGTTTCTACTCATTAAATTGTAGCTAAAAGCCCTTTGGCCTAACACATTATGGAATTGCGACAGCTATAGCAGCCAACCTTATTCAGGGTCCTTCCAGGGGTTGTGAAGTGTTCTATGAGTTGTGGATGATTGACCTCCCATCAAATGGAGTCTTAATTGTTTTGCGCTCAATGCCACTTGGCAGAGCCTGCAGCATAACACAATCTGTCTGTAATATCAGCATTCTGACCACCACTGTAATGGGGCATTCTCCTCACTGACCACCAGTGTAAGTTTTTTTTTTCCTACTGACACCCAATGTAATGATCATTTTCCCACTGACCTCCAATGAATTGGAATTAACAGGTGTTCCCCAAGGCCTGGAAATCATTTCAAGGTTTATATGGATTAAAACTGCTGAGAAAGGCTGAGCTATAGGATGTCTATAACAGCAAATATATGTTTTTCATAAAATCTTGTCACATCTTTTACATTTTCTTTAAAGTTTAGGTGATATTGCTTATTTCTCTTACATGATGTACTCAGAAAATGCTTTTGCTTCCTGTCTCATAAATGTGTCTAAACTTGTGGCATAGGTAGGCGATGGCTAGGGCCCGAGTGCTCGGTCTAGGTGCCCTGGGTTTCTAGATGCAAGTACTGGGTATTGGGTCTGCAGCTGCCATTAATGTGTAGTCATGCACATCTGTACTTTACCTGTACCATGCAGGTGGTAGAGGTATCAGAAGATGTAGGAGGGTGTACGCCCCTCTACTCACAAGTCTTGCTTCAAGTGCCATCCAGCTGAAATGTAAGTGAGCATGCCATTTCCTGGACTACTAGACATGCAGGTTTACCACCAGAAGCAGCTGGACATGCAAGGCAAGTTTTGTGCATTATCTTGTACACTAATATAGTGTCGATCTTCTTGTAGTTTATTTTGACTAAATAGTGTTTATTATACTGTTGCTGTAGGAAGGGGAGGATAAAACTGGGGTTGAGAATTATGAGGTATGCTCAAGGGTTCAGTATAGGGCTGGGATAATTATTTAGAAAAGTAATTGCTGCGCAGTTGAGGATAAGGAATAATGCTTTTTGCTACTCCGCATAAACCGAAACAGCGTACAGATTTGCTGCTACCAAACAATTACAGTTTTGGGGTTGAAGGGACTTCAAACTAGCGGAGAAAAGTTTTTTAATCCCTGCTTGAGTATATCTTTGGGGACACCCCTGGATACATACCTAAGCAACAGATTTTATAAGGTTTCTGAAATCCACTGTGAATTACTGTAAATTCTTTGTACAAAAAAAATAGCAAATGTATACTGTAAATTTGTTGCACATTACAATCTGAGCAGGATGATTACCAAGGCACAAAAGGCACATAATATATTATAAAACCTTATTTTATTATTTTGGCATATTTTTATATTTTCCCTTCACATTTGCTTCTGTAGAATTTTGCTTGTTAGCTTTAATTGTCTTAGTAAAAAGAGGGATTCTTTATAGCCTGCGATAACTTTTACTGGACGCAAGTTGGTGTTTTTCTTAGAACCTTGGTAACCACAAAGGCCTGATTTTTATAAAAATCTTATGTGGTCTTTCAATTGTAGACACAGTCCAAAGTTACACAGTGGGATAGAGTAACTCATAACACATGGATACTCTGCTCAGTAAGTTCAGCAGCAGTTGGGCCATCATAGTCAAGCCTGAACTGTAAAGACGGGGTAATTTGATGCAAGCACAAGACTCCAAATTGCACAGGTAGTAGCTTATAGGACATGATCAGATAACCAGTGGTTATACAGCTGTGCGCAGCGTCTGACAGCATGCTGTTCAGTTACATTCTGAGAGCCAAAAGACATCTTAGCCAGTTAAAGGACTATGTCTTTTTTTATTAGCAATGCTTTTAGATCATGCCTATAATATAGGGAAGGTTACTTTTACAGACAAGGCAAGGTTTAGTTGAATTCTGAATATAAGTTCATGTAATGCATTTAATGACTATGCTAAAGGGAACATCTAAAATTGTGCCCAAGCAATAACCTGCGAAATCTTTTGGCTTGAATCCCACCTGAAAAATAGTGGTGTACTTTCTGTGCCTTCTGCCTCCTGGCAGTTTTTCTTCTGTATGAGATAACCTATGGAAGGTACTGCAACTTTCATTGCTCTTTTCACATGATTTAAAGGTGATGATTGGTGATGCATTTTACTGCTGTCTTTGCTGGAAAGATGCTGCTGTCCAAGGATCTCCCTCAGAGGCGGCTCTTTAATTAGGCAAATTAGGTGATCGCCTAAGGCCTCGCAGTCACAGGGGCCTCGCGGCCATCTAACTTACCCAATGCATTACTTCAGTTTTGAGGGACAGGGGACCTTAATGCTGCTGTGCTCAGACAGCGTTCAGAGCCCAGCGTCCCTAACAACCAGTGAATATCGGTGACACCACCCCTGGTGACGTCAATGTCCCAGCATGCCCTCAGTCAATGATGTCACAAGGGGGTGGGTTCATCAGGTGACATTACCGGGTGGCTCCCGCCCCTTAGTTATTAAAGAGCAGGATCTGGGGCCACCTTGTAAAAGGGGGCTTCCAGATTCCGACAAGCCCCCTGCCCCGCAGACCCCCAAAACCACCGGCCAGGGTTGTGGGGAAGAGGCTCTTGCCCTTGAATTATTTTTCCCATCATGGGCGTGAGTGGGGCCCCATGTCAAATTTTGCCTAAGGCCTCACAAAGCTTAGAGCCGCCTCTGATCTCCCTACTTCTGGATCTGTGATTTCTCCATCTTTCCTGAAACTTCATGAATACCCCATAGAAGGCAGCTCTGAAGCATAGGGTAGCCATCCTCTACCAAATATACTTCCTTCACACAGAAGCACAGTGCAGAACAAGGTATAGTTCACCTGTAATTGGAAAATGATCTTAAGGAAATCCAGGAGCAATACTGGTGACTAGTCTTATCCTTTTACTTGCCCCTTTTTGAGCACATCTTTCACAATTCAGGTCCTTCTTAAAAGTAGAATTATAAGCAACATTTTTTTTTTCATTTTGGATAGAGTTAGGAAGGGTTAAAACCCCTGTCAGATTTTGCAGAGATTTCCCTTCACTTCCTGTCCTGTAGCCAAACAGGACATGAGAGGACATTCCTGCAAGTTAATGCGGAAGTAAACATATTAAAGGGGAGTTCCACCCACAATTTCACTTTTTAAATATAAATACCCCTGTAATACACAAGCTTAATATATTCTAGTAAAGTTAGTCTGTAAAATAAGGTCAGTTTTGTTAGGTCGTTACAGCATTTTGTTTATAATCTAGAAATAGACCGTGGCCATCTTAAGTGTGAGCATCATGAAGCCAGACTGTATGACTTCCTGGATTTCAGCTTTGCATATCTCGCACAGGCTCAGTGCTGCACAAGCAATGTAATAGGTTTCAGTCAGGTTTGCAAGGACTACTGGGAAACATGATGACTATCCCAGAAACCCTTGCAAATAGCCTTGTGACTTAATAGCCTAGGCTAATAAGGAGGAGGAAGTAATGAAGGACTACAAAATAAAGGTATTTACAAGCAACAAAATAAATAAAAATTGTCCATTCTGAACACTATGAGATTAGGGCATGCAGCACAGACAAACATAAAAAAATGGGTGGAACTCCACTTTAATTTAAAGCATTGAACTTATTTTTTTCTCAGCACAACGTAGTGTTTTACGTCACCGCGTTTGGAAACGGTCGGATTTTTGGCCGATGGTGTGTAGGCAAGACTGATTAAAGTCAGCTTCATGGGATATTTGACAAAAAAATCCATCGGATTAGATTCCATCAGATATCCGATCGTGTGTACTGGGCTTAATAGTGCCTGTTCATTTTAAACTTCTTCGATTCCTCCCAAATTCTTGCTGGCCTTGCTAACTCTCCATCTCTAGTTTTCATTCTGACCATGCAAAGCATTAAATCAGATCTGTTTTGATGTGGTCACTTTGCATATCCATTCTTCTTCTAAAATGCTGGATGCCATGCTTACACATGGTAATCTGTATCTCCCATAGTTAGATTAGCAGCCTCTTAAGCCACCCTCCCCCACCCCCAGCCAGTGTCGCTTTGATTATTGTGGCGCACAGATTTTTGGCACCTTGCATCAGCCAAAAATCATAGTGAGGAGTGTACTTCTTGACTGTGTTCGATGGATAAATGTACCCACCCACTTTGGAAAGTGACACACCTCCCACTATCAAGGAAAAGAACAGTACATATAGCTTTGTGGTCATGTGACCGCAAAAGAAAACTACCGAAAGGGTACTAATCTGTGCTATTAACCCCCTTTTCTTGACATATTATTTAGTTAACATAGTTACATAGTAGGTGAGGCTGAAAAAAGACACAAGTCCAACCTGTGTGTGTGATTATATGTCAGTATTACATTGTATATCCCTGTATGTTGTGATCGTTCAGGTGATTATCTAATAGTTTCTTGAAACTATCGATACCCCCTGCTGAGACCAACCGCCTGTGAAAGGGAATTCCACATTCTTGCCGCTCTTACAGTAAAGAACCCTCTACACAGTTTAAGGTTAAACCTCTTTTCTTCTAATTTTAATGAGTGGCCATGTGTCTCATTAAACTCCCTTCCACAAAAAAGTTTAATTCCTATTGTGGGGTCACCAGTATGGTATTTGAAAAGTGAAATCATATCCCCTCTCAAGCATCTCTTCTCCAGAGAGAATAGGTTCAGTGCTCTTAACATTTCCTCATAACGAATATCCTCCAGACACCTCATTAGCTTTGTTGCCTTTCTTTGTACTCGCTCCATTTCCAGTACATCCTTCCCAGGGATTGGTACCCAGAACTGGACAGCATACTCTAGGTGCGGCCTGACCAGAGTCTTGTAGAGCGGGAGAATTATAGTTTCATCTTTCGAGTTAATCCCCTTTTTAATGCATGCCAATATTCTGGCATTGCATGCCATTGCTGAGCCTTTCATCTACCAAGTCCTTTTCCATCCTAGATTCCCCCAGAGGTTCTGCCCTCAGTGTATAGATTGCATTTGTATTTTTGCCACCCAAATGCATTATTTTCCTTTTTTTTTACATTGAACCTCATTTTCCATGTAGTTGCCCACCCCAATAATTTGTTCAGATCTTTTTGCAAGGTTTCCACATCTTTTTGTATTGTCATTTTTAAACCAGCAGGTGGCTCTGTATTCTCTGTCCTGTATGTTTACTTTCTATCCTCCTATCGTGCCTATCTATATTGCTGAAAAAAGTCAATTGTTGACAGAGCTCAATAGCTCAAGCTGAAATTTAAAGAATGAGTCAGAGCAGTGACTCATTCTCTTACATTCCTCTCAGAGTGTGCAGCAAGCTCTGCTCAAAGTTTCAATAGAAAGAATCATTTATTATGGATGAAACCTATTTTACATTTTTTTTTTCTTATTTGTAAAAAAAAAGCTATAAAACATCAGTTTGAAAAGTTATAAAGATCCAACAAAAAATGTCAGACCTTCTATTATCAATTATGACTAGCTGGCAGAGCTGGGAACTCTGATGTAATAATGCTGTTGCAATAGTGCCTAAAAGACATTGCTGTTGGACAGCTTCACGTACCCGGGCGCATCTTTGTGCGGGCATAGCGTATGTTCTTTATGCTACGCCGTTGCAACTTAGAGAGGCAAGTGCAGTATTCACAAAGCACTTGCTCCATAAGTTGCGGTGGCGTAGCGTAAATCGGCCGGCGTAAGCTGGCGTAATTCAAAGTAGGAAGGAGGTGGGCGGCATCTATTTAAATTAAGCGTGACCCCATGCTAATTAATGGCTGGTCGAACTGGGCAAGCGCGCGCATGCTCACAATCACGTGGCATATTCTACCTAAAGAGACATCGGCGCAATGCCTACGACGTGTGAACGTAACCTACGCCCAGCCCTATTCACGTACTACGTAAACGACGTAAAATTAGACGACGTCATTCCCTGGCCCATACCTTTGAATTAGCTGTGCCTCATATAGCAGGGGTAACTTTACGCCGGACGTAAGCCTTACGCAAAGCGCGTATATGAAGCGGCCGGGTGCATCTACGTTCGTGAATCGGCGTATCTTACTCATTTGCATATTTATAATGGGAACACCGAATGCGTCCAGCGTAACTATGCGCCCTCAAGATATGCCCGCGTAGGCAAGTTACGTCGGACGGCTAAAGCCATGTTTTTCGGCGTATCTTGCTTTGTGAATCGCGTAAAGATGCGACGGCGCACATTTGTACTTACAACGGCGTATCTTTTGATACGCCGGCGTAAAGGCCCTAATGTGCATGCATCCTATAAGGGATCTTTAATACAAAGATGACTATGCAAAACACTATATTGACGATTTTTATGATATCAGACAGTACTGTTTTCAGAGCTGATAACAGTACCCTATCTTTACTAAAACGTATGCAATATTTATGTATGAGTCATTGCATGAAAATCATACTTGCTTTTTTTTTTTTTTTACTTTATTTTAATAAAAATGAAAACCAGAATAGGAAAGCTGACACTTGATGATTAAATTACGAAACTGTGAACCCTTGCGTATTGTCTTTTATGGAAAAGTCATTATTTCTTATGGCAAGCTATTTTTTGAAATCCAGTGGCAGTTTATAACCTGGAAACAGCCTCCAAGATTTTCACAGCCAAAGATATAAAATCTTTTCTGGATGCTGAGATTTACTTGCAATCTATCTGCCCAACACATAGATACAGTCCAAAGTAAATCGGAAACAAAAGAAATGGATTCCAGTTCACAGTGTTTGTATGCCCTTAGCTTGAATCTCATATAATAATGACCTTTAAACCATAGCTTATTTGTTATGCAATGGCTTTGGCAGTAATCGGACACCTCCGGTGTATTTAATTATATGATTAAAAGAATGTCTTTGACCACTTTTATTACAACACCTGAGGGGTATTTACTTTTAATCTTGAATTACACTATGACATGCTGTATTGATTAATATTCTGTTGTGCAATGGATTGTAAATATTAGGTTAAAGTGGTGCCATGACTACTTCTTTACACATACAAAACAACTAGGTAGACTTATTTTATTTGACCAAAATACATACATTTAAAATGACACTAAGTGCATTCATGGAAAGTTGAAAGTGGCTTTATAATAATAGTGTTAGTAGTTATACGCACATATACGTACATATACGCAGGTGCACCGAACGTGCCATTAATGAATGGGACTGTCTTGTCCCTGACGGCTCCCACATGCATGCGTGGGAGTGACGTCATCGCTGCTCCGGCCAGTCACAGCGGCGGAGCAGTGATACCCGAAAGTCACTCATGGTATCGTGGTGGAGGAGAGGAACGAGAGTCACTGCGGGGGCTTCGATCTCAGGTAAGTAACTCATAATGAGCACATCTTGCAGGGTTTTTTTTTTAGGAAAACTTTCAGAGGGTTTACTTCCTTTTTAACAGGTCCCTAATGGTTCTGCTTGAGGGCGTTTCCATCTTTAAGGACAGGATGGACAATAAATTAAATCTCTCTTTAGAGGCTCCATTGCATTGATTGGCCCTGCCATCCAGCCATGAAATTGCTTTCATGGAAATTTGTGAAAACCTATGGTCTGGTCAGAACGAATGGCTCATAAACCTGGTTCTATTCCCATGTAACTTTCTGTCCTCCAGTGTTTGGAATCTCGTCCAGCAGTATTGCATTAATGGTCTTGGGCATTCCCTAAGTTAGTCCTTCTGTCCATTTAGATGCATGTTAAACATGCCTGGAACAGATGCCCTTTGGAGGTCAATGTCTCTTTGGAGAAAATTGTTGATTTCTTTATGAAAATCACACTTTAAATATAGTTGGGTTGGTGCAGCACGCTCAACAAAAACACTAAATTCAAATCTCAAAAAATAAAAATTAAATCTTAAACTTTCTACAGGTGGTTGCCAGCTATTATTAAACAACTATTAAACAACTATTAACTTCAGTGCAATGTGTGAAGCAATACCTAAAAAATATTTTGGCCGATAACGGCGCTTTTAACCCCTGCTAGCAGCCGAAGAAAGGGTTTGCAGGAACGGTTTAGGAGCGGTGTAGGAGGAGTGTATACCACCGCAAAGGTGCTGCTTGCAGAACTTTTTTTCCCGTCCTGCAAGCGCACTGCCCCAGTGTGAAAGCACTCAGGCTTTCACACTGGGGCTGCAGAAGATGCAGTTTTCAGGCGCAATTTTTAGCGTAAAAACGCCTGTAAAACGGCTGTACTAAGCTTTTGAGCAACTTGCAGAGTGCAACTGCAAAGTGCACAGTCTATTTGACTTTGGTTTGACTTTGGTAAATCAACCCCTAAGTGTTCTTGCAGCTCAAGTATGCTTGATGCACAAACCATTTGTTCACAAGATGCAATATTTTAATATTTCGTTATTTTTTTTTGGGGGGGGGGGTGTTAATATCACTTTAACCGCAGAAAAGAAAAAATCAGATATCCTGCTTTGCCAGTAAATCCTGGGACTGGATGAACAGAAACTTGAATCCTTTGGCATTTAAGGCAGCTCTTGTATATGTATTTAATTTGTGTATTTAGGCATTTACGTGGAGTTCAGTTTTAAGTTTCACATTATGCCTCTAGCAATAAAATATGTATATAGAATGTGTTCTTTATTCCAATGTTGGTTCATTTTGGGTAGGCAGTGGGTACGCTTTAACACATCTTATTCTGCTTTACAAGGCAGCATGTGGTTATTGCCAGGGGCATGCTGACCCCTGCACCGTTTATCATCTGTCTTTGTGTTCCAGCACAAGTCAGCTATACTACAGGGAATTCACTGGACTTTGCGTGAGGGAAAGTAATGCTCTGAAATATTGTTCCCTGGCTTCATGGACAAATGTTTGTGATTTTCTCCTAGTGATGTCATGCCACTTCATTGGTTTTATGTTCTCATTCAGTAGTTACATTGAGTTATATGGGTTCAATCAAAGTAATCTATAAGTTTTGTGTGCCTAACTGCTGGAAGTTAACAGAGCTTGATGTAATGTGTTGTATCTATTCCAAAGAATACAGTGAGTGTTCTGGGATAATGGGCTTTTCATGTAAAGAGGATTGTGGTGTCACTATACGGTGAAGGTAAAACTTGTGTTGATGTGCTTGTGTTCCCAGACTGGAAATTACCAAACATAAAAACTTTAGCTTATTCCCCAAGGCAATGTCAGATTTCAGCTTAAGTCAGATCATTAAAAAAAAAAAAAAAAGTGACTATTGCCTTATGCACTGGTATCTAACACTCAAAAGTAGAATTGCACCGATCCTGCTTTTTTAACAGGCAACTACGAGTACCGTTACTTGCTAGCTAGCCCATACCGATTACTGATACTTTGTGGTGCGATTTGCGTCAATACAAAAAATGTATGCAAATCGCACTGCAAAAAATGGCATATGATTTGAACAGGAATGTGTCCTGTCCGAATCGCATTTCCCCCACTGCTTCTGTGTCTAGAAAGGGAAAATCGCCATCTAGTGCGCAGTTTATTAAAAATGTTCGAACTCACTGTACATATCTGGCAAAATGCAAACTCTTCATAGGTATCCTGGTCCCAGTGATTAAAGCAAATCACGGCTGCAGGAGGTGCTCACAGGGCTCGAGGAGAAGTTCCAGGTCCCCATGGGTATAGGGTGTAAGTGATGTCAGCTTGGGGGCGGACCGCCTCTAAATCTCCCCCATCCCTGTGAGCAGCCCCAGTGGCCGTGATTTGCCATCATTGGCAGGACCAGGATATCTATGAAGATTTTGCATTTGGCCAGACATGTACTGTGTACACTTATCACCAGGTGAAAATAAAGGAAACATTTCAAAAGAACAAACAAATACAGCCAACACATCTAAGAAGTAGCAGTTTCATATTTTTGGGGCGGTTTAATACAGCTTTATTTATTTATTTATTTATTTTTTAAGTATAGGCAGGTTTTTTTGGTGACAGAAGAGAATGTATATGTCTCTTCTAGATGCATCTACTTGCCTTTTGTTCTATAACTATACACTAAGTTGTGCATTTGCAGGACAGTGCACAATCTTTGGTCCGTCCGTGGTTGCTGGAAAGAAATTTGATCTGTGTATAGCCGGCCTTAGACTGCCCTCCTGATTAGAATACAAACACTTATCCCCTTCTCTATGCCATTTATTTATAGGTGGGTTGTTTTGTAGATCACAGGAGATAACTGGAAAACATTGTTTGATATTTCAGTGTAAAGCTCAGGACGGACACAACATTTCTGTGCAGGATCAATAGATATTTTCTCTACTTGCAGAAACAGTTCATTGCTGAAAAAATGAAAACTACTGTAGCCACCACATCTAGGGTCTGTTAAGCTGCAATTTATTACATTTTTGTTTAAATATATTTTGGAGTACTGTTGTAAATCAGTGAATTCTTCTTTGCCTTACTATACTTAAATAAAAATATTACATAAAAAGGTGCTGGTTACTGTGGGTTATTTTAGATTGCATATTGCTTTTTGACAACGTTATTCAAAATGTGCATATTTATATGAATTTGCTGTTTCTTATTATACATTTTTGGTCATTGGGCTAGTTAAAATTGATGTCACTAATTACTATGGAAATGTCCCATGTGGCGCAACAAGAAACCTAAGAAGAACAGTACAGTAGTGAGGCTGATTAAAAGAATGAAGAATGTGGTTCATTGATTGAAAAATCATTGGTTTTATAAATTGAGAGCAGCGTGAAGCACAGTCTGGTGGAACAAAATAATTATACACTGTGTCAATTTGCTATAAGTGCACTGATCAATTCATTGATTGACATTTTGAATTACTTTAAATGTTTCAGATGATTTTGAATGATTTTGAAAGGGTAGATTTACTGATACAGGAGATACAAACTGCTTTTTTGTTTTAGTGTTTTGCATCTAAAAGGTTATATAGAAAATATTTAAGGTTTTGGCCTCAGCTCTCGCTGTAATTGATATAGAAGAGAAAAGTATATAATGTGCATCAATCAATTGAAATGGTCTTTGTCCAAGTTGTATATCTATGCTAGGTGTATATGATATACTTAAATTTAAATGAGAAATAGGGCCAAATCTCTTTTGGCTCTACCTCCTCACCTGTGGGTCACAGAAGTGTACTTCATTCTAAATTCCCATGACCCATATTTAGCCGACAGCAGGCTAATGCCTGCTGTTGGATGACATTACTGAGCCGTTCCAGGCTCTGGAGAGAACCTGATACCCAGATGGCTCAGCCTCTCAGTACACTGCCAAGAGACTGAGCCAGCCGCTCGGCAGGAGCAACTGGCTCAGGCTCTCGGCCGCCTGCCACTCCAGTGGGCAGAGCAGAGAGCCAGTGAAGATCAGCATTATCCAGGCTCTGGAGAGAACCCAACCCCAGTTGCCTGGATCAGCAGATGACTCAGCCTGTCAGCACACTGCCAAGAGCCTGAGCCAGCTGCTCGGCTTGAGCAGCTGGCTCAGGCTCTCGGCAGCCCGGCACTCCTTTGGGCAGAGCAGAGAGCCAGTTATGATCAGCATTGATTGCTTGCTTCTCGGTCTTAAAGCCGGTGGGGGAAAAATGCAGCATTAAACCAATGCTGCATCCACCTAGGTGAATATGATTGTTATTTTTTTAGTTCTCATACTTCTCTTTTAATCATCAGGCTCTTAAAAGTATGGAAAACAGACTGATTTGCCAGAGTGAATCTGTGCCTAGATTAGGAAAGAAAAGCACCTTAAAACAAGCCCTTGTTTGTTTCTCTAGCTATAGGCATTGTGGAGAAATTCATCTTCAAAGTTCCAAACGGAAGCACTCAAATTTTAGGTCTTTTCCTATTAGTTTTTATTGTTGCATTTACTAAAGAAGGTGTTTCTAAAGAAATCAATCAACACCCAGTTTTACAGTCTTTGTTGTGATTTATGAGGATTCAGTGCCCCCCTGTGAGATTCGGATGTTTCAGATTAAGATGGAGGAACTGACATTTACTCTCTACAATCGTGAAGAATAATTTTGCACTTGGCTTCCCAGGTCTTTACTTGCTCTTCCTCTTACCGGGCTCTGTTGTACACTCTGTTGTACACTGCTATTCAAAGTCCCTCATCTTGCTATAATTTTTGTAGCGTGTATCTTTCTCATTGTGTATCCAGGCTTTATCTTCTTGGGCTGACCTTGCTTTCACCAAGTCAGCATTTTTATTTATGCAAATATGCTGATGTCTTTATTAATTCATTGATTTACATTTTCAAATTCTTTACTTTTGTCTATAAATGGACATGCCCTGTCTAACCTAAATAAAGAATAAAAAAAAGGTACCAAATGACAATCTGACCAGCCTATTGGAGTAATTATATTCACAATTTACAGTAATGAACATGCATTTACAATCATGGAGTCGCTGCATAATTTCGGTACAGTATTGCCGTGTTTATGGTTAGTAAATGCATTTAGAATCTTCGTGCCAATGCTCAACATTTTAAAAGTGCATGAAACTCATGCATGTAACACAGCTTGTACTTAAAAGATGATTTCTCTGCTTTCGACAGATCTGTGAAGCTGCAATGTCAACAGAAATTAGTACCACTTACACTCCAGTGCCATTGTGCTCAGTGTTAGCAGCTCCGGCAAATTCATAGAGTTGTGTTCTAGCTTTGAAAGGATGAACGAAGGCAAGAAGGAATACAGATAAAAGAAAATAGGCATAATATTAAAAAAATTAAAATACAGCAAAATGAAAAAAAAACATTGTTTTGTTCTGCAGTATGCCATGTAGACAAGGTTAATTGCAACATTGAAATGGAGCACTAATGTGCAAATTGATATGAGTGTAGCAAACAAAACATGTTTGAGGGAATAAAGCAATCTGCCAACATATCAGACCAAAAGACAAGAATGAATGCTTGTAATTGACTTCACCACATAACCTTTCATTTTAATTATGCATGAAGTAAATCCTGCTGGGAGTTTTTACAAAGAGCTGTTTACAAACCTAACATAACTCAGGCTAGATGAATAATTTATCAGATTGCATGAAAGTCTTGGCTCATTACTCACACAATTTGATAATAAAATGAAATATCTCTCGTAGTCTATATCCAACTTCACTTATATCATGTGACACATGTATTTGAAAGCCGCCTATAGTTCTTCAACATGCTTGCAGTATGGGGACAAATATTTAATGCATTGATGCTGGACGCAGAGGAAAAAAAGCAGTAAAGGAGGGTGCTGGGGGTGGAGCAGAGGTGACAAGATACCCTTAACTAACGATACTCCTTTCAGGACCTGCCAAAGAGAGCTGCCTATTAGACCCAGCTGCCTGACATGAGCTCTGTGGAGCAAAGGATCTTCTTGCATTACACTCATTTAGAAAGCACATTTATTAATAAATATGTCCTCCTGTCACTCTCCAGAAACCTGAACCTAATATCTGTTCCACCCTTGGTGAATGGTCCAATGTATTTAAGAGGCCGTGGCCAAAACACACAAACCTCTGCCCCCTCCCCATCTTCATGAATTAACCTGCGCCATCTGTATTTACTTGTTTGTCTCTTGTTCCCAATCAATCTGTCACTAACTGACTCACTCACACAAAAGTGTTTCCACAGAACAAACAGTGACTATTGACAGCTCTGGAGCAAAGCCATCGGCACCACACACTACACCACACTCACAAAGTTGACCTCTACCTCCATACTTCTCTGGCCCGTGGGACAGCAGTCTCTTGTAGATATTCTGGATATCTTGCCTTTTAACCAATAAAGTATAAAAAGGACAATAGATTGACTTTAACATTATGTCTATGCCAGGGTGGTGTACCAGCACTTATAACCCACTCAGCATTTACAGCAACATCGTTTTGCCAACAAGTATGTAGTGATAAACACATCTCTTTCATGGTTGTTAACTGTGTAGACAGTATCACTGGGCAGTATCTTGAAATCTGGTCTGGGGTCAGAACCACTTCATGACAGCTTTGCTGGGAGCCCTAACACAATATAGGAGGAGGGAGAAGGGTCTGCAGATAGTAGGGCTCAACATTTCTGGGTCATTATTTTTTAGGGCTTGTAGCTACATATAGAAGTTGTTTCACTAAAATCAAAGAGACTGCTCACTTTGCAGGGAAGCATCGTGGCTAAGTGGTTAGCTCTTCTGCCTGGCAGCACTAGGGTCCTAGGTTTAAACCCGAACCACTGCACTGCCTGGATGGAGTTTGTATGTTCTCCTTGTACCTGTGTGGGTTTCCTCCCATACACCAAAGACATGCTGGTAGGTTAACTGGCTCCTGTCTAAAGTGAACCTAATATGTGTATGTATGAATGTGCATGTCAGGAAAGGTTCCACCCGCTGGTAATACTATCTGATATTTGGCGTTCAGTACTGAAGTCCACCAGTAGGTGTCTCCTGGTAGTTTGGAACTGTCAGAAGAGCCTTTCCCTTCTTGTGTTATGTGATCTTTGGGCCGCAGTACTGGCGTCCACCAGCGGGTGGATCCTGGCAGTATGGAGCAGATATCTCCTCCTGCAGTTAGGCGTCACCTGAACCTGATAGCAGGTAATGGTATAAAAACCTGGTAAGTTCACATATACCTTGCTTTGGCTTCGCCGTGTGCCCAGATCTGTTAAACTTGTTCCTAACCTGTTTTCTGAACCTAAACCTGACTCTGACAAACCTATTTGTACCTGTTCCTGTCAGTCCTGTATCCCTTGATACCTGCCCTGCTGTCTGATCCCTTCCACCCTCTCCCTGTCCGTTGCTCCTTGTCCCCAATTTGCTGATCTCCTGTTATGACCCTGGCTTAGCTGAGACTATGATTCCGGTATTCCCTTTTGGCTATATATATATATGTATATATATATATATATATATATATATATATATATATATATTCGTCTGTTTGTTGTTATTTTGGGGTCTTGTCTTATATTGGTTTGTTGTGCACTGTGTGATATTGGAGGTGGTTGCATTTACATATTATTCACATTTCTTAATAAATTATTATTTTCTTCACCTATATACGTCTGGATCACTTGTGCAGTACACACAGTTCTGATCACTTATGGTTCATGACAGTGCGTTAGGGACCTTAGATTGTAAGATTCTTAAGGGCTGTACTAGTGTGAATGTATAAAAACTGATGGTGCTATATAAATACATATAATAATAGTAATTATCCCTAGAGCTTTGTGAATGACGCGAAGCTCTGCTGGCTTCCATTATCCAAGCATGTGCAAACAAAATGCTGTTTTTTTTTTTTCTTGTACGTGATTAGGTATGCATTGCAAAGTGACATTTCACCCAATTTACAAAGCTCTATTAAAAAACACTCACGTAAAGTGCAACTTCCATTGCAAAGTGAACAGCCACATGCCTTTAGTAAATAAACCACAGTTAGCAAATTGAAAGTCAAAACACATACATTTTATATATTTGTATTATTTAAAAAACCTTCTAATTAAAAAGTGTGAACTGTTGTCAGGGACTCTTTAGGTTATTAACTATGAAAGAGTTTTTATTTAGGCATACAATATTGGGTCTATTACCATATCCTTTAGCAACAAAATGATAAAGGGAAATATAACAGTTTTCTCTCCAAGGCCCGTGAATGGTAATGGCTGTTGTAAAATTGTAGGGTATATAGATAAAGATCGGGGCTTAGAAGTGTCATCAGGGAACAGATACTTTAGAGATAAGAAGTCCAGGCACCCTTTCCACCTCATTGTGAGTGTAAAAAGTCTTATTGGAATGTCCATTTACCTTTGATCAGAGGCCCAAAGGAAAACAGGCTTCCTTGACAGATATAACAACTTCAATTAAAATAATAGTGGTGTGTACAATTTCTGTCCTAATTTAGGCCCCTGCCAAGAGTTTTTCATTTTTTTTTTGCTTTCCCATTCAATTGCCTATTTTGTGTAGATTACATTTTATTATATGCATAACCTGTATGGTTATATTGTCTTATTGCATACCAAACACTAGTCCATAGAAGAAATGGGGGGAGATTTACTAAAGTTGGAGAGAGCAAAATGTGGTGCAGCTTTGCACAGAAACCAATCAGCTTCCATGTTTTATTGTCAAAGCTTAATTCAACAAGCTGAAGTAAGAAGCTGATTGGCTACCATGCATAGCTGCACCAGATTCTGAGTGCTCCAGTTTTAGTAAATCTGCCTCTTTTCCACACACTGCACTAATGATAGGTAAAATAGCCTAAAACATGCTATATTTGTACTATACTCCAGCAGTTCTGGTTGTGCATCTGGCCAGTTGGGTGTAAATCAATGATTTACGTGGCTCTACCCACAGTCCTGGAATGAGGAATAATCCTCTTATTTTCAGGATATGTAATGGAATGAGACATGTGGTTACCTCCTGTTTTAAAAAAGACTTTACTGTACTACGCACTGATTAAAGTAAGCACATTTTAATTGAGTCCCTTCTCAGCATAACCTGTATGGTTTTACTGGCTCGTTGGCTGAAAACATTGTGGCAGATGATAATAGGCAAATTTGTAGTTTGACACCACAGCATGTGAAAAGAAAAGGGATTGCTGTGAAATAAAGTAAATTAAAATAAATGAATATAATAAAACATACTGAATGTTTTTTTTTCTCCTATCTTTTTTTTCCTATCTCAGCTGTAGAGCTCATTTAGAGTTGCCATTGATCTGTAGACTTCTTCACTGAGTAAAGCCCTTCTTATCATTACCCAGTCATTGAGTTTTTTATGAACATCTGTATGTAGTGAAGATTGTTCCCTATCCTTTTAGGTTTTTTTAATGGGCTTCTAGGGATGTTCAAAGTTTGAGTTTTTTTTTTTTTATAACCCAACCATGACTAATGCTTTTCCAGACATTTATTGTGGATTAGTTGTGGTAGCTGTTTGGTCTTCTTGGTATTTTTTGTTAAAAAAACTGACTCTGGGGCCTTCCAGAAATAGAAGTATTAATTTTGAGATCATGTGACACCTTATGACTTCTGAAGACAGTCAGATACACAAGATTTCTTTTAGTGGCATCACAGCAGAGGAGTGAATAATAAGACTTTTCAGGATTTTTCAGTTAAAAATGCCATATTTTTTTTTTTCCCATTTCACCATTGGACTATTCTTGTGCAGATCTGTGATGTAAAATTCCAGTTAAAGTTGTTCTAAAGGCAGATGTTTTTTTTTACCTTAAAGCGGAGTTCCACCCAAAATTGGAACATCCGCTCAACCCACTCCCCTCCCCCTTACATGCCACATTTGGCATGTAATTTTTTTGGGGGGGGAGTGGGGGCTTCAGGAGGAGAGGGACTTCCTGTCCCACTTCCTGCTTCCGCCGAGGGGCTGGTTAGGCGATTAAGCTTAATCGCCTACAGCAGCCCCTCCCTGTAGGCGATCGCATGTGTCCACTCAGTGGCGGGCCGCGCCGCTCGCGCATGCGCAGTTCCGCTCGCGCATTCGCAGTGGGTGCCCGGCCATGAAGCCGAAGGCTGTCATTGCCGGGTGCCCACAGTTGCAATGAGGATGCCGGCCGGGGAGGGGGGAGAAGCAGAGCCCCGGTCGGCGCGTCACTGGAACGCTGGAGCAGGTAAGTGATTGTTTATTAAACGCCACACTTTTTGTAGCTGCTGACTTTTAATAAACAAAAATATTGTCTGGAACACCCCTTTAATGCATCTGATGCACTAAGGTTAAAAACCTTCTGGGTGCAGCTCCCCTCCAGCCCCTGTTATACTTACCTGAGCCACATTTCGATCTAGCATTGTGCATGAGAGCAGCAACTCCCCCAGGTCTCTCTTCTCATTGGCTCACACAGCAGTGTAAGCTATTGGCTCGCACTGCTGTCAATCACAGCCAGTGAGCCAATGGGGAGAAAGCAGGTGGCATGGTAGAGCTGCACTCTGTGTGTGAATGGACAAAGTTCATTCACAGGAGCAAGTCTGCTCGAGTGCCCCCATAGCAAGAGGCAGGAGGAGCCAGGACAACTGGCGGGGGACCAAAAAGAAGAGGATCAGGGCTGCTCTGTGCAAAACCATTGTTCAGAGTAGGCAAGTAATAAGTATTACATATTTGTTATTGTGCAAAACCATTGTTCAGAGTAGGTAAGTAATAAGTATTACATATTTGTTATTTAAAAAAAAATACAACCTTTAGAATCACTTTAAATACATTTTAATTCCAGGATGTAATATTTCAAAACGAGGAAAAGTCAAAGAGGTTGAATACTTGCACAACATTATTTCTAGAAATGCTACTCAATCCAAAAGCCTAGGGGGGTAGTTCTTTAATATAAAATATGTGACTTGAACAGGAAAGCAGAAATGGTAACAATTATTGTAGAAATGTCATCACGCAAAAAATTAGTTTCTGTAGAACGTTTGCCAGTCCTAAATTGTACCACATGATCCAGAATGAAGCACATTTAGATCAAACAGGCTGTGCAAATATAGAGTCTGTATTGAATTTCTGCATACTTCACATAACTTTGGTATAAAAAATGAAGTCAAAATTTCCTGAACTAATATTTTGTCTTCATGTGTAATATAGACTGTTTATAACTTAACGGATTAATATCTGTTTCCATCTGGAAGTATAGCAAATTGGTCGTGTGGGAGAGTTAGTAGATTCAGGTACTTTTTTGTAGGTTCTTAGTGCTTTCGAAAAGTAAAAATGAAAAAGAAACAAAAAATCTAACAGATAACAATATTCTGTGCCAGCTTGGTTTATAAGGACCTTCAAAAATATATTGTCTGATGGCGCAAGGGGAGGTGGATAATAGAACTATCTTGGCAAGTGGTCTAGATATCAGAATGAATATTCATGAAAAACAAAATGTATGATAAGTTCATAAGTCCACAGGTAATCCAAATTAGCACTTTAGCGGCAGCAATCCCTGAAGAGCAGAAGCATACTCTGTACATAGGTAGACAAAAAGAAGAAACAAGGATGCGCCCAATCTAAGTGCAGTAACGTATTTAATCAATAAAATAAGGTACAAAAGGAGAACGGCCAAATGGCTACTCACACATTAGAAGTGGATAATAGGCATATATGAGACCGTGGATGTAGTCATCGTCCGGTGTATGAGGGGTGTCCGCACATGGTGGTGAGGTGCTGTAGATGGAAGACAGCAAGTGGGACAGCCTGGATGAGCTTGTTGGGAGCGCCGTGTACGGCGGCGTGCGTCTCACGATGGAACGCAAGCATAGGTCGGTCTCACCGGAAGTGACGTGACGTGGCGTGGCTAAAACGAGGGAACCAATAGGATGACGCTGGTCTGATCTGGTCTGAAAGAAGCTGTGCTGAAGAGGAGACCCAGGCCTGGGTCTCCTCTTCAGCACAGCTTCTTTCAGACCAGATCTGAAGAAGCAGCTGGACTGTGAAACGCGTTATCCTATTGGTTCCCTCGTTTTAGCCACGCCACGTCACGTCACTTCCGGTGAGACCGACCTATGCTTGCGTTCCATCGTGAGACGCACGCCGCCGTACACGGCGCTCCCAACAAGCTCCTCCAGGCTGTCCCACTTGCTGTCTTCCATCTACAGCACCTCACCACCATGTGCGGACACCCCTCATACACCGGACGATGACTACATCCACGGTCTCATATATGCCTATTATCCACTTCTAATGTGTGATTAGCCATTTGGCCGTTCTCCTTTTGTACCTTATTTTATTGATTAAATACGTTACTGCACTTAGATTGGGCGCATCCTTGTTTCTTCTTTTTGTTTATAAGGACCTTCACTATAATTTTTTTTGTTTGTTTTTGCTTTAAATTGACAATAAGCAGTGGGAAGTTAGTAGGAACACCTCCAAATCTATTTCCTGCTACCTTAAAATGAAATGCTACAAAAGCACAGAAAACTCAAATATTTTAAATGTTTACTTGTGATGTTATTCCTTTCCAATAATAGTTTTTATTTATTTATTAAAATAAGGACACTTACCTGTTCAGGGCGCCCGCAATATCGACACCCAAAACTCAGCACTCGGGTGCTGTCGCTGCCATCTTCGGTAAGGGAATCAGGAAGTGAAGCCTTGCAGCTTCACTTCCTGGTTCCCTACTGCGCATGCGTGACTCACGCTGAGCTATCCCACTGGTCCCCGCTGTCTGGGACCTGTGTGTCTCCCAGAAGACAGCGGGGGGACAGAGAAGTTGCCGGAAGTGGCGTAGATACCTGCGGGGGAGCAAAATACCTGTATTACCCCCCTCCCCTCCCTAAAAGGTGCCAAATGTATCATTGAAGTGGGGAAGGGTTCTCCTTGCATGTCATGGCCCTGTCCTATTTAGGGAGTGTACAGTATGATTACTGTGTTATCCCAGGTCCTCCAACCCTCCATTCACCTTACTACATTACCTTTCATGTAAATACGAGAGGTACTGATAAGTATTGAGCCTTACCCAGAAAAAATTGAGCAAGGATGCTTTAAATTGCAGGGTGTACTGGCCAATTTGTCTATATTCAATGGTGCAAAAATCAACTACCTATGACTTTAACTTATTGTTTTATTTATTTTTTAGGGTCCAAATTGAAAATGGCAGTATCTCCATAAAAATTCAATGTGGAAGAGCATAGGACCATAATCAAGTTTATGTTTCTCAAAGGGAAAGGTGTGAAGCAGACCCATGATGAAATGTCAAACTGTGGGTGACAGTGGCCCTTTGTATGCAACATTGGGTTGTCAATTTTAAAACTGGCTATTTCGGTGTTTAAAGTGAGAAACCCAGTGGAACGTCTGTTTCTGTCTCTGTGCCTGCAAAGGTCAAACATTTTGGGATCTATTTTGCTGCAAGCGTTCTCATTTCCAAATCGTTGTGCATAATGGCACCAACTTTCTCACGTGGTTTTTCCAGATATATAGCAATACCTTTGGCTGATATTCGGCGGTCATGTCATGGATGGCTTTCAAATTTGCAGGCACAGAGGCAGAAACAGGCCTTCCACTCGGTTTCTCAATTTCAACACTGAAATGGCAAGTTTTAAAATTGACAACCCAATGTTGCATATGAAGGACCACTGTCACTCAAAGTTTGTGACAATTTATCATGGATCTGCTTCGCATCTTTCCCTTGGAGAAACAAGAACTTGATTATGGTCTTATGCTCTTCCACATTTATTTTTTCTGGAGGTGCTGCCATGTTCAGTTTGGACCAAAAAAAATTAAGATAAGTTAAAATCATAGGTAGTTGATTGTTGTACCATTGAATATAGACAAATTGGCCAGTACACCCTGCAATTTACAGCTTCCTTGCTCAAATGTTTCTGGATAAGCTCAGAACTTATCAGCACCCCCTTGTACCTCACAACTTTTTGCAATAGAAACAAGGGACACCTATTAGAAAAAGTATGTAGGCATAGGGCACACCTCCTGCCATACCCCCTTAAAGGAAAATTATAGAAAAACCCAGAAGTGCTTTAACCACTACTATTCCTATGTACTGACTTTTGAAATTTACCAATGCAGACATTTTGAAATTGGATGAAAGATTTAGCACTGCAAAACACTTTTTTTCCCCCTGTATTTTTCCTTGTATAGGACGCCCCCCATGTATAGGATGACCACCACTTTTCCAACCCAACATTAAGAAAAATTAAGAAATCAATATTTTAAAGATAAAACAGAACATATTTTTATTTAGTAATTAGGTAACATTTATATGCCAGTACTCTGATAATATGCATCACACTTATGGGCTCAGAACGCTCTGACATTACTAGTCTCTGTCACATCTATGCACTGCCTGCATGCTCTCCACCTCTGATGGAATGTGTTCTACATCAGCTGACGTCGGTTACATAAGGCTCACGATTGGAGGCTAGTGACAAGCTATTGGCTTGTTTGCATGGTATGGGCAGTTTTGCAACCGCACAGTTCTCTCCTCGGCTTGCTTCCCATCAATTTTTAGTCCAACGATTTTAGACAAAAGTATCGTCTCAGGCCTTGTACACACGACCGAGGAACTCGTCGGAAAAGACACATTGTTTTCCTCGACGAGTTCCTTGTTAGGCTTGTCGAGAAACTTGACAAGCTGTCTTTGCGTACACACAGTCAAGGCCAAATCTCCTCGTTCTCTAACGCAGTGACTTCAACACATACGACGGCAAGGGAAGTTCGATTCCACTGGCACAAACCTTGGGGCTGCTTTTGCTAATCTCATGTTACTGCTTCTTAGGTAAAAGTTTGATAAGAGACATTTTTCACTTTTCAGTCTGTTACAGCGTGACAAATGTGCTATTTCCATTACAAATGCTACTTTTACCGAAGGTGCGCGGGTTTCTAAGCATACACACCAACGTGTTTCTCGTCAAAAACCAGCTCGACGAGGAACACGACAAGGAAATTGAGACTCCCGTCGAGGAAAAAGAGAACTTGCTCTCTTTTTCATTGTCGAGTTCCTCGACAGTTTTCTCGATGAAAAGCATACACACCACCGGTTTCCTCGGCAAAAAAGCTCTCCCACCAAGTTTCTTGATGGATTCTGTCGAGGAAACCAGTCGTGTATGTATGCGGCCTCATACACGGAAAAATACAGTATATAGTTTAGACCAAAATGAGGGACAAATGACAAGGAAAAAGGTACAGAAATTAAGCACAGTCCCTCAAAATCAGGGACAGTTGGAAGCTATGCATGTAGCAGCTGGGGTAGGAGTAAAGGAGAATACTACAGAATGTCACTTGAATGACAGCTCTGAGGCCGCGTACACACGATCAAGTCTGTCTGCTGGAAAAAGGTCTGCCAGACCGTCCCAGCAGACAGATTCAATCGTGTGTACGGGCGAGCCGACGGATTTGGCCAGCCGACAGATTTGAAAGCATGCTTTCAAATCTGTCGGCTGGGAACCCGTCTGCCCGACATGTCTGCTGGTTAGTACGCTAACCAGCAGACATGTCTTCTCGCACATGCGTCGAATGGTTTCGACGCATGCGCGGAAGTGTTTTACTTCCTGGTGCGGGGACGTGGCGGCGTCAACGTCACTGCCACGTCAGCGCGCCGTCTGCCGGCGGGGATTTTGGTTTGATCGTGTGTACAGCGATTTGAACAAATCTGTCTGCTCGTGTGTCTGCTCGTGTGTATGGGGCCTGAGGCTGCTGATATCACATCCAAGATGACAACACCCAGCAGCAGTCTCTGTTTTTTTTATTTTTTTATATATATCTATACAAGAGAGGCTTTTACATACAAATACAATGCTTAACATATGTAAATACCTATATAATATTACAGGAAGATTGTTGTTGAAATAAATGGTCTGGTGACAAGGTCTGTTTAACATTGACTCCCATTCAAGCAAATGCTATAAGTGCCTGAGCACTAGAGCAGACCTGAAGAAGTGACTTGCAAATTTTTCTTTATTACTGTTAGTTTAGGAATGTATTCCCCTTTATTGCAGAAGAAGGACAAACATTGCATGGATCGATGAAACGTTTTCACTGAAAAGTCAGTGAACCAAAATAGATATTAGTAAGTTCTGACTGTTTTAACAGATGATCAGATAAGTCATACACAATGGACCATAGCTTATGATAGTATTAAGTCTCTACTGATTGTGATTACACACATGGCTTTTCATTTTAGGGTAATTTATTTTATCCCTGGGAACTAGACAATCATGTGTTCTCTATAATATATACATTTTTCAAATGATTTAACTTTTACCCCAGTCTGCTGACAATGGATGACTGTTTCACTGTGCTTCTGGACGTCCACTTAATTCAGCTTTATTTCATTTTTAATAATTCTTCATCCTTGTTATAGCTGATGACTGTTTCTTCTGTTTCCTGACCAATTTAAATCTTAGAGCTTGCCTAATCTGAAATGGAATTAAAGATCCAAAGCACATACTTCAGGCAGGGTTAGACTTCTCTATTTCAGCCACAAACAGTTCTTCTTCCTTCCTCGCAGAAACTTGACCTTGCCATTTTGCTTTCTTTCCTCTGCAGCTGGAGCTTACTCCACATCACCTGGATGAGTCATATGGAAAAATGCTATTTTTATTGCAAGGATTGCAATAAATAATTTATTATCCCTTTCAATTTACCCTTTAGACCCACACCAGACCAGTAGCCTGACAGCTAGAACTGGCTTTTGTCTACAACTTGACCTGTAGAGTGTGTATCCTCGCCTTATTCCAAACCAACCTATTTAACTGCAATGATATGAATGATACAGAGTCTTTTATGCTACTTACAGGCTACTGGCCAAGTTCAGAGAGATTGTGAAGACTGCACGCTTACAAAAAAGCTGCCCATTTCCAGGGAGAGACTGCCAAGATACAAGGCTAACTGTCACTGCCCATGCAAGCCTTTGGCATATGTACCCTCCCCCCCCAAATCCACATGCACTCCCCAGAGGGAAGCCATCGCCACCAGGAGAATACAGTGATTATTGCTAGTGGCTATAGCAGCCACTAGCAATAATTGTAAGATAATCTGGCAGGCTGGTTGTACCCAAGTTGATCGATCAATCAACTTGGTACACTCAGCCTGCCCATTAACGGTTCAAAGATTCAAACAATTGTGACAGAAAGTCAGGTAAATCTGTGGGTGTTGTCACAGACGGGAGATACATTTCTGCCTTGTTTAGACAATTCACTGAATACTATTAGGTGCCGGCTGCAGAAATAGCCAGAAAGGTTTAAGGGCGTTGGAAAGCTTCAGCTGTTTAGAATGAGGCAATTAAGGCCTCTATAAGTTACCCAGAGGATGACTACTGATTGCTACATCCTGAGGCTTTTTGAGTTAAGGAGAGCAGCGAGCTGAGAAAGACTTCTGAAGAAGTGAGGTGGTGTTGATTTTTCTGTGTGATAAAAATCAAAAAGACTATTTTTTTTCTGCTGTATGACCAGCAGTGTCTGCCCAGCAGTAGGCTGTGCCAGACTCCATAGATAGGTTCCTGTGTGGTGAAGGTAGACGCCCCAAGTGGCCAGGGTTTATTTTATGTTTTGTTTTGTTTATGCTGTTTGGATGCTTGTACTTGTTTCCAGCAATATGGAAGAATAAACCATAATCTTTGTTTTCAACCGTCCTCGGCTGCCTCTCTGTATAGTTCAGTGTGTAGTGAACCCACCTGGGGGGTCACACACACCCGCTACCGTTCTAACCCCTTACACAATGTATGGCCAGCTTTAGTCAGCCATTGTGCCAGCACAAATAAATTCCTGTTCCATTAGCTTTGTGTAAACTATAAGGTGGTAAGACGTGCAGACACAGTCTACCCTTAGGCATCTATGTCAGTAAGCGCATACCTCAAACACATATAAGTGTCCTTCATCATTCTTTTTAGGCTAATGGTGTGAGTTGTGGGTTGAAGAGTAAACTAAAGATCTCTCTGGCTCCAATATATCAAAGTAAAAACAAGTGTGATCAGAAATGTTTTACCAACCTATCCAAGTAGGCTGCTCTGAGCCTCAAATGCAGTGAAAAAAAAAAAAGATAACTTTGATAGAAGATATATTTATTGTCACCATGCTATGGGAAATTACAGGAGCATATGTTGACGCGTTTCACACTGGTAACTCGTGATTGTTCACAGCATGTTGTGAACAAGCACGAGTTACCCGTGTGGAACGTGTCAACATATGCTCCTGTAATTTCCTATGGCATAGTGACAATAAATATATCTTCTATCAAAGTTATCCCTCGGTGGTGTGCGGCAAATCCTCCTTTTTTTTTTTTCTTCATTGATCATTGACGGTGGTGAGCCAGGGCCAGCACCTGCAAGGATTTGCTTATCCACAGTCTGAGCAGTGTTACATATTTCTTGGACTAAAATGCAGTGTCTGTAAAGGAAGCATTATAGTGACGCTAAACAATATTCCTAATCTCCAAAAAGTATCCATACACATCCACTACTTAATGGCCATGTAACCTGTTTTTCTTTAAATTCTATTCTTCTTTTATTATTATGCCTATTTGTAACGTTTGTTTGGAATAAGTGGTGCACGTTAGTTGCTGTCATGTGCACTGATCTATGCACCTCACAAATCCCATCATTTAAAGTTCATCTCGGGAATGAGCAAGAGAATGAACATAGCCACCATCTAACATGATGTTGGATCACAGCAGCAAAAAAAATAAAACATTGGAGAAGACTGAGAACAATAGAAAGAACTTCTTTATTACTTTTTGAGACCATTTTTTTAGTGCCACTTTAAGATTAGATTGTTGCCCAAACTGACTAAAACTGCTAGATTTAGAACCTAATGTTATCTAATGTATCTGCAAACATTAGGGTGATTCTTGGGATGTGTGTGCTGTGACTAGAACACGTTATGTGCTATAGCACATTGCGGTACTATTAATTTTGAATGGCACACAAACACATTAACCACTTAAGCCCCGGATCATTGTGCAGCTAAAGGACCAGGCCACAATTTGCAATTTGGCACTGCGTCGCTTTAACTGACAATTGCACGGTCGTGCGACGTGGCTCCCAAACAAAATTGGCGTCCTTTTTTTCCCCACAAATAATAGAGCTTTATGTTGGTGGTATTTGATCACCTCTGCGGTTTTTATTTTTATTTGCGATATAAACAAAAATAGAGCAAACATTTTGAAAAAAAATCAATATTTTTTACTTTTTGCTCTAATAAATATCCCCCCCAAAAAAAAAAAAAAAAAAATATATATATATATATATATATATATATATATAAATATAAAAAATGTTTGCACAGTTTAGGGCGATACGTATTCTTCTACATATTTTTGGTAGAAGAAATCGCAATAAGCGTTTATTCATTGGTTTGCACAAAATTTATAGCGTCTACCAAATAGGGGATAGTTTTATTGCATTTTTATTAATATTTTTTTTTCTAGTAATGGCAGCGATTGTCGATTTTTATCGTGACTGCGACATTATGGCGGACACTTTTGACACTATTTTGAGACCATTGTCATTTTTACAGCGAACAGTGCTATAAAAATGCACTGGTTACTGTAAAAATTACACTGACAGTGAAGGGATTAATCAGGAGGGGGGCGCTGTACGCTTAAGTGTGCCCTAAGGGAGTGATTCTTACTGTTAGGGGGCGTGTAACGTCACTGATCATCATTCCCTATGACAAGGAACAGACGATCAGTGACAGGCTCACTAGGAAGCACAGGGAGAGGTTTGTTTACACTTACCTCTCCACGTTCTTCCTCTCTGTGACCCGATCTCGGGACACCGGCGGCAATCGGGTCCGCTGTTCCCGTGGATGGTCACAGAGAAGAAGACCCACTGTTGGGATCTTAAAGGGGATGTACATGTATATCATTGTGCGGCCGTACTCAAGCGGTTAAGGCAATGTTGCTCTCCACATTTGTTGTAGCGCAGCATAACGCACAGTAACACACCTCAAGGGAGTGCGGTGTACGGCAACTGGACAACATTGCTACAGGGGTGAGTTACGAATTGAACTGGAGAGCAACCAATGTGGTAATGTTAAACTAGCATCTACCTGTACAAGCTCTTTTATTCTAGCATTATTAAGACCTGGACACTGCATTTAGCATAATAAATGATTTGCCTTTAAGACAGTAAACCCAAGATCTGGATGAAAACCAAGAATTCTTCTTTTAAAACTGATCAGAAACTTCCATCCTCTCTTTTTCCCCTAAAGTTTTTAGCATACTAATTTTGGGTGGATGAATTTTTAAAAACAATATCCATGTTTCTCTTTTTTTATTGTTTGCAAGTCCTTTAGTAATCAAATAGTTAAATGGAAACTACAAACTGGTAAATTAGGGAAAGCAGTGGAATAACAGATGAGTCAGTTAATTTCAACTGCATATGTATGAAGATACTGTGGTGTTTCAAGATGGTTGTTTGAACCCAATGTCCAGTTTTGCACCTGCTTGCAATTTATCTATTGAAGGATATTGGTTTTCCTTATGCTTCCCTCACATCCTGCTATAGTCCCAAAGTAAATGAAAAACATTCATAAGTCCTAGTGTTATTGCTTAGCTAGTCTGCCATCTTTAGAACTTGTGCACAAAGACATCTTTCTTGATGCTTTACAAAGTGTTCCCATTCTTGTATGAGCTGGTATGGAAGTCATCTATTACACAGATTGTTTCACTTATGTGCATTTAGGTGATTTTGTTCATGTTTTTGACTCGGATATAACCTTACCTGTATGCAAATATAACACATAATTCATAATGAAGTTGTGTTATATTGCCTAAATGTACGTAAATGCATTTTAAAGGAGGGAAGGGTTTTTGATTACAACCCCCCGAGCATGAAAATACAACAGTGGCAGGTCCTGTATTCTAACACTGACAGATTCTCCTTAAAGTTTCTATCTCATTAATTATTTATGACACAGTTTAGCTAAGACTTATGTACAGATGTGAATCACAGTATTCTTATAAGGATACTCTGTGTTATGGATATCAGTTACATGTTGTGTTGGGTGCCAACCTCCTCCCTACAAAAGTCATGGGTTCCCAACAGTCATTTTTTAGTGTGTGTTGGAGGACACACGCATAAGTTAGGAATAGATCAGAGTGTTTACAGGGAGAGCTGTTGTTGGTGCTGGCCACTCCTAAAAAAAAGTTATTTTTACATTGAGTCATAGACATATTCACTGTGTGGAACAGTCCTGGAGTATATAGCGATACAACAAAGACTGTGCATGGAGAGTTGATCTGTCCTTCTTAAAGTATGTGATTTTTGAAACTGTGTGCATCCAAAAAACATGCACCTTCACCCCAGGTTAATAAAATGCATGTATCACAAGGTCATGCCTTCATCACTCTGATGCATGCCACCATCTAGGAGACATTCAGAGCGTTCCATATTTGTGGGAGACTCAAGGCCTAGAAGTACAACCACTTTCTCACTTAACTCATAAATTCCCAGTTCACATATAATGGCCATATACTCAGGTATTATTCAAGGTGATGGTGCTACCTTCCCTCAGGGCAATTGGTTCCCCATATAGTTAGTGATGCTAATGGCATTTAAAGACCAGTCCCTCATTCTTACTATAGACAAGGCCACAAGTGGAATCCTCAACACTGACAGTCATGGGACAGACACCAGCTACTCCCCCCCCCCCCATAGTATCAGACTTTGAATGGGTGCATACACCCTAAGGTTGTTCTAAAGTCAAGACATTTTTTCCTTAATGCATTCTACAATAAGGTCAAAAATGTCCCACTACATGTTCTTCCCTCTCTAAACACTTACCTCGATCCAGCACCATGCCTATTGGCAGCAGCACTAGACAATGCATTCTCATGATGGTAGAACAAATAACTTATAAATAGTTCCAAAGAAATGGGCAGTTAACATAAGATAAACAGCTCACCAAGTACACACAAATATCCCATAAGGTAATCTTCCTCTGCCCCAGTGTAGGAGGAATTAATAGGCCCATCCTAAGGGGGTGTCTGGGGGGAAACATTCCTCTCCTCCCTAAATATTGCCATCTCTGCTGGACAAAATTCCTAACTCCAACTTTCCTCAGCTGACTCCACCCCTTTAATATGCTCCCAACAAATGAACAGGTGTAGCCAATACAGACAAGAGGGAAAAGGGCAGAAGAAACCCTAAAGGCGACCAACATCCTGTAACATTTAGCGTTTTAGGCAAAATTTAGGTCTAGGAATTGTCTTGTGTTTAAATGTACCTCCTAGGTTGTATTGCTGTCCCTGTCCAAATCTCTAAATACTAAATACAGGTAAACAAAAACACTTAACCCAGAACTGTTGCCTCTCACAGAGACCTTGGTTTTTAGTTTTAGCTTAATTTTAGTCTAACTGCTTCAATACTGGATGCTTTCACCCTCTTCCTGCTCAAGCCAATTTTCAGCTCTCATCGGTACCACACTGAATGGCAATTACTCGAAAAGTAAAGTTAATTTCTGTTACGGCGAAGGAGAAGGAGAAAAAATATGTAGGGCAAAAAAATGTGGCTGATAAGGCTCTTCCTTAGAGAAGAGGTTGCATTAGGAGACCATAGAAATGGCTGATATAAATGCCTGGAAAGAGGTAGAGCAAAAAGTAGCAGCCAAAGAGGAGGGGCTTTGGGGTACCAGTTGTCATTATGGGAACTGGCAGGTGAGAAGACTATAGGGCTATGGATTAAGGTGAGCAAAGCACTGTATTAGATCCCTCTAGACCAGGGGTCTCCAAACTTTTCAAACACATGGTTAGTTTACTGCCCTTCAGACTTTAGAGGGTCCATATTGTTGCCAGGAAATGTCCCACGCTCCGCATCAGTGAGAATAAACATGACCACAGGGTTGGTGGTCAGCTGGAGGTAGAGTAGTGTCCCATTATTGGTATTTATGGGAGGAATGGTGCCCATCCTTTGATATTAGTGGGAAGAATAGTACACCATCATTTGTATCAGTGGAATAAATAGTGCCCTATAGTAGGTCTCAGTGGGACAAATAGTGTTCCAAGGGGCCAGATAAGGGCACGCAAAGGACCCCATGCGGACCTCGGCCGCAGTTTGGAGACCCCTACTCTAGACAAAACAAGCATTATATTCTGCATTTGCAGTAGGAGGGATGAATTTATTTTTTGGGGTCAGCCTGGAGTTCCACTTTAAATAATACATTTTAAACCAAAAAGAGGGACGGTTGTGGCAGAAAGAGAAACAGAGATTTGCTGCCAAGGATGGACAGTTCCTCCAAATGAGAAATTCAAAAGCTACATACAGTAAATGCAAATGTTTATGTTGCGGTACACGTTTGTAATCCATGAAGATTACAAAACACTAGAAGCATATATTCTCTGTAAGCAACCTGGTTCTTCTTAATTCACACATTTGCAAATTTAGGGAACAGCAAGTAGATTTTAAATGTTTCTTAAAGGCGTAAAATATTCTACTAATTTGAAGACTTTCTCAAATTCTTGTGTGTAAAGGTTAGGTGAGTAAATTTTTCTGAAAATTGTATCTTCACGCAGGGTGTGGACAGTAATTTACATAGAAGATATATTTAACATTTCACAGATGTGGGGAATTCTAATTATGAGTACAGACACCCCCAGGGGATGGTACGTAGTATTGAAAATAGCCTGTCATTTGTTCCCCAGCACTTGCTTTTATTTGGACAGTGTGGACTATATTGCAGAGGATTGCTTCTTTTGAAATCTCCATGTAAGTTTATACTTCTGGATTTTAGAAATGTTGTGTTTTTTTTGTTCATTTGATACCATACATCTACATGTATGACCGTATTTGTGCAAGTATTTATTGGTTAGCTCACTCCCTTAGCAGATTGTATAGAGTTTTTTTTTTTTATAAGAAGATCTTAAAATTGATTTATCTACCACATGCATTGGAAAAATAGGCACTGAAAACCTTAACTGTCTTGAAAAAAACTCATAAATACTTTATATTGGTTTCAGTACAACTTGTTAAAGGATTGATCTCTGCAAGCATTACAATACAATACAACGGAGAACCATTTAAAAATTTCAACCTCAGAAGCTGTCAATAGACCTTCAGTATCCTGAGAATGTTGTGGTTGTTTGTAACCAATTACTCCCGGGACAGATGAATATTGTCCATACTGAACATCAGGCATCTAATGTGTATCATTAACGTTGCTCCCCCTGTCCCTCTGTTGGACTCAAATCCCCCTATCCATCAAAGAAGTGCATTTTACAGTATGTATGAAGCCCAACTGTGTAAAAATATGTTAAATAAGTATGTTTTAGCTTTGTATCTGCTCTTCTTTGATTTTTATTTGTCATAAAAGAAAAAAATACAGTATGGTAACTTCTACTATTGCCTCCTTCTAAAATTGTAGTTGCTTGACTGTTATACTGACCACCTGGCTTGAGAACTCTCTAAAATTTTTGAAGTCTTTGGCTATTTTAAAACTGATACATTATTGCGGTGTTTTTACCTTGCTTAACCTCCCTGGCGGTATGATTCTTTCAGATTTTAGGTGCTGAAAGCGGTACCATTATTTGCAAAGAAATTTGGCGTTTTATACTGTAGGTCTGTAATTCTTAGGAATAACTTACTTAAATCTGACCAAACAAAGGTCTAATAGGCATCCCGGGTATGACATTTTTTTTTTTAATTATAAATTATAATATAATAAATAATTATAAATAATTATAACAAATAATAATATAATTATAGTAAAAATTATTCAATAATGTAATGAAATCAAAATCACTGAAATTTGCTCAGTTGCAGAATTGTCGCTGTCATTATTTTAATTTTTTATGACGAATTTCCCCACAAATCGCTATCGCTAAATTATGCAAGTGATTATAATTTATTATCGCTGTTTTTTAGCTGATCTAAAACCATTTTTGACATAAAAGGACACTTTTGGTTGCTATGGACAATCTACAGTTTGCAGGGAGAAAGAACAGTTTTTATTATTTAAAAGGACATGTAGGGCACTGGGCAGACCACTAGGGGCAAGGGGGTGTGTATTTTTTACATACAGTACTGTAATCTATAAGATTACAGTATACTGTATGTAATGTGTTTGTTTACTTTTTTGAATATGGCGCTGTTTCTCCACCCCCGTGCTTCATAACGTCGCAGGAAACGGAGATCAACGGCACACGGAGATGCTGTGTGAATCGAGCGAGCACCCGCTCGCTCACACAGCGTGTTGGTATCCAGGAACAAGGTAAGTAAACACAGTCTGTGCACTCAGCGAGGCGAGCCTGAGTCAGACTCGGGAATACCGCCAGGGGGGTTAAAAAGCAAGAAAACCTAAAAAAAAATGTTCTCTTTATATCTTAGGAGACTCTTTACACCACTGAGCTGTGGGTGCATTGCTGATTGAAAAGTCCTGTATCTTTGGTGTGCTTTCCAAAGCCACACCAAAAACGCAGCTCGCCAACAAAATTAATGGAAAATGCGTCAAACATGAACCACGGTTGCGTATTTGGTGTGTTTTTTTTAGTTACATGTCCATGTTTCACAGGTGCATGCTGAGAGTCAGGCACCCAGAAAATGCAATAAAAAAAAAAGCAACAAAATGCACTTTTACTGCATTTTTTCGCAATGGAGCAGTGTGAAAGCACCCTTTATCTTCACACTTGTCTTTGTCAGCTACTTAACTGTAATAAAGCAGCATGACAGACAGGTAACCAGCAATGGCTTTAATTTTTTTTTTTATGACATAGACTACTATTATTACTTAGGATTGTATTAAAACGTGTGCAACATTCAGATGGTAGGGTCAGACTTTAACATAAACAACATAAAAGCATGAATACATCCTGCCTTGTATCAACAGTTCAGGCTGGTGGTCGTGTAATGGTGTGGGGAATATTTTCTTTGCGCATTTTGGGCCCCTTAGTACCAATTGAGCATTGTTTAAACGCCACTGCCTACCTGAGTATTGTTGCTGACCACATATATCTATTTATGGCTACAGTGTACCCATCTTTTGATGGCTGCTTCCAGCAGGATAATGAACCATGTCACAAAGCTCAAATAATCTCAAACTTTCTTGAACATGACAATGAGGTCTCGGAACTCCAATGGCCTCCACAGTCACCAGATCTCAATCATGGATGTGCAGCTGGCATATCTGCAGCAATTGCGTGATGCTATCTTGTCAATATGGACCAAAATCTCTGAGGAATGTTTCCAACACCTTGTTAAATCTATGCCACAAGGAATTCAACCTGGTGCTAGCAGAGTGTACCTGTGAGTGTGAGTGTGTATAGACTGTGTATGTAGATAGATAGATAGATAGATAGATAGATAGATAGATAGATAGATAGATAGATAGATAGATAGATAGATAGATAGATAGATAGATAGATAGATTCATTAGATAGATATCTCTATACAGGGTGCAGCAGTATTTATTATGTTTTATGGGAATGGATGGGGGGACTGCCCTGGAGTCCGTAGTCAATGAAAGGAAAAAATGCCTGGAACTGGTAGTCTGTGGTAAGAAAAAAAATGTGCGGAATTAGTAATCAGTGTGGAAAGAAAAAATGTCCAGTTCTAGTGTCTAGTGTAGGGGAAAGGGAATGTTTGTGGTCCGTAGGTAAAAACAAAAAACAAAAAAAAAGGGGAAGATGCATTTGTTTTACCAGAGTAAGGTGAAGGGAGAACACATAGAGCCCAGTGAGGGATGGGAGAGGACAATAGTGAAGTATGAAGGACCAATAGTGCCTAGCAGGTGATGAAAGGGAGTAGATTAATAAATCCCAGGGGGGGGGTGGACTAATAATGGCCAGAAGGCGATGAAGAGTAGAATTATGAGTTGATTTACTAAAGGCAAATAGAGTGTACACTTTTCAAGCTCTAGAGCTCAGTAAATGAGGCAAAACACAACTGATTTCCATTATCCAATCATTTGCAATCAAAAATGCGTTATTTTTTTCTTGGATATGATTGAGTATTCTTTGCAAAGTGAAGCGTCACTCACAATGTGCACAGTCTGTTTGTCTTAAGTAAACCAACCCCAGAATGTCCAGCGAGGAGTTAGAGGAACAATAGTGCCCAGTGGGAGATGTGAACATTGGTGTCAGTGGACAACATACTTACCTTTATGTCCTGCGCTGCTGCTGTCTCCTCCTCTTGGTGCAGACTCGGTGCGGCAGGAGATCATTGAGTCACACAGAATCTTATACAGTAGATCTGGAGCTGTGCATTGAAACAAGCACTTCAGAACTTAGCTCCAAGACACAGCCTTTAGTTGAAATTCCTGTGTAGTCACATGGAATCCGGGACAGTTGGGAGGGTATTTTGTGAGGATTTGCCTGCATTTGCATGTAGTAGTCAAAACTTACAAACCAATGTTTAGATTAAAGTCATACAAATATGTAAGTGAACTTAGGGCTACAGTGCTGTAATGTCGCAGTGCTGGTTACAGTACTAAACTGATTTTTGTTTTTCATAAATCGACTCCCATTTTGAGCCCAATTTCTAAAAAATCGTATCTGTCACACATCAGCTGCTGTCCGCAAGGCTGCCTCCTGAAGTGATATATAACATTTCCTAATCCTGAACTAGGAATGCCTAACATCCTATCCTTAATTCATGAGACCACTACGCGTAGCTCCTAGCTGTCAAAATCAGAGCACAACTCCTCAGGAACCACGTGTCCAGGCTCTCACTGACATTCGATAGGACGTATGCCCAGCTGCGGCAGCTTATTCCAATTTCACTACAATGAAGAAGAAAGGGTATGTGCAGCACGCAGTTTGTATTTCCACATCTTACCTAACCTGATATATCCATTACTATCGTCCGCTGAGAACATTTCAGTGCTACACTGGAACTGGAAATGCAAACGGATCTTTTTGTCAAACCGCTCCATCTGCACATTTGTGTAAATGAACTGTTTTTAAAGATTGCTCGTGACACATTGACGAGCTTGATATGAGCTATTGCTTCCTTGTTTTTTGGCTCATTACAACTGTTGTTTTGACAAGATTTTTTCTTTCTAGGTTGGAACACATGAGTACACAGTAAGGTTGACTACACTTAAACCTTGTTCTGACTTCCATCTACCAATGTAGTACTAGGAGCCAAGAAAGTAGTTCTGAAGGGAACTTTTTAAATAAACAAGGGAGAAAAGAAATTGTACCTATTTTAATTACAAAGTATATTTAGTTGCTATAATGCTTACAAGTGTAACAGTGTTACCTAACTTGAAGAGGTTAGTTAATTCTTCAGCCCATTACAAAATCAACCAATTAATTCATTTGTTTGTAATTTTTCCTTTAATGAGACGTATAGGAATCATTCCTCTAAGTACTTACTGTATGTTTGTTCTCTACCACTGTACTGCTAAGGCCAGGACTTCCTGCTTCCTGCTAGGCCAGGACTTCCTGCTTACTGCTAGGCCAGGACTTCCTGTCTATGCCAGAGAGACATAGCCCTTTGATCAGGCCCACTGTCTGCCCACCACAGTAGCACTAATGTTGCACAGCAAAGCACTCACCTGTTATTGATTGGATCACCGGACTACAACTTGAATGTGATTGTTATATGCATCTGCCACATGGAAGCAATGAACACCTATATGGGACAATAGCTTCTTATTTTTGGCGCTGAAGTGTGAAGCACAGGGGCAGGAAGAGGGAAAAGCAGTGAATATTTCTTACTGCTTGGTTTGTATGGGCTGTAATAGACGTTCTTTTCTTTGTGCTGCTGTGAGTGCTGATCAGCCATAACTTTATGACCAATGACAGTGTTTCTCAACCTTTTTTCAATCAAGGCACCCTTTAAAATTATAGACAATCTCAAGATGCCCTTTACAATTATGGTCTCGAGGCACCCCATTCTATAATGTAAAAAACGATTCTAATAGCTTTACACAATGCAGAAACATCCACACGTAGGACACCCAACGTTAGAGGTGATTTATTTTTCCAAAGCAAATACACTTTTGCACACTGGTAATGATTAGTATTCCAATGTTTCTGTACTTCCTCAATTTCTCTTCATTAGTCAGCTAATGTCACCCCAGCATGGCGCACAAGGAAAACGCATGGCTTTGTGTAACTAAAAGGCAGATCCACCAGATGGCTTGTATACAATTTTTGATACATTTTTAGGCCTTTTGCCAAGGCACCCCTGAAGAAACCTCAAGGTACCAAAGGGTGCCCGGGCACCCTGGTTGAAAAAGGCTGGCTTAAACATGCCTCCCTACCTCGTAAGATGGGAACAAGGAACACCTATCAGCAAAAGTATGTAGGCATATGACACACCCCCTGCAACGGCCCCTTAAAAAGTTTTATTTTAAAGGCATTATTCAAACCCACAAGTGTTTTTTTTTTTTTTTTTTTACCATTTTACTATTCCCTTTATACTGGCTTTTGAAATTTACAAATGCAACAATTTAGAAATTGAATGCAAGGTTTAGCACTGGAAAACACTTTCTGATAGATACGTGATGCATACAACTATATAGATCAGATCGAAATGAGGGACAAATGAGGAGCAAAGAGGGGCAGAAGGAGATTGATCCAATTCATGATAGTCCCTCGAAATCAAGGACAGTTGGGCACTATGGCTTAAAGGATAAGTTCACCTTTCATAACATGAAACACTCATATTCAGGGTGTAACATGTTACTGCTGCAGCTGCCCCCATGCCCCTTCCCCACCCCAAATCCCCACTGTGACCACAGGATGGAGGATCTTCTCCTTGCGCCCGCTGTCACAGTTTGAAAAAGACACAGCCATGCATGGCTTCACCCACCCTGCCGTGTCATTTTTCAGAGTTCTATGATGGAGAAATTACAAGTACCAACAGCCTATGTGGCTGTCAAGTTGTGCTCTTAATTAACTACCTGGCGCTGTTGAGCGTTCTATGTAGTTAATTAAGAAGAGGAGAGAAAAAAACAAGTGGAATGTCAAAAGATACAAATATTGCACGTGCATGCAACAGAGACGCCCCTCAGGGACTTTGTGGCAGTTGAAGAACAAGATAATAGAATTTAAAAGGCTGAAGCCAATTGTATTTATATACTATGATAAAAACAGACAGAGGTCCATAAATATGTACATATTGTAAAGCGCTGCGCAAACTGTTGGTGCTATATAAGTCCTGTATAATAATAATAATGTAAATGCACAAATACAAAGATTTAGTTTAGAGAGGACTCTAGACTGGAAGTTGCAACCCACAATATCTTGTCTACATGAAGTGGACTTACTAGGGGGATCTCACAGTAGAACCTGACATATGGTGTGAAAAATTCATGCCTTCAAATGAAGCTGGAGTGACACATTTCCCAGTTCACAGAAGGGGTACAGGCGTCTATGCCAAATATGTGCTACCGCAAGGGCCCACCCAAGAGGTCACAACCAGGTTCTATAGGCAACCACAGATCAAAGCGGAAGAGGTGAAGGGCTTGCAGAATGTCTGCAAATAAAAATATGCTAACAAATGATGGTATACTGTAGGGAGAATGAGCAGTGCAGACTTTGGCTATCAGATCTGCACTGCTCATACTAGCACATGTTGACATTATTCATCAGGGGCCTGATTTTATTTTTGTATTTTACTACTCCTTTAAACTGTGCCGTTATTAAGGAGCAGTTAATTTTAAGATTATGTCTATTATCTCCTCCAAAGCCACATGCTTCCCTAAGCACTTGTGTATATATTAAAGAAAAACTGTCAGGTCATTGCTGAACTCCCGAAAATGCTTGCTTCATGTCTGTCTCTGGGTTCAATACCTCCTGAGTCACTGACTTGGATATATAATATAACTTGTGAAATTCAGTGCTGATGACCCAAAAAGTATTGAAGTCATAAGGGTTGATTTACTAAAGGCAGATAGGCTGTTTGCTTGCAATTGAAGTTGTGCTTTGCAAGTGAAATTTCTTGGAGCTTAATGAATTTGATGAGGCGGCTGGCTCTCAGCGGCACGCTGTCAGGATTCTGTCAGCCGACAGTGGGCTTCAGCCGACAGTGACCTTTAACCCACTGTCGGCTGAATCTGGGTCACAGCAGTGCGGGACGAAGTGCACTCCTGTGACCCCAGGGGAAGTACGGGCAAAAGAGCTTTCTCCCTACTTCTCCTATCAGTAATTTGCTTTGAGGGGTGCTTAGTAGACTTCAGAAAAACTCTCTTTTTGAAGCCTAGGTGGACTGATCCCTATTATGAGCACCATGGGCTCCTTTTTCCAAAAGGCTATTTTGGTATTTTCGTATACTCACTTTTAGGGCCTCTCTTTTTAGTTTTTTTAATCAACACAGAAGTTCTGTAAATGTTTCAGCTATTATAATACAAAGTTAGATCTGGTACAGTTCATTATTTCCCAAGGAAGGTGTCTGAGTGATTCAGGAGTCCTGTGCTTCTTATTCATTTTTATGGCTGGTATAATGATCAGTGGTGTAAGTAACACAAAGTGTAACTACTGGAATATTGTACTGCTTTCCTCTACTTTTACTGAAGTGCATTATTACTGCAATTTTTCATAAATACCCAGATTTTACCCCTGTGAATTATTTCAAGATACATAAGGAGAAAATGTTAGCTACAGTTTTTCTGACGTGGCTTATTCAATGAACTGTAAAGTGAGGCAAACTGCTTAATGCACACTTTAAAAACTCATGTAACTAATCTGCATCACGCCTGCCAAAAAATGTCTATTTCTGTTAAGGCAGTTTGCAGAACCTGAAAGACTAGGATTCTGAAAGACCCCGGGCACACTCAGGAGAGGAACTGTATTAGTGCCTAAGTCGCTTGAAACAATGGGAGTGGCTTAAAGTGATATTAAAGGTAATTTTTCTTTTAATAACAAACATGTTATACTTGCCTACTCTGTGCAATGGTTTTGCACAGAGGAGCCCAGATCCTCCTCTTCTCAGGTCCCCTGCTGGTGTTCCTGGCTCCTAATTTTCTCTGAGTGTCCCCATAGCAAGCCGCTTGCTTTGGGGGCACTTGTGCGTGCATGCACCCCACTCCCGCTCTGTGTGTCCTGAAGACACACATAGAATGGGGGATCTGCCGTGCACCTGCTCCCTCCTCCCTTGTTGTTATTGACAGCAGTGGGAACCCATGGCTCCTGCTGCTGTCTCTCTGCCAATGAGAAGGCAGAGACCCAAGAGAGCAGCTGCCCTTGTGCACATCGCTGGAGGGGCAGATGTCACTGATGAGCTCATCTTTGTACTCTCTCCTCCAGTCAGAAATCTCTGTTTGTTAGAATTATAGCACTGTAATTGGAGTAAAGTCTTACTAGCTAACAGTGCTGCCCATCCATCTCCCAGGCTAAATGTTGAACGGTAGGAGAACACAGAGACAGACTGGGGTACTATTTAGTATAGCAAGTCGCTTGCAATTGGGGCACTGGTACATGCTCACTTTCGAGTCCTGCTCCATAACACACATAGAGCCAAGGCTCCGCCCGACCCCACTCTCTCTTCATTGGTTCATTGGCTGTGATTGACAACAGTGGAAGCCAATGTAGAGAGCGACCCAGGATAGCACATCACTGGAACGAGAGTGGGCTCAGGTGAGTATAAGAGAGGGGCTATGGGGTGAGCAGAACACCAAAGGTTTTTTTACTTTCTTGCATAGAATGCATAAAAAGTAAAAAAATAAAATCAGCCTTTACAGCCACTTTAAGAAGGTAATTTTAAGATGTTGCTGGGGCTCCCTTTGAAGTGAACCAGTTTCTTTGCCCTGCATAGGCAAAACACAGACTGATTTTATGGATTATGAACTGGTCTTTATATCTGTTTTCACTTTTTTTTCACAAATTACCGACCATTCTTTAAACAGGTGCAGCAATTTATAAATGAGCTGTGTATCCATTTTCTCTCTGTTACTGTACTCTATATGATCATACGTGTTGTATAAATATACATTACATACAGTGATCATTCCTAAAGGTTGCCTGCCACTTTGTTCTATTACCGTATCAAGGCTGCCATACTCTCTGGTTTTCTCTTCATAGTTTTTCAATCATGGAATTACACCAGTATAAAAACTACAACAAACTTAAACTGTTAATAATTTAGTCCATGTTAGTTACAATATGTGATAGGGATTTTAAATTGAGAGGCATAATATTAAAATCCTATGAAGCATGTATAGATTTCTCCTGTCCTTCACCCTCTGACAGTCAATTAAATGATGTTACTAGTCTTTAGACTCTTTGTGGAAATTGGATGTAGAGATTCTTAAAATATTCTGAAACCGAATAGCATCCTAGCAAGTCTTTCATCTAGGCTAACAACATCTGAGCTCTGATATGCTCAATTAGGTAACACCATAATTTGTTTTTAACAACCATTTAAAAGAAACTATTTGGCTTGTACGCAAACATTGATCCTTCTTCTCCCTTTCATGCCACTGTTAACACTCAGTAAGCGGTAAATTCATGGCGCTCTTATTGCTGGGTATTCAGTTTAAGTACAGAGTGTGAAGTCTCATGAATGTCTTTTCCTATTATCAGGTTTAGGTAACTGCTGTCTGTAGCTGAAAATGAGCATTGACGAATGATGGAAGCTCCAGAGTACCTCGATTTAGATGAGATCGACTTCAGTGATGACATATCTGTAAGTAAATAAAATAGGCTTCTCAAAATCAATAGGTCTTATTGGTCTTTGTAAACAGTAAAGTTTTTTTTTTCATATGCTGATAAATGACACTTGCAGACTGCACAAAAGTGCAGTGCATAGGCGTGCCCAGGGGGTGTGCCAGGGCACAACATAAAAACCCTGTGTGCATTAGTATTATCACACTGTGTGCCGGTGGGCAGATGGGAAATATCTCCCTCTGCCCAGTTCTGCCATTAATGAAGTAATACAGTACTTCTCTTTCATTGTTCTGCCATAAGTGTGTGTAATCTATATGCATGTGTGTTTGAGCTTTGGGGGGCACACCCTAATATAATAGGCTGCGCATACCTATGGTGCAGTGATTATGAGAAAAAAACACTGAGAAAAAATCTGTAAAGTTTTACTAATGTAGTGTAATTTGCCTATTTACTTTCCTTCTGAATACATGTGAATAATATGTGGCCTTTTATTCAGCCAGCAAGTGGTGCTCCTTTCATTGCTCTCTCCATCTATTACATATTGAAAATGTTTCCACAGGTCAGTAGAGCACGGTGAAATGTTTGTACAGAACTGGATGAGTCAGAGCAATGATGAATCCCTAATCAGATCAGGTTCAATGAGAGACAACTGTGCATAGAAAGCAGCTGTTTGTGCTTTCTTATGTATTTAGCTAACCCAGAGTACTCTGGGAATCTGCTGTCAGGTTTTTAAAGCTTACTTGTAAAACAAAGACTGTATACATGTAGTAAAAACTAATTATATAAAACAAAATACTAAAATAAAATTGACAATAAGGACTAATGTACACCTGCTCCAAAACATGGCTCCGGACATGCTTTGTTAAAGCTCTCTGAGTGCCAGTCAAAGCTCCTAAATGGTATTCTTACAGTCCTGTTTACACCTTGCTTTTGCTTGGTGCTTCGATGAGGCTTTGGTGGGGCTTCGATGAGACTTTGGTGGAGCTTTAATGGGGCTTCGGTGAGCCTTTGGTGGGGCTTCAAACAAGCTTTACCTTAGACTTCTATAGAGGCTTTGAACAGGCTTTGAAGTACCACTAAAGCTACATGGGGTATCATTTTTGAATTGAAGCCGAAGCAAAGCAAAAGCAAGGTGTTAACAGGACTGTAAGCTAGCCATTTTATTTAGTGACAGGAGCTTTGACTAGTGTATAGAGAGCTTTAACAAAGCCTGTCTAAAGCCTTGTTTTGAAGCAAGTATAAACTAGCAATTTTAGTGTTTGTTGAAGACCAAGCAAGTGTAAATAAACCCTTAGGCCTCGTACACACGACCGGTTTCTCTGCAAAAAAAACAGCAAGAAAACTGCTTCTTGCCGAGATTACCATTCGTGTGTACGAGGCTTTCAGGTTTCTTGTCAGGAAATGTGGCCAGAATTTCGACGAGAAAAAAAGAGAACCTGCGCTCTTTTTTCTCGTTGAGATTCTTGCCGGCCTGTTTCCCGATGAGAAACCCGAGCGTGTGTATAATTACCTGTCGCCGTGGAAACCCGCACATGCTCGAAATGACTTTGACGCATGCGCGGTAGTTTCCACGGCATAGGTATGGTGAATCAAGATGGCGGCGACGGCATCGAATGTGATGAGCTAATGCTCGTTATACACGATGACGTCACTGCGTTCTTTCCTTTCAAGAGAACCACGGTTCTTTTGAAACGAGAGTCTGTACACTCGGACGGCAAGAGTTTCTTGCCAAGAATCTCGTCAGGGAAAACAATGTTTTTTTCCTGATGAGATTCTTGCCTGGTTTGGAGGGTCATTCAAACAATATAATTTTCATTGTTTTGGGGATTATTGTCTTCTTGTTACATAGACAATACTGTCTAGAGGAGTATCACTCCCTCTGGTGCACCTACACTTCCCTTCGGATTGCTATTTATTCAATATTCAAGGGACTAAAGCTGACTTTACAGTTTTCTTGTCCAATTTCCTTTAGATTTAAGACACCTGCCTGACTGCATACAAATTTGAAAGTGTTTAGGTTTAATCTCGTATTATATATGTTTTGGTAAATCTAAAGGAAAATTGTACAAAAAGATTGTATAATATATGGCCAGCCTTACTGTGCTGTTTTTGAAGTAATAAACTTATAACATCATTGTCTTGTTGCCACGAAACACCTTTCAGTGCTAAAAGAAAACTCCTTATTGAATCCTGCCAAATAATGTGAAGTCACCAAGTGTTTGTGATGCCTGTACTTTGCTGTAGCTTAAAGCATTTGTTAGCCGAAAAAGGTAAATAAAGATCCTGTTCCCTTAAAGCATGTTACTGTATACAGCACAGTGCTTGTGCTGTGTCATTTGGACCTCTCTATCACCTAAAATACCTGGTTGATCCTGCCAGTTTCTACCCTCCCCTCTCTACGCTGACCAAGATATATCAGGGCTGCTGAGCTCCGTCATACGCTGTTATGTGCAGCTCTTGCTGTGTCTCCTCTGTCGCCCTCCCCTCCCCTACCTTCCTGTCAGCTCTTACTAGTGCTGCTCTGCTCCTCTTCCCTTAGCTACAAAGCTATCTGAACTTGTTAGCATCCCCTCTGCCAGATAAAGAGATGTATCCTAGTGCCTGTGCTTTATAAAAAAAAAATCTGATTTCTACCTATTTTAACAGCATCTCCCAGCGATCACTGACTTTAGATGACTCCAGGCTCTCTACTCCTCTCTTCCCTGGCTGACCTCAACAGGGGAATCTCATCCCCGCCAGCTGATGCTATCAGACAGGGAGAGCAGAGAGGCTGAAGTCACATGATCACTGGGAGACTCTATTAAAACAGGCAGAAATCTGTCATTTTTTTATAAAGCACAGGCACTAGGATGCAGCTTTTTATCTGACAGAGGGGATGATATAAAGATGAGATAGTGGCTTAACAACCACTTTAAGCTTCCTCTACATTTGATAGAAGATAAGTGGTACCTTGGATCAATTTTTTCCACCTATTGACTCACATATTCAGCTGGCAAAAAACAAAAATTGAGAATTTTTATTATTTGTTTATCATGAGTTGTTAGGCCAGTCTTGCTCAACAAGGCTTTTGTTTAACCCTTGGATTCCCCCAAAGGTACCTAGAGCACTGGCAGATTGATATTTTACAAACTACCAATATTTCCAAAAACCAAACAGCAAAAAATGAACAGACTATTAGATTGCCACATCTAACTCCAAAATAAAGGAGGTGAGTACACAAACTAGAATTTATATAAAAATGAACGTTTATTCACAATCCAAAAATATTTTAAATCGGTATGAAAACTTCAAGCACAGTAAATGTCAACTATATTCCCAATGGGAGAGCAATGCACTTGACCCATAAAAATCTATCCCAAAAGTATATATGCAACATATATACATGCAAAATAAGTAACACGTTTCTTAAACGTTACTGGGTCAGATGGTATGGAGAATCCAAATGCCAATCTTGATCTCTACCTGTTTTGCCAAAAAAATGGCTTCTTCAAGGGATCCTACATGTGTTGTAAAACAGGTCACAATTACTAACATAACTTGGTTATAATTCCTATCTATGAATGCCATATCAAGTACTTAAACGTATATGGTCAATAAGCTCAGAGATGCTCACTTCAAGTAGAGGAATCCAGAAGTTCAAGCAGAGAAATCCATAGCCAGTAGCTGAGTCCAGAAAGAATTTTAATTAAATGTTGTGAGAATTGAATAAAACGTGTTTTGGGGATCTAGGCACCTTTTCTTCATCAGGGCTCTGACACTATCTAACCCAAGTAAGACAATATTCAGTAGATTGATTGTAGTACGTGTATTATACATTTAGAAATTGGCACTGTGCTGTCTGTATTAGCTTATTGTAGCAGCAGTTTAAAGCAAATGAACCAAATGACACGAGGGGCAGCACTTTTTCAGCTGTATGATGTCTGAATATGGCCCTTGTCCTCATTGCCACCTGCACAGACGTCTCTAAACGAGCACCACAGTAAAATATTGTATTGTATAGCCAATAAAAAAAAAATGATTTGACAGGTTGGGGTTATAGAGTGATGATGGTAAACCTGCCATCTTGAAATATTGTCAGTGATGGATCTGCCCATATATGGTCCCTTAGAAATTTACATTTACATTTTTCAATGTGACCTCATTTAAAATAATCAATGCAAAGATCTTACATTGTGAATGAATAAAAACTTCTCAGAACAGCTGCATTCTTTCATTCCCTGGTTCCTGTCCCATCAGTGATACTCATGGCTAATGCTTACACAAGAAATCCTGACCTATAAGTCACCCCAGTGCCTGGGTTTAGTACAAAGTGCTGACATTCTGCAAAATGTGTCTGCCACACATCACCAGAAATCCAATGTAAACACACAGGTCAATTTACCTGTTCCGGCATTCCTTAATTATTTTATTGTTGCGTTCCTAAAACACAGCCAATAGGCAGCTCTATATAACCTCATAGGGACTGAAATAAGCCCAGACAGAAAACTTGATCTAAAAGAGATTTTAAACATAACATACAATTATTCTGTAATGTCCTGTGCTACATCTGGATATAAAGTTAACTCATCCTGTAGGTGATATCGTTTTTGATTATTTCTACTTATGGCCAGGAACAGTATTATACAATATAATTACATATTTTTTTAACATCCTTGTATGAAGAAATGGCATCATTAAAGATTCTGATACATTTCTTGTTAATGATGGGAAAGTATTAAAGAAAGGATCTGGGGGATGTTTCCATGATTCCACCAGGTTGACTGTCTCCTACTCATGAAGGCCTCTGTGTGACAAGGCTAAACTAACTTACTGCATAAAGGATTAAAGGGCAAATTAGCAATTACTAAATCCGCGGCTTTGATCTGTGATTCATTCCTTGCCGAAAGAAGGAATTTTGCCAGAACAGTTCAAGAGAATTAATGGAAATAAGTAGGTATATATTTATAAATTATTTAGCAAAGGTCTACTTAGAAAAAAATGTGCCCTTGGAGCCAAAAGCAAGTCAAGCAGTGTTGTGACATGGGCTGTGGTGTTCTTACATATAGGAATGCCATACAGTGAGTCCAAATATAACTTACCGCATCAGGGAGATGTCAAAGCAAGTGTAACAAGTTTCCATTTACAGTGCCTTGAAAAAGTATTCATACCCCTTGACATTTTCCACATTCTGTCATGTTACAACCAAAAACGTAAATGTATTTGATTGGTATTTTATTTGATAGACCAACACAAAGTGCCACATAATTGCGAAGGGAAAGGAAAATGATAAATGGCATTCAACATTTTTTACAAATAAATATGTGAAAAGTGTGGCGTGCATTTGAATAATAAAAAAAAAAAGGAAGGGGAAGCACTCACAATGCCACATCCGTATAACTGGGAGAGAATCATAAAGGATTACTCAAAAAGGGTAACCAATGGTCGGACTTTAGAGGCAAGACAACAATAGAATAGCTTAAAGGCATAGTTCACCTTTACCAAATAAATGCTTATGCAAATATAGGAGGTCTGTAGATAAAAACAAGCTGTGCAGCTTTGGGCAAAGTTGAGTAATGCCCTTGCCTTTGGTGTAGGCCATTTAGATTCTTTATAAAGCCTATCTGGAAAACTTCTAAGACCTTGCTAAGATAAACTGAGCTGTTACTTTTCACCACCACTCTCACAGGAACCAGCTCTTGATCTGATTCAAACCCAATGGCACGCATTTCTCTCCCCTGATGCAGCAGCTCTGAGCTCAGTATTTGAGAACTCACTTCTGTGATAGTGAAAGAAAACTATAATGGCTAGTGTCTCTTAGCTATGTCCTAGAGGTTTTCCAGTCAGGCTTCATAAGGTATTTAAATGACCTATGCCTATAGCCAGGACATTATTTAACTTTGGTCAAAGCACAGTTTTTCTTATCTATTGGTGCCTCTTATCTGCATAGGCAGTTTTTTTGGTAAAGGTGAACTAACGCTTTAAGGAGAATGGAGGCATATCGGAGGAGACTTCTTTTAGAACATATACAGGGATATAGTATTTTTTTGGTAGGTTTTTGGAGCATAATTGTTTATAAATAACCACTCCATAGCTAATTGTTGGGTAGTGGCTGCAAATATGAGCACCTGTGCCTCTGCTACTACTGGCTGAAATGACATCCAGACACACAGTACTAGTGTAGAATTTAATGAGGCACCAATATAATAGCCAGCATATTCTCATGCAGGGCAAGGCAATCGCTCTGCTTTAAAGCCCAGTCCCCCAGCAGCACATAATCACCTTTACTTTGCTTTCCATCTTTAAGTTTAGTTGCTGATAGCCATGTAAATAACCATTATTTCTGGGAATGGAGGAGCATGTGATTTACCTCATTTGACATTGCTGCTGGTGCTTGGTGATTTTGTGGCAAAAACACAGGTTCACTTCAAGCAAAATGTGTTAATTTATCTGCCTTCCAAAATATAAAACATTAAAGAGGTAATTTCCTAATGGCCCATGCTATTATGCCTAGTACACACGATAATTTTTTCCCGTCTGGAAAACTGCTGTGTTATCCTTTGGCCAGGAAAACCGGACGTGTGTATGCTCCTTAGCAGTTTTCCTGACAAGAAAACTGCGGTTTAAAAAATGCGAACATGTTCTCTTTTTTATGGCCGCAACTCGCAGTGTTTTTTTCCCACAGTTTTCCTATGGGAAACACTGCAATGGAGCATACACACAGCCTGTTTTCCTGACCAAAGTTCTCCTGGCAGTTGTCCTGTTGGGAAAACCGGCCATGTGTACAGGGGAAAAGGGACTGAGCCGGTTCCCTGTTTTCCCCTTGGTTTTTCCGGAGGTCTTTTGACCGTCAGGAAAACCTATCATGTGTACCAGGCATTTCCCTTATTGAGATGGAATGATACAAGACATTCATGATTGCTTGGACTTCTCTGTTAACTAATGCCAGTGGACGCAAAAGAAAGAAGGGGGGAGGGGATATTGTATGTTTTCATACAGTGAGTAGATGTTGGAATTAACTTTAAAGGTGAGGGTTTTTTTGGCGGTGTATTGACCTTAAGTACTAAATGCTTTCCACAAAAATGTAGTCAGGAAAACTGTTTTCTAAAGCTCTGAATGGTTTCCTTTTTCCTTCAATTGACACATCACTTTCTACGACTTCCTTTGAAAATACATTGTGGTCATTGTTCTCAGCGAGGAGGCTGGTTCTGTGTGGAGAAGGATATAACTGTAGAGTGATCTGTAACATTATTCAAGATAGGGAAAGTCACTTTGTAAAATAAAGTTATTACCTTCATAACATTCTCACGTAATCCCAGCTTTCGCTTTTTCCTCATTATAATAGCACACTTGGACCTGTTAACAATCAGATCACTATAGGAAAGGGAACACTTTTGGCATCTGGTGCAATGCATCTGTTGGAAATGTTAACCCTGTGAGTTCTTGACAAACACTTCTAGCACGTCAACAGGAACTGGCTGAATTATTTGGTGCTATGGCACCATGGCTTTCAGCACTATGCACACATTTAACAGTCCTTTGTAAAGTCTGACTTTTTGCCAGTAAAGTGACTAGCTGCTACAGATACACAGGCAACTGTCTGGTTTAACAAGCAAACAAACTGCAAATAGGTGAAAAAAATTGACTGTAGAGATTTTCAAGATGCATCAACTTAAAGTAGAACTATAGACAAAACTATTATTTGTTTTCATTTTGGATAGAGTAAGGGAGTGTTATAACCACTTTTGGTTTATTTTTTTGCCATCTGTGCCCCATTGGGGAGATTTACCTTTACTTCCTGTCCAATAGCCAAACAGGAAGCAAAAGGAAATCCCTGTAAATTGAGGAAATCCCCTGGGGATAACCGGGCCACCAGAACTGGTGTTCCCATTGGCAGGCTTCCCATCGATTACTTTTCGGGAGACAATCCAAAATTTGTCATTTTCTTTTGCGTTAACTTTCAATGGTAATGGTCAAATAGAGAGGACAAATAGAGAGGATGAATCTTTTTTTCAAAGTTGTCGCTCTATTTTTGTTTATAGCGAAAAAAAATTAAACCGCAGAGATGATCAAATACCACCAAAAGAAAGCTCTATTTGTGGGAAAAAAACGATGCCAATTTTGTTTGGGAGCCACGTCGCACGACCGCGCAATTGTCAGTTAAAGCGACGCAGTGCCGAATCGCAAAAAGGGGCCTGGTCCTTTACCAGCATATTTGTCCTGGTCTTAAGTGGTTAATAATGCCAAAATTGGAAAGAAATGGACAATCTAGCTACAAGGGGAGAAAGTGTGATATTCATTGTATGCCTCTGAAAGGGACTAGGATAACAAGCTACTGAAGCCACTGGAATCTGCACATCCAGCAGGGGATTCTACCCATTGTTGCCCCCTCACAGCTGATATATCAGCTGCTGATGGACTCCGCTTCTAAGTAAAGTGGTTTTCCTGCTTGAAATGATGGAGGCCAGTTGTTTTAGGGCAATAAGAGGACAATAGAGTCTTCCAGTGGACTCGTAGCTATTCTGCCTTTGTAGTGTAATTAGCTCCAGCTAGAGAAGTTCATCAACAAATTGGTCTTATCATAAGTCTCACTTTACAGGAGTCAACAGGAAATGTGTCAGCATTGCCAAAATACATTATTGTTTTGAAGTACTTAAAAAAAAAGGTTATTTTCTCCTAACTTCCTGTCTATGTAGCATTGGTCAAGTTAACTCCACACTCTGGCTAAAGAATTAGAAATTATACAAAGAAAAAAATGTTCCTTCAGTTTTCATTAAAGAGAACCTGTCACCTAAAAATTATCACATAGGGGACTTTTTGTCCAATATGTGATGAGAAAAAATGTAAGCAAAAATTGTATTTTTCTTCTTGGAAAAAAAGAAGCAACACCCGTGCACAATAGAGTGAGAGCAATAATTCTAGCACAAGCCCTCCTTCATAACACTAAACTGATGACCTGTAGGGGGCTTTTGAAGTGTCGCCCTTAAAAGAAAAATAGGGTACTGAAGTTTACAAGTTTAAAGTTTGACATGTTTGGTATCTATTTACTCAGTGCAACCATTATATTTTACCAAAAATCGGGGTAGTTTATTGTGTTTGTTTGCCCTAAAATTCACTTTAGTGTATTTTTCACTGAAATTTTGGATTCCATAGACCTTTGTGGTAATATTGTCTGACATAAAGAATTGAAACTACCACTTTTTTTATTTTCTAGGGTGTCTGCTTTCAGAAAATATATCATGTTTGGGGATTTTGTGTAATGTTAAGGCCTAAAATAATTTTTTAAACACGTGTATAAAAAAATGCAAAAACAGCTCTGGCAGCAAAAAGGTTAAAACCCACAATTAAAGAGGAAGAAAACTTCCTTTACTGACCTTTACCTATAGGTAAGCCTATAATGAGGCTTACCTATAGGTAGTGTAAATATCTCCTAAACGTGCACTGTTTACATTGGATGCAGCCAGTGATATCACTGGCGCATGCACTCTGAAGGAATGTTCACCCGTGCAGTTCCTTCAGAGCCCTGTACCAAGAACGGCAGCTCCCACATGCATGCGTGGGAGTGAGGTCATCACGGCTCTGGCCAGTCACAGAGACGGAGCCTGTAAACCTGAAAGCAAGATGGGTGAAGATGGGAGCCCCTGCAGCGCTGGACCATATTTGTTTTAAGGTACGTTTTACATAGTGTGCTACATTATGACCCCTTTCAGTTTTAGAGAATTATCGGACTTCTAGGATAAAGTTGATGTTATGCAAGGATATGCTTCTTCACATTCCATTAAAGACTTGAGGTATTTCAGGTTCTGCTACCAAAACCATTTCAGTGACTTGTTGACTATAACTTATGGAAATCATTTCATTGACCTTCTTCTCCTGAAATGACAAAATATTTTGTAGGGTGCTGGAAAGTTTCTTCTACTGATGCTACAAAATGTCATTGTCTAACATTTTCTAATGGTTTGAGAACTTGATTATAACAAGAAATACTGGTTGGTGCTTGGCCAGCTGTACACAAATTCTTTCAGTGTGTAGTGTTATTATATTGTATAAGAATGAACTAAGGTCACAGAGTAAGAAAAAATGTTTTTTTGTTTTTTTTTGCTGCTGAAAGTTGCTAGCAAATTGGAATTTGCAGTGCTGGGAATATGTTCTAGTCAGTACTTAGTTACATAGCTACGGCACAGACATCCAAGCAGTTAGTGATATCATCAGATCACCGTCTTCTGGCAGACAAACCAGGAGTAGGAGCAGTTCCAGACCAAAATCCTGAAGTTCCCTAGCTGAACCTGAAAAATATGCCTTACGGTTTTCATAAAAAATTTCAAGGCCTGTTTATTTATTTATTTCTCCTTGACTTTGGATTGAAGAAGATGAAATCTTCAGGTCATTTGAAAGGCATCATAAATTTAAACAGTTTTATGCAAAGAAAAACATATTTTTTGGAAAGTTTGCTAAAGTAATAAAAAAAAAACAAGATAATTGTCCATCCCAAGTAGTGTGCACATGTCCAGGTTTCTGTATGGGGTTTGCGTGCCAATAATAGTCAGCCAAAGGATGCACTGTATACATCATGGCATGTTTTCAACCATTGTCTTCTATTATCAACCATTGTCTTCTATTAGACTTGTTTTTTATTTATTTAGGGGCATTAAAAAAAACTAATATCACTAGGTAACATGTAATATAATATGACAGCTACCGGTAATTAAAATCTGTTCCGAAATAACTTGAATATAAAGAGTCTTTACATCATTACACAACAATTTAGCAAGATATTTATATAAAAAAAAAACTAAAGCAGGCCATACATATGAAAAAATATGATGCCATTCCCCCCTGAGCCTTTGTATTCTGACAGCAAGGAGACTTTCCCACCAACAGAATACACTGATCAGCAGTGCCAGCAGCACTCATCGAACAGGGAAAATCTGACAGGCTGGTTGTACAGAAGTCGATAGGTAAATCAACTAGTGTACAACCAGCCTGCCCATATAAGGATCTAAATTCAGCTCTGTGTATGTCTGGATTTAGCTAATGTATTTGGAGCCCATGATTGTAATAGACAAACAGGTTGATTTACCAAAAGCAAATAGACCATTTTCTTTGCAAGGGAATTTTTCTTTTGCTTAAAAAATTGCAGTAAAAATCACTTTGCAAAGAATAACCAATCATGTGCATGAAAAAAAAAATGGTGCATGGATAATGGAAGTTGGCAGAGCTTTAAGGTACATTTTTTGTAAAATTAAAACTTCTTTGCAAAGTAAACTAAATGCCTATTTGCCTTTACTAAATCAACCCAATTGTCTTCTGGGTACAGTTTCACCTTTCTCTCTTTTAATAGCTGCTTCTCCTCCTCCGCATCCTAACTGATAAAAGTGCTATTCTGTTATGATGTCTTTTAACATTCATCAGTCAGCATGCTCAATAAATTATGCCATCTAGTCTCCTAGTGCTGATTGTATCTTGTTATCTCTGCTTAATAATGTGTGGATATCTTGCCTGAGTTTGATAATGAGCTCACAATGACCATAAGTCAAAACATCAGCATCAAAGTCCCTGAAATTAAGGAAAGTTTCATTGGATTCTGGAAAACTTTGTAGTCACTCACTTGTATATTGTTCAGCATCTTCAGGTTAACAAGAAAACAAATAAGGGTAATTATGTACAGTATCTCACCCCTCACATTTTTGTAAATATTTTATTATATCTTCATGTGACAACACTGAAGAAATTACACTTTGCTACAATGTAAAGTAGTGAGTGTACAGCTTGTATAACAGTGTAAATTTGCTGTCCCCTCAAAATAACTCAACACACAGCCATTATTGTGTAAGTGAGTACACCCCTAAATGAAAATGTCCAAATTGGGGCCAAAGTGTCAATATTTTGTGTGGCCACCATTATTTTCCAGCATTGCCTTAACCCTCTTGGGCATGGAGTTCACCAGAACTTCACAGGTTGCCACTGGAGTCCTCTTTCACTCCTCTATGACAACATCACGGAACTGGTGATGGATGTTAAAGACCTTGCACTCCTCCACCTTCCGTTTGCGGATGCCCCACAGATGCTCAATAGGGTTTAGGTCTGGAGACATGCCTGACCAGTACATAACCTTTACCCTCAGCCTCTTTAGCAAGGCACTGGTCATCTTGGAGGTGTGTTTGGGGTCATTATCATGTTGGAATACTGCCCTACGGCTCAGTCTCCGAAGGGAGGGGGATCATTCCCTCTAAGGACTGGCAGCATTCATTCAGCCCCAGACCATGACACTCCCACCACCATGCTTGACTGTAGGCAAGACAGAGCTGGACTGGGACAAAAATTTGAATTTGAACTTCATCCAGACTGGCCCACTTTAACAGGTCTCTCCTATTGCGGCCGGACAACTCCCGCCCCCCCCAGCCACCCAAGCTCCCTCCCCCTTCACTAGCCACTAGCCGTTCTGCTTTATTAGAGTAGAATGGCTGGTACTCTTATAGGCAGTACCAGTGGGGAAGCTAGACATTATTTCAACCGGGGCAAAGAATCAGTTTGGTGCCCCCCCATTGGACAAGATTAGGCAGAAGTGAGCAATAGCTGTTGAGTCAGCTGTCTGTCCCCTCTCCCGTGCTCCTTCTGGTCCCCCCATGCTCCTCTGGTCCTCCCCCTGCTTCTCTGTTCCCCCCAGGTGAGCACGGCAGGGAGGGAGAGGAGGTGAGCGATGCAGGGAGGGAGAGACAGAGGAGCAGAGGGGAGCACAGTCCGCTGTCACTGAAGCCGGCCCACTGAGCCATCGACCCACCGGGAAGCTCCTGGTAGTCCCAATGTGCAGTCCATCCCTGAGGCAGGACACATTAGTCTTTGTACTCCTCACCTGGTTGCCACCACACGTTTGTATTCTAAACCAAATACGGTTACCTTGGTCTCATCTGACCACAGCTCATGGTTCCAGTAATCCATGTCCTTAGTCTGCTTGTCTTCAACAAACTGTTTGTGAGCTTTCTTGTGCATCATCTTTAGAAGAGGCTTTCTCCTGAGAATTCATATGTCTATTTCACAAAGACAACCTCTGGATATGACGCTGAACATGTGCACTCAACTTTTTTGGTTAACCATGGCAAAGCCTGTTCTGAGTGGAAATTGTCTTGTTAAATCGGGCATACATTTTCTAGAAAATCTCTCCCACTACTGCAGTATAATTGGCATTTAACGGTATTTAGGATGACAGGTTAACTTTGAAGTGAAACTTAAGTTACAAAATGTTTTAAACAATTTGCAATGAGGATTTCATTGCTGTCTGTGTCTAAGTTGTGGAGATTTCCCCTCACTTTGTGGTTAGGGAACCAAAAAACCAAGGGAGATATCTTCCATTGGTACACATAAATAAACACAATTTTTTGGTACATTGAGGAAGGGTTGCAACTTCTGTTAGGCCACGTACACACGATCGAATCTATCTGCTGAAAACGGTCCGTTTCAGCAGATAAATTTGATCGTGTGTACGGGCGGACAGACAGATTTTTCCAGCAGACAGATTTTAAAGCATGCTTTAAAATCTGTCTGCTGGGAACCCGTCCGTTCGACATGTCTGCCGGTTGGTACACTAACCAGCAGGCATATCTGTCCGCACATGCGTCGAATGGATTCGACGCATGCGCGGAAGTGTTTTACTTTCTGGTGACGGTGACGTGGCGGCGTCAACGTCATCGCCACGTCACCGCGCTGTCTGCCGGCGGGGATTTTGCTTTGATTGTGTGTACACGATCAAACCAATCTATCCCAGCAGACAAATCCGATCAAAACGGTCTGTCAGACCGATTTGATCGGATTTATTTCATGGTGTGTACACGGCCTTAGATTTCCGTTGGCACCTGTGTCCCTGTTATTGAGCTTTCCTCTAACTTTCTGTTAAATTGACTATGCGTCCCCAGAAAGTGCGTAGGCACCAATAACATACCATGCTTTCTGTGTGGTCACAGGGTTTGGGGGGAAATCTTTCTATTGTAGAAAAAATGTCTGGAGTCCCACAAAACAACAATGAATTACAAATCAGTCAACTAAGACCTCAATAAATCTTGTATAGAAGTAAAACATAAACTCATAAATGCAAATAAATAGAGGTAAAGGGAGCCAAAAAAACTACAATCAAGTACATCCTTCTCCCAATGGGAAACACAGAACAAAGAGTTATTAATCCACGCTGGAGCTCATGTGAAGATATAAATAGCATCTCATTTAATGTGGTTTCATCTGTGGTTACTCCACTCTGCTTTATTCTTTTTTCTTGTTTCACAACATGCTAAAAATATTCTTCTACTTGTAAAACTGAATACATTGCTTGAATTTATCTAGTATATTTCATATTTGTTTTCTCGATAATGACGTTTGAACAATGAAACATGAGGCCTTTTTATGTTCTTGTCTTACATATACTGTGGTTGTTTAGGAATTTTAAATATTGTCCGTAATGGGTTGAGTATTACTTAATGTTTACATAATAAAGATGTAACTGAAGTTACAGAGTTGTGGGGTCTGTTGACCATTTTAGATTGACTACCACTTTTTTAAATTCCTAAAGTAAACTTCATGACTGAGTTGTATGCTTTTAATTATTGCCCCACAGCAATGTAAGCTCTTAAATTATACAGACGCACCCTTTGCTTCAAATTGAAGTACATACCATTCATATTGTCAGTTCCCATCAAATTCAGGGTGAAAGTTTGTACATAACACCAGGCCTAGAGGATAAATATTACGATCATGAAAAGACCAGAACATACTACTACGTCATTATGAGTATAGATTTACAAAGTACTGATCTAAATTAACCTAGATCCACAGGGAGCTTGAACACATGTTTCAGTAACTAATTTGATTTTCCAATGTTATTTATTCTTGCAGGAAAATAGAGTTTAAAGAATAGGAGCATGTTACATTGACAGGAGTGTAGCTAAGCTTTTATGGGTTTCAAAGTAAAACTATTACCAGGGTCCCAAAGTAACCAGATGCTCCCCCACAACTAAAGATGAAGAAAGCAATTTGGAGCTGATGCAGGCAATATTGACAGGAAATATTGAGTAAGGCCGTGTACACACGATTGAATTTATCTGCTGAAACTGGTCCGACGGACCGTTTCAGCAGACATCTCCGATCGTGTGTACGGGCTAGCGGACATGTTTTCCCAGCGGACAAATTTCAAAGCATGCTTTGAAATTTGTCCGCCGGAGACATGTCCGTCGGATATGTCCACTGGTTAGTACTGCATTCGACGCATGCGTGGAAGTATTTTACTTCCTGGAGTGGTGACGTGGCGGCGTCAACGTCACTGCCACGTCACCGCGTACCCTGGCCGAGGGAATTTTCATCCGATGGTGTGTACACACCATCGGATGAAAATCCAGAGGAGACATGTCCGCTGGAAACAGTCCGTCGGACATGTTTCAGTGGACATGTCCCTCCATGTGTACGCGGCCTTATGATCTGAAATAACTCCCCTGCATGGCCATGAGTCCATTACATTTTTATATCTTCTAACCCTAGCTACACCAGTACAAACCGTTTAGAAGAGGTGTGGTTTAAGGCATAGGACTATAATGCAAGATCTGAATCAACCAAATATAGCATGTTATCCCATTCAGACCATGAGGTGCTAATTTAAAATTATTGTGGATACAATTACACTTTTTTTTAGTCCTTGTAGTCTTTTAGAGACTTAAAAAGTAGATGGCAGCAAGAAATTGGAGGGCATGTATAAGAAATGTCTGCCTACTGCCTACTACCAAATAAAATAAAATATGAGCACACAGGTGATGTTATATAGCATTAATGAAAACATTTCCTGAGAGAAGTATGAAGGCTGCCATAGTAAGTTCTCTTTCTGAGACTGATAAGTTGCCTGCTGGTCATACTGTTCTTCTGTCTACTGAAGAAACATGCAATATTTGAAATCAAAACTAAGCAAGTAAGTGATAGAGTGAAAATCAGCGCCAACAAAAATTAAATATGTATATAAATATTAAGTTACAAAAAGCTGCTCCTCATATACAATACTGATTGCAATGGTTGAAAGGAAAAATAGAGGGCGCTATACCACAAAGTGATAAATCAATAAACATTCATTATGGCGATCAATAAAGTGAATAGTAGATATTGTCTCTGTGTCATAAAACAATCAAAAACATGATGTCCCAACATCCATAGGTGGAGTGTAACAATTAAATGATTTGAATCTTCTTAATTTGTTATATCTTGCTTGTGTGAAAGTAAAATGCCACCACCAAACTTGAATCTTCTTTTACACCCAAAAATGTGCTGATAAAAATGGATGCGCTTACCAGAACGTATTGACTACTTTAGTGAAAAAGTTAGTCAAATGAGCATATGCAGGATTGTGCCTGCACACATAACGACAGGAAATGATTGATGTAAACCTCATCACCAGGATTCCACATGGGGATATGAAAAAAAACAACGGAGAAGCCAATAGCGTGATATTGTTTAATAAAAGTATTAAAAACAAAAGGAAAAAGCCAAATGGCCTCTTACTGTAATTGTGCCTACCCGGCACTAGGGCTGCAGACGTGTCACCATCAATGCGGTAGGTGATTGGGTTGTCCGGGATCCCTTGCCACCGCCGTAGCACGACCTCACGTTCCCAGCTGCTAGCTCCTTAGGTCGGGATGCACGTCACGTGACCGGGTACTGCCTCCGACGTACGTTTCATTCGTTGAACCTCATCAGGGGGGCGTCCCGACCTGAGGAGCTAGCAGCTGGGAACGTGTGTAGAGAGGGCAGCAGTTCTTGTAAACAAAAGTCCATTAACACAGGTTCTTTCTAATGCAAACATATTATTTAGTATGACTGTCTGGTATTTAGTATTTTCATAAAGTATTTTCATAAAGCAGCAATGACTGATCTTGAATATCTGTTATTACAGTTTGCGCAGTTCTTTAAAATAAGGGCAGTTAGTACAGTTACAATACAATTCAATACAGGAGGAATCGGAGGGTCCTGCTTGTTTTCTACAGTGGTTCACCACCATGGACTCGGGAACATTTACCCCTACCCCACCCCACTTCCTGATCCCCTTGCCTTTTTATCTGCCGATTGAATCTCTAATGAAGATTGAAAAAAAGCATATGTTATTTGCTTTAATTCTACAGTATTTTAGCACCTCATGGGTTTGCACCTTGACCTTATGTATTTAATTATATGTCTTTTAACCACTTCAATACTAGCCCATAGTCATATGACGTCCACAGATGGGATCTCCCATCCTGGGTGGACGTCATATGACGTCCTGGGCTTTACAGGGGGGATATCTGAATGATGCCTGCAGCTAGAGGCATCATTCAGATATCATTCGTTAGTGGCGGCGATCCTGCGCACCATACGAACGATCATAGTGGTGGTTCCCCCTCCTGCCACCATCCGGTGCTTCTCTGGGCTCTCCCGTGCCACCGGGGGCCCGGAGAAGCATAGAGATGACTGGTGACCAGATGGTCACCAGTTATCTCTATGACCGTCGGAGGACCCGGGCGCAATGTGATGACATCACGCCCGGATACCCGTAAGTAAACAAAGCCACGATTGCGGCTAGTGTGCAACACTGATCATGAGATCAGTGACATTTTTCTCACCGATCTCATGCTTTCCAGCCTGAAGGAGAGATGTGGGGTCTCATTGACCCCACATCTCTCCATAAAGAGGACCTGTCACACACATTTCCTGTTACAAGGAATGTTTACATTCCTTGTAATAGGAATAAAAGTGATACATAAAAAAAAAAGTGTAAAAAATATCCCTGCCATCCCTGCCCCAGTACTCTGCAATACCCCAGTACTCTGCAATACCCCAGTACCCTGCACAATACTCTGCAATACCCCAGTACCCTGCAATACCCCAGTACCCTGCACAATACTCTGCAATACCCCAGTACTCTGCAATACCCCAGTACCCTGCACAATACTCTGCAATACCCCAGTACTCTGCAATACCCCAGTACCCTGCACAATACTCTGCAATACCCCAGTACTCTGCAATACCCCAGTACTCTGCAATACCCCAGTACCCTGCAATACCTCAGTATCCTACGCAATACTCTGCAATACCCCAGTACTCTGCAATACCACAGTACCCTGCACAATACTCTGCAATACCCCAGTACTCTGCAATACCCCAGTACCCTGCACAATACTCTGCAATACCCCAGTACTCTGCAATACCCCAGTACCCTGCAATACCCCAGTACCCTGCGCAATACTCTGCAATACCCCAATACTCTGCAATACCCTGCGCGATACTCTGCAATACCCCAATACCCTGTGCAATACTCTGCAATACCCCAATACCCTGCGCAATACTCTGCAATACCCTGCGCAATACTCTGCAATACCCCAATATTCTGCAATACCCCAATACTTTGCAATATCCCAATACCCTGCACAATACTCTGCAATACCCCAATACTCTGCAATAACCCTGCGCAATACTCTGCAATAACCCTGCGCAATACTCTGCAATACCCCAATACTCTGCAATACCCCAATACCCTGCGCGATACTCTGCAATACCCCAATACTCTGCAATACCCATTTTTTAAAGCAACCCTGTCCCCGTGTGCTCGCATGCAGAAGCGAACGCATACGTAAGTCCCGCCCACATATGAAAACGGTGTTCAAGCTACACATGTGAGGTATCTCTGCGAACGTTAGAGCGAGAGCAATCATTTTGGCCCAAGACCTCCTCCGTAACTAAAAACATGTAACCAATAAAAGTAATTAAAGCATCGCCTATGGGGATTTTTAAGTAGCGAAGTTTGGCGCCATTCCATGAGTGTGCGCAATTTTGAAGTGTGACATGTTGGGTATCTATTAACTCAGCGTAACTTCATCTTTCACATTATGAAAAAAATTGGGCTAACTTTACTGTTTTTTTTTTTTTTTTTAAGCACAAAACAGTTTTTTTTTTAAAACACACGTTCAAAAAATGTCTGCGAAAATACCATGCGAGATAAAAAAGTTGTAACGGCCACCATTGTATTCTCTAGGGTCATTGCTAAAAAAACATATATAATGTTTTGGGGTTCTATGTCATTTTCTAGCAAATAAATGATGATTTTTCCATGTAGGAGAGAAATGTCAGTATTGGTCTGGGTGCTCCAGAACGCCTGATGGCGTTTCCTGCATGTTGGGCCTCTGTATGTGGCCACGCTGTGTAAAAGTCCCACACATGGGGTATCGCCATACTCGGGAGGAATAGCAGAATGTGTTTTGGGGTGTAATTTGTGGTATGCATATGCTGTGTGTGAGAAATAACCCGCTAATATGGCAGAAACAAGATTTTTTTTTTTTTTTACAGAATTTTCAGTAGTTTTTCTTTTATAGCTCAAACAATAAAAAACCCAGAGGTGATCAAATACCACCAAAAGAAAGCTCTATTTGTGTGAAAAAAAAGGACAAACATTTCAAATGGGTACAATGTTGTATGACTGAGTAATTGTCATTCAAATTGTGAGAGCACCGAAAGCTGAAAATTGGTCTGGTCAGGAAGGGGGTTTAAGTACCCAGTGGTCAAGTGGTTAAACCACATATGTGAGGTATCGCCGCGTGCGTTAGAGTGCCAGCAACAATTCTAGCACTAGATCTCCTTTGTAAATCTAAACTGGTAACCCGTAAAAAATGTCAAAGCGTTGCCTATGAAGATGTTTTAGTACCAAAGTTTGGCACCATTCAATGAGTGTGCGCAATTTTAAAGCGTGACATGTAAGGTATCTATTTATTTGGTGTAACATAATCTTTCATATTTTACAAAAAAATTGGGCTAACTTTACTGTTTTGATATTTTTTTTAATTCATGAAACTATTTTTTTCCCCAAAAAAAAGTGTTTGAAAAATTATTGTGCAAATACTGTGCACAATAAAATGTTGCAATGATCGTTGTTTTATTCCCTAGGGTGTCTGCTAAAAAAACATATATAACGTTTGGGGGTTCTGCGTAATTTTCTAGCAAAAGAATGATGATTTGTACATGTAGGAGAGAAGTGCCAGAATAGGCCCGGTATTGAGGTGGGTATAAAAGCCCGGTATTTAAGTGGTTAAAACAGCATGTACTAAAACTTTGCTATAACTTTAAGGCTTTCATTTTGCTTTTTGTATAAACATTAGAGGCAAGGTAAGTGGTAGATGGCAAAAAAACTACGCTAAAGAAGACAAAACAAAAAAAAATAATAATATTAAACCTAGGGGAGGGCTGCAGCTGTCGTGGGATAACAAAGAAACATAAAGAACAGAAGCAAAGCTGCGCCCTTTGAAATAAACAGTAAGGCAAGAGTTAATCAAATTCCATGATCCCTTGTAATAGGACCGCCAAAAAAGAAAAGTCTATGTAGCAAAGTTCATAGATTGATTGTATTCTTAGATTGAGTTGAGATCTTTCAAACACCGCATCACATACACGAAATCACCCAGTGACTGATGTAAATCAATATGTGATCCCTTCACCAATGAGTAGATGGCCGCTTACCAGAGGGCAAGCCATGAGAGCAGTCGGCTATAGCCCAGCCGCGGCCTTGTAAACCTGGAGAAGATGATCAAGGACGATCCAACGTGACACTAGTCTGCAACACTCTCGGTTATCCCAGGGAAAAAATGAAAGATGTGCACCATAGTGTAACTCCGTTTGATAATAATAAAATGTAATAAAAACAATTGTACTCACATACAAAGATGTAAAAAACAGCATGTAAACAACATGTACACGGAAGATGCCGGCCGGCATTACATGGAAACCCTTCCCTCTCGAGCGTGGTGACGTTACTGCGAAGTCTCCCAGACGCGTTTCGTCATCAACGGACGCTGTCAATCCCATTGACAACGTATAGATACCTTACATGTCACGCTTTAAAATTGCGCACACTCATTGAATGGCGCCAAACTTTGGTACTAAAAAATCTTCATAGGCAACGCTTTGACATTTTTTACGGGTTACCAGTTTAGATTTACAGAGGAGATCTAGTGCTAGAATTGTTGCTGGCACTCTAATTTTCTCAGCTAAACAATCCCTCCCCTCTGCATGAATGACCTTGCGGAAGTGTACCAGCAGCCTGCTTATATTGTACTGCAGATGCGTATGATTTTTTTTTATTGCAATGAGAGAAAATGGATTGCCAAATAAAAAATTTCACATGAATCATCTGCCGTTACTCAAATTTGCCACAGGCTGGAAACGCTAGAAGTGTGTTATTGAAATTAATTTCTCAAAAAATAAAGCATGGAGGCATGGATGGATTGGGGAGTTTGCTTTGAAAATTAAAAATGAAGTATAATGAATAGCAAATTCAGTTTGCGGTGCTTAGATACAGTTAAAGTGGTTGTAAAGGCAAAATGTTTTTTATCTAAATTCATTCTATGCAAAAAGATAAAAAAACTTCTGTGTGCAACAGCTCCCCCCAGCCCCCCCCCCCCAATACTTACCTGAGCCCATCTCTATCCAGCAATGTTGCAGAAAAGACTGGGTTGCCCGGGACTCTCTCTCCTGATTGGCTGAGACAGCAGCGGAGCACCATTGGCTCCCACTGTTGTCAATCAAAATCAGTGAGCCAATGAAGAGAGCGAGAGTGAGCGGGCCAGGCCACAGTTCCGTGTCTGAATGGAAACACGGAGCTGCAGCTTAGCGTGGGTGCCCCCATAGCAAGCTGCTTGCTGTGGAGGCACTCAACATGAGGGAGGAGCCAGGAGCACCAAAAAGGGACCTGAGAAGAGGAGGATCGCGGCTGCTCTGTGCAAAAGCATAGCAACAGAGCAGGTAAGTATAACATGTTTGTTATTTTTTATTTAAAAAAAAATTGACTTTAGTATCATTTTAAGTTCTGCTTTAAATACATGGAAATCAAGAACAAATGTTAGTTATATATAAAATGAGATTTTCTAAACACAATAGATTTCAGCATCACCTGCAATATCTAGATATATGTTGTCAGACACATTAATAAAACAAAAAGTGCTAGAAGCTAGTACATCAATGTTCCTCTTTGCTACTTGACATGAAGTTAGCGATTTTAATATGTTAAACTGCTCTTCTGCAGGAATAATTGAAGCCTTTGTTACATTTTTAAAGCCTGAAATAATTAGTCTTTCTAAATGTGTATTTAATAACAGACACAAGCAGAAAGCAATGTTAATAATTAGGAAATAATAGCTTGTTCCTCATTTTTTTGTATATCAGAAGTGATGGTGGGAAGGGGAAAGCACACAAATGCCACCTAAACTAAGAAAACAGTCCACTCATTACTGCTTTCAGAAGTAGTGTACTAAATTTGTTTGTTTTAGTAATTCAGACTATACATCTGTAATAAGGATCACGTCTGTGGGAAATGCTATTAAATGTCGCACTGAAAAAGTTGGAAAGCTATATTAGTGCTGTATTGAAATACTGCTGAGTTAGAGGCATTGCAAGCCCATGCATGTGGTTTAGATGATACAGTTTTATTGAACTAACCTAATTCAGTGGAATTATAGCATATTGTGTATACAGTGTCATGTATCTTAATGTAAACTTTACAAGCAAAAATAACCAGGCACTGAATTATGTTTAACAAAAAGTGTCCCTCTGCTTCCCGAGACTTCCTGCTACATAGTTTCCTAACTAGCATGGCTCACACAATGTGTAAATGTATGAATGGCCGCTGCTTTCCCAAACAATACTGGCACTTCCATTTACCACCCATATTACGGAACTCACACAGCTGGCCTTGTAAATACAATGGGACTCAGGAATCATTTTATTTTATAATGACAGTTTTTATCTGATTGCATGGTACAGGAAGCTCTAAAATCTTTCCCTTTCTTCCTGTATACATACGTAATGCTGAGTAATGTTGTTAAATAAAAAATTAAGATAGAATTTAGTTGATGTTGATATCTATTTTTTCATCTTTTCCTTTCTAGTATTCTATAACATCCCTGAAAACAATTCCTGAACTATGCAGAAGGTGTGATGCACAAAATGAAGACAGACCCGGTGGGTATTTAATACTTATTTCTGGTATAGAAAACATTTGTTCACCATACAAATCTACAGCTAATGGGAACATTTATTGATAATTATTAGCATTTTACAGCAGGTAGTAAGTAACTAAAAGAAAGAGATGCAGTTTGCGCTTAAATTACTCAAGCATGACTAGGGACAAACAAAACTGATAGAGTTTATGTCAAATTTTTAGAGAATAACTGGGGATGTTGTCAAAATGCAAGGTGAAATTATAGTGGTTCTAAAGGCTGAAGGTTTTATTTTTCCTTCTGTGTGCAGCGACACTCCCCAGCCCTCCAATCCTTTCCTGAGCTCCCACTGATCCAGCAATTTTCACGATAGCTTCGGCTGTCCCGGGACTCTCCCTCCTCATTGGCCCATTGGCTAATCACAGACAGTGAGCCAATGCGGAGAGTGGGGGGCGGGGCCAAACTGTAGCTCTATGTGCCTTTTGAATGCACAGAGCAGCGGCTCAGAAGCAAGCATGCAGCAGTGCCCCTAGGGAAAGCAGCTTTTTCTAGGGGAACTGCTCGAGGGGGAGTAGCCAGAAGCACCGGCAGGGCACCCGAAAAGAAGAGGATCAGGATCTGTGCAAAACTACTGTACAGGGCAGGTAAGTATAACATGTTTGTTATTATAAAAAAACAAACAAAAACAAATTAAGCTTTAATGCCTTAAAACAACCTTTAATGCTTTAAAACAACCAGTTTTCCCGTCGGCCGTGTGTATGCTCCATGGCAGTTTTCCCGACAGGAAAACTGCCTGGAATCGCGGCAGGAAAAATGAGAACATGTTCTCTTTATTTCCTGCCGCGATTCCCGGCTGTCTTTTTTCCCGCAGTTTCCCTATGGGAAAAACTGCGGTGGAACATAAACACGGCCGGGATTCCTGGCCAAAGCTCTCACCACAGTTTTCCCAACGAGAAATCCTCTCGTGTGTACACAGGGAAAGTGACCGAGCAGGTTCTCGGTTTCCCCCCCGGGATTCCCCACGGACTTTTTACCGCCGAGAATCCCGATCGTGTGTACGGGGCATATGACAACTTTAAGGTGATTTTTGTTGATCCTCTCTGTAATGGGAAAAGAATATAAGCAGCCTTTACTAGACTTCTTACCTCTATACATGTCCTGGGTTAGCGGCTCAAATGGCATTGAAACCAAAGCTTGAAGCATGACAGCGATGGAAATACCCTTCTCAAAAGGAGAGTTCAGCAATGGCAGCCTCCATAATCTTGCACAAAAGTGCCCTCTGCTGCAAAAATTAAAAGCCAACAGCTACACATACTGCAGCTGCTGGCTTATAATAATAGGACACTTACCTCTTCTGGAGTCCAGCAATGTCGGCTCCGCAGCTGATGTTTCCATTAGCTCCCAGGTGCTGCCGTTGCTATTGTGGGTAAACCCAGCAGTGTAGCCTTACGGCTTAACACAGGGAACCCTACTGCGCATGCATGAGGCTCAGCTCCTCTCTTCTACTGGCCCGGCGCAAGGAAAGGAGAAGAAGGGAGCCCCAGCGATGAAATCAAAGGCTGTGGCCCGGACTCCTAGAAGTGGTATCAGGATACCTATGAAAGATGCCAAATGTGGAACCGAAGGGGGGGGGGAGCAGGCAAATGAGCAGAAGTTCCACTTTTGGGTGGAACTCAGCTTTAAGGGTATAATAGACTTTCAATGGCTACTGTCAGTCATATTAGATTTTTTACATTTAGATTTGTAATTTAGTGGTAAAATTATTTTGACAAAATCACTCTCCTTATCACTAATCATGGCTGTGAAATGTGTCATTATCTTCTGCTGAGATATGTGTTGTATTTAAAGTTCCAGTCGACAGCAGATTTCCGCTGCGATTGTTGATCAGAAAGCTTATGTCCTATTTTGATTATATATATAGCTGCTTTATACACCATTATAAATGTTCTTAGTATTGTGCAATTGTATTTATCACGGTAAAGCAGGCCGTACATGGTGCAAATTTCTTTCCTGCAACCATGGGTTGCAGGAAAGAAATTTACTTGATTCTCCCATCAACAAAGAGTGTTGATGGGAGAATAGAATCCCTCCTGCCGAGCCATTGTATTCCCCCGTGGTACATTGGTACATTCGAATTGCGACCGGTTCCTGTTGAACCAGCCAAGATTTGAACTGTCTATGGCTGGCATAAGCAAAATTTCCCTTTTTTTCAGGAAAAAATTTCAGGAAAATTCTGTGCAGACTGTAATAAAGCAAAACGCTACAGAAATATGAAACACCCTTTAATCAATTTATAGGGTCATATTTAATTATATATTTTAATTATATATTTAAAGCAGGGGTCTCAAACTGGCGGCTCCCCGGCTGTTGCAAAACGACAAGTCCCATCATGCCTCTGCCTGTGGGAGTCATGCATTGTCATTGCAACTGTCAACCTTGCACCACCTCATGGGACTTACTCTGTAGAACCACCTTTTGCTGCAATTAAAGCTGCACGTCTTTTTGGGATGTCTCTACCAGCTTTGCACATCTAGTGAGTAAAATTTTTTGCCCATTCTTCTTTGCAAAATAGCTCAAACTCTGTCAGATTGATTGCAGAGCGTCTATGAACAGCATATAAATTGGATTTAGGTCTGGACTTTGACTGGGCCATTCTAACACATAAATATTCTTTAAGCTAAACCATTCCATTGTAGCTCTGGCTGTAGGTTTAGGATCATTGTCCTGCTGAAAGGTGAGCCCCAGTCTCAAGTCTTTTGTAGACTCTAACAGATTTTCTTCTTGCCCTGTATTTGGCTCCATCCATCTTCCCATCAATTCTGACCACTGTCCCTGCTGAAGAAAAGCATCCGCACAACATGATGTTGCCACCACCATGTTTCACAATGGGGATGGTGTGTTTAGAGTGATGTGCAGTGTTAGTTTTCCGCCACACATAGCATTTTGATTTTAGGCCAAAAAGTTACATTTTGGTCTCATCTGACCAGATATCCTTCTTCCACATGTTTGCTGTGTCCCCCACATGGCTTCTCGCAAACGGCAAACATGGCTTCTTATGGCATCTTTCGAAAATGGCTTTCTTCATGCCACTTTTCCAAAAAGGACAGATTTGTGGAGGGCACGACTAATAGTTGTCCTGTGGACAGATTCTCCCAACTGAGCTGTGAATCTCTGCAACTCCTTCACAGTTATCATGGGCCTCTTGGCTGCCTTTCCGATTAATGTCAAGCCTGTCAGTTTAAGTGGACAGCCATGTCTTTGTGGGTTTGCAGTTGTGCCATACTCTTTCTAAATTCGGACAATAGATTTAACAGAGCTCTGTGGGATGTTGCTTGGGATATTTTTTTATACCCTAACCCTGCTTTAAACTTCTCCACAACTTTATCCCTAACCTGTCTGGTGTGTTCCTTGGCATTCATGATGCTGTTTGTTCACTAAGGTTTTCCAACAAACCTCTGAGGGCTTCACAAAACATCTGTATTTATACTGAGGTTAAAGTACAAACATGTGAACTCTATTTACTAATTAGTCGATTTCTGAAGGCAATTTGTTCCACTAGATTTTAGTTTGGGGTATCAGAGTAAAGGGGACAGAATACAAATGCACGCCACACTTTTCAGTTATTCATTTTTAAACCATTTGAAATCCATTGATCATTTTTCTATCACTTCACAATTATGTGTCACTTTGTGTTGGTCTATCACATACAGGGAGTGCAGAATTATTAGGCAAATGTGTATTTTGACCACATCATCCTCTTTATGCATGTTGTCTTACTCCAAGCTGTATAGGCTCGAAAGCCTACTACCAATTAAGCATATTAGGTGATGTGTATCTCTGTAATGAGAAGGGGTGTGGTCTAATGACATCAACATCCTATATCAGGTGTGCATAATTATTAGGCAACTTCCTTTCCTTTGGCAAAATGGGTCAAAAGAAGGACTTGACAGGCTCAGAAAAGTCAAAAATAGTGAGATATCTTGCAGAGGGATGCAGCACTCTTAAAATTGCAAAGTTTCTGAAGCGTGATCATCGAACAATCAAGCGTTTCATTCAAAATAGTCAACAAGAAGCGTGTGGAAAAACCAAGGCGCAAAATAACTGCCCATGAACTGAGAAAAGTCAAGCGTACAGCTGCCAAGATGCCACTTGCCACCAGTTTGGCCATATTTCAGAGCTGCAACATCACTGGAGTGCCCAAAAGCACAAGGTGTGCAATACTCAGAGACATGGCCAAGGTAAGAAAGGCTGAAAGACGACCACCACTGAACAAGACACACAAGCTGAAACGTCAAGACTGGGCCAAGAAATATCTCAAGACTGATTTTTCTAAGGTTTTATGGACTGATGAAATGAGAGTAAATCTTGATGGGCCAGATGGATGGGCCCGTGGCTGGATTGGTAAAGGGCAGAGAGCTCCAGTCCGACTCAGACGCCAGCAAGGTGGAGGTGGAGTACTGGTTTGGGCTGGTATCATCAAAGATGAGCTTGTGGGGCCTTTTCGGGTTGAGGATGGAGTCAAGCTCAACTCCCAGTCCTACTGCCAGTTTCTGGAAGACACCTTCTTCAAGCAGTGGTACAGGAAGAAGTCTGCATCCTTCAAGAAAAACATGATTTTCATGCAGGACAATGCTCCATCACATGCGTCCAAGTACTCCACAGCGTGGCTGGCAAGAAAGGGTATAAAAGAAGAAAAACTAATGACATGGCCTCCTTGTTCACCTGATCTGAACCCCATTGAGAACCTGTGGTCCATCATCAGATGTGAGATTTACAAGGAGGGAAAACAGTACACCTCTCTGAACAGTGTCTGGGAGGCTGTGGTTGCTGCTGCACGCAATGTTGATGGTGAACAGATCAAAACACTGACAGAATCCATGGATGGCAGGCTGCATGAGTGTCCTTGCAAAGAAAGGTGGCTATATTGGTCACTGATTTGTTTTTGTTTTGTTTTTGAATGTCAGAAATGTATGTTTGTGAATGTTGAGATGTTATATTGGTTTCACTGGTAAAAATAAATAATTGAAATGGGTATATATTTGTTTTTTGTTAAGTTGCCTAATAATTATGCACAGTAATAGTCACCTGCACACACAGATATCCCCCTAAAATAGCTAAAACTAAAAACAAACTAAAAACTACTTCCAAAAATATTCAGCTTTGATATTAATGAGTTTTTTGGGTTCATTGAGAACATGGTTGTTGTTCAATAATAAAATTAATCCTCAAAAATACAACTTGCCTAATAATTCTGCACTCCCTGTACAATCCTAATAAAATACATTTTTGGTTGTAACATGACAAAATATGGAAAATTTCAAGGGGCATGAATACTTTTTCAAGACATTGTATGTGGGAAACAAATAGGCAATCATGACAATACACTGGCAGTAGACTATTAATCATGCCAACACAAAGGTAATGCCAAAACCAGTGACAATACCTGAAAATCAGTCAGTGGGTAGAAATATGAACATTAAGAGTTGTGTTACTTAAATTGATGATTGTGGGGTGAACATCTGCCACCCTATTGCCACTTGTTCTGCCAAGTGTTGTCAGGACTTTTTAGACATTATCAGGTAGGATGTCAATCCACTGGGCAGTGCCTACATTTCCACAGCACCCTGAAGTTGGCTGTACTCTGAGTGGAATGCACTCTTTACCCTGTCCTAATATGCCAATGTGTAAGGTGCAATGGCAGTACCACAATTCAGAATCGATATCTGGCAATTTGACTACAATTGTTATGTCTTGATGAACCACAATGAAAACATTGCACCAAGTGTGGACACCTGTTTTTGACAAAATATATAATAATTTCCCTTCTATTTGGAGGTCATACTGTTTCCCCAGTGTCTAGTGTCAGAGTTCAAGCTACTTGCAGCCACAAGAACATATGCTGCTGTAAACCCTCCATCTCCACCACTGATACATGATAAAAAAAAATATTCTCCTATTTTACATTTCTAGACCCCGCAAGCAGAAAAAATTATTTTCCTTTTAAGACAGACCTCAGTTAATCCACAAAGATCAAAGTGTAATTAAACATCTCTGACTTGTATACACTGGAACTGTGAGTGATGTATGTATTAGTAATAAATATGTGCTTGAGAGCTTCTCTACAAACAAGCGGCCCATTATCTTTCCCAAGTATTTGGAATGAGCTTGATACTAATTATTCTTATCCCAAAGCCACAAGACACAAGTAATCCCATCATATATTATCTGCCCTGGCAGCTTTGGAGAAGGGCTCAATCTTGTGTGTACATTAATATCATTCTGCTCTTCTGATAACAGGACATCCAGTTAGTAAAGCAAAGCATACTTTCCCATTGTATATCAGTTTGATCCAAATGGTATTTGTAAAGTTGGTCTAAAAGAGTCTGCAGGTCTTAGTCAGACTGTGGTCCCTACCAAGAGAAGAAGAAAATAAATAATACAGTTTATAAAGGATAACTGTACTTTTAAAACAAACACATTAACTTTTATTTTATCCCAGGATTTCAAGAAAATTATTTCTGCCTTTTAATTACCTTTGCTATGAGAGCTGCCATCAAACCAATGTATATATTGCTTTGATGAATTCAGTGTGTCTGCATCTGCACAGTAACTGCAGACAGATGTAAAAACAAGGGATGCATCTTCCATAAATACCTATGTGACCTATAGGGGGTTATTTACTAAAACTTAATGGTGCAAAATCTGATGCAGCTCTGCATAGACACCATCAGCTTCCAGGTTTTGATTGCCAAAGCTTAATTGAACAAGCTTAGGTTAGAAGCTGATTGGCTACCATGCACAGCTGCACCAGATTCTGAGTGCTTGGGGTTTAGTAAATTCTCCCAATGTGTTTTTTTCCAGGAATCGTAAATTAATATTTCAATTTGGCAGTGCACTAATGCAATCATTATAGATCACAGACTGCTAGGAGCTCTTGTATGAGTTTAGCTGCAGTGTAGACATACAAGGTCTCTAGAGCAGGAATACATCAAAGTTACAACCTTTTTTTCTTCCACAATTCAGTGCCTGCAGTTATATGTAAGATGACGGGCAGATCTTAAAAGAGAAGTTTGGGATTTTCTTTCTAAATAATACTCACCTGGATGGATGCAGCATCCGTGCAATTTCAAGTGCAGTTTGCACTTGTAGTTTACACTTGTAGTGCAAAGTGTATTTGCCTTTCGTAAAAAATAACCCCCAGTGTCTGTCAGTCACCTGCTCATTGCTCTGCTCCTCCCCCAACACACTCACTGGATCGATGGGGTGTAGAGGGGACGAGAGCAGCTGTCTCAGGCTCTCAGCAAATGGCTGAGAGGCTGAGCCAGATGCCGTTCCAGGGCTGTGGGCAGATCCCAACTTTATTGTCACGATCAGCTTGAACTGGCTTTGTGAGGTTAGCTAACGGGGCAGCAGCTAGCTGTCTGCTGAAAACAGGTCACAGGATTGCAGAATGAACTGTACACCTGTGATCCACAGCCAAATGAGCTTTCTGGTCTTTCTGCCTCAAGTAGTTTATCTTCCCTGATTACAATGCAGCATATACATCATTATGGCTCTTCAAATATTGAACCAAAAAGTTACACAAAGCTGTTCTCGTGAACACAGACATAAGAAAGATATAAACAATGCCATTTTTTTACAATGACTTGGGCCTTTGATGGTAGCTCTCAAAGTATAAGGAAAAAAAAGGCATAAGCAAGAGGTTTATTTGGCAAAGCTGCTTGGTATGCCTGGGGTGTGCCCAAATGATGATATGTTTTTGGAGATTCTACAGTTTTACAGTTGAGTGTTAGCAAGAAACATAGGTTTTCTAGCTGTAAAAACACACGGGTAGGCGCAAATGCATTACCATCATTAAAAAATTTTAAATAAAATTCTGCTAATGTACTCACAAAGCTAGTAAGAGACAAGTGCATCAAATGAAAACTTCAGCTGCAAGTCAAAGGCATATATTCAAACATGGCACAGTTGAAAGGCTATCACATTTTGGCAGTCATGCCCCCTCATTCCGATGAATTCAGCTTGTTACAAAGATAGTTTCTTACTATCTTTCTGAGTACACTGACAGATTTTTATTTAAAATACAATTTATTGGTGGTAATGCACTAGGGGTTTGTGCCTTCCTGTGTGATTTCCCAATCTGAGAAGGGCTGCATTGGACGAAGCATGATGGCGACATCGCTGGATGGGCTGTTGCTTGAGTGCTAAAGTATTTTTATATATAGTTTTTCTAAGAAAGGGGATGTAAGCTTGCTAAGTAGGGGCACTACAGATAAAGGTTTATAGTAGGGAAGAAATTACATTGTTAGAAGCCAAGTTGAGGTGGTGTGGCAAGATAACTGATGCCCAATAAAGATGTAAGAGTAAAATGAAGATGTAAGGGTAAGATTGTCCACCTCCGTACTTGACTATAGAGATGAACATGTATAGTAGTGCACTTTTTACTTTCCCCCATAATCCTTTCATACCCCATTTTAAAGTTCAATTAGTGAGAATCTAGATAATTTTTTGTGGGCTCTGGTCTAAACATTAAAAGATTCTTTATAACTACTAAACTACTGGTAAATCTGAAACACAGATCAGTAGTGGTGAATCTGAGAAAACCTGAAAACAGACAGCAAGAGACTGAGAGCATGTAGACCCTTTCAGCCAGCATTAGAGTTATTTATACCATTTGCTTTTAGGAGTTACACATTGAAATTATGCCTGGATTGTACAAGTTTACAACAAATGCCAGACTTCTTTTCATCTTCTTTAATTTTGTTATTTATACATATACTTTTTTTTATATATAGCAATCATGCATTCTATTTTGGGATTGCTATTTAGTTACACTTTTCAGCAGTTAACACATACAACAGGCTGAACGAATTCCGTCTGTGAAAATCTGTTTTGAAATGATCAATGGATACCTAACATGTGCCGTACCAGATTAAATATCATATAGTTAAGTTAAGCAGATCTATTACACCGCAAGAGACAGTGGCTTAACTTGACACGTAATATAAGTAAACAATGTCACTGATCGTCTGAACACTTATAATTTCAGTGTTAAACAGAAGGAAGTGTGTTTATGATAGGAGATTATCTTAATATGAGTATTTCGTCTCTCTAGTTATATAAGAATTTTAACAAAATGAACAAGTCGGTGCCAGTGTGATAGGCAGACACACAAGTTAAAAACAATAAAAATCATACTTGATTAAGGGAGAAAAAAGTAATTTACATAGAAATTAACGTCTAAAACAACGAAGAAAGCCTGAACCAGTACTCGTAGACATAAGATGGTCTTCAGAAGATACATGGAACAATTGTGAGAACTTCCACTCTACCTATTCGTGAATATTTATAATGATTGGGAAATACTAAATTATGCAATTGTCAAAGGGTGCTGCTCGCATCTACATGCGTTCCTGCAAGGTCTTAGGCTGCGTACACACGATCGAATCTATCTGCTGGAAAGGGTCTGACAGACCGTTTCAGCAGACAGATTCGATCGTGTGTAAGGGCGGACAGACAGATTTTTCCAGCATTTTTAAAGCATGCGTCCGTCCGATATGTCTGCTGGTTAGTACGCTAACCAGCAGACATATCTGCCCGCACATGCGTCGAATGGATTCGACGCATGCACGGAAGTGTTTTACTTCCTGGTGCGGTGACGTGGCAGCGTCAACGTCATCGCCACGTCACCGTGCTGTCTGCCGGTGGGGATTTTGGTTTGATCGTGTGTACAGCGATCAAACCAAAACAGCCCAGCAGACAAATCTGATCAAATCGGTCTGTCAGACCGATTTGAACAGATTTATTTGGTCGTGTGTACGCGGCCTCATATATAATCGACAATCATTATGCAGCACTCCCTAAGAGAACTATTCTTATGTGAAACTCAATATGTAACAACTCACACTTATAGAACAATAGTTTGTATTGGGACTACAGCAACTAATTCACAGACTTGCACTATATTTATTGGTTATCTTGCCATTTTCAGTTTGGCTTTAGATTGTTTATCTTGTAGTTTGGATGTATGTTTGCTTTAACCATGTTATACAGTATACAGTGGAGAAAATAATTATTTGATCCCCTGAAGATTTTGTAAGCTTGCCCACTTAAGAAATTAATGGTATATCATAGGTGAATTTTAAATGATAGAGACAGAACATAAACCAAAAATTCAGAACACATGATACAAATTGTATACATTTAGTTTGGTGGATAAACCCTTGTTGGCAAGCACATAGGTAAGACTTGTTTCTTGCAGTTGGTTACCAGGTTTGCACGCATCTCAGAAGGGATTTTGGTTCACTCTTGTTTACAGGTCTTCTCTAAATCCTTAAGGTTTCTTGGCTGTCACTTGACAACTCAAATGTTTCAGCTCCCTCCTTAAATTTTCTACAGGATTAAGGTCTGGAGACTGGCTAAGCCACTCCGTGACAGCTATGTGCTACTTCTTGAATCATTCCTTTGTTGCCTTGGCGGTATGCTTCGAGTCATCGTTGTCATCCTGGAAGACCCATCTATGACCCATCTTCAGTGTTCTGCCTGAGGGAGGAAGGTTCCCATCCAGGATTTTACAATACATGGCCCCATCTATTGGCCCCTCAATGTGGCAAAGTCGGACTGTACCGTTAGCAGAGAAACAGCGCCAAAGCATAATATTTCCACCTCCGTGCTTGACCTTCTCTGAATCTGTTAGATGTTCATTGGCAAACTTCAGATGGGCTGTACATGTGCCTTCTTGTGGAGGGGGACCTTGCATCCCTCACTTTTCTCATGATCATCGTTACCCCATGAGGAGGGATCTTGCATGGAGCTCCAGACCCAGGGCAATTGTTGGTTGTTTTGTATTTTTTCCATTTGCTAATAATCGCTTCAACAGTTGTCTCCTTCTCACCAAGCTTCTTGCTGATGGTCTTGTAGACCATTCAAGCCTTGTGCAGGTCTACAATTGTGTCCCTGATGACCTTTGACAGCTCTTTGGTCTTGCCCATGATGGTAAAGTTTGTACAACATGAGTACATACTGTAGCCAGTCTGTAGGAGTGTTGGTTGCTTGATAGGGGATCAAATACTTATTTTACTCACTGAACTGCAACTCAATTTATAACGTTTGTGTTTTTTCTAGATTTGTGGTTGATATTCTGTCTCTATCATCTAAAATATACCTTTAATAACAATTATAGACCCTTAATCTCTTAAGTAAGCAAACTTACAAAATCTGAAAGAAATCAAATAATTTTTTCCCCACTGTATATCTATAGAGTTTGGTGTCACATATTGAGTTTCACATAAGAATATATTTCTAACAGAGTGCCGCATAATTGTTATCGATTATATATATATATATATATGACCTTAGGAAGATACAGCCCCTGAGGGATCTTTATTTGAATGATCTTGGCATAAATGTGCATGCTTGTATTTGCCATTTGTGCATGAAAAGAAATTACATTAATTACATTAACCACTTAAGGACCGCCTACTGCACATTTACGTCGGCAGAATGGCACGGCTGGGCACATCAACGTATATATACGTTGGTTTTAGTACCCAGCCGTGGGTCGCGGGCGAAAAAAAATGTTTTTTTATATATTTTTGGAGGATATTTATTAAAGCAAAAAGTAAAAAATATTGCATTTTTTTTTAAATTGTCGCTCTATTTTTGTTTATAGCGCAAAAAATAAAAACCGCAGAGGTGATCAAATACCACCAAAAGAAAGCTCTATTTGTGGGAAAAAATAATAACAGGTGTAGGTATGTCTCTAAAGTGACATTTACTAAACAATCACTGCAGGTAAATCTTCTTGGACATTGTGTGTTAATGCAGAGTAAATTATTCACCGCCATTGAATGTTTGATGAATGTCAGTCATGACTTTATAAACATGACCCTCAGAAGTTAGGATAAGGGGTAATGAAATTAGAGGGCAAGCCAAGTTGTTGTAGGGTCTCAAGACTTTTGCTCTTTGTATAATTTCGTTTTGATCTAAATTTTAATGACATTATTTCAAAGGCAGGAAACATATTGGACAAAATTGAATGGAAAACAGGAACAAAATTGAAGAAACTAGTTAATTCACTGTGGGACAGATTGGGATGAGGAGATCATGCTGTCCGGTAGGTTGGATAGATCTCAGCCTTCTAAACAAACAATGAAGTAAATAAACAGTAGCGCAGAAAAGGCTGGGGTAGTTAAGTTCATGTTCAGGTTATAAGCCAAAACAGCGGATCTGTGTCTGCAAGATTGACAAGAAGCTGAAAGTGTAGCCGACTCTTCCCTGCTGGCCAGACCATTGTGCAGAAAGAAGTGTTTTCATAAGGCTTAGACAGAATTCATTTCCATGCACTGCCTTTAATGGTTCCTGTCAGAACGAAACAGCTGGTGAGCATATGGGATTCATTTCCCTGTATCACGTGGAAAACATTTCACATGTAAATAGAACTAACATAAAAGTGTAGCCCTTGAACCCAAAATCTTATAGAAGGCATAAAAAAGCATGTGCACAATGATGTGTTTGTGGCGGGTAGCAGGCGATTGCGTTTTCTATTGTCCTAAAGTAATAGAATTGCAGGCTTAATAGTTATCGCTTTCAGCCTGCCATATTCTAACTCGAGATTTGATTGTTTTAATTGAGTTACATTCCCAAATATAAAATGATTCTTTATAGATCTTTTTTATTGTAATGGCAATGAAAATGTAGGCCAGTCTGGAATGTGGCCAGACATTGTATATCTGTCTTCTGCTTGATTTAAACAAAGTCCATTTTAGGATTGGTAAAGATTATTGTGTCTGAGTCAGTATCAGTGCAAGTGCTTTGTGAATTATTTTTAGATAAAAAAAATAAAGATAAAATGCAGGCAGGGTGATTTTCTGGTCAATACTTGGAAGATGATCATCCTAGTTAAATGCCTAGTATGATTAATAGAAAATCATCTATGTATCTATACATTTATCAGTGTAAATACTGTATATCTATCTGTCAATCTATCTATCCATCTGTCTATCTATCTATCTATCTACACTATATTTTCAAAAGTATTGGGTCACCTGCCATTACATGCACATGAACTTTAATGGCATCCCTGTCTTAGACCGTAGGGTTCAATATTGGGTTGGCCCCACTTTGCAGCTATAACAGCTTCAACTCTTCTGAGAAGACTGTTTACAAGGTTAAGGTGTGTGTCTTTGGGGATGTTTGACCATTCTTTCAGAAGCGCATTTGTAAAGTCAAAGCCTGGCTCGCAGTCTCTGCTCTAATTCATCCCAAAGATGTTCTTTCAGGTTGAGATCAGGACTGTGTGCAGGCCAGTCAAATTTCTCCACCCCAAACTCACTCATCCATGTCTTTATGGACCTTGCTTTGTGCACTAGTACACAGTCATATTGGAACAGGAAGGGGTTAACCCCAAACTGTTGCCACAAAGTTGGGAGCATGAAATTCTTTATAATGTCTTGGTATATCGACGCCTTAATAGTTCCCTTCACTGGAACTAAGTGGCCAAGCCCATCCTCTGAAAAAGAACACCACACCATAATCCCCCCTCCACCACATGATTTAAACCAGTGCAAAAAGCAAGGTCAATAAAGACATGAATGAGCATGTTTGGGGCTTGACTGGCTTTGCTCTGTCTTTGGGCCCCTCCTATTCTCTCGCTGTACCTATTCCCTGGGCCAGTTGATAACCTCCCATGGCTTACAATACCATCTCTATGCCAATGACACCCAGATCTATCTAACCCCCTCGATCTCCTCACAGATCACAAACTTACTGAATGACATATCGGTATGAATGTCACACCACCTTCTCAAACTCAATCTTTCTTAACCACTTCCATACCAGGCACTTACGCACCTTCCCGCCCAAGCCAATTTTCAGCTTTCAGCACTGTCGCATTTTGAATGACAATTGCGCGGTCATGCTGCACTGTACCCAAACAAAATTGGCGTCCTTTTTTCCCCACAAATAGAGCTTTCTTTTGGTGGTATTTGATCGCCTCTGCGGTTTTTATTTTTTGCGCAACAACTAATAAAAGACTGAAAATTTAGAAAAAAAAGAAAATTTCTATTAACTTTTTTGTAAATAAGTATGTTTTCTCTTTCAATTACGGGCATTTATATGGCGGCACTGATGGGCACTGATGAGGTAGTACTGATGGGCACCGATGAGGTAGTACTGATGGGCACCGATGAGGTGGCACTGATGGGCACTGATAGGTGGCGCTGGTATGCGGCACTGATGGGCACTTATAGGTGGCACTGATGGGCACTCATAGGCGGCACTGATGGGCACTCATAGGCGGCACTGATGGGCACTCATGGGCAGCACTGGGAACTCATAGGCGGCACAGAATGGCACTCATGGGTGGCACTTATGGGTGGCACTGATAGGTACTTATGGGTGGCACAAATGGGCACCGATAGGTGGGCACTGGGCATGGATTGGCACGGAGGGGTGGCACTGAAGGACACTGTGGGGTGGCACTGATGTACTTTGAGGGGTGGCACTGATGTATATGTTGCCAGTCAGTGCCCATGTGTGGGCACTGACTGGCACTTTCTTTCTTTTTTAACCTGTATTTTCTTTTTCTTTTTTTTATCCTGTGTTTTTTTTTTTTTTCTTTGCCCTGCCCATGTTTAGTGTGGGCATCGTGATCAGCCAAACCCCCCCTGTGAGAGCTGCCGATGGCTCTCCTCTACACGGCTGATCACGTGGTAAGCGAGCCTCCGACCGGAGACTCGTTACCCCGCATCAGTGATCGCCGCGCTGCGCGCCCCCACGGGCGCGCGCAGCATGAAATCGTGCTGGACGTTTGAGAACGTCTAGTCACGATTTCATAACCACTTCCCGGCCGTAAATCTGCTATTGGCCGGGCGAGAAGTGGTTAAACTGAGCTTGTTATATTCCCTCCTTCCTGGTCCCCTCCCCATGACTTTACCATTCAGATCAACAGCACGCCCATTGGCCCCTCCCTACTGGGTGTAATCCTTGATTCTGACCTCTCCTTCAGTCCCCACATCCAATCACTGGCTAAATCGTGCCGCCTTAACCTCCATAACATCTTCAGAATTCACCACTTCTTGACTAACGATACCACACAGCAGTTTTTTCACTCCTTGGTTATTTCCTGCCTCGACTACTGCAACTCTTTCCCAATGACCTACACTTATTAAGGCTATCCCCCTTCAGTCTTTTATGAATGTCGCTGCTAGACTCATACACCTCACTAACTGATCCGTGACTGCTGCCTCTCTCTTGACAATCCCTTCACTGGCTTCCACTACCCCACCATATAAAATTCTAAATACTAACCACAACATACAAGGCCATCCACAACATCGCCCCCAGCTAGCTCACCAACCTCATCTGCAGATATTGCCCAAATTGTCCCCTCAAATCCTCCCAGGACCTCCTGCTCTCTAGCTCCCTTGTTACCTCTTGTTGCGCATCTATTCAGGGATGCCACACCCACCTAAGAACTGTACACAGGCAACCCCCTTTTGTTTTGTAAAAAAATTGAAAATCATTTATAATTTTCCTTCCACTTCACAATTATATGCCACTTCGTGTTGGTCTATCACATAAAATCCCAATAAAATACATTCACATTTTTGGTTTTAACATGACAAAATGTGGAAAATTTCAAGGGATATGAATACTTTTGGTAGGCACTGTATCTATTTATCTGACATAGTGCAGTTTGTCTTAAAGCAGGGTTCCACTATGAAATGGAACTTCCGCGGATCGGATTGTTCCCCCCTCCTCTTCTAAATTTGGCACCTTTTCAGGGGGGAGCGAATACCTGTCAAATCCAGGTATCGGCTTCCACTTTTGGGGAAAGATCGCTGCACTCTGTGCAGCCAACTCCGCAATGTCTGGCCCCCTCCTCCCCCCACTGCCTTCTGGGAGACACACAGGTCCCAGAAAACAGCAGGGACCATTCAGAACGTGCAGCGTGACTCGTGAATGTGCAGTAGGAAACAGGCTGTGAAGCCGCATTGCTTCACTTCCTGTTTCCCTTAGTAAGGATGCTGTATATAACCCTTGTGCCCAACCTGCAGCCTTTGGGGCCTGCTTACAGTCGTCAGTGTTTTCATTATCTAGGTCAGTAGTCTCCAAACTGCGGCCCGGGGGCTAGATGCGGCCCTTTGCTTGCTTTTATCTGGCCCTTGGGGCACTATTTCATCCACTGATACCAACAATGGGACATAGTTTCTCCTACTGACATCAACAAAGTGGCCCAATTGAAACAACAAAGGGGCCCAATGACACCAACAAAGGGGCCCAATGACACCAACAAAGGGGCCCAATGACACCAATGATGGGACACAATTTCTCACAATGACACCAACAACAGGGCACAGTTTTTCTCAATGATGCCAACAATGGGACCCAATTATGGGGGACAATTACCGTACTCACACTAAAGCAATAGGGCATTCATTTTTCCCACTGATGTCGGGACCTTTTCGACTCCTACTGACCACTGTCTCTGAAGGACAGTAAACTGGCCATAGCTTAGAAAGTTTGGAGACCCCTGATCTAGGTGCTTTCTCAGGCCAGGGAAGGAAAATATTCTTTAAACTGGCTTCTAGTAGTTAATTAGTTGGTTTATTTATTTTACAGTCCACACAGAAATATTAAATATGGCACAAGTGATTTATAAGGTATATGTAAACGCTTACCTTGAAAAACAACCTATTCAGTGTAAAATAGAAATGAAAGGCTTTTGAAAAAAGAAATGAAAGGCAAAACATTTGTGTATACATAACAAACATTATTAAAACTTTTTGTTGTAAGTGATCACATACCCTCTGTTCTCAGCTGCATAAGGATCTTAAAGAGCTGGGGGAGGAGAAACAACAGGACAACAATCTTCCCAGTGAATGGCTGTGCTGGGGGCATCAGAACAAGTTTGATCATTGGAGGAGAGCAGGCTGAGTTCACAGCACAGCTAGAGAACTGACCATGCTGTGCTGTCATGCCTAGTGTACCTCAGTTTTTAATAGGAAAGCAGGGGGACTGGCAGGAATGCCAGGTATTTCACACAAAGGAAGCAATACAAAGAGAATGGGTCTTCATAAAGGTACATGGTACAGCAGGCTCATATTATGAATATGAAATGTTGGGTTGACATAGTCTTTAATGGGGCTGTAAGGAGCAGAAATGTGAAAGCAAAAGAGCATGTAATACCAGTAATCTCCAACAGTCACATGTAATGTTTCCCCAGTTTCCAACAACTCCAATGGCATGTCTTCAGTCCTACCATGTTACAGTGGGGATCGAAAGTTTGGGCATCCCAGGTAAAAATTTGTATTAATGTGCAAAACGAAGCCAAGGAAAGATGGAAAAAATCTCCACTGGGCATCAAATTACAGATTAGACATTCTTATAATATGTCAAAAAAAGTTAGATTTTATTTCCATCATTTACACTTTTAAAATGACAGAAAACAAAAAAATGGCATCTGCAAAAGTTTGGGCACCCTGCAGAGTTAATATCTTGTACTGCCCCCTTTGGCAAGTATCACAGCTTGTAAACGCTTTTTGTAGCCAGCCAAGAGTCTTTCAATTCCTGTTTGAGGTATTCTAACGTTACGCCGAATATGATTAGAGAATTTGGATCTCAACTGCGGAGACTTCTCAGTTTCGGACCCAGGTTTCACTCTCTTTTGTGCAGAGAGTTTGGAATCCTAGCATCACAGTGTCAGTCAAGAAACATGGCGCTTATTCCTTCATAGGCGCCAGTGAAAACAAATATAAAATAAATATAAAGTCCAGGTAGAACTGATACTAAAGTTCAGGCTCACTAGGGTAATACCCTGGGGAGTGAGGTTGCATGAATACTAATAGCAAGGTAAGTAGTATTAGCACCACATGCCTCCAGAGTAATGGACTGGTCGCAGTGCAGCAGTGTTGAGGGAATGCCGTAAAAGCAGCATTCCACTAATACTTGGAAACTACAGACCAGGTTCTAGTTAAAAGCAGAAGTAGCCGAGCATGCGTGGCATGTAGTTAAATGCAGGAGTAGCCGAGAATGCGTGGCATGTAAATAAACTTAATAGCAAAGTCCTCTAGACAACTGCTTAGAAGAACCCATGGTGCTAGTTGTTGGGGCAAGGTCAGATGAGTCTGGGCATTTAAAACCTTTGAGATTGACATCACCTGGTCTTCCCAGACGATGATTGAGAACAATCCATGACACTGGCAGGTCTCAGCTTTGCAAAGGGGGCAGTGCATGCTATAAATTCTGCAGGGTGCCCAAACTTTTGCAGACGCCATTTTTTTGTTTTCTGTCATTTTGAAAGTGTAAATGATGGAAATAAAATCTAACTTTTTTTGACATATTATAAGAATGTCTAATCTGTAATTTGATGCCTTTTGGAGACTTTTCCATCTTTCCTTGGCTTCGTTATGCACATTAATACAAATTTTTACCTGGGGTGCCCAAACTTTCTATCCCCACTGTATACTTGCCTGCTCTGTGCAGTGGTTTTGTAAGAAGCAGCCACGGTCCTCTTTTTTTCAGGTCCTGCACCGGCGCTCCTGGCTCCTCTTCCTCGAGCAGTGCCCCTAGAAAAAGTTGCTTGCTCTGGGGCAAAGCTGCATACTCGATCCCAAGCCACTGCTCTATGCATCCATAAGACACATAGAGCCGCCCTCCTCTCCTCATGGGCTCACTGGCTGTGATTGACAGCAGTGGGAGCTAATGGGCTCCTGTCCCCATACAACCAAGGCTATTGTGAAACACTGCGTGAACAAAGCTAGATCAGAGGGGGCTCAGGTAAGGATTGGGGGTGCTGAACACAGAAGGTAAACAAATTTTCAGCCTTTAGAACCAATTAAAGGCTTTAGAACCACTTTAACAGTGGTTGAAATGTTACTTTACATTTATACAAAACATTACAAGGAGGAAGTCAACAGATAGGCCATGGAAAAAGTGTAGACTGGAAGTGGTATGTTCTGGTTTGCTGACTGTGCAGTTACAGCTCCATTGCAATTAAGATATTGTTTATTTACTCTGTGAGCTACAGTATATGATAATTAATCCAGACCAGTGTGTTTAGTGAATGTCAGTGAACCAAACATTTACATGATGAAGAATTACGTTCTTTCCGTATAATGTTAACATTCCAAAGATGGTCTTAAAATGAGTTGAGAGGCAGGTGCACATCAGCCAGCAAAAAACAGACTGTGGTCTGAAAATGTTTTATTCAAAATAGAATGTCAGCGACAACTCTGGGTGTAGGGCCAACAAAATATCAATTCATGCCATGACCCCACTATACTACTAATATGGAACCAATATAAATAAAGCAATAAGGATTATGGTTACTCTCCAATATGTGATATAAATGAATTAACAAATGATCATACACTGTCCACTAAGTTACATCTAAATATTACCACCAACTCATTGTTTATAAAAATGATCAATAACTGGTAATTTAATTTGCCAACTAATGTGTAACTTGGAAAACTCCTTGTAGTAATGGTCTTACACAGCAGTATTAAAGTTTACCAAGAAAGTTAGTCATAATGACTTCTAATGCAACTAAAGTGTATGTATGCCAAAAGCATTTTTTTTTTATTTGGATAGAGCAGGAAAGAGTTAAAACCCCTGTCAGTTTATTCTTTGTTGCCTGTGTTCCAATGGGGAGATTTTACCTTCCTGCCATAGAGATGAAAAATCAAGTAAGAGTAAATATGCACAAGTGAGGAGAATCCCCCCCGCATCCCTCTTAGACAGCTGGCCATAGAACAAGCGTAGCGATTGGAAGATCTCCCCTCTGTTCTGTAGTAGCGTTTTTTAGCTGTAGCTTTTTTTAGCAAAATTATACTCCCACAATAGATTTATGACTTTTTTTTTACTAATAATCACTTTTTTTTCACGATCGTGTGTAGGCAAGGCATTCTTAACAATAGTCTGGTTGAAAAAAAACGCTGTTTTTTCTAGACCATTAAAAACGGTTGTGTGTATGCGGCATAATAGTAGCAACCCAGAAAGACGTCTTTTGTTTGTACAAATGATTTAGAAAACAAAAAAAAAAGGAAATCCGAAGCACCTGCACAAATTCTTCCTTTGATGTTGCTGCTTCCTAAGAAGATCTACCATTGTACTTTACAGTCTTTTTCAAAGAGAGATGAGATGGATGCTTATCGTAAAGAGTTTGTTGACTTCTTTCAATGGTTCCTGGTCTTGCTTCCCCTTCTCACCTGCTGCTAAATTTACAAGTTATAAAATCTGCTTGGGAAGGAAGCATTGCATGAATCTATCTATGGTCGCCGCTGCCACCCCCATTCACATGCCTGACCCCTTTGCGGCGCCGTACACCTGAATTAGTCATAGGCTCTAACATTGAAACGCCTCTCAGCCAATCAGGTGCTCGGGTCTGTTACCTGTCACCTGATTGGCTGAAACGACAAGTGCTGTGATTGGACACCGCTTATTAGGCGTTCCTTCATAGCAAAGGATGGGAAGAGGATGGGAGAAGAAATCGAGGAGCGTGGAGGACATTGCTGTGACCTGCTACCCCACTGAGACAAGGTAAGTGCCGGGGCGGGTGGATGCACAGTAGCGGCAGTTGATGGGCACACTGGCGGCAGTTGATGGTCACACTGGCAGCAGTTGATGGGCACAGTGGCGGCAATTGATGGGCAGTGTCAGCAATTGATGGGCACAGTGTCAGCATTTGATGGGTACAGTAGCTGCGTTTCATGGCACAGTAGCTGCGTTTCATGGCACAGTGGCTGCATTTGATGGGTACAGTAGCTGCGTTTCATGGCACAGTAGCTGTGTTTCATGGCACAGTGGCTACATTTGATGGCACAGTGGCTGCATTTGATGGCACAGTGGTGGCTGCATTTGATGGACACAGTAGCTGTGTTTGGGCACAGACACTGCAAATTTATGTTTAAATTGTATAATCTAAATATTTACCTTAATTACAACACATGCCAAACTTACACACACCTAATTACTTACCTGGTTTGTGGTAGTGAGCGTTGTCTGTGCTCTGATCAGCTACTGAAGGATAGATTTGTTAAAAAAATATATATATGTATGAAACAGTTAATAAAATCAAAATAAACACTGCATTTATTCTGGTTTTATCTCTATTTTATAATATTGTGAATCCAAAATAATGGTTAGTTTGGAGAAGATGATTAAAAAAGTAGTCACGTAGTGTGGTATTATGTCTCAGCATACAAACATATCCTCTTACTCTTCACAGACATACATGATGTATACAAGTCTTTCAAATCCGATGAGTCACACAGTACTGGCTAGCCTAGTGGCCACAAGAAAATGCAGTTTCAGCTTTTTGGTGATATCTGAGGGGGTTGAATCACCAATTTGCTCTTTACTTTTGTTAGGGAATATTGTGGCAAGGTCTTTGGAACTCCCCACTCTGCCCCCCCTCTCCCCCTGCAGTGCCCCATTGGAAGACAAGCAGGACCTCGTTTCCCATTTTAGTTAAAAAAACAAAACATAAAAATAATAATATTATATGTATATATAATATATATATATATATATATATATATATATATATATATATATATATATATATATATATATATATATATATTATTTATACAATGGACAGCACTACAGTGAGAATTACATTATCCTAATGGATGTTGTAGGGTGAAGATGCAAAGAGAAGATTGACTGAGGTGGAAACTCAGCTGCAGAAAAAAGAGAGATGGTGATTAAAACAAACAAATGTAAGGACAATTGACATGCTGCAATACAATATAAGATAGGTTATCCAGTGTCTATACATTATTCCACCCTGGCAACTTATCTTATATTTCTATCATTTTTTTATCTGCACTATAAAATGGCAGCTTTGGTAGTAAACGGGGCTTCATACATTTTAAGTCTGTCTGACAGTTTGCAGTAGCTAGGACGGAGTGGTTATGCTGTAGCTGGCATGCTCCAATCCCCAGTTTTGAAACGCATGTTATATTACAGGAGAAATACAGCCAAAGCTTGTTTGGCTGTACTTATTCTGTGGATCACAGGAATGCAAATCGTTGTGCACTCTAGTGACCCGTTTTCAGCAGATAGCGGGGTGAAGCTCGCTGTCAGCTGACATCACAGAGTCGGTCCAGGCTTGAGAAAGAACGTGACCATATGTTCGGGATCCACCACATGCCTGGACCTGAACCCAGCTCAGCCTTTCGGCAAGCTGCTGAGAGCCTGAGAAAGCTGATCCCGTCCCCTCCACAGCCCAACACTTCAGTGAGTGCGCAGGGGGGGCGACGACATATCAGAGAGCTGGTGACTGACACTGACAGTCATGGATCTCTGCTCAGGGAGCACTGAGAACTGAGCGAATAGCAGTGTTTGATTGCTCAGTTCTCAGTCGGCCTAGGTAAGTATGATTTAAAAAAATATATATGTATTCCCTTACCTTGCAAAACAACCCTTTCGGTTTAAAACCAAAATGAATGGCAAAACATTTTGAATATATGCTGTGTGTGTATATAAAATTATAAATACCCTTTATTTCCCTTTTTTTATATCAAATACCCTCTATTCTCAGCTATATAAGGATCTCAGAGAGCTGGGGGAGGAGAAACAGCAGAATACGGATCTTCCTAGATAATGGCCGTGCAATGGGAGTGAGCGTGTCAGCACAAGTCTGATCATTGGAGGAGAGCGGGCTGAGTTCTCGTCATAGCTAAAAAAAACTGACCACACTGTGCTCTCATGCCTAGTGTGCTCCGTTTTTAATAGGAAAGCAGAGGGACTGGCAGGAACACTGGGTAATGTAAAACAAAGGAAGAAATACAAAGACACAGGTTACTTTTTCATACAAGTATATGGTACAGCAGGCACATGTCAGGAATATGAAATGTTGGGTTTATATATTGTTTAAAAGCAGGCACACCATATGAAAACATTGATTTAAAAATGAATAGTATCTACTGAAGAGTAAATTAGAATTTCTATCACATGGTATCATCTTATAATTTGAATTCCTGTGTTCCTGTTGCCAACCTCCCCTATTTTTTTTCTAAAAAAATGTCAAAATTTACTGACCGAGCACATTTTACTGACAACCTGAAATTTCGCAAACATTCCAATGAAAAACTAAAAGTAATCAATATATTTACAGTATTAACAATAGCAAAAGTTAACAAGTAATCTGCCTTGCTTTACAATAAAATACAACCAGTAAGTAAGAGAAAAATTGAAAAGGACTAAATGGTAAATTTAATGTTTTAAACTGAAAGCAGCATACTGCCCAACATCAGAAATTGGGAACGAGAAAAGCCTGGAGATTATTGGAAGAGGATGCAGCACAGGCAGCGCGCTAAAGCAAAAAAAAAAAGTCTGTGGTTATAATTTGCAAATATTGGGTGTGGGTTAAAGTAGAGTCTGAGCTTAATTATCATTTTAACTGTATACTGTACAGCCCATTGTCTTTGTATACACAAAATACCGCTTAATTACTGTGCTTTAAGCTAGAGTCTCACCATGTAAAACACAACATTGCGTATTGAGCCTATTTAATGTTCTAAACAGGATATAAAGTGTAGCGGACAGGACTATGCAATGTACATCATAGTGCAAAAAATTGCATTGGTCAGGAGTATGCACTTACATCTCTAGTCATTGGTATCGGTGGAAGGAAGGAACCCTAAAGCATAGTGGTCAGTGGGAGAAAGAATGCTTTGGCATCAGTGGGGGAAAAAATGCCCTGGTGTCATTGGTCTCTGAGAAAATATTGGCGGTTTCTGGCAGAAAAAATGCCCTTGTTTTAGTGATCAGAAAAAAATCCTAAGGTTGGTGGTCAGTGCGAGGAATATCTGGTGAAAGCAGAGTGTCCTGACTTCAGTGGTCAGTAGGGTAAGCCCTGATGAACATGAACAAATCCAGTTATTTCTTTTACAAATCGTAAATTCTGAAAATTCCCTCAGTTATATTGTTGGTTAGTATGAGGGGGGGGGGGGATTATACACTAACCACCAATATATCAAGAACATTCACACTGACTACCCTGACCATCAATGAGGGTATGTACACTACCCAATGATATAGTGGAGCATTCTACACTGACCACCCTTGTAATGGGAAGATGGACACTGACCACCAAAGTAACAGGGGTATTTACACCGACCACCGGTGTAAGAGGGACATTTACACTGACCACTAGTATAATGTGGTATGGATTACAACCCTATATTGTACTGTATGTTGGATATCTGTAGATAACAAAAATGTTTGTACATTTTCTAGAGTGTTTTCCAGCCAGTCCCTTTTAGGCCTCATTCACACATGGCGGACTCCGTCGTAGTTCGTTGCGACAGAGTCCGCCTGCGTCTGCCAGCTCAGCGGGAGATCAGTCCGCAGATCTCCGCTGAGCCGACGGATGACAAGCTCCTCTCTGCTCACTGAGCGGGGAGGGGCTTGTGCAGCGCCGCTGATTCCAATAGAGCGATCTGATGAAAACGGACAGCATGTCCGTTTTCGTCAGATCTCATCCGATCCGATCAGGTTGGATGTCAGCGGACATGTCTCCGCTGACATCCGACGCTCCATAGGGATATATGGATCGGCCGTTCAGGTCCGCCGTCAAAACTGACAGGTGGACCTGAACGGTCCGTAAGTGTGAATGAGGCCTTATACTTCCAGATGTAAACCATTTTACTAAATAAATATCTGCTTCTGGATTTGTATCGATATTTATAAAAAATGTACTTCTAAAGTCTGTACATAAACAAAAATGAAACAGCCATGCTCATTGACTGTGTCTTATGTTTTTGGTTTCTAAACCAATGAATGAGTCACTTTATAATAACCTAGCAATGTTTTGGATTTTCATTCCAAAACTCCTTAAAAGGGAATAGCTAATTTTCATATATTTCTTTCTTTCTATAAGACTAAAACTTGTCCAGCAAGCATTCACTGTAGAAGATCTAATTTAAAAAGCACATGGTCGGCAATATTTAGCTTTCCTTATTATAAACAACGCAAGTAATTTGACTTACTATTGCAAAATACAATGGTGTGCCAATTAACACTTGTGCCTATAGCATATATATATATTTTTTTCAAATATTTTATTGAGAATTTTCATAAATAAATACAGAATACAATACATGTACAAATAGTTGAATATGCACAACATATAAAACAGACTTCAAAAGGCAAATTCAAGCAATAAGATGATATTCATGAAGTCTATAGATAACCAATGTAAGGAGAGTAAGAGGGATGGGGGTGAAAAAAATGGGGGATAATGGAGGAAAAAAAAAAGGGGGGGGAGAGGGGAATTTCCATATGAGAAGGAAAATGCATGCACTTCATTAGGTAATAACCTTCTATTGAGATTGTAAAAGAAGGAGAGTGTGGAGAAGGTGACATAAAACAACTTTATAAAGAAGCTGTGCCTATAGCATATTTATTGGTTATGACAAAACGTCACAGTCAGATGCTTTCAAACCATCTTTTTAGGGAATTCTACCCAAAACAGACATTGGCCTTTGGGACTTCTGACATTGCCACTTATCAGTAAATGAACCAGATAGTTTGTGGAGTTTAGAAATATCCCAAAGGCAAATGCTGCAATAAGAAAATTAATCTCTGTAAGTTGCAGTGAACAGCTAAGGGGGAAATAAACATGTTTACTGAGGCAAGAAATAGCAATATCAGCTTCGATCAATTTCCACCCCATTCAAAATACGCTCCACTTCCACTTTCACGTCTTTTTTAGGGCACTGACTGGAGGACCTCTAAACCATCAGTAACAAAATGTTGTTTGAGAAGGTGACATATTATCAGGGAGCCCCCGTTGAAACAATCGCATGATGCTGATGAGCCTATATACTGGTACCTATAAAGCAGATGATTGATTGATTTACGATCTTTAGCCATGTTCATAGCATCACATATGTCAGAATGATATAATTCTGCCCTTTAAGATATTGCAATCATTTTTAACCACCTGCCATATTCATATGTCACAGTATTTTCAGTGGTTATACAGGGATGATGCCTGCAGCTGCAATCGTGGCAATAAATCGCGCTACAATAGTGTCAAATCGCAACGTGCAACGCCGTCGCCCAAAAGACGCTCATGATCCTTTTTGAGTAACAAGCATTGCGCATTGTGATTTGCCGATATTGCGGCGGTATTTATTGTACAACAATCGTGACAAAATCGCACCACGTTTCAAACACATCCTGCATTTTGCCGCAGTTTGGAATAGCGGGCGAGTCACAGCTATTCCATAAGTGATTTAAATCGCATAGGTGTGAATGGAGTCTTTCTGATTTGATAAAAAGTAACCGATCATTGCTAAGGCGAGATCTGTGGTCTAATAGATCCCAGATGTCTCATAAAGAGGACCTGTCACTGCCCACAGCTATTACAAGGGATTTTTACATTCCTTGTGATAACAATAAAAGTGATAAATAAATTAAAGGTACAGTGTAAAAATTCAAAAAGTAAATTAAAAATAAATAATGAGATTAGGAAAAGATTGTTTAAAAACCACTTCCAGGCTAAGGCCGTCATATGACTTTCTTGACTTTCAGTGGGAATTTCTGAATGATGCCTGCAGCTACAGGCATCATTCAGATATCCTCATTTTCAGCTGAAACTGTGCACCCTAAGAATGATCATAGCAGCAGTTCCACTGCTTGATCGTTCTTACAGGCGACGAGAGGTGACAACCACGCTCTCGCCACCATCCGATGCTTCTTCTGTGCTCTCCCATGCCACCGGGGACCCGGAGAAAGAATCGGCCGCCACTGGATGACGACTATAGAGATTTCCGGTGACCAGTTAGTCAACAGTCATCTCTATGACCTTCAGAGGCCCGGGCGTGATGTTATGACGTCACATCCGGGCAGCGGATATAAACAAAGCTGCATTCGCGGCTGGTAACCATGAGTTCGGTGATTTTTTTTTTTAGATTATAAAAGCCTGACATGTTTGATATCTATTGACTTGGCATACCATCATCTTTTATATTTTACCATACAATTGGGTATTTTTTTTATTAAGTTTGAAAAACCACTGCACAAATACCGTGTGACATAAAAAAGTTGCAACATCCACCATTTTATTCTCTAGAGCCTCTGCTTTAAAAAATATACATATATTGTTTGGGGGTTTTAGGGAATTTTCTAGCAAAAAGAAAAAAGGGTTTTACATGTGAAAACGTGCCAGAAAAAGAGCTGGTCTTCAAGTGGTTATAATGGTTCTAAAGGCTGAAGGTTCTTTACCTTCATGCATAAAATGCATGAAGGTAAATAACCTTCTCTGTGTAGTTCACGATAGCCTCGGCTGTCCTGGGACTCTCCCTCCATATTGGCTGAGACAACAATGGGAGCCCATTGGCTCCCATTGCTGTCAATCACAGCCAGTGAGCCAATGATGAGAGAGCGGGGACAAGGCGGCTTATGTGTCTTATGGAGCGGAGTGAGCACGTAGTGGTGGTGCCCCCAGGGCAAGCAGTGCCCCCAGGGCATGAGGGAGTTAAAATTAAAAAGTTTGGAGCTGCTCTGTGCAAAACCACTGCACAGAGCAGGTAAGTATAACATGTTTGTTATTTAAAAAAAACAAAGCTTTAATACCACTTTAAATTATTCATTCATGTTCATTTATAAACAAAGAGAATCATATGTTTGTGTTTTGCTTACAAACTAAAAAGTAAACCATAAAGTATATTTCTGCTTAGCAATGTGATGGATTATATTTCCAGAAGCCCTTAAAGGAAACCTGTCATGAGAGAATTGTAAAGGCAGCCACTGCTGGCCACTAATCAAAATGCTAATTACCCAAATGCCATGTTAACCCAGTGGCTTCAAGACTTTGAGTCAGTAATGTTGATTTAATAAAGAAATAGATTCTGTTCACTTAGCAAAGGGAAAGGTAGTAAGTTATGTGAACTTGTGTTCACTTTTAATACCCAATCATGTGGGGGGGGGGATTAAAAATTGCATTTTTGCATATTATTGGTTGATTATAATGAACAGCTTTATCATATTTACAGAACTAAATGAATAGTGGAAAATCTCTAATCATTTAGTAAATTAACCCTAATGACCTGGAATAAATATGTAGATAAGACTTTAATTCAGTATATACAAATAGGAGTCAATGTTCTAAGCAATTATAAGGCCTCATGCACACTGGATCAGCTTAAAACGTCTCTCAGAACCAACTAGTTTTAGTTTTTTTTACTGCTCAAAAAGGCCACTGCCCAAAACTGCTGATACCAGAATATGTGTAAATGTACACAGGATAACATGATGGAGAGTTTAATGACTGTAGAAAAAAATGTCTACTGGCAAAATCAGCTGCTGTAAAAACGTCAACCAAACGTCCAGTGTGCGTGAGGCCTTAGGCGTGTCACAGATTTTGTATATGGTATTTGTCCTTTTTAATCATACAAACTAACTGATGTCTGTTCTGCTGACTTTCTAGTTTCCAGCGCAAACTGGAACTGCGGAGTGTCCACTCTTATCGGAAACACACAAAAACCAACAGGTATTGCAGATATCTACAGCAAATTTCGGCCTGTTAAGAGGGTCTCCCCACTGAAGCATCAACCCGAGAGTCCAAAACTAAATGAAAGTGATGATCAAAAAGAGGAAAAAGAAGAAAACGAAAAGAATGGAGAGCCTGGAAAGACTGCTGGGAAAGATGGAGGTCCCGGTGAGGATAGTGGGTTTAAATGTAGGAGCCTTGAACCAAGTGTTTTGCTTGGGGAGCTTGAACACTATGACCTTGACATGGATGAGATTTTGGATGTGCCTTACATCAAATCCAACCAGCCTTTGACTCTTTTTACCAAGGTAGCCTCAGAGAAAAGGACTTCCAGCATACACCCAATATCTAAAGGAAAAACTGGTCCCATGGGGCACCTGGAAAACCTGCCACCCAATGCCACTCAGTACTGTGTATTGTCTCCTGTTAAAAACTCAGCTCAGCCCGCTGTCCTCGATCCAAGCAGGCATTCATCTGGAGGATTAGAGCATTCCCCGTCTGGCATTCAGTGCGCCTCAGTCCACGAACCTGATTGCTATAACAAGGGCTTCCTCAATAGGGGTCTGTCGGATTCTCATGCACAGAAGCTCGAAAAAAGCATGTCTAACTGCCAGCTACGGCCATTCAACCTGCCAGCACCAGAAACACAACTAGATGGCATAAACGGCAATGTGAACTGGAACTACACTGAGGGAGAAGACATGAAGAAAATCAAGAGCATTTTAAATATTGTTAAAGAAGGGCAAATATCTCTATTGGTAAGTTCATAGACTAATGACTATAATCTAACTTTTCTTTTATGTTATCATCAAGCTGCTTTTTTTTTTTTAGGGCAAGGCTGTACAGTTGGCAATGGTGACTGTGCATTCACAATAACAGTTTATTATGTCAGCCTGATTTATGTCGACTGGAACATAGAAAATCAGCCAATCACCTATAATGTGTAATCCTGTATGAATGGCATGTTACGTCTCTGAATGCTTGTCTTCTGCAAGTACCCAGTGTTTCCTTTGAAGTCAGCTCAATTTTATTATAAGCTATATATAATTCAGTATAGAAAGTCCTGTTAAAAAGTCCTTTGTTATAAAATTTGGTGCATATGTTCCTGCTTATTTACCAACGTTAATCATTCCAAGGAGTAACACATTCTGCAACATTGAGGATCCATTTATTTCCATGAAGTGCTGCAGTTTGTCAGCTCTTCAGCTTGTTTTCATCCCAATCGAAGCTCCCTTTCATTGGCTCAGCGTGGGAACACCGCGCCGCCTGTTGTCCTTTCATTAGTATTCACAAGGTCTCTGTGCCAGCTCTTTGTAGCTACCATTCACAGACAGGAGCAGGAATAGAAAGCCTAAAATGTCCCACGATCCATGCAAAGTATTTCATTAGCAACAACTTTGGCGATTTAGATTCCACAAGTGCGTGTTACCGCAGTAACAAGAACATTAAAAACGCAATTTAATAGGAGCAAGATTAGATCATCCGTTACAAAATCAGGTTAGTTCTGCTGGATTGCTGCCTTCCTTCAGAACAGTGTGTGAGTCTGTGATGTACATTTATTATTACAGTCAGTACAGGGCTCGCTGTACAGACTCATTCTATAAGAGGTGCAAAGGAATTGCAAAGGAATTGCACATGTGTCATGGACAGTTATCCATACTGACCAGCTGGGTATCAGTTTGCTGGCATCAGATCAGTGAAAGGGTTTTTTCATTTATCACTCTGGATTTCTGTACTTTGAATTTTATTGCTATTACATGCATGAAATAAATGGGCCTTTTTTTTCTTCAGCAATTTGAATGTACCCAAATCAACTATTGGTTAATAAAAATATTTAACCCTTTAGGCTGGCCATAGATCGATCTCGGCGGTTCAGCAGCTAGGATTCCCCTGTCAGCACTGTCTGTGTTGATGGGGGAATCATGCAAATTTCTTTCCTGCATTCCATGGTTGCAGGAAAGAAATTTGCACAGTCTATGGCCTGCCTAAGGAACAATAGTCTGTAACAATGATCTTAAAATATAACAACTCAAAACCTTTTTTTTAGTTTTGGATAATGTGGAGGAGGATTAGAACCCCTGTCAGTTTTTTATTGCTGTCTGAGCCCCTGTTTAGAAGATTTACCCCCTCAATTTGACCTGTGTACCATTATCATTAAAAAGTAAAAAAAAATCTCACATTTTGGGTTGTCCCCACAAAAGTAATGGAGGATAAATCTTCCAATGGGGACACTAGTTCTGGTGACCTTGGGGTTTCCAAGGAATTGCTTTAATTTTCAGGGATTTCCTCTCACTTCCTGTTTGGCTATGGGACAGGAAGTGAAGGGAAAGCTCCACAAATTGCTCTAAAGTGAGGAGAAAAAGTTTTTCCTAGAGTTCTACTTTGAACATTTTCCAGCAAATGTTGTGGTGTACAATTGTGATATTTTGGAAGTACAGTGGAACCTTGGATTACGAGCATAATTTGTTCTAGAATAATGCTTGTAATCCAAAGCACTCGTATATCAAAACGAGATTCCCCATGAAAGTCAATGGAAACTCATATAATTAGTGACTTTTATATGGTACCATGTGTGGCCAGAGGTGGGGGACGCCAGAGACACTTGGATGCACTCAAACACTCTGAGAGGCTCAGAAACACTCAGGAATGAAGTGTTTGCAAGTAGCTCCGAATGTCACCAGCACCCCCGCACCTCTGGCCAAATGCGGTACTGCACACCACAGAGGCTTGAATCCTGTTTGTTTTGCTAAACAACGCTTACAAACTGAGTCATTATTTAAAAAAAAAATAGCTTGTATTGTGAAATGCTCATTAACCGCCTTACTCGCAATCCGAGGTATTACTGTAGTAGTCTATTAGAGTTAAAGTGGAAAAAAAGTCTGACACTAACTATCTAACTATTCATAAAAATTATACCTCCCCTTCATCCTACCTATCCTGCAAACCTTGTGTTAAATAGATCTGAGTACTTACCTCTGTAATACACTTTGGTCATGTGATCCCGGAGCTCAGGCTCCCCTGCTGCAGGGCAGAGGAAGAAGCGCCATCAAAGCGACACAAATCTTTTTTACAGGTTATGTAGGATAGGTAGAAGAGGGGCGGAGGGAATGTTTTTAGGAATAGTTAGCATTAGGCTTTACTTCCACTTTAAGTTAGCCATAAACTAGTAGAATTTCATTTCATATATTTTGTTTTAAGAACATTGTTCAATTTCCTAATTATTAGTCGAGTCAGATTACTGTTCGTTTTTGAATACAGTGATAAGAAAAGCAGGATATAATATTTTTGTTAAATAATTGAATTTCTAACATTGTATGTGGTTTTCGTTTGGGAAAGTCCTCGTCAAGTCATCAAATGTACTGTGAATTTTTATACGAAAATTCTCCTAGTGTTTTTGCCAGCTATAGCCTTTCACAATCAGTGTGTTGTAATTTAAAAATAACTTTATTAGAAGGAAAAAGTCCTAGAGATGTTAAGTACCCAGCTATTGTGTGATTAGCTGACAGCTATTTTATCTTTTACCATAACCGTTATAAGATTGTTTTTTTTTTTTGTTTTTTTTATTTAAAAGAAGTTTATTAACCACTTCTGACCGGCCCCACGTCCAAAGACGTCACGTTTTTGAAGATGGATATCTCGGTAACGGCAGCAGCTGCTGCCACAACCGAGATATCCATCTCTTCGTGGGGCGGTCCTGTTAACGATAACGGCGGTCATCGCGGCGGATTCGCCGCGAGATCGCCGTTACCGGCGGCGGGAGAGGGTGCCCCCCCCCTCCCGCCGCTCTCCCGCGCCCTCCGCCGCTTACCGTAGCCGTCGGTAGCGGCGGAGGCGATCGGGTCCGCTCGTTGTCTGTCCGGGGATGTGACTGAGGGAAAAAATGTCCCTCAGCCGTCCCCCTCTCTCTGCTGGGCGGAAGTGACGTCAAAACGTCATTTCCGCCCAGCGTCTTAAAGAGACATTTAATATGTTTACATTTTGACTTATTTTTTTTTTTTTTTTTTTTGCATTTAAGCCTGAATATGAGATCTGAGGTCTTTTTGACCCCAGATCTCATATATAAGGGGACCTGTCATGCTTTTTTCTATTACAAGGGATGTTTACATTCCTTGTAATAGGAATAAAAGTGATAATTTTTTTTTTTTTTTTTTTTTCAGTGTTAAAAATTATAAAATAAATAAAAATAAAAACCAAAACCAAAAAAAAAATTTTTTAAAGTGCCCCGTCCCGACGAGCTCGCGCGCAGAAGCAAACGCATACGCGAGTAGCGCCCGCATATGAAAACGGTGTTCAAACCACACAAGTGAGGTATCGCCGCGATCGTTAGAGCGAGAGCAATAATTCTAGCCCTAGACCTCCTCGTCATCTCAAAAAATGCAACCTGTAGAATTTTTTAAACGTCGCATATCGAGATTTTTAAGGGTAAAAGTTTGACGCCATGCCACGAGCGGGCGCAATTTTTATGCGTGACATGTTGGGTATCATTTTACTCGGCGTAACATTATCTTTCACAATATATAAAAAAATTGGGCCAAATTTATTGTTGTCTTATTTTTTAATTCAAGAAAGTGAATTTTTTCCAAAAAAAGTGCGCTTGTAAGACCGCTGCGCAAATACGGTGTGAGAAAAAGTATTGCAATGACCGCCATTTTATTCTCTAGGGTGTTAGAAAAAAAAATATATATAATGTTTGGGGGTTTTAAATAATTTTCTAGCAAAAAAAACTGTTTTAGTCTCGTAAGCACCGATTCTGAAAAACAGGCTCGGTAATGAAGTGGTTAAAGAGCAGTACAGTACAATTTAGTGCCACCAGAACATTCTGGGGCAAAAAGAAATACATACAGTACATCGTAAACAGTTTACATAGCATAGAAAAAAAAAGAACCCCGACCTTCACTCAGCATTAAATAGCTTATCCTACCTCACCGTGAGTGAACAATTCTGTAATGGTAGGAAAACCAGATAAGTGCACTTAACCCAAAAGTCTGTCCCGACACCCCCAATAGGAGCACACTGTGCCGGATACTGACTAAAACTTTAACTGCTACCAGTGCTACAAAAACAACAGGACTGGCCACGCAGTTCCGGAAAACCTGAAAGTTCCAAAGCCGCGAGGGCTTCCTAGAGTGAAGAGATTAACAACTGACTCTAGTGTCTCGATTTAACCCTGAATATCCCGAATAAGACACTTTACAGAGTACAATTTCCTACGTAGTCTAGTGAACATAGAAGAAAAAATCTCTTAATTAAGCCTTCACAGCTATACTGACTGCCGTCAAAATAGCAACGTTAACTGAAAAACAGGAAAAAGCAAAAAAGAAAAAGAAGCAGAAAAAGAAATAAAGATTGTTTTTTATGTGCTCAGCAGTAGTGAAAGGTGAACGGTTCAGGCCGTGCAACTGTTTGGCCCGAACATCGCTCGTTTGGTTGTTCGCCGAACACCTGAATTTGCATGGCACTTGGCGGGATGTTCGTCCGCCAGTGCCCCACAATGCACTGCCTGCTGCACAGTGCATTCTAAGCCCTGATTGGCTGAAGCAATGCACCACTGGTCAGGTGCAAGGCTGTGCCCAATCAGGGCACTGTGAACAGCTGGTTGTTAAGGAGTGGCCGGGAAGCCGGCCGCCGCGTCCTTAACAATGGATTAGTTGTCAGCAAGCTTCCCCACTGACAGCTGAATGGAAAAAAAAACATTGCCGGCATTACAAAAAATTTGAAAAAACAGCCCTTTGGGTCTGATATTGATTTTAAAAGGAACCCCACACCAAAATAAGTAAATAAAACGGTGTGGGTTCCCCCCCAAAATCCATACCAGACCCTTGGGCGAGCAAGCAACCCCCCCACCTGATCCATGCCAGGCCACATGCCCTAAACTTGGGGGGCTTTGGGGCAGGGGCGCTCTGCCCCACCACCCAAAAGAACCTTGTCCCTATGTTGATGGGGACAGGGGTCCTTTTCCCTACAACCCTTAGCGGGGTTGTGGGGGTCTGCGGGTAAGGGGCTTATCGGAATCTTTAAGCTTTTTTTTAACGAGCCCCCAGATCCCGCTTTTTTTTTTATATTTTTCACCAAACAAGTAATGCAATATATTTAAATGTAATATATATATATATATATATATATATATATATATATATATATATATATATATATATATGTCCGTTTTACTGCAGCAGGTTCTATACACGGTAAAAATGCGCCACCTTCAGGTAGACTAAGGGGACCCCCTAGGTACTATATTTAAAGGAATTTTTAATTTGTTTTGTTTCACATCATTAAAATCACTGCTCCTTAAAAAACGATCTTTTGTAAGAAACATTTTTGCATTGATACATGTCCCCCATATACCCTTTTGATGGCCAATAACTTGCAAATAAACCTTCAAAATGGGGACTTTTTATTTTTTTTCAAGTTAGGGTCCCTTACTGTAGGCCTCGTACACAAGACCCTTTTCCTCAGCAAAATCCATCAAGAAAAATGCTGGCAGAGCATTTTTGCCGAGAAAAACGGTCGTGTCTATGTTTTTCGTCAAGAAAACTGTCGTGGATCTCGACAAGAAAAAAAGAGAACGTCTTTTTCCTCGTCGGGAGTCTCAATTTCCTCGTCGTGTTTCTCGTCGGGCTGCTTTACGACGAGAAACACTTTGTGTGTATGCTTTGAAACCCGCGCATGCTCAGAATAAAGTATGAGACGGGAGCGAACCTTCAGTAAAAGTAGCGTTCGTAATGGAGATAGCACATTCGTCACGCTGTAACAGACTGAAAAGTGCAAATCATCTCTCACCAAACTTTTACTAACACGCAGTAACATGAGATTAGCAAAAGCAGCCCCAAAGGTGGCGCCAGTGGAATCAAACTTCCCCTTTATAGTGCCGTTGTACGTGTTGTACGTCACCGCGTTTGAGAACAACGAGATTTTGTCTTGACAGTGTGTATGCAAGTAAAGCTTGACAAGATTCTCGACAAGCCTGACAAGAACCTCATTGAGGAAAACAACGTTTATTTTACGACAAGATTCCCGATCATGTGTACGAGGTCATAGACTTTAATAGGGTTCGCAGTTCGATCCGAAATTTTTCCATGGTCTTGTGAGTTCTGGTGCAAACCGAAACCGAGGGGTGTTCAGTTCATCACTATTCAGCAGCATGTGGCACCTTCATACATGCAGAACTACAAGTCACACATTGGAAATGCATCTTTTGGTCAGCACTGAAGAAGTTAATCCAATAGAGATTCAGAGAAAGAACAGGACGACAGAGCGTGTGTAATTAGATTTTGTTCACATGAGCGATAAGTGTTTTCTTTGTAATTTTCTAGGGATATACATGTTTTATTAATTTTAGCTGTGCCAGCTATAAAAGGCACTGGGAACAATTGTGTAGTCTGCAATGTACGGACTTTGACTCTCCAGCAATTTATCACAATTAAAGGAGGGCTAGGATTTTTAACATGCAGAGTATACTTGTTGCCAATTGGATTGCAGTAATTAAAACATTGATAAGTGTTTTGTCTAGTTTATTATTGCTTATATTCTGGCTTATACTCTGTTTTGGGTTAAAACATATGGTAACATGCTGTTTTCCTACAGGGAAACATTTCTTGGATGATTATTTTACAGGAATATCTTACATTTGTTTAAATCCAGTAAAACCGAACGTTTCAAGTACCCAGTGAGGTATTTATAGTAGAGTTGCTGACTATAAGTCAATATATGTTATTTATGCTCAGCAGAAAGTTGCAAAATCCTTTTGCAGAATGAATTTGACGTTGGCCAAAAAATGATCCGCTACAAACACATTCTTTTAACTGATGGGAAAGAATATAAAAAAACTTCACCTGCATAAACACAGTTTTAGTTTGGATTTTAGTGTGCACAATGGGACTTACTGGATATTTTGGAAGCGCAACCCCTTTTTTGTTTTGGTTTGTCAATATAGTCACTTGTGGAGTATAATGCCCTGTACACGCGATAGGAATTTCCGATGGAAAAAGTCAGACGGAATATTTTTATCGGATATTCCGACCGCGTGTGTGCCCCACCTGACTTTTTTCCGTTCGAATTTAGAATGAGAACATGAAAAAAAATCGGAAATTCCGTACATCTTAATTTTTCTCGGCTTGTCGTAGTGTTGTACGTCACTGCGTTCTTGACGGTCGGAATTTGGTGTGACAGTGTGTGTGCAAGACATCTTGAACTGAATTCCGTCAGAAAAATCTGTCTGAGTTTATCCCGACGGAAAATCCAATTGTGTTTTCAAGGCATAAGGGTCTGTGTAAGCGGGGTCCATCCTTGTGTCACTGGCATTAGTTTGACATCAGTATGAGATACTTCTGGGATTCTTCAGAATTCATTAAAAGGTGCATTTGACCTGCATTTCATCTGCTTCAAGAGGGTTTTACATTCCTATAGACATGCATGGATTTGCAAAATCAAGTCTGCAGATTTAAGCATAAAGTGGTTCTAAAGGCAGGGGGCCAGATTCTCAAAAGAATTATGCCGGTGTATCTACAGATACACAGGCGTAATTTGAATTTCCCGCCGGCGTATCATTGTTTTCTATCCAGAAAACAAGATATGCCGGAATTACGCTAGGATCCGACTGGCGTAATAATCTTACACTCATTGGTTCACACAGCAGTGGGAGCCATTGGCTCCTGCTCCTTTCAATCACAACCAGTGATCCAATAAGGAAAGAGCAGGGGGTGGGGCGGAGCTAAGCTCTGTGTGTCAATGGATAATGTCCATTTACGGGAGCGAGCAAGAGGTTTGCTATTGGGGGCACTTGGCTGCGTGGAGGAGCCAGGACTGCCAGTGGGGGACCCAAAAAGAAGAGTATTGGAGTCGCTCTGTGCAAAACCAGAGCAGGTAAGTATATTTTTTTTTTTAACCACTTAAGGACCACTCACTCTAGAGATTGGCACATAACTATAATTTATGGGGCCCCATAGCAATATTTTGACAGTACCCCCAACAATCTCTTTCTATGACACTTGTCAATGTCAATTGTGACAACAGTCAAATTGATCTTAAAAAGGAACTGCAGTCTGCTCACATAATTTGTAATAAAAACATCTGAAGCTTCCCTCCAACCACTTTGCATATTATTTTATATATATTGTGATTCTGTTCTTGCCAAATATGCTGCAGAAATCTCCCTCCCCTGAGTCTGGCTGAATCCATTTTAACTGTGGGCAGCTGAAGCTTCACTTTACACAGAGGCACACCTCCAGCTCTGCATATCTCATTGGCCCTCTTATGACTCACCCCCGTCCCTTCCTGGAAAACTCTCTCGAGAGTGAGAGAGCTGAGCATGATGTCTTTTTACCAGACAAGTAACAGAAAGTGGGCTGTATTAGGTGTTAACTGGCAGGAAAAAAAAATACTATTAAAAGTTGAAACAACAAAGGCAGAGGATTTAATAGATGGAAAGATGAAAAAATTACTGATGTTTCGCTTTAGGGACCTTTTTCCAAATTGCCACAGAAAAGTGGTCCCCTACTGCGCATGCATGTGATTCACTATCTGTAGGAGACTGTCTTGGAGGCTCCTAGGATGCATGATATGCATTCCAATGGACTGCACATGGGGGGGGGGGCCAGCACAATGGTCATTCCCACCTAGGCGAGGAATGAGGAAGTGGGGGAACAAGTATTTGCTCCCCCCACTTCTTTGGAAAAGTTCAGCTTTATGTTTTCTATACTTTTGAAATAATTTGAATATAGCTATTATAGATACTTCAGGTAATGTACCTAAACACATGTGTGTGTGTGTGGGGGGGGGGGGGGTACTAAAACTGGAGCGTGCAAAATCAGATGCAGTTCTGCATAGAAACCAATCAGCTTCCAGGTTTATTGTTAAAGCTTAATTGAACAAGCTGAAGTTAGAAGCTGATTGGCTACCATGCACAGCTGCACCAGATTCTGATTGCACCAGTACTAGTAAATCTCCTCCATGCAGTCTAGCCATACAGCCAGTTTATTTTAGGACTCTTCTAGTGATTTTGGTCTGTATAGTGGTTGTTGCATATATTAAAAGCAAAAACAACAACTTAAATATTGAATGGAAGGTGCATTCGAAGACTGCTCTTGCACATTTAGAAGGCACTCATTCCTATTGTACCCTAAAAATATGCCAACCAGCACCCACCTGGAGTATTTGTATCACGCAGGTTTAATCCTCAACATGGATGATCAAATGTGTTCCTAATCAAACCACATACAGTCAATAAGCCATTTCTTTTGGTTTGGTTTGCCTATGTTTGAAGCTAATAGCATAGTCATAGTCATAGTGTCATAGTGGGATAATACAGCGTACATATTAAGCTGGAGGAACTAAGAAAATTGGAGGTTAGGCTAGATGAGACACCAATCCTATAATTTTAACTGTTATCCTTATTTGTCTAATATTTTGCACCACTGAACCCATGGTATGCAGGTTCAGTTCTGAAAAAGGTTCAGTTCTCAAAGCTGATAGAGATTTTACTAGCCATAGCCAACCTAACCTAGGGTAAATATGCTTCCCTAGAAACACTTAAAATATTTTTTACTTCCTTTTTTGGATATAAATGCCATTTATTATGCTCATGTATGTTTTTCTTTCAAGTACAATAAAGTAGGAACTGCAGTAAGTCAGACATATGGTATTCTATATTTTACAAATGAGCCATGATCCTGTCTAACCTGAGTCATTTTCCATTAGTTTTAGAATTGTTTGGCGGAGAACTTTTTATTGATATAGTCGTTTGATTAGAGCAGATCTTTTCTCCAGAGCATAGTGAAAAAAGTCGGTCTTTGCTTAAATTGTTATTCAGTTTTGTCCCTTATGCAGAATCCAGTTGGATGGTATGTCTGTGGTTTGTTGCCATAGTAGAATTCGGTCACATAACTGGAAACAGTTGAAAGAAATCTCCAGTGGAGCCCATTTTGCTCTGCGTGCATGGCTGTCATCAGTCAATGTTAATTAGAAAGTATGGAAACAAAAATAAAGGGGTCAATATGATGGGACGTGTATTTACTACTAGCTGTATAGTTTTTTGGTAGCTGGAGACTTTAATTTGCTGATGCTGTGTTGGTTCATTAAATATTATCATAATACGATAAAACATGATATTATAATTTATATGGTATCTGTTTATAATAAAGCACAACAGCTCCAGTGTACTATAGGTTGCAGTTAGGTTTAATGCAGAACTATATGTTGGTTTACTATTCATTAGTCATTAGTCATGTCCACTTATTTCGTATTGTTATGGCATTTTGTTTGTGTTGGGGTTAGGGATCGACCAATATCGTTTTTTTCGGTTTCCTCGGCAGAATCCAGCAAGAAACTTGTTGGGAGACGTGTTTTGCCGAGGAAACCGGTCATGTGTACATTTTTCGACAAGGAAACTGTTGAGAAACTTGACGAGCCAAAAAGAGAGCATGTTCTTTTTTTCCTCGACGGGATTGGAGAAAATTGGCTCGTCGAGTTCCTCGACAGCCGAACAAGGAACTCAACGTAAACATCCCTTGTGACAGTAATAGGCAGTGATAGGTACTCTTTATGGAGGGATCAGGGGGGGCTATAAGACCCCAAACCCCTTCTCTGCACTTGAAAATATTTAAAACACCAAAATCTGCATTTTTGAATACTTAATATTAGGGCTTTTACTGATTAAAATGTTTGTGTTTGATTAATCGATTTTTTTTAAATCGATTAATCGACTAATTTTGATTAATTATAACGCACATACAGATCCAACTACTTTTAGCTGATCTCCTTGCAGGCTGATTCCCAGTGCAGCTACCAACCACTGGAAAAATGGATAGCAGGACACAATAAAGGTTCATTCATATGTGCGGCAGGCCCTTGCTTCCCCTTTGAAGAGCATTTGCGATGGATCCCCAGGTTGATAGAGGGAAGTGTAACAGCCCTTGTGTGTGGCAGATAGTAGTGCCGCCTGCTTGCTCGGGCCTCCCAGTGGAATAAGAGAGACTGGGCGGGGGGGACATCTCCTCCCACTGCTTGTAATGCCAGCCTAGCGGTTGCTGCTGAAGAATTTTTGGAGTCGGAGTCAGTAACGCAATCATTGCTTGCATTCAGCAAGGTACTATGGGATATGAAGTCCTTAGAATGTAAAAGTAAACCAAAGAAGTGAGCAAACGAGAAGTTGCAAAGCATTTATGGAATCTAGGTAGTTGTTGAAGAATATGGCCAGCAGATAGTCAGCAATCGCATATCAAAAGAGGCTTTTTTTCCTTATATTGTATTGTCAAAAATAACTATAATTTGTACTATTACAATGCTGATGGTGTAAAAATTAACGTGTGTGCTGTGACTATAGATCTCCCTTAAAGGGGTGTTCCAGCCCTAAATTGTGTTTATTAAAAGTCAGCAGCTACAAAAAGTGTAGCTGCTGGCTTTTAATAAACACTCACTTACCTGCTCCTGCGTTCCAGCGACGCGCCGACCGGGGCTCCGCTCCTCTCCCCCCCTCCCCGGCCGGCGTCTCCATCCTGACTGTGGGCACCCAGCCGTGACAGCCTTCAGGTTCACGGCCGGGCACCCACTGCGCATGCGCGAGCCGTACTGCGCATGCGCGCGCGGCGTGGCTCGCCGCTGATTGAAGAGGCGATCGCATGGGACCTGTCAGTGTCCCATGTGATCGCCTACAGGGAGGGGCTGGTGTAGGCGATTAAGGCTTAATCGCCTAACCAGCCCCTCGGCGGAAGCAGGAAGTGGGACAGGAAGTCCCACTCCTACTGAAGCCCCCACTCCCCCCCCCAAAAAAATTACATGCCAAATGTGGCATGTATGGGGGTGAGGAGTGGATTAAGCAAAGGTAGTTTTTTTGGGTGGAACTCCTCTTTAACTAATGAGTTGACCATGCATGATGCACACTTGTACTGAACAGTTCCCCAACATGTATCATAACCCCTTTATGGTCGATCTCACTGGCTCTATCAGTATCAAGCTTAGTCCTCAGCTTTAAAATGGTTGTAAAGACAGAAGATTTTTTTCATCTTAATGCATTCTATTCACCTGCTGCGCTCGCCCCAACGTCATCTTCGCCACTCAGTCTGGCCGTTGATTGGCTAGATTGCATAGATTGATAGCAGCGTAGCCATTGGCTTGCCCTGCTGTCAATCACATCCAATGACGTGCCGTGGGGGGGGGGGCCGAGTGATACAGTCCGCGGCTATAGCTGCCGGTTGTATCACGGGAGTGTGCCTGCAAGAACTAACCCCCATGGGAGAGAGCTCCCATAAAGGGCGTTAGTTCTTGCAAAGAGCCGAGACAGCCGCCAATGGAACCCAGAAGGCCAGAATTGGAGCCACTGTGTGCAAAACAAGCTGCACAGTGGAGGGAAGTATAACATGTTTGTTATTTTTATTTTTTAACTACTTGAGATCCGCGCTATAGCCGAATGACGGCTCTAGCGCAGATCTAAATTGCCAACAAGCCGTCAATTGACGGCTTGTCACTAGCTGCTTCCCGGCGCGGGCTCCAGAGCGCGCTGCGGGGAAACACTGTGTTGCCCGTGTCCCTTGGACACAGCCAATCACAGATCGCCGCGAACGGCCAATCAGAGTGGCCGTTTGCGATGCGATCTGTGCGGCGAATGAGAGATGATCTCATAGATCATCTCTCATTGCCGTTTTACACAGAGACAGCGTTCTGTCTCTGGAGAGAGCAGGAGGCGGATCTGTGTCTCTTGTACATAGAGACACAGATCGGTCACCCCCCCTCCCCCCACAGTTAGAACACTATGCAGGGAATACATTTAACCCCTTCCTCACCCCCTAGTGTTAACCCCTTCAATGCCAGTCACATTTATACAGTAATTAGTGCATTTTTATAGCACCGATCGCAGTATAAATGTGAATGACGCCAAAAATGTGTCAAAGGTGTCCGATGTGTCCGCCATAACGTCGCAGTCCCAATAAAAATCGCATATCGCCGCCATTTCTAGTAAAAAAATAATAATAAAAAATAATAATTCTGTCCCCTATTTTGTAGGCACTATAAATTTTGCGCAAACCAGACGCTTATTGCGATTTTTTTTTTTTACCAAAAATATGTAGAAGAATACGCATCGCCCTAAACTGAGAAAAAAAAAGTTTTTTTTTTTTAATTGGGATATTTATTATAGCAACAAGTAAAAAATATTGTATTTTTTTCAAAATTGTCGCTCTTTTTTGTTTATAGCGCAAAAAATAAAAACCGCAGAGGTGATCAAATACCACCAAAAGAAAGCTCTACTTGTGGGGAAAAAAGGACGTCAATTTTGTTTAAGAGCCACGTCGCACGACCGCGCAATTGTCTGTTAAAGCGACGCTGTGCCGGAAGCTGAAATATCACCTGGGCAGGAGGGGGGTATAAGTGCCCAGTAAGCAAGTGGTTAAATGGGAACCTTTAGTGTCCCTTTAATAAAGAACTTGGTCTATGTTGCATAACCACTCTTGTTTCCCATCTGTATTCTGCTCTGCTCACACCACCATCACAAGGCCTTTATGACTAATGCAGGCATGGCACTATGACTATGGCAGGGATCCTATTGTGCTTGTTCCTAGGTAAGACTTTTTGTTTTAAAGGTTTACAATGAAGCCAGGTCCACGTTAGGTTTGTATATCTCGATCACTATAGGACTAAGTATCTGAAAGAGGAACTGATCATGTTGCCCATAGTAACGAATCAGATTTTTCCTTTTATTCTCAATGATGAAAACCCTAATTGGGGGGGATTCTACTTGCATGGAGAACAATGTATGTTATTATCTCAGACTTTTTTTGCATGAGGTCTTGTGTGAGTGTCTAGTCCTACAACTGGTATGAGTGATATAACACCTCCATGTGCAATCTTTCAGTATCTCCATGCTTTAGTAATCTGAGCTGGGAAAAATGAAACAGTGTGTGGCATTCCAGCGCATTCTCCCCATGTCACAGTAGACCTGAATGAAAAGAGTAATCACGCCTATTTTGTTAATCATGGGCTGTCAAGAGTCATGATTTATTTCGTACATTTTCTCAAAACTAAACCATTTCCATGAGTGCACAGCATGAAGTGATAATTCCTCATGTGTGATACCATTGTGGTGTTTTACATATCTAGACTTTAATGTTTATGAGATCTGGGCTTTGATAAATTTCTTTTCCACTTTTCCCACAGTTTTGTGCCTGCAAAATGGATATTCAGCTTTGTTTTCCGCATGCTGCTTGGAATTCTGATTACTGGCATTTACAATTATGTCAGATAGTAGAGGAATTTCAAAATATAAGTGACAATTAAGTTAATGCATTTCACTTTTACACCGATTCATCACAGATTGCACTGCACCGAGGGCTGGATTCACTGTTCTCCAACCACTTTAGTACATTAACCTTTGTTGCATTACAGATAAATGTGAGTTCCATTAAAGCAGAATGTCACTCTCTCAATCAACATTGACAATTGTTTTAATCCTTATGCAACTAGCTTTAGTAAATACAGTATCTCACAAAAGTGAGTACACCCCTCACATTTTTGTAAATATTTTATTATATCGTCTCATGTGACAACACTGAAGAAATGACACTTTGCTACAATGTAAAGTAGTGAGTGTACAGCTTGTGTAACAGTGTAAATTTGCTGTCCCCTCAAAATAACTCAACACACAGGCATTAATGTCTAAACTGCTAGCAACAAAAGTGAGTATACCCCTAAGTGAAATAATTTCCAAATTGGGCCCAAAATTTAAAAATTTTGTGTGGCCACTATTATTTTCCAGCACTGCCTTAACCCTCTTGGGCATGGAGTTCACCAGAGCATCACAGGTTGCCAATGGAGTCCTCTTCCACTCCACCATGATGACATCATGGAGCTGGTGGATTTCAGAGACCTTGTGCTCCTCCATCTTCCATTTGAGGATGCCTCACAGATGCTCAATAGGGTTTAGGTCTGGAGACATGCTTGGCCAGTTCATCACCTTTACCCTCAGCTTCTTTAGCAAGGCAGTGGTCTTCTTGGAGGTGTGTTTGGGGTCATTATCATGTTGGAATACTGCCCTGCGGCCCAGTCTCCGAAGAGAGGGGGATCATGCTCTGCTTCAGTATGTCACAGTACATGTTGGCATTCATGGTTCCCTCTGACATGATAATTTTTTTAACTGATGGTCTGTAGGCATGACTGATCATCAGTCAGCTTCATCGCATAACTGATGGAAAAATCCATCAGACCGTTTTCATCAGACTAACCTATCGTGTGTACAGTGAATTAGATCCAGTCCCATACTCCTATCATTTGGTTCCCTTAAACCCAATGGTTATGAATTCCCTTGTATAAGAACATTTGCCTACAAGTACAGGAGCTTGACATTTTAGGAGAAATCTTTCCCCTTATAAATGACTTGATTTAAAAGGCAGTGATGTGGGATTTTTCAATTCATCAATTAGCCAGTGATACCCAATTCAAATTATATTACACAACTTTACAGAGACCAATTTTAGGAACTTCTTGCCACAGGTTCTCCAAACATAAATCATTAGTTCCAAAAATCATCAAATTTCAAGATGCCAAATGTACATGCCAAGCGAAATAAGCATAGAATAAATTCATACAATGCAACCATCCAGTTAATAATGTAGCCATCCTTGTTTTTTTCCACCTCAGCAGTCTCTGTACGAAATAATCACCTAAACTAAAGGATGATTAATGGAAATGTTATGAACATACTTTAAGTAAAGTGTAGTTTTTGTTTTGGATTAAAGGTGCACCTGGCTCCTATATTTCTCTGTTCATTTTTTTCTTCTATTGAAAGGGCTAAAAAGAATTCCAAGAATGTAGATGCAGGCAATAGATTAACAAGGAATAAATGTGATATTGTTGGGTTTGTCCACATTGCCAACTACGATATTTGTTTTAGTCCACAAATAGGATTCAGTGTGGAGGCACCAGGTCCACAGTAATATATATATATAATATTTTAATAAAGGAGTCTTATTCTTAAGTGTTAATTCTTATGTACAGTAGCCCAAAATGCCCAGTTAGAAGTCACTCCGCTAAACTTAGAAAAGTAAAATATGCATTCTAATTGGTTACTGCACAAAAGAGCTAGCATCTAAGAATTGGAACATTTTATTGAGTCAGGCCGCGTACACACAATCGTTTTCCTCGGCAGAATCCATCAAGAAACTTGGTGGGAGAGCTTTTTTGCCGAGGAAAACGGTTGTGCGTATGCTTTTCATCGAGTAAACTGTCGAGGAACAAGTTCTCTTTTTCCTCAACGGGAGTCGTCGTGTTCCTCGTCGGGCTGGTTTTCCAACGAGAAACATTCGGTAAAAGTAGTATTTGTAATGGAGATAGCACATTTGTCACACTGTAACAGACTGAAAAGTGCAAATGTCTCTTACCAAACTTTAACCTAACATGCAGTAACATGAGATTAGCAAAAGCAGCCCCAAGGGTTGTGCCAGTGGATTCGAACTTCCCCTGCTGTTGTATGTGTTGAAGTCACCGAGTTTGAGAACGAGGAGATTTGGTCTTGACTGTGTGTACGCAAAGACAACTTGTCAAGTTTCTCGACAAGCCTAACAAGGAACTCGTCGAGGATAACGATGTGTCTTTTCCGACGAGTTCCTCGGTCGTGTGTACGAGACCTAAGGCCTCGTACACACGATCAAATTTGTCCGCTGGAAACGGTCTGCTGGACCGTTTCAGCAGACAGATTCGATTGTGTGTACGGCTGAGCCGACGGATTTGGCCACCCGACAGATTTCAAAGCATGCTTTGAAATCTATCGGGTGGGAATCCGTCCGCCCGACATGTCTGCTGGTTAGTACACATCAGCGCGCCGTCTGCTGGCGGGGATTTTGGTTTGCTCGTGTGTACACGCGAGCAAACCAAAATCCCAGCAGACAGATTTGTTCAAATCTGTCGGACAGACAGATTTGAACAAATCTGTCTGCTCGTGTGTACGAGGCCTTAGACCAGGGATCTCCAAACTATGGCCCTCCAGCTGCTGTGGAACTACACTTCCCATGAGGCATTGTAAAACTCTGCCATTCGTAGACATGACTAGGCATGATGGGAATTGTAGTTCCTGAACACCTGGAGGGCCATAGTTTGGAGACTCCTGCCTTAGACTATTGATAACAAAAGCAGGCGGAAAGCCATAATAAAGTGTTTGCCCACAGCAACTAGTCATATTCAAGTCATAATTCTCTATCTTTGATCAACTAAAACACATCTGGCTGCACAGATGTACTGTATTTAATAAATGTAAATATAGAGTGCTTAAGAAATACCGTATACATACAGTAACTCGTAAAAGTGAGTATACCCCTCAAATTTTTGTAAATATACCGCTGCCTCCAGTCTGAATATAGATATTAGATATTATAGCCGCATATTGCAACCAAGAACTAGGCAGGACTCATTTTGGCTCCTGAACTGGGGTATGAACTGTTTATTTGAACAAAGGCTCACAGAGATGTGCACAATGAAACAGGGCACGGTAGACTTTACCTCAATGGTGAATGGGAGGTGGAGGAGTGCAAGGTCTCTAACATCCACCAGCTCGGAGATGTCATCATGGAAGAGTGGAAGAAGAATCCAGTGGCAACCCGTGAAGCTCTGTGAACGCTATGTCCTAGACTCTAGAGGGTTAAGGCCGTGCTGGAAAATAATGGTGGCCACACAAAATATTGACATTTTGGGCCCAATTTGGACATTTTCACTTAGGTGTACCAGCGGTTTAGACATTAATGGCTGTGTGTTGAGTTATTTTGAGGGGACAGCAAATTTACACTGTTATACAAGCTGTACACTCACTACATTACATTGTAGCAATGTGTCATTTCTTTAGTGTTGTCACATGAAAAGATATAATAAAATATTTACAAAAATGTGAGGGGGTGTACTCACTTTTGTGAGATACTGTATATAATATTTTTTTGGTGTCTGATTTTCCAGGATGATAAGAAAGTCCATCCTTAAATTATGAATTATTTACCTGGTAAGACAATTAAGTGATAAAGGTATGATGAACCTTAGAAACATATGACTTTACTTATATAAGAAATTGTTTTGTTGCTGTTCTTGAACCTTCCATATTAGTTTTGCTTGTAATAACCAAAAAAAAGTATTGGAGACCACGTGGCTCAATGCCAACATACTGTCACACAGGCAGATTTTGTACTATCTCAGTGTGAGTGTCGGATGTTGTGCCGGCTAATCTCAGGTTCAGTTATCACTCTTCTGTGTTTATATAGATGGACAGTAAAGTGTGCTGCACTATATGCCTTTGTGCAATAATGACTTGAGAATTTCCAGAACTGTCCAAACTGAAGATATGCACAGATACCATAAGTTATTTCCTAAGCTCAGTGCAAGTGTTGTACAGAAAAACAACTGTGATTCAGTGAGACTGTCATAGACCTCAGAAGATGGACATAAGTGTAGACATAATCTAAATGCCATGTGGTTGGTTTCATGGACACCCAAGGATTGTATTTTTATGCTGTTATTGAGGAAGGCTAGAGAGAGACACCTTGGGGTCATAATAGTGATCAGACTAGGTTTTCAAACTTGTTTAATGTTTGTCCTAAGTGTGATTGGCTGCTAACTGTATGATGCTGTTATAGACATGACATGTGTCAATCTTAATTTTGGGGAAAATCTAAGTTGTTAGCCAAGATTATCCAGCACAGTCAGTATCTATTTTTCTTAAGATCATTTGGTCAGGACCTGGTAACTTTAGAAATGAGAACTGTGCTCAGATACAGACAAGTCTCAATAACTAGAGTCACCTTCAGCCATCATTACTGCCTGCTAAACCAGCATATTTTCAGTGTGACTTGGCTATAACACGACATCCTTTTTCTATTCTAACAAGAGGTATTAAAGTCAATTGCTACACTCATCCACTCATAGTATAAGTGTGTAAGGATAGCTCCTGGGGAGTAAGAAAACTCAAATTACACACCAAAACCCTTGGTGAATGGAAATCAAGGAAGATAATTATTAGTACAAAAACATATATGCATAACACAATCAAACAGTGTGTGATGAAGTCTCAAATGTGAAAATAGGCTTCCAGCAATGTGAAAAAAAGTATGAAATAAAGTCCACAAAAAACAAATGAAACTTCCTTCTATTGGGGCGACACCAAATAGTAGAGATGACGGAGTTGCCTGTAGTCGCTCTTAAAACTCTTCTAAGGTATATGAATGAGGTATTCTTATCGGCTGAGGTGGACACACGTGTCTTATAACAGTCGGTCATACAGGCTTAGGATTGTAGATGGTCTAGATCTAGTGTTGAACATGAAAAACAATCCAGATGGATCAGATGTGGAATTCCCAGTCCTCAGCTGACGAGTACCACGGGGAATTCCACATCTTGATCCATCTGGACCGTTTTCCATGTTAAACAGTAGATCCAGACCATCTTGGAACCTAAGCCTGTATGACCCACTGTCGTAAGACACGTGTGTCCACCTCAGCCAATAAGAGCACCTCATTAATTTACCTTAGAAGAATTTTAAGAGTGACTACAGGCAACTCTTTCCTTCATCTCTACTATTTGGTGTCACCCCAAAAGGAAGAAGTTTCATTTGTTTTTGTGGACTTTATTTCATACTTTTTTTTACATTACTGGAAGCCTATATTCACAATTGGGACTTCACCGCACACTGTTTGATTGTGTTATGCATATATGTTTTTGTATTTTTAATTATCTTCCTTGATTTCAATTCACCAAGGGTTGTTGTGTGTAATTTGTAGACATGTGCACACTGAAATATTTTGTTTTGGAATTTAGTTTTCATCCGAAAAATACATTTATTTAGTTACTCCCGAAATTAATTTTTATTTATCTAGTTTTTAGTTAGAAATTGCATTCGTCTGAAAATCTGAAAGAATTAAGTTCGAATCTGTCATTGAAGGCTTATGATGTCTGTCGAATGTTCAAAGAAGATTCGACGGAGAAGCGAAACTGTACGACGCCGCAACCGTACATTTCCAGGTCGAATGTAGAATTCTAATGTTGTATGACTAGTAATAATTATATTTATTAATTATTATTACTAGTCAACCAACATTAGAACTTTTCTATAGCCTATGGACCTAGCATTTGACCGGAAATATATGATTGCAGCGTTGTACAGTTTAGCTGCTCCGTCGAATCTTCTTAGATCTTTCGACAGACACCATAAGCCTTCAATGACATATTCGATGTTTGTATGTTTTTCGATGCTTTGACGAATCTTCGTTGTTCATGTTGAATTTTCAAGTTAGTTCTAGCTATTTTACTGCTCTTCCTCTTTGGTTACAATCAGCCAATAACATTCATCATCATCATTATTTTTATTTTACTCCCCCCACCCAGTTCCAGCAGCGATCTTTTCTCTCTATAACGTCAAATCTTTTCTCTCTATAATGTCAAATCTTTTCTCTCTATGTCGAATCTTTTCTCTCTATGTAGAATAAGCTTGGACTAATAGAGTTAAGGTTAGGCACATTTGACCGCAGGTTCGATAGACACAGATTATTATTGTCAGCGTCATGTCGAATCTCCTATCTATATCAAACTGTTGTTGCAACAAAAACGAAAATTAAGCATTTGTTTATGTCGGATCTTTCGGTTTTCGTATTCTGTGCATTCGTTTTCGTTTGTTAAAACGATTTATAGAAAATGCCTGAAATTCGGACAAAAATGCACATGAAGAATGCACATGTCTAGTAATTTGAGTTTTCTCACTCCCCAGGAGCTATCCTTATACACTTATACTATTAGCGCTACACTATTTTTCCACGATTCACATTAGACTTTGTTTGAGCGTCAGCTGCTTGTTCTCATTTATACACTTGGGTTTAGCGCAGTTTTTTCCCCCTATTTTCACACTCATCCACTCAGACTACATGTTTCTGTTTCACATGTTCCCTTTTAGTGAGCAGGGATCAGGGTTGAACAGGGTAGTACATTGGTGGGACACATTAAAAATTACTCTAGTGATAGCTACCAGCAGCATAGGGTATGGGGACTGATGAAAAAAATTGTATGGGTTTAAATGCAGTATGTATCAGCTAACATTTCAGAGGAATCATAGGTTGTGACTGCTACACAACTAAGATGAATTTGAGGAGAAGTGCATTACTATATTGCATTTATGTTGAAGCACATGAAAAGGCAGCCATTAGGGTTGTATGCTCTTTATCCATATCAAACAAATATGATGTTGGTTTTAAAATAACAGAACTGCATTCCTTGCTGGTTGTGATCTTTCATTAGTAACACACAATCACACAACACATTGGAAATATACTAAACTATATTTATTTTAGTTTTTTTTGGGTATATATAACATTTTCTTAAAGTATAACGTCACTTGGAACAGGTTCTTATCTCTCGATCCTTACAGAAACCTTTACTGAGAGAATTGGAAGGTTGTAATTACATTTTACCTAGTTGCCATTTTGATCCACTGACTTATTTTGACTTTTTAACCCCCCTGGACATCCCAGCAGCTAGAATTCCTAAAAGTGGATCAGTAATGGCAACCTCCATATTTTTTTTTTTTATTAGTACAGGTTTCTGTCGATGGTAATGTGGCTTGTCTTGAAGGTAATCTTGCCATTTTACGGGTTACTTTACTCATTGCTGGATTGCTCATGATGTTTTCCCTTTCTGCCCCCCAGCCTCACATCGCTGTAGATAATTTGGACCAAATTCATGATGAAAATGGAAACAATCTACTGCACATTGCAGCATCCCAGGGACATGCCGAATGCCTGCAGCACCTTACCTTCACTTATGGGCGAGGATTGTTTAAGTGAGAGGAATGAGGAGCAACTGACACCTGCGGGATTGTCAATAAAGGTAATGTGTGATGCATTAAAATTAGGCTTTCTAAAGATTGTGATAAGTAGCACTGACTTTATCCTGCCTAAATGTATTCCATGAGAAGGGCCTTATTTGCAGGGCCACTTTGCAGGAGAATATGGTCACTGATTTACCAGTGGAAGTCAATAGGGGCGGCATGGTTTAATACCCACAGATTGAATTTTTTTGCTTTTATTTGCTCCAAAGTCATTATGGAAAGCTACTTGAAGAACTCTCATTGAATAGGAAGAAGGGCCAGTTTATAGATGAGTTCCTGGTCAGATTCTTAGTACAGGTAATACAGTCTTTTAGAAGAATAAGTAGTATATACTGTAACATTTAAATCTTAACTCTAGGTATGATTTTCTGTGCGTAGTTACATTGGTCAAGCTAGAAATGATCTGCTTGTGCAAAGTGAAAATTGTGATGTCACCGCCCCACCTCTCCACCTCATTCAATCAGGGAACACATTGGGGTTGATTTACTAAAGGCAAAAAGACTGTGCACTTTGCCAACTTTTCCAGTTGCTCCAGAGCTTAGTAAATAAGGTGAAGCTTTGCTTTGCAAAGAAAATCCAATCATGAGTAAGAAAAAAAAAACATTTTTCTTGTACATGATTGGATGATGGAAGTGAGCAGAGCTTCTGCTCCTTAACAAATGCACGTTGCAGCGTGCTAAGACTATTTGCCTTTAGTAAATCCACATTGCATTGATTGAAAAAAAAATACAAGACAGTTTGTAAATCAAGCAGTGGTGCCATTTAACAACCCCCCATGGTTACTATGCAGAAGGGAAGCCTGTTGGCACCAGGCCTGGAGGATTTCTGCTATCTATGTAATAGCGCCAACTACTACACTGATTGACAGTTTTTACAGTGATCACTCAGGTTTTAGATTTTCATACTTACACTGGTCCAAGCTGGACCAATCTAACTATGCAATATAAATCTTAGCTAGAGTTCAGCTTTAAGAGAAGGTAGGTGGTACTAATTGTAAACCGCCAACATTGTGATTGTGCCACATGACGCTTCTGACAAGTTTTCATGACACAAAGAGAAAAATTATGACTGGGGAGGGACCTCCAGCTGATGGACAATCTCAGCTCTGTTCCTGTGTGCTGTGTGGATGGGGGTATCAGAGCTATTGGAGGTCTCCTCACTGAGCTCTGCAGAGTATAACTTTGGCTCTCCACCCACTTTTTTCTGACGGCTTAGACAAGTGTTAAAATGCAGCTCTTTGAGTAAATGTAGAGAAGAAAGTGCCACGGATAAACAGGTACAACTTATGTTGGAGGATTTGTTTCATCTTTGTATATCACCTGAGACCAGTCACTGCACTGGGTGTATTTAAAGGTTTATGACCACTTTAATGTATTCTATGCATTAAAGGGGTTGTAAAGGTACAATTTGTTTTTCCGAAATCGCTTCCTTTACCCTAGTGCAGTCCTCCTCCTTTACTTACCTCATCCCTCGATTTTGCTTTTAAATGTCCTTATTTCTTCTGAAATCCTCACTTCCTGTTTTTATGTCTGTAACTCCACACAGTAATGCGAGGCTTTCTCCCTGGTGTGGAGTGTCGTGCTCGCCCCCTCCCTTGGACTACAGGAGAGTCAGGACACTCTCTACATTGCAGATAGAGAAAGAAGCTGTGTGTTAGTGGGCGTCCTGACTCTCCTGTAGTCCAAGGGAGGGGGCGAGCATGACACTCCACACCAGGGAGAAAGCCTTGCATTACTGTGTGGAGTTACAGACAGAAGAACAGGAAGTGAGAATTTTCGTTAATAAGGACATTTAAAAGCAAAATCAAAGGATGAGGTAAGTAAAGAAGGACTGCACTAAGGTAAAGGAAGCTATTTATAAAAAAAAATGTACCTTTACAACCCCTTTAAAGTACTGCATGCAGTACCCCCCGTTCTCCCTTATACTTACCTGAACCTGATTTCAATCCAGTGATGTGCTCTGAGCAGAGGCTCTCTCCGCTCTTTTCATTCTTAGTGGATCAGAGACAGCAGCTGGAGAGCTGGAGCCATTGGTTCCTGCTGCTTTCAATCACAACCAGTGAGCGGGGGGGGGGCAAGTCCTGTTGTCCATGTCAATAGTCTTGTGGCTCAAAAGCGAGTTCACATGAGTTATAGCAAAAAAAAAAATGCATTTTGAATCACTTTTAAATTTATCAGCCACTTTGGAATCTAAAGTTACCCAGAGATGTTATATGGCAATCAGAATACTGGACTTTGACCTGATATAATAAACACCAAATAATGCAGTTATGTATTTATTAAAAATAACTAAATGTACTATGTTTACAGCCTCTTGTAACAGCACTCAAACTGGGGGAGGAAGGGGCAGCACTAGGAGCCAATGAGGTGTACTGCATGCAAGTGCTGACAGGGAACATGATGAAAGGGGGAAAGAGCCGACTGACAGAGGTGGAATACTGCTGCTCAGCCTCAGGCCAGGGGCAGAAAGGTGATCTAGCTTTATCACTTAAAGTGGAAGAAAACCCTAACACTGAATACCTATCCTGCATACCCTGTACAAAATATCTGTATACTTTTGTTTTTAATTCAGTCTATCTGAGCCATGGGAGCCAATGGGTGACATCACGGCTCCCGCAAAACATAGCTGTTGTTGAGTGCGCCCTCACACAGGGGAGCCGGAACTGCTGATTCACTGGGCCATACCGTACTGAATTTAAAAATAAGTGCACAGATCTTTTGTAGGATAGTTAGTGTTAGGCTTTTCCTACTATTTAACTACACAATAGAAAAGTCAGGTCACTGGCCTGGCTCTGCTGTCTGGCAGAACTATGTAAATCACAAGACTGGACAGAATTACAAAACCCTTGGCAAGTAAAAAAGCACTAAAATGTGTTTGTTCAACTATTCAGTTATTTTTTTTTTGCCTGGAGTTCAGCTTTAAGAAACACTTCTGAATAGGTCTGCCATGGGAATTAACAGGTAGAAATTACTGCCACTAAATGGGGGTTGTAAAGCCGCAGGAAACCATGTAACCATTTATGTTACTTATTGCAGTTTATGATTGCAGTGAATGTGCTCCATTACTCAACTACAGGGTGCATCGTGGTGACGACAGGCACTATTTAACATATTCATTGACAGCATTCTGTATTTTAGAAGAAGGCACCCATAAATGTGATTACAATGCTGTGGTGCACGGTGCATTAAGGCCTCGTACACACGACCGAGGAACACATCGTTTTCCTCAACGAGTCCCTTGTTAGGCTTGTCGAGAAACTTGACAAGCTGTCTTTGCGTACACACTGTCAAGACCAAATCTCAAATGACTTCAACACATACAACAGCAGGGGAAGTTTGGTTCCACTGGCACAACCCTTGGGGCTGCTTTTGCTAATCTCATATTACTGCGTGTTAGGTAAAAGTTTGGTAAGAGACATTTTAATTTTTCAGTCTGTTACAGCGTGACAAATCTCCATTACAACCGATACTTTTACCGAAGGTGCGCGGGTTTCTAAGCATACACACCAACGTGTTTCTCGTCGAAAACCAGCCTGACGAGGAACACGACTAGTAAATTGAGATTCCCGTCGAGGAAAAAGAGAACTTGCTCTCTTTTTTCCTCGTCGAGTTCCTCAACAGTTTTCTCGATGAAAAGCATACACACGACAGTTTTCCTCAGCAAAAAAAGCTCTCCCACCAAGTTTCTTGATGGATTTTGTCGAGTTTCTAGGTCGTGTGTACGAGGCATCAAACACTGTCAGGCCATTAGAGAGCTAATACTGATGCGCAATACACTCAGTTTAAAAGTAATCTTCCTGAGTTTCAAATGTAAATTATTATATTAGTGGTCTAATGGGAGATACTGAGACCAGACTTTCATGGGATTTTCTGACACTGTACTGGTCTGGATGAATACTGTATGTCAGGTAAACAGGGGATCTGGAGAGGATTGAATCATATTTGAACAATCATATCCTGTGACTATGGCCGGCTTCTTATGCCGCGTACACACGACCGTTTTTAATGACACGAAAAAACAATCGTGTGTAGGCTTCAGAGCATTTTTCTCAACGTGAAAAATGGGCATTGAAAATTTAGAACATGCTCTCATTTTCTCGTTGTTTTTCACGTCGTGAAAAACGGTCGTGTGTGCGATTTAACGACTGGGAAAAAACACGCATGCTCAGAAGCAAATTATGAGATGAGAGCACTCGTTCCAGTAAAACTAGCGTTTGTAATGGAGATAGCACATTCGTCACGTTGCAGCAGACTAAAAAGCACGAAGACTGAAAAGCACGAATCGTCTCTCACCAAACCTTTACTAACACAAAATCAGCAAAAGCAGCCCAAAAGGTGGCGCCATCCGTATGGAACTTCCGTTTTATAGTGCCGTTGTACATCACCACGCTCTGCTCGAGCATTTTTTTTTTTTTTCGATTGTGTGTATGCAAGGCAGGCTTGACAAATATCACGTCGAGAAAAACGTTTTTTTCCATGACATTAAAAACGGTCATGTGTACGCGGCATTACAGTTACAGACAGCTGTGAAATCTGTGGTGTCAGGATTGCAGTAAATCACGATGTTTCAAAACAGATTTATTTACCAGCACTCACATTTTCACATATTCATAAGATCTCTTCACACACACCTGATTCTGCAATATAAATTCTTATAGGTTGCATTAACAGGACCAACTGGAAATACTTATATGGAACTTATCTTCCACACATAATAATTTACCAAATTACTTTAACTAGGATTTTGGTAATAATAACACATATAAGACCACAGCTCTGCTTATGATTGCACCAACGTTTTTCCTGGCAGTTCAACAAGTTAGCAGTAGCTATAACCTGAAATAGTTTTTTTTTTTTCCTTTAGTTTTTTATTACAGTCAAATAGTATAGGTAATTTTACAGCTACACAGTATAGGTGAGGTTTTATGGCTCTTCATTGTTTAAAGGGTACATTGTCCAATAAAAAGCTATCACCTTCTGCTAAAGTGTTGACATTTTATTCTCTATATGACTTAAGTTGCTGGAGATCTGCCATTCCCCATTAAAATGCCTATAAACCTGAATCCTTATGAAAACAGTACAGAATAAATTAAACTTGCATATTACATTCCAAAGCCAACCTGAAAAAAAACTAAAGTTGTACTAGATGGCATTCAAGTTGTTTAGTCTTCTTATTGGCTTTTAATTATCATAATGTATCAGCCACATAGTGCTGGAAGTCCTCAAACAAGATGAAGTACTGCGAACAGACTTTAATTAAAATAGTCAGTGTAATAAAGCATAAAGTATAAAACATATGCATGAGTTGCAAAGAAAGACAGTTTGTTCATTAGTTGATGAACCTCAGTCTAGGGAAATATTTTTTTAATGATGTTCATATGGTGGTTTCCTACCACTTAACTCATGATCAGTGGTCAGTCAAGCACATTCTCATTCTTGCTTAATAAAGTGGACTGAATAGAGACATTCTCAACAGAAATGCCACGTACACATGGTCGGAATTTACGACAACAACAAATGTTCAATGTGAGCTTGTTTTCAGAAAATCCGTGTGTAGGCTTCATTGGACATTTGCTGTCGGAATTTCTGACAACAAATGTTTGAGAGCTGGTTCTCAATTTTTCCGACAACAAAAGTTCTTTGTCTGTAGCCAATTCCAACGCACAAAAATCCTATGCATGCTCGGAATCAATTTGACGCATGCTTGGAATCATTGAACTTCTCGAGTCGTCGTAGTGTTGTACGTGACCGCGTTCTTGACGTTCGGAATTTCCAACATTTCTGTGACCGTGTGTATGCAAGACAAGTTTGAGTGAAAAATCTGTCTGAAAAAAATCCACGGTTTTGATGTTGGAAGGTCCGATCGTGTGGACGCGGCAAAAGAGTTGGGCCCCCTAAAATATTATTAGCCACCGCCTCCTGCACATATACGTCGGCAGAATGGCACAGCTGGGCACAAGCACATACAGGTATGTCCTCTTTAAGTGCCCAGTCTTGGGTCGTGGGCTCCCGCGACCCGGTCCAAAGCTCCGTGACCGCGGGACCCGATCGCCGATGGAGTCCTGCGATCGGTCCCCGGAGCTGAAGAACGGGGAGAGCTGTGTGTAAACACAGCTTCCTCGTTCTTCACTGTGGCGCTGTCATTGATCGTGTGTTCCCTTATATAGGGAACCACAATCAATGATGTCACACCTACAGTCACACCCCCCTACAGTTAGAACAACATATGAGGTCACACATAACCCCTTCAGGGCCCCCTTGTGGTTAACTCCCAAACTGCAATTGTCATTTTCACAGTAAACAATGCATTTTAAATGCATTTTTTGCTGTGAAAATGACAATGGTCCCAAAAATGTGTCAAAAGTGTCCGCCATAATGTTGCAGTCATTAAAAAAATCGATGATCGCCGCCATTAGTAGTAAAAAATAAATAAAAATAAAAATGCAATAAAACTATCCCCTATTTTGTAAATGCTATAAATTTTGCTTAAACCAACCGATAAACGCTTATTGCGATTTTTTTTAACAAAAATATGTAGAAGAATACGTATCGGCCTAAACTGAGGAAAAAATGTTTTTTTTATATATATTTTTATAGCAAAAAGTAAAAAATATTTTTTCAAAATTGTCGCTCTATTTTTGCTTATAGCGCAAAAAATAAAAGACGCAGAGGTGATAAAATACCACCAAAGGAAATCTCTATTTGTGGGGAAAAAAGGACGCCAATTTTGTTTGGGAGCCACGTCGAACGACCGCGCAATTGTCAGTTAAAGCGACGCAGTGCCGAATCGCAAAAACTGGCTGGGTCCTTTAGCTGCCTAAAGGTCTGGGTCTTAAGTGGTTAATTAATGTACAGATAGACACAAGTGGTTCTTAATTATCTCTCAGAGACTTGAGTACGGAGATCTCACATCCAGAGTTCCTAGCTCAGCCCACCATATCATATGGTTTATTTTATCCTGCTGTGACACAAGCATTTTTAATGGCTTTGCTGCAGTGTAGTGTAATGTAAAGCTTACCAAGGAGAACAAACCAACACATAATGGCTTTTGCAGAGAGATTATCCTGGAAATTAGGAGTAGATTTCCTAATCCCTGAGTTAATCCCTGAGAGATATAAGAAGCTGTTGACTGATATATTAGTTTTGGGTGGACCAATAATGGAATAGCATCCTTTATGGGCATCTGGCTAGATCCTGTCCATTAAAGTATGGTTTGTGGTGATCTGTTGAATGTTTTGTTTCCTTTAATGTGCCATCATATCACGTGCATCTGCAGCCTTTATGGGGATCTGGTTAGATACTGCCTATTAAAGTATTGATTGGGGTGATCTGTTGACTGTGTATTTTTTTTTAAAGGGCCATCATACCACTTGCATCTGCAAAACCCCAGCATAGAGATCCATATGTTGGCATCCCAGAATGATATACGAAATATCAGTTTTGGCTTGTGTCTTCGGCAATCCTGATTTGATTAAAACAAATAGAAATAATTAGGGCTATTACTGATTAAAATGTTTGTGTTCGATTAATCGATTTTATTTTAAATCGATTAATCGACTAATTTTGATTAATTATAACGCACATACGGATTCAACTACTTTTAGCTGATCTCCTCCTTGCAGGCCGATTCCCAGTGCAGCTCCCAACCACTGGAAAAATGGATAGCAGGATACAAAAAACACAAAAAGGCAGCGCTCAATAGGAATAGCATTAAAACTTTTATAGTCTTTAAGTAGGTAACAAAATAAATATTGCACTGGAGATAAAATCAATGTAGCTACATAAACTGTAAAAATGGTGCGAGTAATACCAAATGGTAGCAAAAGCAGTCATAAAAACATATAGCTAAGTATGACACCGGTATAAAAATGTGTACGATACCACTGCTGAATCCAGATGAGGAGAGCTTAACATCAGTCCATCAGCATGTAGATGCCCCCTGAAGGGAACTATCACAACTCCCAGTGGATGGCCTCCCCACCCTTGGGGTTAGGGTCAGGGAACCCAAATCCCTGCAATTAACCATTGTGCCCAGGGCAGCTTTCCCTCCTGCCCACCCCTTATCCCGGTCAGAGCTGAGTAATAGCCGCACAGTAAAGGTTCATTCATATGTGCGGCAGGCCCGTGCTTCCCCTTTGAAGAGCATTTGCGATGGATCTCCAGGTTGATAGAGGGAAGTGTAACAGCCCATGTGTGTGGCAGATAGTAAAGCCCCGCCGGCATGCATATATGAAGGCGCAGCAAATGAGCCCTTCAGATGGACATGGCAAGCCCCGCCGGTGTCCGTGACATCACCGGATCTCCGACGTAACTCCCTAAAGACCCGGAAGCCAGCGGAGAAGTGAGTACCAATCAAAATAATTTGGATCATTCGAAAAAAAAATTGATCGATCAAAAAAATTTAAGATTAATCAACTAATTAATAGTTAATTTCCACACCCCTAGAAATAATGCTCATGAAAGTGTTAGCATAGAGGTTGGAAGTGTGCGATGTTGCTTTACTATCATTTCAGAGGCTGTTTGTACCAGGGAAATATGTGCACATTCTTAACTGTTTACCATAAATTTGCTGGTCACCTGTACAGTATGTGGTGAAAAGTAATTGCTGAAAGCTGTATTCAACATATGGAAAAAAGAAACTTCCCCTCCTGCCCCTATGGGCTGTCAGTCTCATATTTCAATTGAAATAGCATGAATTCTTTGAGATAGAGATGAAATACCGGTATATAAAGACATACCATACCAGGGCCTCTACAGTTCCTTTAGGCTACATGTGAACTGAACAAAGATTCTGAAGGTGGGGATTGTAATAGCCTTTCAACAATGTTTTTGACATTACTATTTCTGTGTTGCCGCCTGTGATGTGTTTATCACATGCAGAAAATCTATATTATTTTCAGTGTATACCCCTATGTTAAATATGCTTAAAATCCAGAAAAGTTTGCAAATTAAATGTTACATGAGACAGCAGTGGAAGTCCCCCTGACCCATGATCTGTAGTAAGCCTCATCCTTTCCTTGGGGATAAGCCCTGTGGCTGATGTTTTTAGTATAGATGATGAGAATACATTACATCAGTATGGATTTTGCATCCCTGGAATTTGTTTAAACTGAATTTTTGCATGCAGGTGTATAAAATAACTGGCTGTGTTGCCGACAGATTCTTAAATGGAACCTGTATTTACAGAAAAACATAGACTCACTTGCTTTATATTGGGTACTAAGATGGTATAGACGTCAGAGACAGCCAGGCAACTGGCATTTTAAGATGGTAAGCGGTGGAAACCTAAATATACTTTTGTATTCAGTCCTTCTGACTCACGGAATTCCTATTTTTAATGTGTCCATGAAGTTATCATTACATGGGTCACGCATAAATCTTGTCCAGTTGAAGTATGAATACAGAAACAAAAGATGTTGATTGTAAATGGTACTTAAAGTAATGTTAGTGGCAAAATGTCTACTTTAGTAGCTTGATTCGTAACCCCGAGTGTATATAAACTGACAGACTTCCAAATGCTTTTGCCATACGTAATGGTCGTGGGGAAGTTTTTTACTTTTGGAATATTTCCAACGTGGAGTCTGTCTGGTTCAGCAAAGATTAAATATATTTGGGAATAGTCTAAGACACCTTCCAGTCATAAATAAAACATAATCATTTGGAAGACACATATAAAATATACATCTAAGAACACATGCAGTCACTCCTAATAATATTTTATGCTGCGTAGTCTTGGAATTTTGAGCTAAGCTACGAATCAAAGAATGCACAAAAGTAGACATGAGAAAGATTACTAGAGACATTAAATGTGGCTGTAACTGAATAGCTGCTTAACAGAAATTTAAGTGGTATGAAAAAGCACAGAAAAAGTCTCATACTAATATTATAAAACAAGCATTCATGTGCTATGCAAAAGTAAAGCACACGCTAAAGATAAAAACAAAAATGGAAACTACCTATAACATAATTTGTGCATATCAAATATAAATTAAAGCCTTGTTCTGAAAATTTGGCATGTTATCTTGGCAAAATTGGATTTATGTATCAAAGCTAAAAACAGTATTGTGTCAGAGTTTCCAATTAGAAAAACACATATCTGATCTGTCTATTTACCTAAGGCAAAGTGGGAGCTTTGCGTGTTTGAGTTCTAGGCTACCTATTTTGCCTATTTTGCCTTCATATATCACATTACTGGATGCTTTCATTTTCAGAGGGATCAGGAAATTGTGATTGACTGACACCTTTCAGATTTTTTTAAATAATTTGCTCATCTTTTTTTAATTTTTTTTTAGATTTTTTATTAATTATTAGAAATGACAAACTTAATATCATGACATTCAAAAATCACAACATAAATGATTACATAACATAGCGTTCAAAATTTACAAGATACATATCATTCCTAAAGTACTGTATTTATTGGCGTATAACACTCACTTTTTTACCCTGAAAATAGAGAGCAAATTGTGCCTGCGTGTTATACGCAGGGGGCTATGGAAAGATTTTTTCCTGAAACTTTTCTCTTAAAGTTAGGGTTTAAATACGATAAATACAGTATATAAATCACACAATATTCCCATCCCCCAATGACATGTAATTTTTAAATTCACCCAGCCATCTACTCCATTTTTAAGGGCAGGAGGGGATACACTACCCCCAGTCCCCCAATTCCCCCCCAGAAAGGGAGGAAAAAAAAGAGGAAAAAGAAAACACAACCTAAAGTGTTATTTATTATTAAATTAACCACTTCAGCCCCGGGGGATTTGGCTGCCAAATGACCAGTCCACTTTTTGCGATTCTGCACTGCGTCGCTTTAACTGACAATTGCGCGGTCGTGCGACATGACTCCCAAAAAAAATTGACGTCCCTTTTTTTCCACAAATAGAGCTTTCTTTTGGTGGTATTTGATCACCTCTGCGGTTTTTAATTTTAGCTCTATAAACATAAATAAAGCAACAGTTTTGAAAAAAAAGCAATATTTTTTACTTTTTGCTATAATAAATTTCCCCCAAAAATATAAAAAAAAAAAAAAAAATCCTCAGTTTAGGCCGATACGTAGTCCTCTACATATTTTTAGTAAATTAAATCACAATAAGCTTTTATTGATTGCCTTGCACAAAAGTTATAGCGTCTACAAAATAGGGGATAGTTTCATGGCATTTTTATTAATATTTTATTTTTTAATAGTAATGGCGATGATCAGCAATTTTTCTCGTGACTGCGTCATTTTGGCGGACACATCGGACCCTTTTAATGCTATTTTGGGACCATTGTCATTCATACAGCGATCAGTGCTATAAAAATGAACTGATGTAAATGACACTGGCAGGGAAGGGGTTAACCACTAGGGGGCTAGGAAGGGGTTAAGTGTGTACTAGGCAGTGATTCCAACTGTGTGGGGGCTGGGCTTACTGTGACACAACACTGATCGCTGCTCCCGATGACAGGGAGCAGACACTCAGTGTCCTGTCACTAGGCAGAACAGGGAGATGGCTTGTTTACACTGGCATACCCCCGTTCTGCAGCTCATGATCGCGTGACACCGGTTGACTTCGAATCTGTGGGTCCCACAGGCACGGTCACAGAGCTTGTAGCAGGGTCGTGCGCTGCAAGTTTAAAGGGACGTACCTGTACCTGTATGCCCATTTGCCTGTCTGTGCCATTCTGCCGACGTAAAAGTGCGTGCGCTGATCAGCAAGTGGTTAAGGTGTGGGTCTGAGATGGCTGTAAAAAGCCACCACCCCAGTTCCACCCTCATTTCTGTGTACCCTTTCCCACACCTCTAATTTATTTAGGGGTGACTTCAGGGACAAGATATCTACGTATACCCTCATCCCTATTTCACCCATATATATATTTGCTCATCTTTAGACAGAAAACCAATTATTCTTGTACGACCATTGCCAAAATTACAATTGTAATCCATTTGCTGGGGCAATGTGCAACTCCATTTCGAAAAAACTTGGGACACTGACACTCAATCATATGGAAATCTCATAAACCCATATTTTATTCACAATATAAAGCATATCAAATGTTCCAACTAACAAAATGTACCATTTTAAGAAAGAAATAAGGTAATTTTGAAATTGATAGCAGCAACACCTTTAAAAGTTGGGACAGGGTTATGTTTACAACAGTGTAGTATCACCTCTTTTTTTATTTTTTTACATCACTCTGTATTTGTCTGGGAACTGTGAAGACCACTTGCTAGAGTTTTGGGAGAGCAATGTTGTCCCATTCTTGTCTGATATAGGATTCTAACTGTTTAACAGTTCTGTGTCTTCTTTGCCATATTTTTGTTTCAAGATGCACCAAAAAAATTCAGTTGGTGAAAGGTCTGGACAGGCAGGCAGGCAGTCCAGTTAAGCACCCGGACTCTTCTACCATAAAACCATGCTGTTGTCAGGGCCCCCATCAGGGGGGTACAGGCAGTACACCTGTAAGGGGCCCGGGTGGCATCCTCTCATTTTTTTTTGTTCGTCAGCACCCAAAGCCCCCCCCCCCCCGACCTGTAAGGGGCCAAGATTGGCATCCCCCGTTTCTTTTTTGTCAGCACCCAAAGCCCCCTGCTTCTCAATTCACAGCGCCTCCTCGCTTCTCTGCTCCAGGGGGCCCATGCCTGAAGCTGTGTAAGGGGCCCCAAAATTCCTGATGGCGGCCCTGGCTGTTGTCATAGATGCAGTATGCTGTTTGGCATTGTCCTGCTGAAATATGCAAGGCCTTGCCTAAAAGACACATCAAGGGCATCCAGTATTGCTTTTCGACCCTGTCCCTTGTGCACCGAGATTTCTCCAAATTCTTGTAATCTTTTGATGATAGTATGCACTGTACATATTGATATATTACCGTTTCCAAAAGTTCTTCCAGCTCATCCTTGTTATTACCACAGATTTTTCTTGCGCTGTCCCAACTTTTTTGAAACGTGTTGCTGCTATCAATTTCAAAATTACCCTTTTATTTTTTCTTAAAATTTTAAATGTTCTTAGTTTAAACATTTGATGTTTTTCATTTTCTATATGGATTCATGAGATTTGAAAATCATTGCATTCTGTTTTTTATGTAGATTGTACACAGCGTCCCAATTTTTTTGGAATTGGGGTTAGAGATTATTTTCTTTGAGATGGTTAATTAATTTTACTTGGCCAGATCATACATCTTATTTAAAATTGCCTAAAATGTTCTTTCTTCCTTTAAGAAAATTTTGATTGAGAAGGCAGAGGCATGTTATAATTTGAGGCTGGGTTGTGTCAAACAAAAAGCCTAAAAATAAAGAGGAAAGGAAAGTGGAATGCTGATACAATCTGTAGGGTTGTAACTTTTATTTTTATAAACTTATATTATCTTTTATTACTATCGATATTTCATTTTAATTCGTTAATTTATTGGTCACTCGCTTCACTATTAAGATAATTTGAAGTAGTGTGGAAAATTAAAGGAAGTTATCAATAAGTTCAACTAGATATAGCCTATATACAATAATTACCGGTAGTTGTGTATCAACATGAGACTGTACCACTTGTAATTTTAATTGTTATCCTATTGACTACCAACGTATAGCATCTCGTATAGCACAGGCTATGCCCCGGGACACACGATACTCCTCTATTTATGAGGTTTAACTTATTAAGGTTCTCTTCCATAACGGACAATACAGTCTGGCTACCATATCTGGATATATTTCCTATTGTGGCCCTGCTCTCCCCTTTCTTGGTCCCGGCTTTTTTGATACTATGGCTATTTGCTAGATCTATTTGCTAGATCTATTGTTCCACTACGGATCAGTGTGGTTCTGGTGCTATTCAGAGTTATCTCTCTATGCTTGGTTTTACAAGTCCTTTCTCCCATTAGCCACGTATAACTATTCTTGATATGCCTACGAGTATAAGCGTCCGTGATGCACTGGATGTTTGACAACCATCCTGATAAATGAAACATTGTATGTCCTACTCTCAAAATTCTCCTACCTCGTCCTGAGGAAGCCAATAGGCGAAATGCGTAGACAAGAGGATACTTTTTGAAATTTAATGTATAAACTGTATGGTTTTAATGTATCTTATTATCTTTTGTATTGAAGTATATTTTTTTCTATATCATTTTTCCCATCCTTGCCTTTAAAGTCCGCCCTGTTACTGCTTCCCCAGCAGTCAAAAAGCCTTTCTATTGACTACCAACCTCAATCCTCAGAATACATTTCATTCCAATTCCAGCATATTGTCCTCTTTGTGGAGTTGGGGTCATATAACTAAACTATTCTCTGGAAACTGAGCCTACAGCCTTTAAAACCAGACCCACCCTGTCTACTGGTTAAATCTGCAACCTTTTACCAGTTGACTTCCAACCGCAGCTGGGACAACAGAAAGCAAATTATTTACCATTCTCTCTTGCAGACAAATTGTTGGCTTTGCTTCACGACGTCCACACTGAAGAAAATTCACACTGTTCTAATACTACACATAAGGACTCACTTAGTAAAATAATATCTTTAAAACTCAACTCCAGTAAAAACAAAACAAATTTCCCTTGCAGTGGAGCTGCCATGTACTGCAAAGGCTAAATGCTCATTTAGGACTAAGGATCCTCAAACATCAGAAATGAGGCAATGTTTGTTAATCTTGTCTAGTTCGAAACCTGATCTGGAAGTGATATATCTGTATGTGAATCTATGATTAAACATGTATAACATGCACAATGTTTGAAGCTATGCTTGTTGAACCTGTACATTTGTGATGTGAAGATCGATAACCATGTGATGTACTACCGTTTTCTTATTTATTTATTTTTCTTCTGTCCTTTATTGTTGTGAAAAAAACTCAATAAATTTACCCTTTAGAAAAAAAAAAAAAAAGGAGCCTCAAACATCAGATTTACTTACCCGATCCTCCTGCAGGCTTTCTTCTGACTGTAAGACTGTAAGACTGGTTCCTGCAGACTCCCATATGCTCCAGCACTCGCAGGTCCTCTGCAGAGCCTATAGACTGCAATGGTTGTGTGGATGTCGAAGGAAGATCTACTGCCAAAGCATAGGGGACTAGAAGAGATTGGTTAAATGCTGGGGCAGCCCCACTGCTAGGGAGTATTGTCCTATTTCCCAGAGATGGACTTTAATGTAAAGTACAACTGCTGACTATTTTTATTTTTCAATTTTGGACAGGGAGGGGTAAGAACCACTATATGTGATCTCACTGGAGAGATATCCTATCGTTTTATGTTGGAACAAGAAGTGATGGGAATTCTGACCAATTGGGACACAAATTTTTACAAAATATTAAAATTTTCAGTACAATGGGGAAGGATTATAAACTTTGTCAGGTTGCTAATGCTCCCTTCCTGTCCCAGTGGAGACAGGAAATATCCATATTAGGATCTGGGACAGCAAAATTAAAGCAAGGAACTTACTCTTTTCAAATCTATCCAAAACTTTTGGCTAGAAGTGGGCCTTAACCGGTAACTTTGTGGCAGTTTCAAATATCCAGTCATGTCCCAGGAAATAAACTTTTCTTGACTGCACAATTAAGGTGTATAGTGGCAGCATAAGAATGATTAATTATTATTAAAATATTATAATATAAATGTACAATAATAATATTAATAAAAATATATATATATATATATATATATATATATATATATATATATATATATATATATATATATACATATACCTACACACACATGTATAGATAGTGGGTTTTACATTAGTAATTAATGTGCCTGGGAAGGTTTTCAAGTTAGGAGAGTTTTTTTTTTTTCAAACATCAGAGGAAATAGCCAACAAAGATGGAAATAGCCATTTCCCACCAAACCACAATAAAATACATGGAGTGTGTTTCTAACATGCACTTAACATTAAGGGTCCCTAGGGAAACAGTCCCTACATAGGCATTACATGTCATTATCTGCTCATCATTTAACATAGGGTATAAACTAGTCCGTAAAATGCCAGAGATTCTAAGCACAGGGACCAACAAACACTAATGAACTGGAAAAAGAAATACTAGAAGTCCATAGTATTTGACTACATACTTAAGTGAAGGGCAGCTGCAGGCTTTCTCCTTTTTATAAAAGGAAACCTGGGTCAAATATACACTTTGTTAATTAGCGTGCTACCAGAAAACACTGAGTGACAGCAGCCTGGAAATCGGAAACCTCACACCACTTATTTTATACAGATAAATATTTTTCACAGATAGTCCACCGGAGAATTAAGGGACCTTTCAGGTTTAAATTGTCAAAACCCCGGAACTCACTTTTTCTCTTAGGAACTCCCTATCTATATCAACAAGAAACAGATCAAGAGCAATTATAGCCCATGGACTGACCATGAGTCTAATCCTGAAGAAATAGTTGCACAGAAAGTAATGTAACACCACTGGGAAAGGCTGGCTTCTGAAGGGGAATGTTACAATTATGCATGACCAGATGCAATTGAGAATGAAGATTGCTGTGATGGCCTTTCCTAACTGCAGAGGGATTCTATACAGCTCTGCATGATCACCGCTATAGGCTACCCCATCCTAACATAACTCAATAGAAAATATGTAATTCAAATTCCATACGCATTTTTTTTTAAATTTTTAATGGCTTCTCAGATTTTTTTATAATATATGAGCTGTGTGTTATGGTGCACAGTGGGTAAGAAATTCCACACCTGTTGTTAGCATAGGCAATTTTTCACTTAATTTTTCTTTGAGATGTAGCATATTCAATTTTTTTTTTTTTTTTATAAACTAGAGTTTTAATTAGCCCAGTAAAGTCTAGAATTATTTTTTGAAAAAACATATAGGGCCAGATTTTAATACAAATTTGCCGGCGTAGCATAACACATTTACACTACGCCGCCGCATCGTACTAGAGCAAGTGCCGTATTCTCTAAGCATTTGCTCTGTAGTTTGCGTTGGCGTAGCGAAAATGGCCCAGCGTAAGCCCGCGTAATTCAAAGGGAAAAAGCCCAGTGCGCATGCTCCAGCTCACGTCGGAAAGCACCGTTGAAACCGACGTCAAAACAATGTGATCGTCACTACGCAATGCCCTATTCGCGAACGAGTTAGTAAAACGATGTAAGCGACGGAAAAAGCCGACGCTGACCCGACGCCATACTTAACATGGCATCCGACGGTACATCGTAAGGTTACTCCTCATAGAAGCAGGGGTAACCTTACGCGAACGAAAACAACGTACACGACGACGGTGCGGCGTAAAAGCGATCGGGAATCGGCAAAGTAGCCTCATTTGCATAGGCAAATGAGAAAACAACGTAAAGGCCACCTAGTGGCCGGAGTTGTCAATACAACTACGATCCGCAAGTGTAATGGTATTACACTTGTCGGATGTTCAAGCGTATCTATGCCAAAGTGATGCTAAGAATCACTCCCATAGATACGAGCCAAAAAAATGGCGATACGACGGGGTATCTGAGATACTCCGTCGTAGCGCCTCTGAGAATCTGGCCCATAGTGTGAGCCTGATAATGAATGTTTCCAAATAAAAGTTATTGTTGATTTCTTGTGTAGAATTACTAGTGAACAAAAAGTACATATAAAGCTGCTAAATTGAAGTGTCACTAAAGGATTTTTTTTTTTTAGTTTTGGGTAGTGCCAAGAGGATTGGAACCACAGTCAGGTTTTTATTGCTGTCTGTGCCCCCGTTAGAGAGATTCACACTCTCTATTTGTCCTGTTTACAATTATCATCAAAAGAAAATCCTAAATTTTAGGATGACATTGGAACAGCAATACAGGGCAAATCTTTAAATGGGGACACTAGTTCCAATGATTCCCTCACTTTGGAGGAATTTCTTCTCACTTCCTGTTTTGCCTATGAGACAGGATATGAAGGGAAATCTCTGCAATGGGACACAGATGGGAAAAAAAACTGACAAGGATTGTTACCTTCCCTTACTCTATCCAAAACTAAAACAAGTTTTGCCCTAAATGATACTTAAAGTCACATTTTTTTTTAAATCCAAGTAAAACAATGTTGTAAAAAGAATATTCCTCTCTCTTAATACAGACAGGTCAACTGGAGTGTGTGCGATGGATGGTTAGTGAGACGGAAGCCATTGCAGAGCTGAGTTGTTCGAAGGATCACCCTAGCCTTATCCACTATGCAGCCAACTATGGTCAGGTATGTTGTTTAAACATTCTATGTGTTTTAAGAACTAATAAAGATAAAAAAAATGAAGAAAGGGAATGAGTATTCTTCTGAATCTACTGTACAATAGGTAGAATAAAAAAAAAACAAAGAAAGCCCATAAGAGAGCAGCAGTGTTATTTTGAGTCTCCATTGTCCACCATAGAACTGTTGGTCCTCCAAAAAAAACATTTTAAAAGAAAAATGATGAAAAGCAAATTTCCTGTCTGACAGGCTTCAGATTAAAGTAGCTGTTTGCATTAAGTCACATAAGCCCAGAGTCACTAACCCTATAGTGGAGGGGTTACTTTGACTGCTAATTGACCTTTTGGAAAAAACTGAAAGGTAGGGTGGCATGCCCAAGGGGGAGTGCAGGAACTGAGTAATTGTCAGTGTAACAAGCATGCAGGAGCCAAGTTTTAAGGCAGTTTTGTGTCATTGAAAGAGATGCTTTAGAAAAACCAGAGACACAGCAACTCAGACATTTATAGAGATGAGCTGAGCCTGAGCTGAGCCAAAATTGAGCTTGTACTTAACAGGCTGCCTTCCAGTGCACTTTGGTTCAGTCCGCAAATCCACTTCCCCAGTTGTCAGCAGGTATATGATCTAGCTAACGTTACATATGCCAATATTTTGATAGAAACACCTATTTCCCATGCAGCAATTTCATGTTCAGTTCGAGGACAATTGGAATAGTAGTAGATGAAGAAGGTGTGACACAGGAACTCCAACCAACAGATCTCACCTCTGGAGAGAAATAAGGAAACGGCATGACATTTAACACACCCTATTTCTTGCAATGTTTCATTTTCATTGCTGGGTGGAATTGTCTTCTAAATTGTGCAGATGCTAAGCTCTTTTAGAATTCTATATATAAAAAAGGGTTAGCTTGTCCTTTTTGCATTAACATTTATACCCAGTGATACTAAATAATAGCACTAGGCTGCAGGATCAGATTTGTTGGATACTATAACAGAAATTTCAATAAAAGTACACTGACCCAGCCATGTAAATCCAGCGATGAGCGAGGCTAATTTTTCTAAAGGGCAGTTCATTCAAATTTGTAATTAACAATAAGTGAATAAATATGCTACAGCAACTGGCTTTGTTCTAAAGCCATATTATAAACAAATACCTAGATGCCTCAGAAAATTCTATTTTTCTGAGGCTGGGTTCACACACATGCAAATTGATGACAGGAAAATGAGTGATTGACACTCAATGGAGTCGGTTCACACATGTACAAGGCTGTCGCAGTCCATTTAAAGAAGGGTCTGGTGCGTGTTTGGGTCCTGTTCAGTTGCGAATTCAGGCAAAAATGTTGACCTTCATTGCACATGAACCGGTGAACAGGCACAAATCCACAGCCACAAATGTGTGAACCTGGCCTAAAGGAACTAGCATTATGCCACATACACACGATCACTTTTTGTGATGAAAAAAAACGATGTTTTATGTGATGAAACAAAACGACGTTTTTCAAACTTCATTTTCCAAAACGACGTTTGCATACACACCATTGTTTTTCCAAAATGCTCTAGCAAAGCGTGGTGATGTACACCACGTTCGATGGCACTCTGTTCCATTGAAGCTCCTTCTCATAACTTGCTTCTGAGCATGCGCGGGTTTAAAAACGTTGTTTTCAACGTCGTTTTGCCCACACACCATCACTTTTTAATGACACAAAAAACAACGTTTTGAAAAACGACACAAAAAATTCAAGCATGTTCAAATTTTTTTTTGGTCGTTTTTTTGAAGACATAAAAAAACGTTTTGCCCACACGGTCATTTTAAATGAAATTTTTGAAAAGGTTGTTTTTTTTCATCACAAAATGTGATCGTGTGTACGCGGCATTAGAGTATAAGAGAAAGCTGTGACTTTACCTTTTGAGGATGCCTTCCCAATGTCTGTCATGACGATCCATTGACTTCCATGCTGTCTGAGTTGCTGACCTGAAGTATAAAGATAGAAAATGTTGCCACTTTTTTGGCTCACACCAAGCCGGTTGAGAAATTATTGAAGTCGGCCATGACACCTTCCCAACAGAAATATATAGGGCCAGATTCAGCAACACTTGCGCTGGAGTATTTCGATATGCGCCGCGTAACTGTGAAGATGCGCCGTCGTTTCTATGTGCCCGTACCCACCAAACTAGATGCGCCCAATAACGGGCCATTTGCGACCGGCGGAACGTTCCGACGCCAGAGTATCGTCAGCGCTTAATTTCGCTTGGCGCATCAGTCGCGCCTATTGATTTCCCCTGCAAATATGCAAATGAGGGATTTTTCCCAATTCACAAACGGATTAGCACCATACGCTGGCTACATGCGCCGCGCGTATCTCGTCCGTCCGGTGCAAAGTTATTTCTACAAAAGGCTGCTTTATCTTTACTCCAGATGGCCACAGGTCAGCAGGAGAGCAGCTACAGCAGCGTTACCGACGATAAGAGCTAGCTGAGCACCCCCACTTGCAGGACAACACCTCTGTCCATGCTTGTCTGTCAAATTTTACAGCCATGGAGGAAGACATCATAGGTCTCCATAGCCGAGATGACGGCTGACAGCTCCTGGCCATTAAAGTTCAGCTTTCTCCTGTGTGTTTGTGGGGAACGGGAGCAGCCATCTCAGAACAAAAGTAACATCACTGCGGGGAGGGGGAGCAGGATATACTTTAGTGCCCAAATGGCGCTTCTACGGGCGCATTTAAACGCCCAACGGAAGGCATTGCGCTGACGTTTCCCGTGAAGTGGTGCCGACGGAAGTTGTGAGCATGCGCACAAAGGGGGCGAGTGGAGCCTCACTCACTGCGCATGCTCCGTGGTTGATGCGCTGAACGTAAGCCTCTGCGCTGGGCTCCGCCCATCATTTACATATGATCACACCCACTTCCCCTTGCGTCGGGTTACGCCAGCGCATTATCGTTACTCTGGCGCAAGTTTACGCGCAATTGCTATGTGAATAACAGTACTTGCGCTGAAAGGGTCGTCAGAGTAACGTAAATGAGAAGCGTTACTCTGGAGCAAAGATGCTCTCATCTACCTGAATCTGGCCCATAGACAGTAATTGTAACAGAGTGCTTGGCAAGCCTCTTGTTTTTAAAAGGTAATTACATTTTTTTTTTTTTTTTTTTAGACATGCTGTGCGAATAGGAACACATAACAATATATTGTGGGGTTTTCACAAATTTCATTGCAAATGTGGAAATACATTTTAAGCTGTCAATAAAGACATGGCAGTATGTGAACTGTTTGTTAAACAAGACTTTCTTTATTTTAGGAAAAGACCATATAATAGGAGCCAGTCATGTAGAAATCCCTTTTTTTCAAGGGTTCAAAAACACTTTTCTGCAACTGTACTGCAAGCTTAACGTGACAAAACCCTGTCCTGTTCCAAGCCGTTAGAAGTGTACAGTATAGTCTGCAGGAGCAATTGCAACCTTACTTGGGCATGATGTATATACCAGAGGGGAAATGAAACACAGGACATATAATGAATAACAGTTGTTAAGTGGCCTCATAAAACATTGCCAATATACCTGGCTTTTAGTGACCTCTATTAAACAGCGTTATGCAGAAAGTTTGTAGTCTACTAAATATTATCTTCTATCCAAATATTTTTTTCATAGGAAAAAATACTACTGTGGCTGCTTCAGTTTATGCAAGAACAGGGGATTTCCCTTGATGAGACTGACAAATGTGGGAACAGTGCTGTTAATATAGCTTCTCAGCATGGATATCTAGGCTGCATTCAGGTAACACAAAGTATTCTTATAATTATTCTTCTGGGAAATTATGAAAGATGTATTATGGCTAAATCTCTACAGGCAGATTTATGTGTGATTCATTCACTGTAATATGAAACACCTGTACCAAGAAGGTACATCTGCAGTGAATGTTTAGTGAATGTCACATGCACTGCTTTATAAATACTGGTACATCCTCAAAGTTTTTCAGTAATTTAACCACTTGCTGTCTTTAGGCTCTATACATACGGCCTCAAGATCAAGTGGTTATACCAAGGTCATGGCTGCAACTGGCGAACGTTTTTTCACTACTAAATACTTTGGACGGTCTACTTTCCAAAAATAGATTATTTGGGGGTCCTGGTATTTGTACTGTCCTAGCATTTTCGGGCCTCAAGCAAGGAGATCCACACATTAGGACTTTTTTCAGATATATATGCCATAGTTTGTTGACTCTATAAGTCTGAGGATGAACGTCTGAACTTACATTAGTGTTCTCCCCACATACCAGTTGGGTCTTTATGCTTGTTAAATGCTAATCAAACAGAATTCTATACATCAATTCTTTCCATTTGTGCTTTGCTGTATCAAATGTTTTTATTCAAGTTTTTTTGAATAATGAATCATATATTGTTATAAATACCCTGTCCTAACCCCTGGGTACCGAGATAGTCCATAACATTATGAGGTGTCGTGGTGTAGTACTTTGGAGTAACCACTGACTAACCCTTTTTTCTTTTCCATTGTCTAAATTAAGGATGGTGGTACCCACCCCTACTTGGCTAATGAATTAATTGATGTAATATCTACCTAAATTATCTATTACCTACTATCTACAGACTAAATAATATACACTGATTTAGGTTATTTTTTACCAAAGAAATGTAGCAGTGTACATTTTGGCCTAAATTTATGAAGAAAGATTATTTGCAAGTTTTGTAGCAGAAACAAAGAAAAATGTTCGATCTTATTTTCGTATAGAAAAAAAACGAAAAAAAGACAGTGGTGATTAAATGCCCTTAATACATACCTTGCATTAAGGTAAAAAATGTTTAGGTATCAGCATCGACTCTCACCCCCCCCCCCCCTTTAATTACCTTAGCCCTCTTTCGATCCAGGGCTGTGCACATCTGCAACTCTTCTCTCCCCTCACTTCAGGGTCTCGCTGGCTTTGCTAGGGCACCAGGAGCCATTGGCTCTCAGTGCTGTCAATCAAAGCCAATGATGAAAAAGAGGGCTCTGGAGTGAGCACACACAAGTATCCCCATGGAAATGGGCTTCCTATGGGTATACTGGACAGAAAGAAGGGGCCAGGAGTGCCGGCGAGGGACCTGAAAAGAAAAGGTTTGTGGCCACTCTGTGCAATTTCCATTGCACAGAGCAGGTAAGTACAGACATGTTTTTTTTTTTTATTATTATTTTTAAAATTTTTACCTTTACAAGCACTTTAAGCCTTGTACACATGGGCCAGATATTGGCCAGTATCGGCCGGTTTAACGGAAACCAGCCAAAATTTGGTCTGTGTGTATACCAGCCTGTCCGACAAAAGCCAGCTTCTGTCAAACAGGTATGCTGGAAAACTAGCATCCCATCAGCGCTGTCAGTGGCTGCCAACACTGACAAGTATGTTCTAATTAGGGCAGCCCCCCTGTCAGAACACAACGAGGAGATCGCTGTAGTAACATTGGATGGTTAGTACAGCTAGCTCTTCCCGAGCTCTTCAGGTTTTTTTTTTTTTTTTCAACGGCTGGTGTGTGTACCAGGCATTAGTACATATGAATTGTGAATTGTGTACCATGCTGAAATGTCAGGAACAAGAGCACAAGAATAGCTAGTAGCGAATGTACACTAAGGACCCTTTCACACGTCCGTTCCGTTCGTCCGTTTTTTGGACGTCCGGTAACGGACCTCAATGCTTCCCTATGGGAGCGGATCCGTTAGCGGATGATGCATCCGCTAACGTCCGCTAGATCCGCATCCGTTTTTTCGGACGGAAGAATGTCCTATTTTTCTTCCGTCCGGCCAAACGGATCGGATGCAAACGGACAGACGGTCCGTTTCCATCCGATTCCCCATAGGGGAGAGCGGAGGAGAGACGGAGCGGTCCCTGCACATTGTGCGGGGACCGCCCTGTCCGCCCGACAGCTCAGCGGAGACCCCCCCGCTGAGCTGACGGACACACGGAGCGGACCGAAAAACGGACCGCACGTGTGAAAGGACCCTAAAGTGTATAACATATATTTAAATTCTAAAAAAATTTTTTCCTGTAACAGCTGGTAAGGATCCGCTGCCTTTTCAAATTTAAAAACTAGAGATAAGCACCAACCTTTTGGCGCTCAGTATCTTTCATCTCACTTTCCTTATAAAGGGAACACAGTTTATATTTTTACCTTTTATAGTTAGGCGCTACAAAAAATGCACCAAGATTTGGAGTGTGTGAAGGTGTGAATTTAGCTTAAAACCTGACACCGGACAACGAGCAAGAGAAGGGGGAGTAAGGGCATACATTTAAGAAGAAGCTTTTAGTAGGTGTCTAATTTGTCTCAGAATGGTTAAAAAGAGCACCTACATTATGTCTTTCCCCTCTGTTCTGTAATTGAAAACATATCAAGAGCTGTATTCCTTAAGAGTGTGCCAGAGCCGATGCCAGAACGTTGTCTGAATTTAATGAGTCAAGTTTTGGCAAAGTCTAAAACATTTTCTGTCCTCTAAAATATACATTAATATAAAATAGAAGGGCCAGCATTTCAAAAGCTTTAAGCTTTGTGCCAGATACCATAAACTGATGCTTTTCATACAGAAAGCAGCTTAGATAGAAAGTGTGCTCCTTTGACGGTGTAATTGCTCATTATTTATTTTATTTATTTTTTCATCATTTTGAGCTAATGTCATATTTTAGTGTTACGACTGGCCGCCTAGTATACGTGTCACATCTCTGATGAGGTGTGAATGTTTCATCACTGCTAGGCAACCCATGTGGTCAGGCTGGAAGCAGGCACAGAGTTGTGTAGTCTTTATCTATCATACCATGGACAGGAGATGGGTGACCATGAGAGACAAGCTGTTCATTGTCTCAGTGAGATGTCTGTGGTGTTCTACTCTCAAGTGCTGAATTTGGGCAAAGAGCCTGAATTAGCTCTATCAGAGAGATAAAACATGTCTGGTTCCTAGTTTGTAAATAATACATGAATGCAGTCTTCTGTTAAATGTGCACAATGTTGTTTCTGAGAGGCTTATTTAGCCAGTGCAGTGCGCAGTAACCAAAGCAACTACTCCGCTTCATCTTTTATCTATTTATGAGAATCAAATCTGATAAGTTGGTGTAAGTAAGCAAACTTTTTACTTTTTTTTATTTTTTTTATTAAAATATAAACCCATGAGTGTATTAATTTTCATTGTTAATCGTACATTTTTCTGTAAGCGTGTTTTTTTTATATTCTTTTTATTGTTATTTTTTTTTTTTTTAAAACAAACAGTTGCAAAGTAGATACACATATCTGAGCATTCACAGCATTTCATATATAAATTCCCATACCCCTCTCCCTCAAAAAACAAACAAAAAATAATATACCCCTCTCTCCTGTAATCCCTTACAAGTCATCTCCCTCTTCGACCTCCTCTATCCCACAGGACCGATTCTTTTTTTCCCCACATTCAGGTCTTCTTATATAATCGTATCCCTCCTCTTCATCTTAAGCTCTGCCATCTCATATTCCGCATATATATTAGCCCCCTCAAGCACCCCCCATAGTCGTATATTCCATAGATTTTTTCAATGTCAACCATTTCCCCATGTGATGTAGTATACCTCTAGAGCAGGGGTCTCCAAGATTTTCAAACAAAGGGCCAGTTTATTGTCCTTCAGACTTGAGGAGGGCCAGATAGTCACAGGCCCAGCATGAGTGAGAATAAATATGGCCTTAGGGTTGGTGGTCAATAAGAGTAGGAGTACTGTCCCTATTAGTAGGAGGAATAGTATCCCATCAGTGGAAGAAATATTGCCCCATTGTTGGTGTCAGTGGGGGAATAGTGCCTCTTATCAGTGGGAGGAATAGTGCGCCAAGGGCTAGATAAAGGCTAGCAAAGGGCCACATCTGACCCTCGGTCCGCAGTTTGGAGACCCCTGCTCTAAAGAGTTCTCTACTGCAGTGGTTGACAACCCTGTCCTCAGGTCCCACTAACAGGCTAGGTTTTATGTATTACCTTGGGGAAATGCAGACCAGAATACTGCAATCACTGAGCAGCAAATGATATCACCTGTGATGTGTTTCAGTTATGGTGGGCCCTGAGGACAGGGTTGATGACCACTGCTCTACTATATGCATTGTTTCTTCTATAGATCTCAGCCAGTAAACCTTTGCTACCCATTCTTTCATAGTTGGGGCTTCTGAAGTTCTCGATAGTCTCAGAATCAGACTTTTAGCTGCATTTAACAAGCGTGGTTCTACAAGTGGTTCTGACACAATTTTATCTTTTGCATCATATTTTTCTTTATTATTTTTTTTTTTAGATGCAGCCAACTGCTGTCCAGATTTTAGCCACATGAATGTTCTTAACAATCAGACTAATTGTGAGATATTTTGGAGTTGATTTACTAAAGGCAAATAGACAATTTACCTTGCAAAGGCATTTTCCCCAGAGTAGATTACTCTTCTCTAAAAGATGTGCACAGGGGTGCTGATCAACCCAATAACACTGTTTGATCATATGATACCCCAGACCAAGTTTAGTTAAGGTCAGTATCTCAATCTTTGTCTGTAGGTCCCCTTTCCTGCCACCGATAAAAGTAATCTTGCAGCGAATCCGCTGCTGAGACCACTTTTTATCTTAAAGCGGACAACCTGCTGAACAAGTGGACACCGGGGCTATGACAGCTAGCTGCTGCCATAACAATGATATTCCACTTCAAAGATCTGACGTATAACGACGGCAAGTGGTTTATTAGGTACACAAGAAGAGAGTTGTGACCACTACATTGGATAATTATAGCATATGATGTGTATGCAAATAAGTAAAGTTCTGTGGAAATTTGTTTGTAGTTGTATATAATTGTAAGTCCAGTTCATGTGTAGTCTTTAAATCGTAGACTAATACAGTATCACAAATCAATATATAGATTAGTTACTTATCATAAACCCACGTAATACATATTAGGCAGACCCACAATATAATTATGATGTTATTTTGCAGACTTTGGTCGAATATGGAGCAAACGTGACTATACAGAACAATGCTGGAGAGAAACCATCTCAGACTGCTGAGCACAATGGACATAGCATGTGTTCACGATACTTGGTGGTGGTTGAGACCTGTATGTCTTTGGCATCTCAAGTTGTCAAGCTCACCAAGCAGCTTAAAGAGTAAGTAGGGTTACATATAAAGCATGCATTCAAATGTCACCCTTCTTAATATTCCCTGCCTGGAACACATATTCCACTTTTATTAGTAAGGAAAAATATGATTGGTTGTTTTTGGGTACTGCACTATAGACACAACTGTGAATTCATATGCTCATGTACTGAATCATTTCTGTTGTGTTGTTCTTATAGGGTTTCTATTATTAGAAAGTAATTTCCCATTAATAAAAAGTTTTCTTTCATAATACTATCATTGCTCTTGTGGGATCCGATGATAAAAGCTGGATACATAATTGATGATTTAGGCCTCATACACACAATAGGATAGCCAGAGGACAACGGTCTGATGGACCGTTTTCATCGGTCAAAACCGATCATGTGTGGGCCCCATAAGTTATTTAACCTTCGGTTAAAAAAAAGCCAACTTGCTTTAAAATTTAACCGATGGATACCTAACGATAGGTCAAAACCGATC